>OU744327.1:9806761-11006761 GCA_916610235.2 Lasioglossum morio
ATGGAACCGTCTATTTTTTATGCACCACTCGATGGAGTTTTTATTTCGTTTAAAAAAGTATTTACGTAAACTTTACGCGAACTTTATAAAAACAATAAACTTCCATTATCCGAACGTCGGTCTATGTTATCGGAATAAATAAAAGTCGGACGTGGAAGTATTATGTATAGTAGTTAGTTCTTTTAGATTAAAAGACACAGCCTAGTGAAATGAGTAACGTTGAAGTGAAACTTTATTCTCAATGAAAAGGGTGAATAAAAAACTATATCAAGTGTTTCTAATATGACCATACATCCCGTTTTTAGGTAGCCTGTCCCGTTGTCCTCAAGCACAGCTTCGGGACGCCGAAATGTCCCATTTTTAGAAAGAGAAAACCCACGGTAACAATTTCAAAAAGGACGCGAAAAATCTAAAAATCATCCGACAGTAGCGCCTAATAGCGCAGCAATGACAGCATGCCAGTAAGTCTCACACATTGTTAGTCGGCCAGAAGCCTGCTAATTCGCTCCCCGGTGACGAGTACATAAAGACCGCATAAATTACTTTCTCTCTCGTGTTCATTCCTTTTTACTCATTAATAAATACAAACTATGAAGAAATATGCGTTTTCTTGAGTACACGGACTGTTCGCGCGTTTGTTTGTGGACACTAGCGAGTGGCGTAGATGATTCTTCCAGTCAAGATTGAAAGTCTTGGGCCCTGTAAGACCGCAGACGCGTCGACTCGCGGATGTCGTTTGGATTATTATAACCGCCAAATGAATTTTGGTCAACCGTTTCAATGGTCGAGTGATCGTAAAAGACAACGATTGGTTCGAATTAAGAGGAATTGCGTTAAAGGAAGCGATTCCTCCGGGACCCGCTAGGAGACTTGTCAGTAACGTTAATATATCAGATCCTGCCTTAGACGCTTGTCTACCCGACGACCGAATAGTGCGACGTTCGAGCGTAGAACTCAACTGAGTGAACTCGACTTCCAGTCCTAACGCGACGAGAAAAGAAAATGCACTGATTGGTTCCTGCCGAAAGTTGCATTTCCCAATCAGCACACTTTTGACCGCTTAGGCCTCCTTTCCGTAGCTCTGAATGGGGCCTTGAGAAGGAGGAGTGTGACGATACCTAACTCGGTCGACCGTCGACGACGAGTCTCGGTAATTAGAAACCGTACTTGTCGGTCGCGGGTGGTCTTCAGGAAGGACTAAATTTATGGCACGTTGTCCTTAAAGATGTACAAAACACTAAACATCTGGCAGATGCCTTGAATGGTCTCCCAATGACCATAGTTTACTTCATCCTCGAAGAAGATTTTTAGTCACGAACGCACCATAAATACTATCGGAAGGAAACCCACGTGTACGGTTCCTGTGCGATGGAACACGGACTATGTATGTATTACCTAAAAATTAGTAGACAAGAATATAAGTGGCAAATCCGATCAATCATGTATCCGACGTATTCGAATACCGAGGTTCGACTGTATGAATAAGAAGGTTAATCGTTTATGTTTATAGTATCATTACCGTGACTGAGTCTGACACGATGAAGCAATCATCGTGATCGCGGTCCAGTGACTCGGGGAAGTGGCGTACGGTGCGACGTGGTCGCGCATCACCCTGGAAACCACTCAAATTAATTTCAAGTCAAAGCATATTCTTCGATTTGACGTGTTCTTAGCTGACATCCAATCAGACCGCCCCCTCGCGAACTGGCGCGCGCGTGTACTGGCCGGTTTGACCCCTCGACCAGGAACCACACCCGGGTTCCTGGGTTCCCGGACTCCCGGGCTCCCGGGCTCCCGGACCGCGACACCCTCGATTCCATTTCTCTGTTATACTTTTCCGCGTGCACAATGGCTCTCCTTACGGTTCGCTGATCCTTGACTGACAGGAGAGCCCGGCGCGGCGCGCACTTGTGCGCCGAGCGGATCGAGCAGCGCGCGCTGTTACGCTCGGTAGGTGGGGCTACGTCAGCCAGGATGACAGCCGACAGAGCAAGTGTTATTGTTGAATCGGATCCCGACCCGAGGATGATTCAGGCCCGATCGAGGGGTTGCCTTGCGTTTAATTAATTCCGTAATTGGAGGACACGTTTAGGCGCGGTTCCCTGCGCTGGGACCTGGGCCCCCTGGCCCCCACTCTCAAATTAGACCACGATGCGAGACCAACCTTTTATCGCGTGATTACTTCTGAATGCAGAGTGCCCTGCACAAGATTGTCTTGCATGGAATCGTGGTACCGCGTATTTATGCATCCCCGATACAATGCGGGTAAAAGAAAGTTTAAAATTCGAATTTCTGCATATGAGTACGTTTTACTTTACCATGAGATGGTTTTTCAAATATTTATAAGATTCATCTAATCTGGGGCATCCTCGCATCCTCGAAAAGAATTTATTAGGCTAATTAAAAGCTTCTGCGTGATAAAAACATTTACTTGTCTCTCAGAAATTTCCAAATATAAGTCATAAGTGAATAAGCTTAACAATTTATTCATAATAGAACGGTATATAGAAACAGGGACTAAATAATTGATGTTTTACAATTCAAATATTACAATAAACACATCGTATATAATATTACCGTTTTGTTAAAGACGCGTGGTAATATTCTCTCCTCTCCTTTCGTCAAATAATAAAACCTTTCAGCGTCTCGGTCATAAGCACGTCACTTTATTTGCACTGTTGCGCAAAGTTGTAAATTGTGTTCGCAACCACGAATATTTATCGTACCCTCGTTCCTGGACGATTATGCCTTTATGGTTTTACAACGTGTCCCACGAGCGACGGATTCTTTTTATCTCTGGTTCGATTGGACGTGGATTCGCGACTCGTTTCATGAACGAAGCCCTTGCCCTGCACGCCTGTTCCCTTCGTACGTCGCTTTATCGTATATCCCCCTATCCGTGTGTACACTTATTTCATGCTCGGTAAAGCACCGGGACTTCGAAGGAAACCAGCTTTCTTATTTGATAACGGGTGAAGAAATTCGTCTGAAATCCTCTGGCGAAACATCTTTTTATGTTGTATAACTTGAAGTATGTATTACCTTGTGAATGTAAGTTTCGAGTATACTTGTGATCCCTTCGTTAACCTTTTAACTGGGGATCACGAGTTACCTTGACATTCGTGTTTGCTATCACCTGTCTAACCTTTTTTTCATGTTCTTCTTAATTGAACAAATAATTCTTTCACTTGATTGTGTTATAATACCCACATTTGTACTACCTCGTAATTACGTTGACTGCGGCAAAATTATTGTTATGTCAATTTTATTTGTCATGGAAGAGTCACTCGGTTAAAGGTTAACACGTCGAGCGCGGCGCCGATTTTGGTGTCCTTTCCGTTCAGCCAGCAGCGAACGAGCATTCGACGTAAAGCAAACGATATTTTTGCTTAGAATATTTTAATAAATTTCATTAATATTAGAACATTTCTTTTTAACCTTGATACTATCGGTTCCTGGGACTGCGAAGCTGCCCAAACGAAAAATTCACTGTCGGTCCCCAGGGGCCGACGCCGGCCAAACGGAAAGTTCACTGCCGGTCCCCAGGGGCCGACGCCGCGCTTAACGTGCGAAATATTCACACTGCTAATATTTCAATTAATATCTGTAAAGTTCCATATATGTTTGCAAGTTTAAAAAATATTACATTTTTGATAATAATAGAAATTTCCTTTCAGACTCTACGGTTTGTGATAATTGTATGACAGAGTACATTGATTACAATGATTTTGACATACGTTTCCAGAGGTAGGAAACACCTTTTACCTTATATGTTATTACGAATTTTATCGCTGTTCGTAGCTGTTATATCTGACCTTGTGTGACCTTGATGGTCATTATGTCGTATATAAATTAATTCGTTTTGGCACAAAGATACATAGCATTCCATGTAACCCTGGAACATCACACTTATTTTTGAGACATGTACTTCACATTCGGGCCTCAGAAACCCAAAGTTTTTCTTTAATGGCTTAGTATCCCACCTCGATGTTTCACTAAAATGCACTTGTTCCGTCGTAAAACCCTCTGCGAAGGGACAAGCGCGCGATCGCAAAGGTCAGCCTACCTGTCTTGGCGGTATAAGAAACGGGACCGCCATGAACGACGAAAGGCACAGCAAAGAAATAGCGCGTCAACCGTTATTTTAGGTACTTAACCGGTAGGATCCGCAGCTGAAGAACACATGCGGAACCATTTTATAACCATAGCCGCCCGTAACCGAACTCCTACCCCTACTTACACCACTGTTTAAAGCACAACCTCCAGCACAATTTTCCAGCCAATCATATCCAACTTTTCCCAAGACCACCCCTACCCTCAAACCTTTCCCATTTTTTTTCTACGCGAACACGACAAGTTTTCAGAACTATTTCGACTACCGATTTGACTACGTCAAGTACAGCCGAATCTGACTTATAGCCAGCAAGCCAAGTCTTGCAAGTTAACAAAATAAAGAAGCGTGTCCTCCGGAGTTTTTAATTTACACTCATTTCGCCGCTCACCTAGTCGTGATACGTATCCCAGTTTCAGTAGTAAATGATCCATACCCTAACTCAACTAACAGCTAACTGAATATACATAACTTGTCGAAACAAACAAATCACACATGCGCATGTCACATTATAATTACTGACGCTCTAAGTTTCTGGGACCCAACAGTGCAGTTCCAGGATTAAAAATTGAAGGTCACCTACATTTCTGAAAGATTAATACAGATAGAAAAAAGTATTACAGACATCATTACATCGCTTGCATACACAGTATAACTTTTTCATCTCACTAATGTTTACCATTTGCAACAAAAACGCTACCTTGAACATATGTATAATCATGGGAAAATGTATAGCACAGTCATGTATAATCTTAGTATTTTCTCTCTGTATTGTATGTACCTCAGTAATCAAGACGCGGGCGTTCTCTAACGACAAATGACGCTCTATTTACTTCGAACATCGCGTTTTTGAGTTTCGAAGCGGACATTTTGCTTGGAATGTGGAATTGTTCGATTAAAATATTAATGATCCCTATTACTTTCAAAGAACAGTAGAGCGTACCTTCAGTAGAGTCGTCTTTCGATGACGGACTAAAACACTTTCGATTCTATTGCGATTGGGTGAATCTGAATGCTTACAAAAATATCAGAACACAAGGGAGATACACCGGTGGCAGACATTTCCACGAAGCGCTCGTTGACAAACAATGTCCGCGGTCTATAAACACCGCGACAACGGACGGACAAACGGCAGCGGGCAGCCGTGTTTACCAACAACGAACAAACGGGTTCGGCGGCAACAAACATTCTCTCTGCTCGCAAGCTTATTTTTTTAATTAACGCGCAACAAGCGGCAAGCGTTGACTCACTGTTGCCCCCCCCCCTCCGCCACGCCATTTCGCAAAATGCTTTGGCTGCTACTTTCCACTACGAAGCGCTGTTGGCTTGTTGGCGCGCGAGCGCACGCGCCCTTGGCTATGTCACCGCTGCGGCCTCGAACTACAATGCAGGAAGTGCTCGGTACCGAGGCGCATCCCGTTGCACAAAAGCCGCGTGCAACCTGTGCAGTTGCTTGAGAGATGCCCCACCGGCGCGTTTCTCCCGCTAATGAATTCCTCTTTATGCCGGCGAGTAATTGGTACCCCGCATTATTCTCAATCAGCGGTACTATCCCCGTCCCTGAGGAAGGATCGGGAAACAGGGTTGGGGGTAGATGGTCTGGTGGGAAGAAAGGGTGGATCGCAAGAATCAGTGGGACGGACAGAGAGAGAGAAGCGAGAGAGAAGGGAGAGAGAGAGAGAGAGAGAGAGAGAGAGAGAGAAACGGAAAACGACTGGGACAAAGGGAACGGCAAGGACAGAGGTGGAAAGAGGGATGGAAGAAAGTTGCGTATCAGGCTAGCAGGGTGGTACGAATAGGGCGAGGGAGGAGGGAGATAGGAAGAGAAACGCGGGAAAACCGCAGCCAAAAGTGCATCGGTAGAGGAAGCTTTGCTGATTTACGTGGAGCAGTTGCTAGGAGGGCATTAATATTCGTGACGGAATATTAAACCGCGAGCGTCAATGGGCAGAGCTTCAAAGGGATTTTCCGGACTCGCTGAAGAAGCGGAAGAAAAAGCGGAGGGGAAGAGAGAAAGAGATAGATCGACGTTCCCGTGAGATTATGAGATTCTCGTTAAGTGTCACGTGTAAAGAGTTCTTTCATACGCGGAAGCGCGCCGACCCCGGCAACGACGCCGACGACGCGCTCGTTTATAAAATACCGGCACATAAAGAGACGCGAGGATTTATCGGATGTCCCAGGGTTCGCGGAAATTCGATTTAAAGTCGGCGGCAGGCCGGGCCTGGGTTAGGCGACACACGTCCGACGGATTTCATTCGAGCCCCGCACCGCGTTGGCATTCGTGCATGCTTCGTAATTTCGTCGGCTCAATATTTTCCTGAGATATATATTTTTCGTTCGACGACAGATGACAGGGGAAATTAATTCGAGCGGTTCCCGCTGTCGAGTTCCTATCTTGCCTTTGTCGAATGAGAAATAGCCTGCTGCGGTGTCTCATAAGAATTCGAAAAATTCGATCGCTAACTGTAACGTATCTACAATCTGAATACTATTCATTAATTATACACATCACTCATAGCCACAACTCTTTGTCTATTATCCACTCACTACGTTCGCACGACCGACTCTTGTGTATAATCAATTTATATATCCACATGTATAGAACATTCATAACACTATACAGGATGAATCACCTATAAATGTCTCAGTTCTTTTTACTGATATGAGAAAATGTTTGGTAAATATTGACAAAAGGGCGCCCAGCTCCGATTGCGTTGCTGTTGACATATGTTGTCAATATTCTGAACAACTTTTTCCTATACGTATACCCATCGCTCGGTCTGAGTTTCGGTGAAAACTATCAACGTTTTTTAAATATAAATTACAAGTACACTTAATCCTCCTAGTTGTCACTGAACGGTAATTAAACTTTACAGAATCATATATAAATGTATAGAATCGGAATGTCGACCTTCACAACATACGTGAATATGAAGGTCATCGAAAAGAACTAGGTTCTTTTGTCAATATTTACCAATTGTTTTATTAAGGTCGTATTTTCCAGAATTTCAAGGTTATTGTTGATTTTTTAAATGTATTATTTAGAATACTCCTCCGAAAGTTATTCGAAGGTCAGTATATTATACATTGTTAGATTCGTGAATTTATTGGATATTGTGGTTTGCACATCACGTGCCCAATCGTTTATCATGTAGAAAGTACTCAACAAACTGGACAATCAAAAAGCATGAAAGATCAATTTGCGAAAATGATTCGATAAAGAAGATAGCACATTTGAAAATTTCAATAAATACGATTCATTTTATCGTGGAACGGCGCACGTTGAAATTTGTTCGTTCCAGTCAGCTTTGTAAACAGGAAACAGCTTTTCAGCAATTACTCGGACAATATTCAATCAATTAATACGATATTTGCTGTAACTAATCAACGAACGTTTACATTACATTGTTTCAGCATGGGCTTTTAATCATACGTAACCTGACACAGCAATATTGAAATAACATACAAATCAGCTTTATTGGCGAATCGTGAATCTTTATCCATATTTCCATTTTCACAAATTATTTTGTAATCATAACAAATTTATTGTATTGTATGTTCTTGGTCAGTTACATTTTGCATTAGAAAGCATTCGAAATCATATGTATAATTTATAAAAACCAGAATAAGAAAAAATTAAGTGTTTAATTTTAATTATAATTATAATTGAACTAACCGATGAGAATTCATCATGCTAATAATTATTAGTAATATAACTGTTCATCGATTTAGATGAAATTTTACTATCTTACGTTTCTATTTACTATTTTGATAAAGATGAATATTAAATATAATTTAATTGAATCGTATCATTAAAGTACATTACGAAGGTCCACTGAACGGTTAACGCTGATATGTTAATGAATAGCTTAATTGCTATGACCACCACTGAACTCACAAAAGTAGAAAGAAGCGAAATAAATGCATCCTAAAACTGATTCGAAGACATCCGACGTTCTTGGCACTGACTAACGGAGGCTGTGGAGTTCCCAAGAGGAAAAATAATCTTTGGTTAAATGTCAATTTAACACGGAACACCAATTCCAGCGTAAAACGTTAGGCTCGACTCGCGGAACCGCCGGCGGGAGCAACTACTGCAGCGGCATGATTCGAATAAGGACATTAACGAGATAAGGCAGCCGGAGAGGGGTTGTTCCGGTAATAACGAAGAGCATTTTTATAACGAGGATCACCATCGCAAGATCATCTCAGGAGAATAAGAGAGTAGTGGGGGTGGGGGTGAAGAAGACGAGTATAAGAGGAAGCACGACGGAGCAAAAAGACAATGGAGAAGAGACGACCGCGATCCAACGTCTCCGGGCATCGTCGTCCCCGTCGTCGCGGGGGGACTTAATTATCTAATTAATTAACCTCAATCAAAACGATGAGTAATTTCTCGGTTCGCTGGCGCCTTTGCCGGCGTCGAGACTTTCTTGTCACGCTGGCTGGGGCCCCGAATCACGGATGAGTTCACGGCAAATCGATTATGTCCCGATGCTATTGCCCGCCTCTATTTAGGCGCAGTACGCACCGCCCAGGATTCTCAATCCTCCGGCGTTATCCTGTTTTCGCTGCTCGACCAATTTGCCTCTGGTACCTCTGCTGCTCCCTCCCTCCGTTCCGCATCCTTTTGCTACCGAGTCCTTTATCTTCGGCTTTTACGCCGATCGCGCGATAACTCGCTCGTGAAACGACCAGACGACGCGAGTTCGTTTTAGCCTCGGCTCTACAGCTCTCTCGCCTGGAAACTGCATACCCGCCTGTGACACCGTAAAGGCAGCCAACAAGACAGAGTAGCGTCTACGCAAACTTCTCTTAGCAACACCAGTGTGTCCCTCTTATTTTGGTCAATTTATGAAAGTATCGGGAATTTGGGGAAAACAATAGTAGAAGGCCCCGGGAGGAACAGTGAATGCATTCCCCTATTATTTGCATGTTTCCGGCTAATCCAACGCCATTTTCACTTCTAAGCAGTGTGTTTATATTTTGCAGTACATTTCACGTTTGCATATTTATACTTTTACAATGAAAAATGAATAAAAACACTTATTTTAAACAGAATAACAATTTTTAAGGAACCAGTATTTAGGCAGGCAAAATCAAATAATTCATTAATTAATTCATGAATTAATAATTGACGATTCTGTAATTACTAATTGACAACTTGCGACAGCCAATAACTGGTCACTGCTTTTCTCGCGCGTGACAAAGTGCATATTTTGTTTCCGTCTAGTGATCGTCTCGTTGAACGGACTTTACTGCTCTTAAAGGCGTTTATGGTCTTTCACGACATTTAAGTTTAGATGTCTGGGCTGTAGACTTGTTAAAATTGCTACTGTATATGTACGTATAATGCAGGTGCATATTAGAGGGATATAATTAAACAGGTAGAGTCATCCGATAGGTTTACGAGCGAAAACTGCGACGAAGAAATTGAATAATTAATGCAAGTTTGCACTAGATATTATTTTTCTTTTCTCAAGTTACTTATTTTTTATAGAAAATGTACTGTGTAATTTTGAACTTGGTTTATTGGTTAATTCAGAGAAAAAAAATGTTTTTTTTTTCGACTTATTTTTGCATGTAGAATCCTCGCCCGGTTGTTTGTCCTACGATTTTCAGTACAGCCTGCATAACAAGTCAACCGACAATTCCTGTAATTGATAACCGATCCAAAACGTCATAGTAAAACCTCGTTTATCCAAACACGTCGGTGTACACGACCGTTCGAATAACCGACGAATTCGAATAAGAGAGGCTCACTAACTAGTCCCGCCTCTGGCTCTTATTTGTTCCGATAACACGGGTCGACGTTCGGATAACAGAAGTTTGTTGTTTCGTACATAAAGGTTACGCGTCGGTCTGCAACAGTCTGCGCTTTCTCCTTTGTTTGGAATTGTGCATGAAAGTCAATCATACACTTCGGAATACGTATTCGCATAATTACTAGTTCATGTAATAGAAGCACAACCAGCTAGAAAGTAATTCTAAACGCAAAAGTGAGTCGAAAAGAAAGTAGAAAATTTCTTCATTTGACACCTCGCGTTTTTTAGTAAATCAAGTTTTAGAATTGGACGCCGCGTCAAACAAAAAATATGTACACTTTATTTTCGACTTGCGTGTAGAATTATGTCCTGAACGGTTGTCCACGGTGAACGCGACACTCCGCATAAGGATTAATATTAATTGGTACGGATAAACGAGGTTCCACTGTAAGTACTTGTCATAGAATCTCGTGCCGCTCGAACTATTTATCCAATCCACTGCCCTCGCCCTACGAAATAATAATAGCAAGCACCCCATCCGAAGAAACTCAAATTCCAACTGTCTTCAGTCACGGGCTCTCCCCGCGATGCGTCGCGACGCTTCGCAAACGCTTCCACCCCCGTTGAATCCACCCCCGTGTGTACCAGTGTAACTGACGTTTCTGACACGTCAAGTGGATCCGCCGTCCCGTTCCACTGTGGAAAACCGCGTCGATATCGGCTACTGTTTTACATAAATCGCGTTGGATGGCGGGAGGTCGCAGGGGAGCCGGAAATCGCGGGAGGGTGACACAGCCGGAGATTCCTCTAAGTGATCCTCGAGTGTTTTCACAGTCAGGCGGCAGTGTTTGCGCGCCGAATTCGGCCGCGAGCGTGTCGCTTTTTAAGCTTGGTTTAACCCTGCCCGCGGGGCCCATTCCGTGGTTAACTTGGTATTTAGTTAGCCAAGCCAGGGGGTCGTCAGGGCCGATGGGAAACGACAAGTGCTGCACCCTCCCCCTCCCCCCCGTCCTCTAGTACTGCTCCTCCGCAATCCATCCTCTTCGCTCGTCGGCGATGATCTGCCACCGTGCCGCCGCACCCCGGCCTTTCATGTGTTAATTCCTGTTTATTTAATCGAATGCTGACGCGGATCGGCACCGCGAAAGGGCGAACGATCGCCCGGGGATTAATTTCTAATATGGTTTATTGTGACCGGACGCTCGAGTGCGGATTGTTTGAACAAACGCGGCCATATCAGCCGCGCAAACAGGATTCGTACCCCAGTCGCCGATTTTTTTTTCATTCTCGCGCGTTCTCTTTTTCTGTTTTTTCCTCCTTTTTTTTTTGTTATTTGTTGCTTCCCTTTCCGTCCCACGGCACGTCGCGTTGCGCCGCGCCCGGGATTAGGCACGGCGATGTGTTGCAGAGCGCGCGCGACCGATCCGGCGCGGCACCACGCCGATGATCGATTTTTGTTTGCTAGCCGGCGCGCGACAGATTGTACCCCCGGAATTTGTTGCGACACGCTGAATCTTTTAACGGCTATCCGGTTTCTCGGTAAATTACGGGCTTGTTTGGACTGGCTCGAGAATCGGCGAGCATTCGATCCCCGAGACTTTGGAATCGAACCTTTTACAGGCTATATTGTAGTGTTGACGATGATCGGTAGGTGTTTACCGAACTTCAGACGTCACGAGATGTTTTCTTCGGTCTTTTAATTAGAACGATAGTGCATATTGAAATACACAACTTCGTAATGTTACAGGGCCATAATAATGGGTCGCATCGAATGCTTCTGTAATTGAAGTGGGTGAAACCGGAACTAAAACTTAGCGATTTAAGTTGTTCCGATCAATATTTGTAAAAAGGGCGCAGTACGCACGATTCGTTTTCAGTTGTTTTTGTTATAAAAGTTTTGTTATAACAACACCTAAACAAATTTCGCATTCGACAAAAAAAAGTAAGGTACAAGTTGATAAAGTGTTTGTTACTCGAATATTTTTGCCCATCACTGTATTATTGATAGAGTAATGAAATTAGATTCGATTTAATTAAAGGCTTTCTTTTGCGATAACAAGAAACTGGTAGAAACTCCACTTGTGAATGAATACAGAAGTCTTTGTAAAAATTAAATTAGTTGATATCCAATAAAAATTATGTAATGTCCAATGGGGTAAAAACAGAATAATTTAGTGTTCATGTGAATATAAAAGGTTATTCTCTCACTAAACATTTTTCATGCCTCATGAAGACAATTAAATATGAATGTGGCATAATCAACATTCTTTTCACTAGTCTGTTTACTGGCAATTGCAGTAATAATATAAAGATTTCGAGCGCTTTCACTCGGACTCGTTAGACGAATCGTGATTCGCGCATCGCAGTATGTGTGTAACAAGTGAATTGTGATTCATGTAGCTCCGTGTGAAAGCTCTCTTACAGTTCAAACGTGGATATTTTCACTGCTTCGTAGTATTTTCAACGTATACGGCGCGGCAAAACTATAAATCGTATAAAGAAATTAATAAAAAGTGTATTCTAGTAAGAATTTTCTTAATCCTTCATTCTTAATCTTATTGTTTATATCGTATAGTGACACTACATTTTTTAACACTTAATATTTTTAATTTACAAGTATTGAGATTGCAAAGATTAGGAATTATTCTACTATATTAGTAAAATTATATTATTTTATAATAGTTAATAGTTAATTATAATAGTTAAAGTAACAGTTTAAAGAATTTCAAGAAAAAGTGTAAATGTTATTAAACAGGCAAAGCGAAGAGATGGATTTTCATTGTTAAATAGTTAATGAGATACGTAATGAGTTAGTCAAACAGTATAATATCATAAATATTTAAAAACTCCTCGGGGAAGAGCATTAATGAAATTGAAATAGCTTGATTAGGAATTAATAGATAACAATTATTTAGTGAAGGATATTGCATAAATATTCAAAAGATTTGTCGATTGTGCGATTAACAAATATTTCAAAAATAGCGATAATTACCTACGTTAAAAGAACAACGAGGTGGTCGCTCAAAAGTCGCAACTATTATACAGAGTTACTGTAGAATGCAAACAATAAGATCAATAAGATAAATAATGAAAAAAGTTGTTACTGAAATATACGAAAGTATAATAAAGTATAAATTAATAAATAAAGTATGAAAAAAGTTTAAATTACTAACAATAGCAATTTCCTTATATGTCTTGTAGTTCTGTCACAGGGTATATATATAACGTTCAGTCAATTATTTTATCCTAAATACAGTTCAATTAATCGGTATTTAGCTGCCTGCTGATTCGATATAACACAGCGAATAAAATATACGGTACCTATTTTCTCGATAAAACGTGTAGAGAACGGCCATCGGGACAGCCGCAGAAATGAAAATAATAAAGCACGATTGTGTTGCGCGCACTGTTGCATTCGTGACGATGATAACCTGATTCCTTGTTATATTCCTGCATTAAACCGACGCGACGGAAGACAGAATGAAATACACGCGCGACATTTAGCACCGTATTTAATATGCGGCCGTATTTTCCGCGTTTCTTTTATTTACCAGGAAAATCGCGCGTAACGCGTTGTTATCGCGCGATATATCGTCACGGCCCTCTCCTCCCGATGATAATTTCGCGGTTCCGAATCGAACCTCGTAAAATTATAAAGCCCATACTCCGCTAAAAGCCCGGGCGCCGCGGACCAATTAGCATCTCCGTAAATCAACAGAGAATTACTTTACGAGCCGGACACGATGAAATCGCCAGGACGTTTCGCCTCGCTCGACCAAGAATGATCATAATAATTCGCAACGCACACGATTTCTCGATTGCTTGTTATTAGTCTTGTCTTTTCTTTTCCGGTTTCTCATCCCAGTTCTTTTCATTTGTGGCTCGTCATCTATCGCAGTTGCAACTTGTTATCGGCAACATTATCAGCGACATTCTCAGTCGTTGTTATTACGGGAACCGATCGATAACGTAAAATTAAGTAACACTTTAATAATAAACCAGCTGGTAAAAGCGCTTTCCTGATTTCCAGCGGAACCCTAAATCGGTTTGTAACGAGCGTATTACGTGAAAACAGTGTCGCCAGATCATGGGAATTGGCTCGAATTGAGGGGAAGTAACGCTCTCCCCACCAGTACCAGATTAGGCACGTGACATTGTAATGACTATAAAATCATTACAGCGGAAATTATTATGTCATTTAGTTTCTAAACATGAAACTATAACGTCATTAAAAAGCTGGAATAATTAATCTTAGAGCAGATATTCTCAAACTTTTTAAATTTTATATCACATAAATTAGAATTAAAAAATATATGTATCACTATAAAAGCATTTCCCGATTAAACATCAATACATGCCAAGTGGAATGTTTATAATCAAAGAATAAACGTACTATTTTATGTAGAAATTGTACTACCAAAAATAACGTAATGTATCATTAGTGGTAGATGTACCACAGTTTGAGAAACGCTGTCATAGAGGATTTCAGTGATTATGTCACAAAGGAGCATTTGAAAAGGAGCAAACAGCGTGACTCACCATTGACCGTCGCTATCATCTAATACATGTAGTAAGCCATTATGAGCAGGTGATTCACGCCAGGTTGGACGCGTTACTACCCAGTCTCAATTAAATGTCATAATCTAATCTTGAATTTTTCATGTACAAGCCGATGCACTTACACCAATTAATGATACTAAACTTTTATGTTAGACTAGCTGATGTATTCATCATAGAATCTATCGCACATAGTTCCTGGTTACTGGTTACTGGTTTATTCTTCTCTTTATATATTTTACATAAAGATGGCGTTGAAGAGCCTGAGCTCTATTTGCCCAATACAAACCGGTCCTTATATGTATACTAGTGTTAACCTAATTTCTGACATATTATAGATGTTAACATATGTGAATATATCCATATTCAACACTAAGAAACTGTATAATTACATAAACACATACAAAATATATTTGTACTCTATTTTTCATCTCCCTTCTCTAGAGGTATGTTTAAATTGATCTATCTATTTGTATTAAAAATACTGCTATTGCCCTTAGGATGGAACCATCTTTCTTTTTTAATCTGTTGAAAACTTCCTCTTCTAGCTCTATATCCTTTTTAGCAAAGGTTCTCAATAACTTTCCTCTTTTCCCTTCGTATATAGAACAATTCCATATGATATGATCTAATATCTTCGCTATCATGTCCACATTCACATATTGTATAGTTTATATAATTTTTCCTAGCGAGGAAACTTGCTAAGTGTAGTGATTGGCTCTGATCTTAATCAGCGTGTTTATGGATCGTCTTTCTATATTCTTTATGAAATTGAACCATGGCTTTCTTTTTCCTATGTTGATGAATTTTGATGTTTTCATCTGGATCATATCCCGTTCTTTCTTTTGCTATAGTGTTCCCTTGCTATAAATGATGTGCACACGCCTTGTTTTTAACTGTTCATAGAGATAAGCCTTTACATAACTCAAGCATGTAAATACATATAAAAATTGCTTCTAAATTTCTAAAGTATTTCTAAAATCACAAAAATTATTACATTTCGTGTCGACTCGTAGAGGTGAAAGTTACGGTTTTGTGTCGCGTGAAAACGTATTTTATAAAAACGCTTTTGGTTATATTCACTCAAAACGAGACATTTGTCATTCGATATTTCGATAGTCAGTTATTTTAGGCGCGTCGTCTGAATAAGGATATTGCGTCAACGGTTGTCGCATTTTGTTCGTTTTTAACCGCATATAGTCACCGTAAATACCATACAATCACCTAATTAAAGATGTTCTCGTGGTGTGACGATTACTTCTACGATCTGACTAGGACTTTTCCCATTCTAAAACTTCTCTTCCATCGCAATGTGAGTCAAGTTCCTTATTTACCTATACCGTTCATATACAATATATTTACGCATTAGAGTGGCACAGAAATCGTAGAATAGCAAAACAAAAATTGACATCACATTTTTTAATCTGGAAGAGTCCAGCAGGATAAGAATGGGTAATTGGGCGGCATGCCAATTTTAATTCTTTTTGTCTACTAAACAATCTTCTTTGCCTAAAACATATTCTATAAAATTTCATATCTCGATCCCTCCGTTTAAAAGTAATTTACGGTAGAAAAGCATAACCTTTATCTTTTATTTTCTTATTTACATATGAATAAAGGCGAAAATGAAGCTTCAAATTTGTTTTATTTGGGATATTTTTTTAGAATTTCAAATCAATTAGTTGAAATAGTCGACGTAATTGTCGAACTCCAAAGTCAATTTTCTCAAAAAAGAAAACTTCTGTTATAAAATGTTACATGAAATTTTTTTATCTTAAGTTTTCATGTGAAATCATTTCTTGCCCTGTACTACGTTTTCCGCTCAACCCTCTAATAGTAGTAACATCTTTCATTTTTCCTGGTCTTGCAGTCGTTTCTAAGAACTTATGTATTCGACAATTGGTTCTTTGCCATCTTTACGCACGTCCTCTTCTATATGACGGTGCGGTTCGCTATCTCTGTAAGTATAATCATCAACTTTCGATCTTCAGACATCCTATATACTTTCTTGTTCACAGGTGATTAAAAAAATTGAAATATTCAACGAGGAAAAGCTGAACTTTTTAAAGGAAAACAGAGAAGTAACCAAGATTATTAAACATCTATCGTAAAACTATTATTTCCGAAAATGATTTATCACGGTTAACAATTGTTTCAGCGATACGCACAAGTCGCAGCACTGAAGAATAAGAAGGCGGAGTATGAAGACACCGTAATCAAAGTAGTTAGTATCATTGTCACAATAATTAAAAGTCACAAAAATTATTTACTGTTCTAAAATTTAATCAACACAATACCGTTAATTCGGTAAAAGTTACTCGAGTTTATTAGTTACAAAATTTAAAAATTATATATCTTTTTTTCTTCTAGAATGCTTTAAAAAAATCCGCAGATAACATTTTTCAACACATTTGAATTTGCATTTATGAGTAAACATTCCTAGTATAAGTTCCCTAATTAATAGCATTTAGTAATAATTCTAAATTCAAAAAAATTATAAATTCGTCGAAAAGTTATTTGATTAATCAATTATATTACTTAAATTCTTAATTGAATTTTTTTTCAGGTATCAACATTCTATGTATATCGTATTCTATATCCATCTATCCTATAATATACATACATATTATTATATTTATTATATTTATTAGCGTTCGGATAAAAAAATTGTTGATAATGAAACGGAGAAACGAATAGAAAAAGATCATGATTACAACAATCACGAAAACACTTTTCAGAAAGAGTCTCAAGTACTGACCACGCTGAAGCTTTTGAAAACAGTAAGTAAAAGACCAAATATTAAAACTTCGTACAAAGATACGGATCAACATGAATGAATTTCCAAAGAATATTTAACAGAATTCTTGTGCGTTTTCTGATGGCGAATACGAACCTCCAAATCGTTTTCGTTTTGATCACCCTAAGTTTTTCGAAATTCAAATTGGATCTTCAAATTTTCAACTTTTTATTTTTTCTGCTTGTACTATAAAAGGCATACATGTAATTCTCACACAGGACGTATGCCCAAAAATACAGGGGTATATTCATAACATTATAAACATTTAAGTATGTTTAAGCAACATTTAAAGAGAGTGAAAAGTCTTTAGCGTCGTATTCCTGATTTTTTAAAAGGTGGAACGCTCGAAGGATTGTTTGCAAAAACCACCTCTGAAAAATGAATTTTTTTCAACCCTTCATGACTAATTTAAAATTCTGAAAATATATCCCAAATAAAGCTAACTTGTAGCTTCATGTTCGCCTTAATATCTTAAGTAATAACTGAGGCTTTATTGTATTCATTCTCTTTGTTTCCGTCGACAGTCCAAACAAAATTTGATTTTTGTGAAAGTTCGATTCTAGAATACCCCCCTTAAATGTAACCATGCACTACAGTAGTTAGAGAGAAATCGACAAAAGATGGGCAGTAGGTATTCATCGGCTAGCCTAA
Source organism: Lasioglossum morio (assembly GCA_916610235.2). NCBI lineage: Eukaryota > Metazoa > Arthropoda > Insecta > Hymenoptera > Halictidae > Lasioglossum > Lasioglossum morio. The sequence continues at coordinate 9,824,646 of OU744327.1, forward strand.
TAACGATGAAGAAATATACAATCACAAATTTGATTGTTACAGCAGCTAGGTGAGGTAAAGGACCATCTGGAAGAAACGGACAAGAAGCTCAACCAAGTATTGCTCAATTATCTGCAGGAGTTCTCCTAACGCCGAACGGCACTTAATGTCGGGCAGTAGCTATACCATGTAATATTTAACTTTTATTATACCTACACCTATAACATAAGTGTACATACCCTTTTAACATTTTAAACTTTACTAAGCTGTTGTACCATGTAAAATGTAGAGGACCACAGACAAACAAGAATCGTGTGCATAGCTAAATTGGTTGTTATGACTGATAAGAACTCGGTCCATCGTAGAAATTACAAACAATTATATCTGTTAACTGTTTTATGGTTAGAAGACATGCTAGTTGTCTTAGGATGTCTTTTGGGAAGTATTTTTTTAATTATCTTTCTGCACTGCGCAAAGAGTGAATAGGCTTTAATCCTAAACATTTTCATTGATGAGTTCACCGACCTTTAGTCTAGGACAGAACAATTTATTATTTCGGTTTTAGTGATTAAAACATACATTTGACCAACATGAATACTAATAGAAAAGGTAACATGAATTTTTTTTTAACTAATCTACATATTACTAGAACGCTAAACCCGAGACGAACGAACTAATGGACACTCTGCGTACTTTGTTTAAAAAATAGTGGGACAAATTGAATTCGTGTTTTGACCGTTATATTTGTGATCGTTGCAAATTATTGTTAGTAGATTGCATCAACAATCGAAGATAAAATTAAGGTATTTATGTTATTACCTCGAAAATGGCAAAAAGTAATAGAACAGAATGGAGAATATGTTATTGAATAAATCTATGAATAAATATCTGAAATTTAGTTCACAATTTTAATTTACAAACGCTACGAACTTTCGTTGCAACTCAATACATATTAAATTTTTTTACTTATTTAAGAAAAACTTTAAATGTCCGTCGCTAGGGGAACTCCTCCAGTGGTTTTGTCGCAAAATACCGCGGATGCCAGCTGATTATTATTAAATCTTAGTTGATTTTCACCAGTTGTACACGAGTCCTGCGGGCGACACCGTTGACCGAGAAGCCGAACTGCCGTCAGTTCTCGAGGGAGGTGGTACGGCCTCGTTCGAGAATCTCAAGGTGAGTTTTCAATTAAGCGCGGTGGCGCACGTCCGTGGCGCGGTCTGGCGTCGAGAGCAGCGCGCGCTACCAGATTTTCGCCCAGTGTGACGCGCTGTAATTGTCACGAAAATTGCTCTGGGCGCGGTTCACCTCTTACTGCTCCGGCGGCCGACGTGTAACAATTCCGACGAGCGTTACAACCGCAAAACCGTGCGGACCGAAAACGCAAACCCGCGACAGATTGCCTGGGAATTCTATTTAGGATACCGCGACCGGCAGACGCGCGACACGTAAAGTTACTTCGGTGTCTGTTCGCGAAATTGAGTTAGACCATATGACCACTCGGTTAGTTAAGACGCATTGAATGCCCACGGTTGTTGGCGCTGTTAGGATTATACATACACCGTCCGAAGCAACAATGTTAATATTCGGATTAGCGGCTATTATTGTTGGGATTATTGTACGCGATGTAATTGTGTAATATAATGATGATGTTTGTTTAGTATAATAGGATCTAGTAATCCTTGATTGATGGTAATTGCGATGTAGCTACCACTACGGTAATTCCTCCATTTGGTTAGCGATTGTGAATCGCCTCTTCAATGTATGCGAGTCTTGGTGATATTATGCCAATACAGCAAAACCTTAAACTAAGAGATCAGAAACCGTAGGACTACGAGAAACGAATATCCCTTCCACTGCGGGTCATAACCCGCGAGAGGCTCAGTTATCTCTCTCGCCGAGCAGTGTAGAATGTAAACACGCCGCGTTATCGGATACAGGGTCGGGTTATCGGTGTGAACCACTATTAATCCAATTACAAAACTTCTTTATTTTTGATTATTTTTTATGGGACTTTTGCCAACTTATTCGTCGCATTTTTCTGATTAAAATGGCATTAAACACGATATAATTTGAACTATATTTAGTGTAATGTAGTAAGTTTTGGACGCGAAAGCGGATAGTGAATAGAGTACCAGCAATTGTGACGGTCGGAAAAAATTAGAAGCGTATTGTACTGTTTAAAATACCAATGCGATGCTAACTTTTTTATTTTCATACACACATCCACACACAGTTTTCTATTTATACAAACTTTCTCAAGATATTTCCTTATTAAAACGATCTATTTAAAACCCTCCAACGGATTGTAGCTCTGTTAACTTGCAAAATTCTAAAAAATTGTCGAATATAAGAATTCTTAGATATCTAGTCTTACCGGTTAACAAATAAAGGTCCTGGAACCGTCCTTCCCACCGCCTCTGCCTCCCCCCCGAAAATATGGGATCTTTGTCAGTCGACCTCCTGGACAACGTTGCCCGTCTCCATCAACTGCATCTCCAACGACTCCAATTCCACCCGCCAAAATCGGATTCAAGTAACTACGCATCCGTCGAAGCCTCTTCAGAATCGGCGATTCGTCGACGTAAGTACTTTTGTTGGTTCTACATGCCGTGTTGTAATTGTCGACTTGTATTGCGTATGGCGAAAGCGATATAGCGCCCATCTTTGACATGAGGTTGGTGAAATATCATGGTGAAAGTAGCCTGGAAAATTATCAGGTCATTACAGTGTCTATAATTGTAAATAGTTAAAAAGAACATAGTATAACAGGCGAGTAACGGGCAGATATATTTTTTGCAAAAGTGAGGTTGCATAAAATCATTTTTTTTCCGTTTAGTATTTATTTTAACATTCAAAAATCTTTTTATCATTTACCGTACGTGCTTCATCTAGTGGTGCATAGATCATAAACGTTGTAATTTAAATCTAAATCATCGCCTGTCTGCGAAGAAATAGTAGAAAACGATGAAGGAAGCTAGAGTATTTGCCTGCTATCATGCACTTTCTCTTGTTCCGGATGAAATGTATCGATAGTGTTGCTATTATTTGTCCATTACACGGTTAATTGGATACTGTCACTTTCTCAAGCTCGATCCATTGCCTATCAGTTAAAAGTAGTGGAAGGAATGAATCGATTGCATACCTGTTAATATCAGTCTTTATCAATGCGTAATTGCATACTTGTTAATATCAGTGTTTGTCAATGCCTAAGTGTTGTGCTATATTACAAAAAGAAGATAAAAATACCATATCACTGGCATTATTAGACTCAATTCTGACATGTATGAGGTCATGCCATAACTAATATAAATATCCCTAATAAGATATAATCATAACAATTAATACGTTCTATAAAATGATGGAGAATATACATATGTATATACTACTAATGGTAATGATTACTTTTTCGTAGTTCACCTTTTAAAAATGTAAAACGTATTTATGACTTATGGAATGACAAACATTAATGGTATCATTGCAATACAATTACTTGTAGATATATCAACCAAACTGGAAGGAGTTAACTAATGACGTATAAAATATAATATAAAATCGATTTTCAGGAGAATAGATGTTTAAATGTATAAATGCATACAAAGTGCAAAAGTAGGTGAATATTGATATTAGAGGGGTAGCGAAACAATTAAAATTTTAGGTTCCTATATAATTAGTAAATTTTAATACAATATCGTTAATTTGTATAAAATATTCAAATATACTTAAGAGCAGTTAGATGTAGGTAGTTATTGTTATTGTATATAGTCACCAGTTAAGAAGGGCATGATTTTAATGTTTGAAATTACGAAAAACAATGATTGCAAACAGAGTACTTTCTCATGGCCGAGAGGCTGAAAAATAGACTTATTTTAATCGTAATTGTTAATTAATTAATTTGTATGTAGGCGCAACTAAATTCGTTTGGAATGGTGGTGACTGTCTGCACGGTAAAAGGAGGAGAAAAATTCGTGGAAAATCATACAGCTCAAACATGACGCGCTTTGACTTTCACAGATTGCACTCAGAATCGCTGAAGAGCGTCTCGACCTTCACCAAATCATTACTCAGACTCTACACCATTTTTCCCAGGAATAGTAAATCCACCACATATTGTTAATAATTTCTGATCGCAATAAATTTTTGTATAAATAATCTGATTTTCATGGCTGGCTGGTTCTTTGCCTTTCACTTCACGATTTTTTTAATTAGCGCTGTGTAAACTAAGTTATGAGACTGAAGCAGTTATACATATTGCATGCTCACTATTGCTAACAGTTTCGAAAAAAAACCATCTGGTCTGTAAATTATTATTTGATTTCTATATTTCAATGTTTATTTTCTATACTCCTATAACTTATCATAATCCGAATATAAAGTTTACGTATCATTTTGTTGCATGAATATGGGCAATATATGAAATTGGGTAAATATTAAAGAAAGAGGACCCAGTTCCGATCACTTTCATCTTCGCACATGCTTTCAAGGCCAACACACTTCTGAACAACTTGTCACTATACATAACGATTCTGAACAACTTTTCGCTACACATATACCCGTCGTGAATGCAATTAAAAATTGTTGAAAAATGTTAAGAATTAAAGATGTCAACATATGATTGCTCTTCTATTAGAATCGTTAAGAGAAGATATAACATTAAATTTGGTTTCTAATTCTTGCAATCGATGCAGACAATTTTTATTTTGCATAAAGATCCACAGTCTAGACATTACTTTCACTAAGAATTCTTAAAAAACTTACATAATACGTGAAGAAAAGCGCCACGAAGATTCATGGGATAATTTGTGCGATAAAGTCATGAATGTCGCGATGTTAATAAGAAAAATACCAATAAATTGGTATATAATATGATGTACAATCATAAAAAAACTGCCAGCAGTATAGAAAGAATAATGGGATCCATCCATCGGACAAATTAATTCTCGACATTGGCAACGCCATGTGCATAAAAAATGCACTTTCCCAGAAATTCCGACATGCTCTTCGTTATCATGCCATATTTTCCATACACAGTAGCAATTTGCTTGTATGTTGTGCTTAATAGCGCAAAACATCACTCTTCTACACAATCACTAAACACTGCGCAACGCACTTTCCGAAATTATGACAGCGAAAGAGAAGAAGTTACCCCGACAACGAGCAAAATAGTTCTGCGACTGTCACCTCGCTTTTTTCGGGAATGGTTAAGGGAGGACTTAAGTGGGAGAATGTAGTGTTTGTGAACTGAACGCGGGTTGTGTCCGAAGGACTTTTAGTGGAGGACAGGGAAACTGTCAAGGAAATTCCTTTTCGTATCGTCGTTGGTCGTCAATGGCGTGATTTATAGGTGTATGTCCGCTTGTCGCTTCGCGTGCCTGTCGCACGTGTTGTCCATCTGTCGCGGTTGAAGTTGTCGAAGCACGGTGGTTGTAAAATAACCGGCCAGTTCGAGTTCGAAGCCGATCCGCATGCGTTTTTTGCCTACTAGAATGTCCTTTTCAGGTATATCCCCTGTAACCGGGCCTTCGTATCCGCAACAATGATATGAAGACGCGGTACATGACGGAACACAAATCATTTTCGAAAAATTAATATCTCCTTGAAAACGATTTTTTTGTTTCAATTGATCAGCTTTTTGAGTTCACTTAACTATTTTGATCGTAGCCGGAGTAACTTGTCCTCGTTCGCTGTCACGAGTTATGAAAAAGTGTGGTGTTTTGTGCTTTGAAAATAGGCTCCGGAAGACAGGCATAGTCATTCGGATGTATGTATTGGCATAAGTAAATAATAGTGTGCTGGGGATCCGATGGAGAAACAGGAGATTCTGAAAAATTTGTAAGTATACTTTACATTGTTTTTTTTTTAATAATATGGTATTCTTATGTATGACAATGGAGAGGTTTTCTTTAATACTTTGCAATTTTAAACCAAACAAGGTTTACGGCATTAATAAAGACGTTGCAATTTTAAATTTATGATCTGAATGGACTCTTCAGGTTTAAAAGTTCAAATACCGAGAATTTCTCGAGAATGGGAAGTTTAATGTTCTAATACTTCTTGAATCCACTACTTCTATATTTTTGAATCGATTTTTGTGAAAGTTCTCCATGAAATTTTTTGGCGCCTTCTTAACCCCTTACTGTATCATTTTCTTTACAGTTACAGTGATTAAAAAGTCTTTATTTCCAATAATGTCGTAGAAGAGAAAAGGAAATTTATATTTTGTATGGCTATATTTATTTTAATGCTTAAATATTGATTACAAACAATCGTAACGTTCGTAACAAAAGAAAGACGTAACGGAAATTTTATGGTTTTTTCCGAATACTAATTTTTCGTTAATTTTCACGGCTGTGTTATTTTCATTACGGTTGTTTTCTGTGTTGAAAATCTTTACTTCCTTTTTCTTTTTCAGACGCAAAAATTTAGTCTCTTGATAATGATCCACATAGGGATCGAAACGTTGAGAAATTTAAATATTTAATTTGCACATTTGTTGTTTGTTTCTAAAGTTGATCGAACCTGGCGCCGATATCATATTTATAATTTAGAAAGACGTAACATTCGTATTGCATTCCAGTAAAGTTAATTAAAGCGAGTCTCGTGTCTTAAACAGTGCACGCAAAGAAGATAAACAAGATAGGAGAGAACCGTTAGGTATAATGATGAAAGTAATACGGAAGATCATAAATTCGATATTCTGTATGCTTTTCATTCCACTTCAATTACTCTTACTTACCCTATCTTTCCTCGAGGAATGTTATTTCATTCTGCTCGCGAAGCAGCAGCTCTTTCCAATTGTTCACGTCTGTCTCTTTGCACATCGAACTTGTACCTTGCAATTATACTTATTAGTATTTCTTTGTAAAGTTTCATTTCAAAGCTTTTAACCCTTGTACAGGTTTATATGACTCAGAAGTGAATCATCATTCCAAATTGTACTTAGCAACTGTTAATACACCTGAAAATGTGGTGATTCTACAAAATAAGGTTCATTTTTAAGATCTTGAAATTTAATATTATATAGTTTTGGGGGGGGGGGGGTAATAATATATTTATATTAATTTCTATAAGTACTAAAGGAGCTCAAATACCTTTTTCGATTTAGTTTCTTTTATGTAGAATAACTCTGTATATGTTTTTTCATAAAATTACAAAGTTAATACCGCTTAATCTATATTTATTAGATTAAGCTACGAACAACTCTTTAATTGAATGTCAAATGTTACACCAACTTAGTTGACAAAATATTAATTTATCAATTACATACTGCTGCACATGAAACAGATTAGTTATCAAGGGGTTTGTGACATTTCTACGTTTTTTAAAAAATCTTTATAAAAATTGTGCCACTTGTTATAGTGTTTTCTGTTTTTTTATTAAATACCGATAGAACATTGTCGTATTTATTATGCCCATTGAAGCATACTACAGCAGACTGAAAAAGGATAAATCACTGGAATAGGTATGTACGTTACGTTGCATTTGGCTCTGAAGGTTAACCGGTAATTGTGCGTAATTAATCGAAGTATATATTGCACGTATGTATGTCTCAACTACCATGGATCTGATCTAGAAGCGATCATATCACTGACCTTGAAAGAACTGGTTACTGTGAAAAGATTCCCTTTGTTTTGCCCATGTGTATCGTAAGATTGAAATTTAAAGTCTGTGTGTTTTATAAAAAGGGAACCTTGGAAACATGATGGAACGAACATCCTTCGTCAAACATGTATTTTAAATGCCTCTTTTCGATAAAACATATTTGTGGAATAAATTCTGCGCTCGGTAATGAGGAACATATACATATCCATAAAAATTTAAATCGTAATATTAAACGTCGACATTTACGATATTAAACCGAGGAATTCTTTCTTTCGCTTGTATGAAATAAATAAAAGCTTATGGTACTTTCAATACAACCAGTTCGGCACGATATAACGATGAAAAAGAAGGTTTAGTTATTATATATTAATATATACTTTTCATTGAGACGAAAGAGAGTTTTTGCAGGAATTAATGAGAATTATTTCCGTAAAAGAGTAAAAATTATTTTGCCCCTTATAAAAGGGGGATTTATTTTACAGAATTCATTCACTTTTACGAAAGAACTTTTCCATAAAAGCCTCCCATTCGATGTCACTGGTCCATTCAGTGATAAAGAGAGATCTTTTGTACGTTACGAACAAAGAGTTATCAAGAGCGTAATAAAGCCAACGTTTATGCGCGATTTAATTCGTAAGAAAAGAATTTTTTCACGATAAACCATAGAAACGAGTTAAACTACAGTGAACATTACATCAACCGAATATAAATGTTATTTTTTGTTGTAGTAGAGGAGCAAAACCCTCTATTTCCTAAGTATTAAGAGATTACTTCGGTCGATTATGTAACCTCACAGAGAATAAAAATGTAAACTAAAATATGAACATTTTATTCGGCTTAAGTCAAGTTGTAAAATTCAACTTAAGCATTTACTCATTTGATGTTACTTGTAATTGTCCAAGTACTCTCTTAATATTAGACTATTAGATACACTAAAAATTGTACAAAATGTATTGCGAGTACAATTAACGAGTTTATTACATGCAAGAAATGATAATTGTGCATGAAAGGTTACATCTCACTCTCAAAAAATTATTATTATAAAGGAAAAGTATAACTAAATAAGGCAAGAAGTAAAATGTTCACCAAGCGTTTTGTAGGACGTAACGTGTATGACAACACTTGCAATATACTGTTCCGTAATAAATATGTATATTATATTTTATACTGTATTACTGATTATTTCACTAAATTATCAATCATTTATCTAGTTACGGACACCACAGTGTAGTCCTAATAAAGAAGTAATCAAAGTTTTATGAAACTATTCGGTGCACTCAATTAAAGTTAAGTTTCGTTTTACTTCACTCGAACGATTGTATGCACGAAATCTACGAAACTGACACGCTCGTTTAAGATTAAACTTAACAATTTTTATTAGTATTACCAGCATTTGTTAAATTTCCAACGGCATAAAAAGTTAATTTTACACATGTACGTACGCACGCAATAAAGACGTCAGAGTCGACAAATAACCGATGATAGTCACAGAATGCAAACAACTGTATTTATACATTACATAATAATAAAAACGATAGAGCGTACACTTGCTCTACAGAAAATAAATAAGAACTGCTTTTGATTCTAAATGACACTAACGATTCCATTCCAATTAGCCTAGCAAGGAATCACGTTTCTCCTTTTAGAATATGTTGACTGCCGCTCCAACCACCCATGCGTGACACAATTATTTTTCCAGGTCTAGAAAGTATCTTCCATCTTGGTGATAACTATATTTTATTTCCAATTTACTTAAACCATTTGCGAAGAAAATAGAGAGGATCGTTTCATTCCAGTTTCTTTAAAATTGCTAGACATATTATATGCATTGAAATTTCCACTAGACTACAGATTTGATGCATTCACAGTACTCGCAGATATACATGATAAATGATAACAAAAAATTTGGAGTATCTTTGAAGTAGTTTTTACCTCACTAGATTTTTATGCAAAAGTTGCGTTATTTATTGATGTAGATATTTAAGTGTTCTACTAATCAGCTAAGTAAAAACCAAAATAAAAAGTTTGTTCAACCCCTAACATTAGTAACTTGTAGCCAATGCTGTTACAATGGTGAGATTTATAATAAGAGAAATAATATTTTAGTTGTCAATTTTGTAAGTAGTTTTATAAGAAACTAATTGTAAATTTCCAATAAATATTAGGTCTGTCGGAAAGTTCTGTTTAACTTTATAATTTATAATGTTCTTTCCGTTACATATTATGTATGGTCCCTTGCTACCATATATTATACCACATGCTGACTTTTTAAATATCTAAATTACGTTCTGACTACGAAAATTATTTTGTTAATAACTTTTTAAGAAATAATGAGCGCTGGCTAAAACTTTCCGGAGGTTATTTCGGAAAGTATCCTTGATATATGTATGTATATAATATATATGTATATATGTACAGGCAAATTGCAATCTGTTTATATATGTTTGCTAATTACTTCTTAGTAAAACACTAGCGGTGTTTCACATGTGCCACATTCCCTTGACAATAGTAACATACCTTCCATTATGATAGAATTATCGGTTACCTGAATTCTTGTTCCAAGCATTCCATTGTACAGTAATTATTGATCACCCAAGATGATCACGTGGATGATTGAATTGCCCCGCGGCTCATTCATTCATTAGTTCATTCAATCAGTCCACGAAACAATATTGTCGCTGTGTAAGACTATGTTTGAATATAAATAAAAGGAACTTCAAAAATCGAAGTTATCCTTTCGTGTTGCGACACGAAACTATCTGTTTTTGAAAGTTGTTCCGAGTTTGTGAAACTTTAGTGATGGCTGTAGTTCGGCGGTCTAACTATCGGTTTACAGTTTACTGTTACGAAAGAATCGAACGGCGCGGCGGTAGGATCCTTGAACTTTTTATTTTCCTTGGATCAGCCTTACATGAGGTTGCACCAGTTCTCGGCAGAGTGGTTCACAATATGCCGAGGGAACAAGGCGCGGCGCGAGATCGGCCGATCGAATCGCGGCGAGTTGCGGGCGAGTGTCCAACTTTCACTGACAACTTGTTAGGTCCGCCGCTAGCCGTGGTTTCGGATCATTCACAGTCATTCCACGACGTCGGTAGGCCGCGGCGGCAGCGTCGGCGAATTCACCCATCGGAGACGCACGTCAGACTCGCGACGTTCGACACGATCTACGGACGCGATCGGTCCCGATCTTCCATTAACGTTCGTGCAACTATTATCAGTTTTCATTCCCATGGGCACCGTAACCCTTGTACCGATCAAGAAAACGAACTTCGCGTCTCTTGGATATCTACCTGTGACTGTGTCAGTGATTTCCAACGACCAACGATCGGTGTGCTTTTTTTATGACCGATCATAGTGAGAAATAACCGAAAGTTGTATTAAAGAAAAAATATCTAGACAGATGTTTTTGTACCTTCTTTGAGGAAAAGGAAGTTGACGAGTCTTTTAAAATACAAAACAGAAATAGTATTTGAGATGTGTCTTGCTGGTCGAGAATTTCTATGATACTCTTTATGTGCACGGGCTGCGACGCGACGTTGCTCGAAAGTAAAAGGAGGCACTCTGCTCATTCGGCGTAAGCTGAAGAAAGTGGAAGAGGCGAACGGAAAGCGAGAGTAGAAGCGGCTGTGTAACGTCTTCCCGTCAGAAAGCGGCGAGTCTGTCAGTCTGCGGGTGCAGTGCACCTTCGATGGTTCTCACGAGTACGTATTGTTTCGTTCCCACGTGACGCGTGTTTGTGGGTACGGAAAAATTGGGTTAAGGTGTTGCATGTCATGACCATTGCATAACGCGAGCGTACCCTCCCCCGAGACTTTGCGTAATTGACATTTTCGGCGGAATCGCTGCGAAGTAAGAAACGGAAAATGAATCTCACAGGTCGCGTATGCAATGATCGTCAGTTGAAAGAAATGGATAAAATGTAATCTAACTACAAAGCATTTTTTATATTTTCTCAAGGTGTGCGAGAACCCGAAAATGTCATGTCGTGTCCGGACGAGAATTCTTTATTTCATACTGAAGAATTCGAGAATGAACATTTCATTATTTCATACTGAAGAATTCGAGAATCCTTCAAAAGTAAATAAATCTGAAGCCATAGTCATATTTAACAAACTTGAATACCTAGGCTCGAAATATTTCGAAACACTTTCGGGTCACGCCTGACTCGACCAGATCTCCTCCCAACTCGTCCCAAGATCGGGTTTTTGCCGAAGGTGGATCGTCGGTGGATTGTAGAGATTATAAAAAAATTGATTGGAGTATGCAATTTAAGTTGTTCGATAATATCAGATATGAACAAATTGACTAGATAGTGCATGTAATATTTAGATTTTGAAAACAAATTTCTGAAGATCGATATTGGTTGCAAGTTTATTCTTTACAGGGGATTTCGATATATTTGACGTTATATAGCAATTGTGAGCAATTTTGTTGCAGAATATGTCTTATTATGTTTCGTGTAGTTTGCTGCAAGTGTATGGACATCCGCAGCCCACTGATTACACATAACAGATGTCTAGAATTGCGGATGTTTATGCAAGATCTCATTTATACAGATTTACGAGAAAATAGAGTTTGTAGAACCAGAACTTTCTCTTCCTCAGTAATCAGTAAATTGAATATAATTTACCTCTGTATTATATCAGTTGTATTAATTTGTTGTATTTCAATGTTTGGTTACTAATTAACAGTTATAAAATGTAACTGGCGACCGAGTCATTATTAAGGGGCAATAGCATCGAGTTTTGTCCAAAAATGAATAAAAATACTTTGATGAAGTGGTTTGGTTCAATAAAAATTTTTCGATCGCACGATAAAATAAAATTTAGTGCAGAAACTATTACAGCGCACTAAATTATAGCGTTCCAGGTTAAGGACGTCAAAATTTGCCAATACATACAGGGTGGCCACCAAATATTACCAGTTCGATATTGAACTTAAAAAAAAGATTTTTTCACATAAATAGGTTAACACTATCTTGTAAAGAATATTTAAAAAATATATGTGTCCATACGAAAAAAGTTAATGACCTTCACATGTTCTTTACGCGTCCACCTACCAAAATATGTGAACCTATTTTCGATGCGAACACTAATAGTCACGTAAATCGAAGGGAGAATTTTTTTTACTTTTTTGATGGTCTTTTCGCGTTCACCTACCAACATACGTGAACCTATTTTCCATGCGAATAATAATAATCTTGTCAATCGAAGGGGTAATATGTGGTGACCTACCACCTGTATACATATTTTATGGATGTAAGGTGCGTATTTTCAGACTCGTCATTTGAAAACAATCGCGACATTTCAGTACGAAGTCTAGACATTTACTAATGGTTCTGCTAAAAATTAATATTGATAGCTTGAATGACCTCACTTAGCAAACACGACACGTGTAAACAGACTGAATGTAAATATTATTACTTTATTCCACCATGACATCGCAGTAACTGCACTGCAACCTGCGAATTCCATATTTTTTAAATAATTTTTCAGTAAAGCACCTGTGTTTACAGAACAATTTTTTATTATTTGGAACCGTAGCATATACTGACAAAGTTTGACATTTAAAACCTGAAACACTGTATAAGAGATTGTAAATATCGACTGTTATATCTCTAATAACCCATATGAACAGTTGTTACGACACTACATAGTAAATATAAAAAAAAAGTATTTCGCATTTATGCATTTATAATTAATGAGACACGTTACTGCATTTACTAAACTGTCTACCAATTTCCAATAGTATTATAAGATCAGATACGCATGTACAAAAATAATTATTAACCGAAGAATATTCTGTTGAGCTTTGCCTTTGTTAAAATAACAGTCTAGTCATACTCCAATTAGCCTGCGCGAATGTTTTTAGATCCGTTTTACCTAACATAAAACATTGGCGCAACACGTGTAATGTCAACGATTGACGTTGTTTTATGTATAGTCGCAATTAATCAGCGGATCTTTATGCACAATAAAAATTTTCCACATGAACTACACCAAACCGAAGTGACGCAGAAATTAATTTTCTCTCTTGATACGTTCAATAGGTTGAACATGATATACCAGTATTTTTAAATTCGTCTAATGTTTTTAATGTTTTAAATTTCACCTACTCATTTTTGTCATAAATGCATAAAATCCGCTGTCTAGTGATAATTCAGTAAACGCTATTTAAAATGTCAACGCCAGTTTGTTTGAAATAATTGCATGCGACGCATAGATGTAGTATACCCTCGCTCGTTGTCCGAACCGGAACTGAAAATACGTCTAAAAGTCGAGGCCGCGTGAAAATACAATCGCTTGATCTGTTTTTCCATTTTCCCACTTCGTGTTTACCCACTCCCTAAGCTGCTCGGGATATTATCTAGCCATCGGAATTCGATGACATAATAACGAGCGAGGTTTTACTATCATACGTTCGTACGAATAGCTAGTATTGTAATAATTGTATCCAAGTCAATAGAAAACGGGTCTTAAATAGCCTAATGTCTGAATGTCACTATTGTGCAATATTATGTAGTTAGCGTGAAAAGTGTTTGGACACTCATAAAAAGGCGGCAACATTTTAAAGAGCACGTCAAACGACTTGACATTTCGTGAACAATTAGAAGCATTGGTTTAGTAAAAAAAAAAATTGAGAAAATTACAATTGGTAGGAATTACACGAAAAACTAAAAAAGGCGCTTTTTAAAACTTATTTATTCGGGCCCGTAATGAAACTTTAAACTATGAGTTTCGTAGATCTATTTTAGTTATACATATGCTGAAAAGTTCGTCGCAAAACTTAAAAGTTATATTTTTTACAAAATAAAATAGTTCAGTCTGCATACACCAAAGAAAAGATTTTTTTTACCTTGTAACGGACAATTCGCCGCGTTCATCGATCGACAGACTCTCGCATTGGATTTTCGATTACCGATTATAATATATATATATATATACACGTATGACGGATAGTCACCGCATGCACGTATAGTGTCTTATAGTATTGTCGCGGAGTGTAGTAGCAATGAAACGATGGCGCGGTAGCCGAAATGTTCGCGGTTGATAATGAAACCAGTCTGTCCATCGTCGACCCATCTTGCACACCTGATTTATGTAAATGGAATAGCGACTCTGCGCATAACCTACGGTTCCGTTGATTAACGAATCCATGCGTGTAGGTGTAAAGCCGGCCGCACGTCGAGAATTAAAGTTCAAAAGCCAGATCCAGTCCCGGCGTACCGATCCAGTCTCGGAATCGGCCAGGAGACCGCAGTGAATCGAGAATCGTCGATCGGAGCAGACGGGAGAGACGCGAACACGCGTTACGAGCAACGTTAACATTAGCCGGAGGTTGCCAAGGACGCCATGGTCATGGACACGAGCACAGTCCGGCTGGTGATATTCCTAGGGATGTTTCTAGTGTTCGCCGCGGATTATAATTACCTGGTCTCTACCATATTAGGCAGGCCTACCGAGCAGAATCTCACCGAACCGATAAAGGGTCCCGTTGGCCCACCAATCGAGTCGCACCTCTCCAACACGATCTCCAAGAAGAACAACGGGAAAGAGCCTGGTAAGGGAAAGTGCTACTAACAGGTCCAACAAAGTGCAAACACTAAAACCGCGAAAAATATTGTCGCAAAAGTGAAACAAATTATTCAGTGGAATATTATGGTGTATTTAGATCAAACGAATTTGTACCCCTCCACTTCAACGCTTAAATGTCGAACGTACGAATTAATTAATTAATTCGCCGTATGTCAGTATTATGTATCGAGTTGAACTTGCGGTGAATGTAGAGTTAGCATTCTTCAAGTATTCTCAACGAATATTTAAACAAGCGTAGAGCTCGTTTGAATTTTCATTTCTTCGGAGTGGAACTAAACTCGTTCATTTGGTCTAAACGTGCCGTTACCGTTCACGTTCGCGTGCTCTCACTGGACCTTCCTGATTGATGCAGATTTCTATACAATTTCACGTCCACACGTAATGGTAGACTTTTTAAAATTAACATTTGCCTAACTGAACGAGTGGTTTGCAATGCCTCCAATTTTTTCATATGGATAGTACATCTGTTATTTTGTTTTCAATTAAATAGTGAATTGGATTACTACGTTTGGTAAAACTGGCAGTACATACTGCGATTTAATTCGCATGCATTAATCGAGAGCTCGTCTGTTATTAGTTATACATATCAATCGCCAGAAACAAGAGCTAAATATAAATTAATATTTTTCATTAATAATATGAATGCAGTGAAAATAATATATTGATACTCTTAAAATCTTTTCACTCTTTTAAATTTCATCCACTCATCTTTGTCAAGAATGCATAAAATCCAGAATATGTACATACGTACTTTACTTTCTATAAAATGTGACGTTACAAATGGAACATAATTTGTCGATTTCAAGTGCAAAACAAAAATAGGTGAATTATCATGCTGATTTCTTTGATAGCAAAGTGGTTACTCCGTTTGTTGTTTGTGTCAAGAATGTTTTAATTTTAAAGGAGGTCGGTATTTATTCGAAGTGCTTTGTCAGTACTTTGCTCCATTTAAATCCTCATAAATACATCGTGAGCTGCAGTACACAGTTGCTTCAGCTGTTTCGAACGGCAATCGTATGCTACTTTGTTGTAGATATATATGCAAACATGTTCGTGAATGTCATTCAGTTAGCATATTTTCAACGTGTTCCTTACGTAATCGTATTACGAAGCAAGATCAGCTGTCTCAACGGTGACGATTGGTCAACGAAAAATTCCGCGATATTCGTGACGTATTTACCGGGAATTTCTGTGTATTTTTATAGAATTCTTCTAACGGAAATTATGACTAATAGGGAAAGTCAATAAGGAAATAAAGTAAGAGAACATGAATGGGTTTAGTATGGCAATTAAAAATACATTACTGATAGGACTAGAAGTTTAATAAGATAAAATAAGGAAAAGACAACATACAAGGTTGCAGATATGACTCATGGTGTTAGTGTAGTCTTATCTACATTTCAGAATAATCTTTATGAGAAATGAAGCCCTTTTTTTTACAAGTTAGAACACTTAGTTTACTACATGACGTGCAAAAAAATTTGTAAAAATTGCAATTGGTCGCAGTTACAGATGAACAACCAAAAGTTGCTGTGTACAACTTTTTTATCTGGGCCTAAATTGCAAATTTATAAAATACGTTTTGTAGATCTGTATTAATTATATATAATATGTATACTAAAAATTTCATCTGTAGCAAACTAATTGTTCTAACTTCTCAAAAATTCCAACACGCATGGTCCAATATTAAAAAGCTATGTTACTTTAAAAAGTGTGTCAATATTATTTTGAGTCACTGTAGCTATAAAATTTGAGAACATCTTAACTTATATAGGGTTTTATAGGGTTCAGGACAAATAAACAAAACACTAATGTGCTTTCGTTGTTAATTATGTTAAAAATGCCAATCTGATCTTGTTGCACTTAATTAGTTGTCACTTGTTCATATCACTACCCTTACTGAGTCGACTTGGTAAGTGTATAATCAATCCAATTAAAAATTTTTTTAGATTCTGATTATTTAATTTAAAGATTCTTCATAATATCAACTTTTTATAATACCGAATTACGTGCAATAGCTATATAAAGTATATAAACATTAATAATCTAATTTTTAAAAGATAATTCAAATTTAATCTGTTACAGTTACGTCAAAAAGAATTGTACAACAATAAGCCTGAACTCAGTGTATGTTTTCAATGCTTTACTTTCATATCTGTTCGTATCTATCTAAAGTGTTCTTGCATAATGTACTAGATGGACAACGTATCTTCAACATCGTTAGAAAGTTTTGTCACGATTGAATCTACCATTGATTTGAAGATTGAAACTTCCTCTTTACAACAACCCCCTGAAACTTAATATGCGATTTCTTTCCGGTCGTTTATTACAGCTTTGCATGAAAAGAGTATTCTCAACTTTTGTACTTTCTTCTTAATTCTGTTCCATAAAACAGTACAGAAAAGTTGTAGATCAAGCTTTGGGACGTAGTTGCGGAACGAGAGCTTCAGTCTTTAAATCTATGGTATATTCTGTCATGAAAGATGTTTTCAATATTTTGACAGGTGTGCCAATTTGAAGCATTAGTCTACTTTAAAAGTTGTACATTTTTGCAACCTTGGATTACCTCAAGGTCATTTCAGAAAAGTAAGCTGAACTTGTTTCTTTCTGCACTTTTATAACATTAAAACAAAAATGTGGCATTTCTTTATATTAAACCTGTGAATTATAATAGTATTTATTCTTTAAAACACATTCATAATATAGACATTCTGAGAGCAGCCATGTCCTATGTAACTTTCACATGCAATTTTCACTCATTTCCGTAACCCACATGTTCTGAGATTCAAGTAATCAACTATTACGACCATTGAAATGTCCTATTGTTAGGTTTCTTCCTACGAAAAGTGGATATAGTAATTCCATAACATCTTCAATAATTTCGTACAAAGAAGGAATGGAGAAATCGAATGCAGTAAAGGTTAAAAAGCAGACGACTGGGAAGTAATTCAAGAACGTGTAAAAACAACCTGCAGAACCAGCTGGGAATTATTTCCATTTATTGTGTCGCGCGATCGGGTCTCGAGGAACAGCCTGGTATTGTCGGTTTGGCCTCGGGAAACCAGTTCGTTGAGCTAGAAAATGCATTTCGAAAGTCGCGGACCGGCTTCGGTGTCCTATAGCCGTGGCTACCTCTTGGCGTCCTCGTCCGCACGCGAGTCAGGGTTTCACGCGTGCACGCGAGTTGCATCGATTATTCCCGTCCCTGGGTATCTCTGCTATCGAGTTTCACTATCCAGAAAAAATGGTGCTTAATGCCGCCGAAGCCGAGTTTGAATCGCCCGTTGTTTCCTCGGACTGCAAGTTCAGCTCTATTTTTTGGACATGATCTGCGAGGACTATCGTCACCGTCCTTCAGTCTTCCATGGCGAACAGGTCTAACCAGTTTTGTTTTTTTGTTTTGTTGTGTCAACATAACTCTCGTTACGTTTCTGCGCGAGGAAGCGTTTTGCCCGGCGAGATCATTTTTATCGTTGCATAAAAGAGACATTTGATGAGAGAGAACGGGCGATGACCCGAGTCTTCATATTATTCATTAATATATTGGTTATGAAAATTCATGACGGTTGTGCGAAGACCATCTTCCTGTTGTGATTTTATGATCCCTTTCATTAACAAATAGATTTTATTTTGAGAACACACTTTTTGCAACTTTCTCCGGATGTTGTTGAAAGGAACGTGAAAGACAAGCGAGACGAGAAAACACTTCTGTGATCTGATTGATCGCAACATTCTTCCCACCGATTTAGAATTGCAGACGTACTAATTAGGTATCAAGTGTTTAGCACGTACTAGTCAGTACTAGTCACGAACTAATGCCACTCGCTAATTACCACGTTCACGGAGTGCAACGAAGTAACAAAGGAGGGGCCATTATTTCGCTACTCTAGTTTGTCACAAGATTAATTACACTAATAAACAACAATTTTTCTGATTTTATCCGTCACGCGAGGAATGAACATTGTTGCAGCAGACCCCAATTGAAATTTTATAGATGGATTACTCGAGTTCCATAAAACTTTACGTGCTATAAATGATGTACCTTTTAGGCGATCTGAATTGCAATTCCGAAAAACTTTGAGAAATCGTAGAAGAGTGTTTAGCTGTTTACCTTGAGGAGCAAGCTCAAAAATGTATGCGCTTTTCCTAATCACATTGCAGTAGTGTCACGCCGAGCCCGAATGATGACGACGATCAAAACCGCTTGCCTGCCGAAGCTGATATGCGAATTGACCTCGTCCGTTCATCAGGATCAGCTGAGCGAGATGGAGAGGTCGTTGCTGAATTTGATCAGGTAAATGCTGAACTAACATACGACTCTTCTTTCTGTTTGACACCGTGCGTTCGTTTACTGAAAAAGATAAATGACGATACAATTCCTAAATAATTGTGTTCCACTTATTAAATTTGTGCGCAAATACCCAAATTGTTCAAACCCTGAAAACATTTTCTTAAGTGCATATACGAAGTTTATAATTATTTACAGTAGAGCATTCCTCTCCAATTTCGATGACTTTGAAGTATATGTTATTAAGATCATCATCCTGAACAACTTTTTTCCATACATGTTACCGTCGAACGATCTTGGTTTGCGAGATGTTTGCGGGACACGGTTGGGATGATTATAGCAAACACTTTAGGGTTCCGCCCCTCTCCCTTACCCTCCTCCTCACCACATTTAACATAGATCTAATCAAAATTCGATCATAATGACTATACAAACTTTAGTCAGGTAAACATTTTAATTGTTCTTGGAGTTGCCAAAGACTATGTACATATAGGAAAAAGTTGTTCAGAATGATCCTTTATAGCATATTTCATGGTCATTGAAGTAATGCGCTATTGGAAATAATTACCACGAAGTTTTCTGTAACCACGAACAAACATTCCGCAACGAGATTTCTTATTCCTCTTCACGTCTTCAAGCCTGCATATTCTCTTGGCTAGTTGGTGATAAAAAATGCAGACCATAAGAACAATCGCCAAATCGTTGGAAACGACCTAGTTGCCGATTATGAAGTCACTAGAAAAAAGTGTATTTTCTCCGCTTTCTCTTGACTTTGTTCCTCCGAAAGTAATTGGAAAATTATGTAGAGGTTCTTTGATTTTTGCTGCAGGTAGCATACTATTGTAGCTCAACATTTCAGGTAAGACATTTCGTGGAGCGATTCGCTTTCAACGAAAGAAAGGGGATCTAGACGGCAACAAAAGGCACAGCAATTACGCTGTTAACCGTTTACGAGGTATTCGGCGAAAAGATCGACGCAGACATTCGAAGCCCGCGGACGATCGAGCAGTTTCGCGTCCCGGCGTCGAATTTTTACGGCGGGACCCAAGGCGCTCGTAGACTTCGCGCTTTCATCGCTCGGACCCTGACTCGCCACTTTCACTTTTCACTTTCGATTGTCATCGGCAGTAACACGCTCGAAATCGGTCGGATGCAATCGGCTCGTGAAGCGCTACGGAACGCGAGAACAGAAAAAAACCTTACATCACCGGAGAACAGGAGACTAGCTTTCTTGTCGCATCGTAGACCTAACCGTATTCATATACTGCGGGACAAATAGATAACACATTTTACATTTTTTTTTAATGTAATATTAGACTGATCCACGAATAGTTGTGGGGTAAACTTGTCGATGTGCTACCCCAATTTCAATGACCTTGAAATATGTTTTCATTCTGAACAACATTTCCCTTCAATGTTTTTGGCGGTCGGCTTTAGTTTACGAGGCAATCGCAAAAAAAACTTTACGTAATTAGAGAGAAAGAGTAAGACATAAATAAAGAAAATTACAGAAGAATACGTATTTGAATAAGCAACGTGAATAACATCAAATCTCTGCAATTTGCGCGTATTAAATGAATCTGACAGTCTTAATTATTATTTTGTTGATTCGCCAAAAGTAGCGATATTGAATATTATAGAAAAATGTACATACAGTTTATTGCTGAAAAGATGAATAGCACAGAGTACATATTTAGAAATTATTGATGAACGCATCTGCCATAAGTTTGTTCAAAATGAACATAACACTGTTTCGGGGCCTACCGAATTAACTCAAGTACCAAATATTTTTGTATAATTTATTTTCCGTTAAGGTTTTAATTGAAATTGTTTTAATTTTTTTTACTGCGAATGGAGTTCTTGACTGAACGGGGCTCTGGGCTGCAGCCCATAAAGTCCTGGATCAAAGTCGCTAGATGAGGGAAGGTAGCACGAATTGAGAGGAAAAGTCTCTCCGCTAGAACCAGATTAGTCACGTGACATTATGAGACATGTGCGACAGAGAAGGAACTGGTCTCGTGACCGGGCCGTGGCGGAAACGGGGGGAATAGTGTCGTAGAACGGGAAGGGTAGAGTGCCAAACAAGGCTTAATCTGGCGACTATGGCCTAGCTAGATCCTCTGCTGGGTTAACATTACAAAGGTAATGAACTTTTCCTCAAGAGAATTTCAAATTTTAGAGTAACCAACAAGATTTTCCGATGTCAACATCATTAAATATAGTTGGATCCATCTTATCAGAGTAGTATACAAAAATATCCAACAAAAACATTAAACAACATATTGAAGAAAAATGGGGAAAAATTGACTGTGGAAAGTATGAAAAAATTATACAAATCTCCATTTTGTGGCATATGTGGTATCGATATCTGATATACATTTCTATATATTTTTTCTGCATTTTAATGCATTTATTAATTATATAAAGGGCAACTTGCGTCATTCGTACATACCGTTCAATCATGCATTAGATTGTATACATTAGAATACATTATATCGGTTTTGCATGGAAAGAAAAACTTTTATAATAATGAATTGTAGGTATAAAAAGCGTCATGCTTCTAATATGATTATCATTTTAATACGCGTAGAATTGCACATTATACTTCTGTTCTTGCATATGCATTAATGCTGTTACTTATTTTTATTGCTCATATTAATCTGAGGTTCGTTGACGATTGCTATCGACAAATTGCTGGTTAAAAAAGAGAACAGGAAGTTATTTCATCATCAATATGATTGTGCACATTTTCCACTTAACGCGTTAAAATCTCTGATTGGTGACAGTTAAATTGAAACATGTGTAGAGCGCATACATACTCATTGTGAAAATCATGCGACACGCTGTTAACAGGGCGCCGTTCAACATCTAATGAAGCTAGTACTAATATGTTACGTTTGTGGTACGTGTTAGCAGATAACAGCAATATTTTTCAGGTTATTCGCCATAAGTGTGCTTACATACGTACTACCTTTTCACACCTGAAAGTAAATTACAGATTGTAGATTCTTCCTTTTTTATAGTTGCACCACAATGGACTCGTTAAAAGGAAAGACTAGAATGAATGAACGTGATAATAATGAAAACATATATTTCCCATACAGCAAATCTTTGACGCATTGTTGCGAAGATAATTTCTTAAAGTGATAACGAAACAGTGCATCTGTATGCACTTATAGGGAGATAATTTCTTTAAGCGACAAAACGAAATAGTGAATTTTTGTGCACTTTTACAGCTTTTATAAATTTTGGAAAATGTATTTTATACAACGTCCAATATTTTTGAAGTAATTAACGAAATATTTTTTGTTAGAAAAAACTATAAATTACATTACTCTTGTCAATTATTTCTTTATCTTATTGTAAAAACTGTTGTTTTTGCGAATATTTCGTACACTGAAGCTGACCGTCTAAAACTTTACAGGAAAACATTGTTTAGAACCTTGGTGACCTTGACAACATATTCCAAGGTCATTGAAATCGGAGAGGAAGTAGTACATCGACAAGTTTACCAAATGGTTAAATAGTTCAGACCAATAACGAGTAAAATGAAATTTTACTTGTTATTTCTTTTGCGAAGTTTAAATTTGGATAAATTTCGGCAATCCAGAAAAAATCTCGTAACGTGCACGGAATTTAGTTTCCGCCGGTTTCCACTATCTCTCAACTAAAACTCATTCTCCGCATATTTGTTTTTCCGGCCCTCGTTACCAAGGATACAGTAGATATCTGAATATCAAAACGTCAAATGGATCACTATCCCTGAAATTGTGTCGAAATTTCCCGTTGCAAATCGCATTGCCAATCAATCTCGACAAATGTCAGTGATCTGCGCCTCGCGAGCTTTTATCGCTGGCTCCGGCGCGTAGCTGGAAGGGACGCGGAATAGCTCGAAATATTTGAAAAGGCTCGGACGTCTGTATCGCGGCGATCGATTCACATTTCATAAAATCCCACGGAGCAGTTTCGTTTCAATCAATAACGCCGGCGATATTACCGTGTCGTGGGTCTGCGCCGCACATCCCGTTGAAACGAGCGCTCAGAATCTCGCGATCGTCCGGGATTTCGCGGAGCACAAACAAACCGATCCGATTCGGCCACATGCATTGTCGAGTCAATATTTGGCCGAGTTTAACATAACTTTGCTTTTAATGGGCGAGGAAAATGGCCGCGACACGCGGGCGTTGCGCCACATTATCCAAATAATATGGCGGATTGCGCTCCCGTGTGAGCGTGCACGCGCGCGCGCTTTGCCCTCTATCGTAAATGAAAATTGCGAGATACGCAGCGATCAGTCCCCGCGTGATCAAATTTTGAGCGCGCATCGCATCGGCGGCGCCGTCGTTTTTCGAGCGTTGTCCACCTCGAAATCGACGAACGTTAACATCCACGTTTACTGACCGGGGAATATAGCGGAACACAGCCCCGGCTACGCGCCATCCAATTTTGCGATGAAGCCTGCTGCATCCCGCGTTGATTCTGACATCGAATTTAGCGTCCCCTGGCTTCCGCATCTGTTTAAACATGATATCAAATAGAGTGTTGCTCCTGGTTGCTCGATATCCGACGAGGCCTCTAAAATTCATGGTCGAAATCTTCCATGCACGGTGTGCCCTCTAAAGCCATTAAAAACGGATTATTTAATCAAACGGGTGTTATTAACCAACATTTCTCAAGCCAAAAGAATATTCTCGCTATGTTTTATTAGTTCTTCTAGTAAATGCATTTGCTTTCTCTTTCATCTTTCAAAGATCCACTTTTTACTACTTGCTCTAATTTTGATCTTTTTCCTAAAGCTGCACGGTACGGTGGGGCAAAAGCTGCCCCAACAACAGTATGTGGTCAGAAATACATATGTAGTGACATTTATAAAATTAAGATGACCATTATGTTTTATAAAAAAATTTTATGAAGATTAACTTTCGTTTGAAACGTTTCATTACCAGATCATCGGAAGTGCCTTAGAAATCTTAGGTCTATCGGGCATTTTCACCGGAAAGCTGGCAAAAAATATTTCCGTTGGGGACACTTGATGATTTCTTAAAATCATATCGCCCATTTATAATGTTAATTTAAGTTATTTGGTACGGAAGTACTGATTATTTTTCGCTTTATATTGGTTTCCAATATTTTTAACGTATAAATAATGTACGATAAAACCAATAAAGTATTATTTAAGAAAAACCATAAGCTACGCCAGGGAAACTCTCCCTATACATTCAAGTCTGGAGATCTTTCACTAGAAAACAGAAATGGTTGACATTCACCAGTTACAGCTTTCGCTGCTCGAAGAAACACTGCAACGGAACTGACTCGAATTATCCTAGCTGTACCGAGTTTGTGTATCGAACGTCGCCGCCATATCCGGTCATTAAAGAGTCGATGATGCTTTAAAGAGCAGGGAGAGGACGTGCGATGTGAAAGTTCGTCTGTTCTTACGTAAGCTCAGAAAGCGGAACATAGGTTGAGCGAACGCGCCGTAACAGTCTGCCACTTTCCTTTTCACGGGTTATTCAATCTTCCAACTTTCTACGACGCCTCGGGCGTTTTGGGACTACGTGTGTCCTACCACTTACGTACGTGTACAATGTGTAATCTTCTAGCCACTATCGATGACGAAGACCTGCCAAAAAGAGGATTCCGTTCTAAATAAAAAGCGTGTCATGGGTTGCACAACTGCATAGTACACAAATATTTCTCTTAATTTCTGTGAATAACTTTAACATCTGCATCTTTAATTAAGAATAAGAATAATAACATTGACTTGGGTTGTCTACCTTTCAGCAAGGTGTCGACTCCAAGCACACATCAAAGATGACAGAAATATTTTTTTTGTTTGAGAAATCTTTATATGAGCATAATCCCTTCGATGCTCGTATTAACAAAATACTATTGTGGAAACACTTTAGAACACTTGAAATAAAATCTACTAAATGTGAATGTTATATTTTCCTTTAAAATGAAACAGATTTCGAATCCTAGTAGGAACAAATTTTATTCTACATTTTCAACTTATCTTTTTTATACATATAGAATGATCGGTTGTATCACCAGTTACCGATAACCCTACGCAAGAATATTGCATTAATTGATTTTGGGAGTCAACGAAACGGTTCCTTTGCACGGAACGAACTTTATCCGTACTTTCCGGTATTCCTCTTCGTTTCCTTTGCTTTCCGCTTTCGTGTTCGCGACTTTCAAGACGTCAGAGCTTAATTACCGCTTGAAATGACAGCGTCGCTTGAACGAATAACGGTGGCCGCGACTTGGCATTTTATGTTCACCCCATGGCATTGCACGAGGTTCTCCACTCCTCTCTTTCAGTTGAAAAGGTGAATTTCGTTTAGCGCGTTACCCGTTTAATTGACAGCAATTAAGTCGCGTATATTCCGCACCTTTTGCATTTTTTCACGTTTCTAATTAACAGGTAGACCAGCCGGTCGACTCCGCGTTTCGTCCAAATTTCATTAAGAAAAAATAGTGTGTCCCAAAAATGTTGTATTTCCTTCAAAAGACTCATTCCTGATACCATTTTGAGGAAACTTTTTCCTTTGAGAAAATCTTCTCCGCGGCTTTGTTCAGGAGTTATTAATGAAATACACGGACTAATTGGAGCGCGGCTACTGCGGACGGATTCCGGCTTGGCGACAAGTCTAGCTGAGTGTGGCGTTGGATTGGCTGAGCCGGTATGCGTCCACTGCAGCTGAGCTCTGATTGGTCTGTGCTTTCGATTAATAACTCGTTAACACAGTCGCGCATAACATTTTCGCAAAGGAACAGGTTACTTGAAATTACTTCAGGCGTCATGCCCATTCAAGGAAATAAACATTGTTGGGTCACCCTGTGTAGCAAAGCTTTCACGGTGCGTACGAAATGTTGAGAATCGACGGTGCACGTTCGCCGGTTGTCCAACTAATTAACGCTTCGACAGAGAGCGTTGCTTGCGCCGTACCCTTGCTCTATCAATGTCCATGCGCGGTTTCATTACTAAATTATTCATTATCGAATACGCTAGCGCCACTTGATGAACAAAGATAATCCATAGACAGTTAATAACGGTAATACATCTGCAGCTTCCAACGGGAAGATGATTAAACCGATGGTAGCTCTAATTTCGAGGATATTTCCGCTGAGCCCAGCAATGATTAATAGCAGTTTAATGATGTTGACTTGTGAACAACGTGATTATCCGTATACATGCGGCGCATGATAAAATTCGATCAGACTACGGCTCTGAAATACAGTGAATCACAGTAATATTTGGACGCTATTAAAATTGTGATAACTTTTTTTAATAGTGGACCCATAGACCTGGACTTGCTGGAGAAGTTAGAACAATTAGTTTACTATATGACGTGCGAAAACTATTTTGAAAAAAATTGAACATTACATTTTGTATATCTGTGTCAATTATATATGTATTTTTTAAATCTTCAATATAAGCCCACTTAAAAAATTGTAAAATACAAATTTAGTATTTTCTCTATAATTCCGACCAATTGCATCTTTTTTACTTCTAAAAAAAATCGTTATTAGTTAAAGTTACCGCCCCTTTAAAAGTGTCCGAATATTACTGCCATTCACTGTAGCTCTAAAATCTCTCTCACGTCGTCTATATTTGTCATTCGATGGATCAAGTAATTGAAACGCAAATGGATTGCCTCTAAAGGATTATTGCAGTCAATGTTCCCTCTAGAAAACAGAGTTGTATAAGCATTACGAATATATGTAGAGTGAAATTAATTTCGGGGGTGAACTCGCCATACAAACAAGATGAAAAAGCTTATGTAAACGTTTTTTTTCTATTTGTAGTTCCGAACCTCTGTACAAAAACACATTCGTACGCGGAGGGCGAATATTAAAGCGTCTGCAAACGTACAACACAATGATAGCAACAATTTTACCGAAGTATATGGTTTCTATATGTATTATCATGAAGAAATGGCCATAATAAAGGTTATTCAACTCCTGTTTTTAAAAGTCATTGAATAGTATTATTGTTTCCATTAACTTCTCGTCGACTTTATTATGCACTAATAAATACACGTGTAAACATGGAGGAACGAAGCAACCTTTGGGTTGCTAATAAACGTATTAAACCTAACATAAACGTCAGGAAATCATAAATTCATAAACTATCTTCAACACGTCCCATAAAAAATCAAGAAATATGAGGGTTAGAAGAATAATATTGGCTATAAGGAAATATCACGAAATCATATAAATTTTAATTTCAGCATATTTCAAACTAACGAAAACAATGTAAACATTAAAAAAAAAAAGGTTGTCATCAAAGACACTAAACTATCGGTTTTTTTTATCTCTGGTGTCATACAAGTAGGCTATTTTCCATCGCTTACACAAGAAAAGACAATTGCTTCCTGTAACATAGATTTGTATAGTTTTCTAGTATTATAGTATTGTCTCAGTGATGTATCCTCTCCTTGGTATTGGGAGGGTTGAAGAACATTCGATAGACCTAGAAAATTGGTTGTAGATTGAAAGATCGAATAACAGGTTCTCGAAACAATCGAGCTGAAAAATTCATAGAGAAGGCCACAACAGAAGGGAGACGAGGCTACAGCGAATCGTATCTCGAGCGAAGCTCTCGTCGCGGTTAATGTCCCGGAAGGATTCGAGCTTTATATTTACTTTTATGCCTGCGTAAACGCAGCTCTGGGCTAGCCCGATTTTTATTGGATCGTAGATCGCTCCCGGTTAAACCGATCAAGATGGAAACGCTAAGAAGCTGTTCCACGGTTATTCCTCGCGTTCCGGACCGCGGACATCGAACGCCCGAAACGCGCGCTCCTGCTCGTAAACGCTCGAAACGGCCGAGATTTCCCTTTTGCGGCCGGAACGCGAGCGTCTTCCTCGGGAGCCATGCGTGACGAAACTGCTCCTTGCCGGTGACGTCCTCCTTCCTGCCGCTACCATTTTCCTCGAGGATCGGTCCTCCCTTATTCCCGACCGTGTACTCGCGACCAGACGCGAAATCCCTCTCCCTTCCTTCCATTTTCTTCGGCGACGAGGTACAGAGGGTCGCGAATCGAGAATTCTTTTACAGAAAAATGAACAGGCATGGGGAGTTTCCTTGTTCTTTGAAGACTCTTCGAATGTTCAGACAGAGACTTCTTGATGCTGATTATGCTGTTGTAGGGTGATCCTCCTTTTGGTATGTGCGCGGTGTTACGGAGTGCTTCGTTGTTTTTGAATGATAATAAAAATTTGAGGGACCGACTTCGTTTGTTAGCTGGATGGAATGTTGCTGGTATTTTGGTCTGTTTTTGGAACAAACAGATATGAAAGAGTACGTTGTTGGTCATAATGAATGTTCTTAATGCTTCGCTGATGGTACAACATCTGGAAGTACTCGTGCACTCACACAGTTGCTCTTTGGATTTATTAAAGTGTATATTTAACTTGTTATTAAACTGGTGTACGATACTGAAAGAAAAGGATCACGATGCTTCGTGTCACTATTAGGGTTTGAAGATTTTTAATGTTGGGAAAGCTGATTCTCAATTCAGTAAGGCGTTTTGACTTCATTTCGACACTTACTTTTTAGAATTTTTGGGGTGTCCCAACTTATACGGAAAATTATTTTTGTCCAAAAATTCTCTTCAGAAAATTGGCTATAACTTTTTATCTGTTAACGCTGTCATGATTCTTTGCGCAGCGAAGATGTTACTGACAACTATACCTTTCCAATGGTATTTATATTTTTGCGTAGTTCTCATCCTGTAAAATTTTATAACTCAAAAACGAAACGTATCCCAACTTTTACGGCACTCCCTTCTAATGTAGTCAAAGGTGGATAATTTGGACTGGACAGGGTTCCGAAAATCTCCGCGGATGAAAACGAAGGAAGTTGACCGCTCTTCCGGTTTTTCATGAAAGAGCGCGGACACGGGCACGTAGCTTGGAATCGGAGAAAGGTGTCGCGTCAGTATAATTTCCAGCCAATTTGCCGAGCATAACCGGATTCCGCGGTGTCTGTTTACTGGCTGCCGTCGATATCAAAAGTAAAAGGCGAGTCGCCTTGTTCCTGTTCTTATATGCCGCGCTCCTCGACCAGTTTATCATGGTCAACCGTTACGAAAGTAACGTTGATTTCATCCGCGCTACACCGTTCTTTCAAAACACGTTTCGCGACATGAGCCTTGCGAAACAGCCAACAGTACTTGCTTGAATACCATATCCCACATACTGGATGCGGTTAGTTCCATTTCGAAAATTACATAGTGTCTATTGCATCGACTGATACATTAGACTAGTAGACTCTTCTACATATAACGCGATCAAAGAAACTATTTAAAAAGATTATACAGGGTGTTCCGCCCGACTTTCTCGCTATTATTACTCGTAGAAAAAATGTTACAAAAGAAATTTGAATGGTTCCGAGTAGGGCATGTTTCGATGTTATTAGTATTTTCGTTTTTTAAAAAGGTGTAATGTATTGTTTAATACATTAATGGAAGCAGCTTGACATTAGTTCTAAAGAGGTAATAACCTTGCTGAAAAATTAATAGTTTAGGAGATAATTCAATTTAACACGTTCTGTGCCGAACTGTTTTTGCACGATTTTTCATTCAAGCCGTTTGCTTTGTTCTGTCCTGCATTTTTTATAATACCTTATTCTTTTAGTCGGAGTATTCTACAGTCTTAAGATGCCTCTACTTGACTTTGCAATAAATTTTTTAAAAATTCTTCGCTTTTCAATGAGATGATGGTCTATTACTGTAAACTGATAGCAATAGGATAGAATGATCAATAAATATTTCATGAAAATGTTTCAGGGACACGAGTTTAAGCACACTGGCGGAAGTGCCTTCGAGATACCACTTCGCGGCTCACATGGGTCAATTGATATCCGGTCTGGAAGGTCAGGGATGTCATAACTTCTTCCCATCTTGCCCTTTACCAGGCTCCAGCGTTCTGAACATGATGAAGAAGATCCGACTGCGCTGAACCGACACAATCCTGGAAACTGTCTTTACAGAACACGAGAATAACAACGAAGTCTGTGATATCAAGGACTCTTTTTCTTGTCGAATCTTGAAAACCACTTATATTTTGTTTTTGGAGATGCTTAGATCTTAATAAGATCGACGAGTCTTGACCAAATTAATGTCATCTCCATAAACATTACATTCACATTATGCCACACGTGGATCTCTATTTATTGAGATTACGAGAGTCTTTCCAAAAACGTTGTTGCGATAACGTGTGACAGAAAGGGAAAGTACTTTTCAATCTAAATGTTAAGAAAAATTGTAGGTGTATAGTTGAGTTATTTATTAATAATTGTCTGCTATATTCGACCATCATAATATGTATTCGTTAGATAACGTGATCTAACGGTATATTCTTGGATAAAGCATTTTTAAATCAATGTAAAATAGCTTTAGACTACGCTTAAAGAATTCAATTAATACTTAACGTGTTCTAAAGATTTGCTCGCGTTTTACGAGCAAATATAAATTCATGATCACTATTTATTGCACAAGCCACGCGTAACTGTATCCAGTACCGTTTAAACTCAATATTCAACTTTATATTTCTGCGTATTGCAGGTATATTGCACGAACCGAAATGTACAATTAAGTTGTATGTTATACAATTACGAATTTTACGTTCTTCGAAAATAAAGCATCTATGAAAACATGTATCCATTGCTTGATATCCCTCGCCGTTGCTGAAATGGTCTGCAGCCTGCAGAAACAAATATTTTATGTATATTCTACATATGTACAATTTTATTGCGAAGATATCGTTTTATAGGAAATTTGAAAGCTCTTTTTACACTGAAAAACACGAAACACGGTTTATTGCTTCAAAGATACTGGTCATATACTGCACAGGGTGACTTCTTTAATTTTAACAAAATAAAACATTTTTTAGAATATATCAAGATGGATTAATCATGAAATTTTCACTGACTTGCATTTATTTACTGTATCATTGTGCTATGACACATTCGTATTAGCATTTTCGCAAAGCCTGCATTCTCTTTACAAACGAAATTTAAAATATACATAAAAAGGACAGTTTTCGTTTCCTCTAAATGAATTTTTGCACATGTATTTGTTTACTTATTTGTTTTTTGAGTATACTTAACATTTTTATGGAGCTACAAAAATTCTCGACGCAGTCCAGTAGTTCAACTTTCGAAAGATTTAGAAAGACAGGTTCTCATTGAGAACATTTATTAGGTAGACAACATTTGCTGTGCATAATATGTATTTCTACAAATACTAAATTTAAATTTGAAGAACACTTATTAGTGAAATGATTTTTACAAAAGATACTCAAATTTTTAAGAAAGATACTCAATAATGAATATATGAATTGTTAATATTAGATTAATATATTAGTATGGTATACACATATTGTCTAAATATGACAAGATTGAACTTATTTAGATTTATCAAAGTTTTTATAATAATACGTGATTAAATAAAGAAATTTATTCAATAACTTCTGATGGAAGCATCTGTATAATTTCAATAATTAAAAAATAAAATATGTGAAACCGGTCGTGCTATGGTTAGTGTTAACAGGAGTTGGGCAACAATGTATTTAAATAAAATTTTTGCCCAACTCTGGTGTTAACCCCTAACAGAATTTGCTAAATATGTATCTTATTCATTCTATTTAAATTGCAATGAAATTCTATTTTATTGTAGTTAACATGTAGGCATTGAAGAACAGGTGAGTATACAACAGCTGTTTTTCCTACTAAATTATAAACGTCAATGAACTTCTAGTAATTTGTAATCGCAAAATAACTATACTGCAAGGGGTTAAAGTATACGATTTTATAAATCCAAAAATACATCCTCCGCTAGGTTGTCAAATAAAGTAGGGATCACTTTAATTCGCCCAATCCTATAAGGCCGAAAGACTGTAATTTCCTCGTGCTTCCAACAGCATAACAATAAAAATTCTCTTTCACGATTCCATTTCTCCATCTCGCGTTACGTAACAGCCCGAGATCGCCTTTATTAATTCCCCGGCAATTACGGGAACGTTTTCTGCACTCTCCAGATTCGTCCCTAATGGCCATTCTACGGAAATTTACCGACGCTCGAACTGATTTCAACGAAGTAACCCCTATTTACCATCGGCGTATAATATTTTGCGAGCGTATAATGCTCGCAAAAGTGGTCAAGGTAATGGCTCCTTTCGTTCGTGCCCGGTTCTTGCAATTATTTCGCCAAGGTATGGCCAGAAAGAGACAACTAATTTGCGCGACAACAGTTTACCCTTTCTGTCGCCGTTATTGTCGCGCGTTTAATCCACCGGGATCTCGTGTCCGTAAATCCGATAAGGATTGCTAACGTCCAACAGTTCATTAAGGTTTCCTTTGTTCATGTTCTGCATTTTTCCCTTTATATTCTTCCTCTATTTCTGTCGTCATTCTCTGCGTTAATGTAGTTAATATACTCAATTCTATCACGAAGGAAATATTCTGGTACGTTTCTCTAAATTCAACTTATAATAACACTGACCAACAGGTTTTAATGTTTTATTTTGCATTTCAATGAAACTGGCAGGTGATTCTTATACATTTTGATGTACTGAAAGTTGATTACCTCCATGAAACTTCGATTATCAAAAAATTTCGCTTTTACGTTGAAAAATAATCCCCCAAACTTTTAACTCTTAACATTATCATTTTTTATCAGTCGTTAATTAAGATATTAAAATGATAGAAATACAAAAATACTCGCATTTACCTCGTGCATTTTATATATTTTTTCACGGTAGTGAGCAAATTATTAATGGTAGAAATAGAAATGTATTTCTTTAAGGGTGGGGTTGCAAGCAATCCTTCGAGCGGGACCTACCAAACAATTCAAAAACAATGTTCTATTACCTATCTACTATATTTGAAAGTTTTAAAATGATCTGATTGGTGGCACATAGTTAATAAATAATTGAGAAACGAATGTAATTACGTCACTATTATATTAAGATATGCATATGTACAGTGGAGTGTCTTAAGAGTCATTTTTCCAGTTAACAACACTTGAAAAACGATCTAGTGCCAAAATTATTAATATCATATACAGAAACTCCAATTTTAAACTTCCTTTGTCCATCGTGGTACAAGTTGAGCTCTGTAGCATCGTTATTAATTGTACCGTCTTGGTTCCAGATTGATTTTATGTTGCGGTTAAAAAATGATTCAGCGGCGGGGGTGAGTTTCGTGCGAAAACAATCTGGACAATTTACAGCAGCGTCACTGCCGAAAAGTTATTATAATAATCTCCGGTGCCTTTATCGGCTTAAGCGCAATGCCAAGCACTCCCATAGCGAACTGAGTAACAATCCCGGAACGAGATCGTGCCAAGAGTCCCGGCGAGCAGTTAGGATGCGCGATATCCTCGCAAAAATAATCGCGAGGGCTTCGTTTATCGGCGCTTTTCGCGCCACTGCCAACTCTGCGATTCGAGAAATCGCAATATCCTTTCGTGGCCCTACGAGGACCG
Organism: Lasioglossum morio; assembly: GCA_916610235.2. Classification (NCBI taxonomy): domain Eukaryota; kingdom Metazoa; phylum Arthropoda; class Insecta; order Hymenoptera; family Halictidae; genus Lasioglossum; species Lasioglossum morio. Next base: position 9,858,608 of record OU744327.1, read on the forward strand.
ACTTCCTACTTGAAATCGGATCCCCTGCTGTTTCGTTCGAACTACCGTCACGACATTACGGCATACTTTGTGAATAATCCGCGATTACCGAAACGAACGTCCCGGAAAACGTAAACCACGGTTGGCTATGGCTATAGGGGAAACAGGAGCTAAAAGTAACCGAGGTAAATTGTTTCGATCGTTATTTACAAAAAGGAGAAGAACGTGCAGTTCGTTTTCAATTCTTTTTGTTGGTATAAAAGAGGGTAAAGACACTGTAACGTCCACTGTTTGTGGCGTTTGCAGTAGTGTAGCGTGTATTTTTAACAAAGACTTAGTTACGTACCAGATAAGTAAATATTAGTCGAATCTTACTTTTTGGTCTCTCACTATTTTGATTATTTAACATCGATGTCCTTATCAAATTATATTGAAGAACATGTAATAAGTTTAATTAGTTATTTCATACCTATAGCTAAAATGTTGTAGATTTCTACATGTGTCAATTGAGGTAAGTTGTTCGATTGTGCAAAATACACAACATTCCACCTTCTTGGTGGCTAAAAAATTCAATAAATGCCAAAGTAATTTCATACCAAAGATAATGTTTGAGTTATTATATGTATTGTTTTGATATTGTATTAAACATAGCATATTTTTTCGTTAACCTAAACCTGAATAAATCTATATTATTTTCGTAATAGTAACGTATTTTATTATGTCGAGGCGTTTCTTCGGGAAGGTTTAGGAGCAAACCTTATTCAAATTTCAAATTCAAATTCCAATTCCAATTCCAATTCCAATTCCAATTCCATTTCAAATTTCAAATTACAAATTTCTTTTTGAATGCAATTTTTTTGAATGCAATTTGTTCTAAAACCTTCCGGAAGAAACGCCGCGTTTAACGGATGAAACTACAGCTTTCTACATTCTGCCGTTCGCAATTGATGCCGTCACAGAACAGACAAAATACGACTTGTTCGATCTCTTTTGGGCACGCTTCTGCTTATAAATTTTAAACGATTGGACTTTTTGGAATGCGGTTTGGTCCAACATCTTTCCGAAGATACGCCGCGTCTAACGTTTCAAACCGCAGCTTTCTACATTATGCTGTTCGCAATTGATACCGTCACAAACAGACCAAATATGACTTTTTCGCCTTCTTTTGGGCACGTTTCTGCTTATAACTTTTGACTGGTAGCACCTATGTTCCATTTGAGAGTGGGAGAGAGAGAGACAATAAGAAAGAAAGTGAGCAAAAGAGAGAGTGAGAGAGAGAGGGAGAGAGAGAGAGAGAGAGAGAGAGAGAGAAAGAGAGACAAAGAGAGACAGAAAGAGAGACAAAGAGAGACAGAGAGAGAGACAGAGAGAGAGAGAGAGAGAGAGAGAGAGAGAACTACAGAGACACGCGAAAAGCGAAATGGAAATGAACGCACTAAATTATCACAAACACGTTTAGCACGTACATGCTTTTAAAAAATACTGTGCCATAGCAACGCGTGGCGGGGGAAAGCTAGTCATGCTATAAAAAGATAATTTAAAAACTGAGAATAAGAAGAGTAAGATTGGTACATATATAGATTGCATCCATTCATATTTATCAAATGTCCAAGAAATTATTATTAACTGGCACACATAAATAGGTATGAATGATTATAGAATAGATTTACAAATTTAAATATCAGTAAGCTGTGACAATAATGCATGTCGATTATTTAGTATGCACCATTTTCCATGTAAGTAGCCCTGAACTATAGAAAAACTTGCAAAAAATGAGGATAAGACAAAATATATGTTTATAGATTTAAGTACTCGACAGCAGTCTCTTAACTACTTATCGGCAGGTTGATTATGCAAGGAGGTAAAAGTGCATAGGGGATATCGATTCCGATCGACACAAATGAGGCCACGCAAGAAAATCTTGCCCATTGAGCAACGCTTTGAGCAGGTAGGCTTGGAAATCGGTCTCGTTTACCGTGCCCGTCATCACGCAAGAAATCCATTGTATTCTTACATAGTCGTGGCTGCGTGATCGCACTTGAGTAGCCGTTGGCATCATTTCTACGAGAGACTGGCACGGAAACAACTAATAGTAACAACATATGTATGATCTACATATACGGTTATATCACCGGTCACTATGTATTTTCAATTTCTCATACCCACAAGGGAACCCCCGGTGACCGATACACGCTGATTTTGATGAAACTTTATACAGGTGTTCATTACACATACCTAAGAATTTAACCACAGTTAGTTCGTGCCTGTTTTTATTTTAAGGGAGAAATCAACCCTTTTTAATGTGAACCGACTGGGCCTTTCTACGTAAGTGTTCGCAGACGATAAAAGGTATCAAAAATAGTTGAAGTGACAGTTATATTTCATCGTTCAGCCCATGAATGTGTTCCTAAATTTATTATTCTGAAGAAATAACTTTTTAAAATAAATTTTTAATACATATCCCTTAGAAATAATGCCTGTAGACGATGTACATGACATTTTGGTCACGACGTTTCCGCATTTACCGAGATACAGTAGTGCACAATTATGTTTGAGCTAAGAACATGAGTGGCGTGTGTCCACAATAAATACACAGATGGGAGAATTACAAATAGTGGGACCCGTGTAGGCAGTAAGATAGCGGGAGGACAGGGCCTCAATCCTAGACGTGTGGTTTCTTTTAGTAGGTATTGGGAACACCGACCACCTGTGTCCTCCGAGTCCCACACTACCCCTTCTAGATGTACGTAAATGTATTCTTTCCACAGGTCTTTAAATTAAAACAAAAGTAGTGCACAATTATGTTCTTTAATGAAAATTTAAAATATACGTTTTGTAGATCTATGTTAGTTATACACATGCTGAAAATTTCATCAAAATCGATTAACATATCCAAAAGGAACAGGTAGTTAAATACATATGGTGAAAATCATTTTTTCGCGACTTTTGGTCAGTTTCGTTAATTTCGAAAGCGTTAACCGATTTCAATGAAATTTTCAGCATGTGTATAACTAAAATACATCTACAGAATACGTATTTTAAATTTTCATTACGGGCCCTAATAAAAAAAATTATAAATGGTATAAATAATAATATGAAATATAAAATATACTTTCTCTTTTACTTTCTCAGGTAATTCTTAGTAATTGCAATTTTTCAAAATCTTTTTTGCATGTTCTTTCGTAAATCAATTCTTCTAATTTTTTTTTATTTAGAATTCTTCTAATTGCTCAAAAAAATGTCAGGTTGTTTGGTCCAATCATAAAAAAGTTATACTGTTTTAAAATGCGTTCAAATACTTTCGTGGTTCACTGTATGTGGTCTAAGGCTGTACTATGTATTGTGTTACATTTTCTGTTACGTTTTCTTCGTGAAAGGATCGAATGAGTGGAGAAGCATCGCTGGGAAATGGTAACGACCTTGAGGAGGACGCAACGGGACCATCAAAGGGGGCTTCAGGAAGGACGTCACGTACGAGCCCCGTTGCCGTACTAAATGTCGCAATCCGACACTCGCCGTTCGTTTGAATGCGACGTCGGGAAGGGGCGATCACTTTCTCTTGGCCGGCGTGAACGAGCTCAGCCTACGTTTGCCCGGAGAAACACTCGGCAACGGGTTTTTACCAAAGAAACAGCCAGCCACCACGTTTTTCACAGCCGGTGCACCGGTAATCCGCGATCGAGAGAGAATCGGTTAAGAGTCGCGACGAATCTGCCGAACTGTACGTGGTCTGGAAGCGTGAGCAAACGAGTCGCGGTCGAAGGATTTCTATGAACAAGGTTCCAGTGATTCGATTGGTGGCTATAGTGTTCTCTTCCGTGATCGAGACGTGATAGAGTTCGAGTAGCAATCTGACAGGGTGTAGAGTTTGTTGGTGATATTGTTATTTAATTATTAGGTGGGTGAAATGTCTAAGTGGTCTCAGTTAGTTGTAGTCTTGAGATTACATAACTTTGTATTCCATGCACGACGAAGAAATTCTATCAAATCTTATCGAGTTTGTAGAAGTGAAAAAGTTAAAGTAATCTCGTGAAATTGTAGATTCTGCGATTGTACATTCACCTGGTCTTGATACTTAACTTAAATTTTAATAGTCTACGAAACATTTCTTGTTGATGTAACGACCAGACTGCGGATGTTGATACAATTTTGAAGTTTTTGAAGACGAATTTTAACAAAGTGGAATAAAATAGAATCTTATTTGTCGTAATTCTGTCATATTTTATATCTTAGTATTTTATGAACATTTTCAAAAGGCATACTATATCAGTTCTAAGGTTAATTACGTCCTTAAGGGTAATATTGATAACTTCACAATTGTCGAGAAAGTATTGCTAAATTGCGGTATTAAATTGTAATGAAATTATATGATCCTGGTGCTAATTAAATAAAAGAATCAAAATCGTTCAGACCAGAAGTTTTATCCTTTTCTTTAGTTACTATTGTATTTCGAACGACCATTAGTTGTCAACCTGATTACTATTCTTGAATGATGAAAAAGAGGTTTAACGTGTAGGAAGTAAAATTTATATTGATAATTTTGATTAAGAAATATTGTAGAAAGAATGATTTAGAAGGTGTGTAATTAATTCTATAGATAGCGTTCCACTATGCGACTGAACCAAGCAGTTTTCTTCGTCGGATGTTACTTCCTGGCACTTTCTTTGGTCACTGTGTCTCCGACTCCGGAGGAACCGGCGTTCCAACTTCCGGTACAACTGGTCGGCTTCCCGGTAATCATTGCTGCTGTGAGGATCTCTAATTTCGTAAAGAAGTTAGCGTACTCTCTTAATCCTGGTAAGATTTACGAGAAAACTTTACGTTCATTGACCTGCTTTGATATGAATTTCTCTGCTTAATTTTAATACATGTTACGTAACATAATTGAGCTGTTACATGCAAAAGTTACATGCAGGTCAAACCAGATAATGAGGAAGTACTGTAAGTAAAAATTTTATAAAATACAATATTATTGAAGGATATTACAAACCACGCTAAAATTATAGTAATTTTATTTAAATAAATCCTTGAGATGTGGTGTTAAACCAAACACACAAATATTGATCAATATAACTTGTTGCATTAAATGGCTCAATTATTAATAATCCTAAATTCTAATAATTAAAATGGCTCGTTCAAATACGGCAAGGGGTTAAATATCGAATAATAAATGCAGTGGTAAATTCAGTAGTTTACAATGCATTTGCTATCGAAATGATAGATTTCTCGAGTCATACAAGTTAGTTCTAAATTAAGGGAGTTTATTGATGCAAATTATAATGAGACGGAAGGAAAAATCGAGTAGGTTCAATGTTTCGAAAATGGCGCGAGAAAAAGGAATCGGAACTAAGGAACATAGGTAACCCGGATTCATCCTGGTTCCGCGCGTGAATCGAATCGACGAGCAGTGAAAGCGAAAGTGTTCCACTTGTTGTGACATCTCTACCGAAACGATGGAATACCGTGTAATGCAAGCGTAACTTGCTGTTTCCTGAATGTAAATTGATTGTGCTAAGTTGATTCATCGATTCAGACGATTGAAATCACTACGCATCGACTAACAGATTCTATCGATCCTTATGTCCAACTAGCTTTCCCCCGCCACGCGTTGCTGTGGCACAGTATTTTTTAAAAGCATGTACGTGCTGAACGTGTTTGTGATAATCTATTTCGTTCAATTCCATTTCGCTTTTCGCGTTGCTGGAATTTGAATTTGAATTTGAATTTGAATTTGAATTTGAAGAGATTAAACTTTACTCCACATGAAAATTAATCCTCTCTTTATATACTCAACTTCTTGAAACTAATAAAATTTGCTTTTCAGTGGTAGTAGCCTTTGTATATCTGTAATAAATAAAAATCGTACAAAATTCTATAGAATTTTATATTATAGCATTTTTTGAAAATTTTCAAAAGCCATATATGAATAAATATCCGCAGCCTAATCGTTATTATTCACATATTCATCAGTATTCGCGTGTTTACTAATAAGTCATTTTTTGTCATCAATTCATAGACTGCATATTTGTTATTTGAATGGTCTTGAAATATGCATGATAAAGAGATTATAGTATGCGAGTTGTATATTTTAGAACCTAACCAACTTAAAGTGAAACTTACTTTCCACGAAAGGTAGAGGGAAGTCGAATTGAAATTATTACAAAAATGCTGCACACTATTTATGAAAGTATTGCACTGTTACCGGAAATTGAGTAGATTCACGTACATATTATGTAATCCTATATGTATCCTAATTTGATTGGCTTTAAACTAAGAAAGGAACGATTGAAATGTAATAAACCTCTGACAGATCAATGTAAATGGACTTGAATTGAGAATGTCAATTTTCATTAAAACGATAATCGAAGGAGCCGTTGATTCTCATTTAAACAGTTTTGAATGATTGGATTGATGACCGTCATCCAGACTGATGACAGAAATCAAGCAGTGCGAAAGTGCAGATTGAAACCTGCATAATGCATTACCGTTGACTGACTGCTGTCATTGGATGACTTGAATAGATGCAGTGGGGGTCATGTCCTAAAATTATTCAGAGCAGAATCAAAATGTAAATTAAATTGTCTTGGGATATTAAACAAACTACATTTCTTATTCAGGCAATTAGACAACTTGCAAAAAGATGGTTTCAACCTATTTTAAATTATGAATGAAGATGTGAAATATGAGAACTAATATGATGCTTTCAAGCATCAATATCCATTTTGGCAAATCTGAAATAATACGGAATAATAATAATTAATTATGCTAAAATAAATTCTTCATACTGTTCGTAACACGCATAAGATGAAAATCATTACTATTAGGTTAAAAAGCTGGCAAAAATGATTATTAATAATAATTGATTGCGAGTCTTTATGCAAAATACAATTTTTGCAAGTCAAAAAAGCAGACACCGAAAAAATGTATTTTTTCTCTTAAGAATTGCAATAAGGCGAAAATAGTGTAACAGTATTGAAAAGTTTTGAATTTGTTCCCATTTTTGTCACAAAATCATAAAATCCGCCGTCGATTTAGTATACGTATATTCTATGCTTTTCTAAACAATATGAACTTCATACGACGATTATTTCAATAATCCACTAATTAAATTATCAACGATAACAACATACGGAAAACATGTTTATAGAAAAGATTAATTTACGATATTGCGTTTCATACGAGAAACAAAATGAAAATAACGTGCTCGTAGACGTTCAACATTTACCCCCTGCTTATAGAAAGGATATTATATCGGAACGTGTAAGGTAGATCTAATAATTAAATATTAATTTACATTTGCGAAATACATAAACTGTATCTTGGAGAATCAGAATGAATTGTAAATTCATGTTTCCTGAAATTATTTAACAATATGTTAGCAACTGTTCCTTTCGTTTTCAGCGACTTATGTAAGTCGAACAAAGCGAGACCTGCCTTTAATCTATGACGAAGAAATCCTAGACGTTGGTCAGGTCGAGAAGAAATTGGTAGCTGAGCTCGGCAGCAACGTTTGCATTTATGAAAGAATTTGTGCCAAGTACGCGGATCGGACGCTGCGAAACCGTAGCAAGGAACGTGATCTCGACTGGAACGTCGTCTTCAGGTACTGTGAATGATTTATATTTCTCGCACGTCATGATGGTTGCCTGAATTTTATCCTTTTTTAGATTAATTTTATTTCCGTTAAATTCTTTGAACCGATTGTTTTTCGATAGATATCAAAAAGTGAAATCTACGAAAGTAAAAATAATGAAACAGTTGAAAGTAGTTATAAAAACAATTAAATATATATTTAACAATACATAAGAGTCGGCCTACTTTGACGACTCCATGAACGAACAATTTTTTCAAAGAGATTATCTCTAAAAATCTACGTGAGACAGTTTCAGTTGAAAACTTTCAATTCAAACAAAAAAGAGACCGAAGGCAGACCCCTATCAAACCGGGTTAATTTGTATCAATATTAAGAACCGTACAATAAGCAGTAGAGTTGTAAATTACACCTTGCCTATGTAATAACCTTTCTTAAATGGCACTAGACGTTTTGGACATCATAGGATTGTTGCTGACGTTGAGATGAATTCAACAGAGTATTATTAGATAACAGAAATTACGTTAAACGTAATTATAACGATAAACTATTTCTTCAAAATAAAAATCAGGTTACATTAAATGTTCGAACCTGAGATTCGTGCTTTATGATACAGAGCTCCGCTCTTTGTGTTAGATTATTCATTGTCGCTTCAACTCACTTCGTCTGTGTTTGTACATTCAGTCACCTTCCAACACCTTCAGAAACGCAGCGCTTCAGTGAGAACATTCTTTACGAAAATGTCGGACGTCATTTGTTTAAAGTGTAAATGCCCAAACTGATCGTGACGCTACAGTGCTACACAACAAACATCCGCATTGAATAGCTTGCAAAAATATATTTGTGTATCGAATCGTTCCGTGCCTGAACAGACAATACAAATCGACCTTTATGGGTATCGTTCGACCTCCGAGGATCGATTGTAACAGCACATCAGTAAAACTAGTGGCGCCGGTAACGCGATTTCGTTAGCGTACGCTCGACACCGTTGCATTTTATGTATATGTGTATATATAGATACGAGTGCATCTTTATCGGTCGCGGTGCAGTGGGTTGTATAACCACGACCCTGAAGTTCACGGGCCGGAGTTCTCGCGACTCTAGGGACTGGTTTTCTACCTTTATCCCGATCAGTCGACTTGTGAAACACTATCGATAGGAAGCTGAATAACGGATCGCGTTAGCACATTGCGGAAAACTACTGACCCATTTGTGCACTAACCCGTAAACCAATAGATCTCCTCCCCGCGCACCCCTTTTCCTTCTGACACTTTGATCCGCCCCACTAATCGATGTGATTAAAACGCGTGTGTAATTATTCCCCTGACAAACTTTATTTCCGCTGATGAAATTCTAGGTGATTCGTGGCGATTCAAAGGTCAAACTGTTATTTGCGAGCTGCCCGAGTATATGAGATAAGTTTTATTATTATCGTATAAGATAGTTGAGAGTGGATAAATATTTACTTATCTTTATCCCGTTAGAAATGTGGACACTAGGGTGAACCTTAGCTATACCTGCTGAAATTTTTTTCGTGAGATTCTTTTACGCCGTCTTCTGAAATTGTGTCATTCGGTTAGAAAATAAGTGGAAGACCTGGTACATTATTCCATATAAATGGAAATATATGAAGGAAAGACTTTTGATTATGCGTCATAATTTATGATTAAACTAAGAATTAACTAATGCTTATATTTTTGTAAATATACGTTACATTTTACATATTTTATTGGAAGTAACAATTCTTTTAGTCGTGTTCTTATACTAATTTAAAAAGTAAAGAAATTAACGTTCGACTTAAATACGTTATATTTGGACTGCGGATTTTTATGAAAAACCAAAGTATATCTTACCTGCATTACAACAAACTTGCGTAAATTAGAAATTTATTTTCTTTCCTATTATGTTTATAGTAGGTTAAGAATAATATAACAGTATGTTTAAATTTTTCTAATATTTTTGCTATTTTAAATTACACCTACCTATTTTTTCATGGGAAGGAACAATTTTAAGGGGCGGCGTGCTCAAAATTTCATAGTTGAAAAATAAGGTCGCCCCAATATTGAACACTCGTTATGTTTTACCCACATATTGTTTTGTACTCGTATTACCCATATGTCTACAACATATTTATACAGGGTGTTTCAGCTAATTTGATTACCTCGAATAATCAAGTTTAAAATTAAAAGGCGTTTCAGAGATTTCGAGGTCACCACATTTGTTTTTGATGGAATGATCTATCCTTTGTTTCGACCTTGACAACGTATTTCAAGTTCATCAAAATCGAAGAGGAGAACCCTTGTCTAAATAATTACCAAAATTAACCTCGCTATATTGCAAATTGCAAGTAGTTTCTCGTCAGTGGCAACTTTTAATCCATTGTTTTTCTCCTCGTTGTCCTTTCTAGTCGAAATGTTCGGTTGATCCGGATGTGTACGCGTGGGGCGCAGGTGTCAGAATCGTTTAACAGACATTAATTTCGTCGTCGGTGACGCGTGCTGGCAGGCAAACAGCGTCGTCGAATCGCTGATAAGCTGTTCGAACGCTACGAGTAGATAGCTCGCGACGCTCGTAAAACGGTAGAGGCGCAAGGATGAGGATCGCGGAGGGACAAACGATGGAACAGAGTTATCAGGATGCATTAGGACGGTCGTGGAGGCCGCCATTAAAGGCTATCTGCTCCCGGCGTTACTCGCAACTGAATTTAGTGGAAGCTCGTTCGCTGCTGGCCTACGGAGGGAACGGTCTAGACACGGTAGCACGGATTTCTATTAGCTTCTCTATTGGAAGAAAGTGCTAGCAGCCCATTAGAAGGACAGCCACCTTCGCTCCCAGCCCCTTTTAACGATTTATCAGCACAATCGTTCTCCACGAATTATCGGAGAATCCCTGGAATTTGGACGGGATCCTGGGACTACCGGTTTAGGGGAACGTTGGATTTCGTTAGTTCCACAGTTTCTCAAATCCAAGAACGCTCAATCTTTTAGTAGACCCTTGATTGCAGTTAACTTTACGTTACTACCCTCTTTGCTCACCCTTGCCAGATCGTGCTAATATTTATGCACAGTTAGGTTTATCTAAAAGATGGAATAGACTTAAATACTAATATAATACTAATGTCGTATACCTATCTTAACGTGAAAAATAATCAGCTAGGTATGTATATGTATCGTGACTCAGTGAGAAATTATTTTATAGAAAGTAAAACAAGGAAAGAATGATTCTCATAATTGGATAAACAAATTTACGACATAAAAGTATTGTATTGTAAAACTAAACTCCAGGTATTATTCGTTTTTCTTATATTAGTTTATCCCAGAAATGTGTTTTGTTTCCAACTAACATGAACAACATATTTAAGATAGTCTTTTAAGTAAGCAAGTGGCACGGTTAAATTATTATTTCAACGACAATATGATTTTAACACAAGAATAGCTGGATCTTCTGACACGATGGCTGAAATTTGTCCAATTTCTATATTTTTCATAATAAACCTAACCCAGACCTAACTGATACTTACAAGAAACCTTTGCGACTATCGAAAAAACTAAAAGAGACCGCCAATTGTATGTATCGGAAATAGTTGTTCATAATGTCGGGACCTGTAACATACTTAGGGGGACAGACTCGTTGCCAGTATGACAGGGGTGTGGAATGCGTCTTCTCAATTTTTAATAATGCAAAGATGGGTTTTTCAACAGTCAAAAACGCTAGATAAAAGATCAATCTAGACCGCAGTCGCCCTCGAAACTCCTATTTTCCCATTTCCGAGACGTGATTTGCATTATTCAAAAGCATACAGCTGTGCATGTATGTAACTATTTTCATAAAGCTGCGACAGCTATATGCTACCCAATAATGCAAATTACTTACGTCTCGTAAACGTAAAAATAGGACTTTTGTGTGCGATTGCGACCGAGATTGATTTTTTATCAAGCGCTTTTCAGTAGAAAAACCCGACCTTTGTATTATCGTAAAATAAGAGGGAGCATTCAGCACCCTTGCAATCCTGGAAACGCGAATCTACCCTCTTAAATGTAATCAAAATTGTGTTCTGAAATGTAAGAACATGACTCAGCCTGTTTATAGAAATAGAATTCGGCAAATGACATAACGATCTGCGAATACTAATTTCAATAGCCTAAATGTTCATTCATTGGACAGGTTACGGTGCTTCAAAAATACTCTTCAATCCCCATTAGGGAAACACCGATCATCGATACGAAAAGTCATCATCGACCCTCGATAACTCATACGATTCCCGCATCGCGCAGTTGTACACTGGACCTGCGGATTTATATTGCTGGTCTAGGCCCTTAACCCCGATCATTAGTCACGCTTTCCAGTAAATGCACGGACGCGCATGCAGCAGTCTCGTGAAGTTAACGTGGTCGATTCTTCGTTTTACAGCGAGTACAAATCATCGCCGAACCCAATGAAGGAGAATTATTTATTGAGCGTGTTCCTGGGCGACATTATAGGCAGCCCAAGACTGTGTCATCAGCTGGCGAAGAAAGGAAGAGGCTGTAGCAACGCAACATCTTTGGATTAACTGTAAACTGCTATTTATGTTGTACAAAACCGACAAGAGTCCTGTACAGATTGTAAATATCCCGATGACGCGTACTCCGCACCTCTTTGCACACTGCACACCAACCGGCCGCTTCTGTTCCCTTCGTGCCCATGCCCGTGTCCGTTAATCCTTAAGATGAGTAGCTCCAAGTAACAAGAATCCCCTGTTACAGAAACAACCGGAGGGGCAATACAATTAGTTATTACGTTTAAGGCTCTAACGTTACCTGAATCCCGCCTACTCTGGCCGCGCTTATTTACGTTTAACTAATCTCATTCACTGACGTCTCAAATTCTGTTCCTTAATACAGTAGTGTTCACTTACCTCTGACCCCAAACATTGGGGTCCGAAAGCAAAATTCTTGCTTTACAGCAGCGTTTCCCGGAGTCTCGACATACCCTTAATAAAATATATGCGATTTTTCTTAACTATAAAAAAATATTAGGTTGTCCCAAAAGTTTCTTCTGGAATGTGTTCCTTTAATATTTTTAAATAAATATTAGACTGTTCCAAAAGTTTCTTTCGGAATGTGTTCCTTTAATATTGCTAAACAAATATCAGGTTGTCCCAAAAGTTTGTTTTCGATTTATGCACGTAATGCAAATTCATGTTAGGAAGTACTAAAACATTAACATAAAGATTATCGCATTGTTTGTATTTATTTAGCAACATTAAAGAAACACATTATGAAAGAAACTCTTGGGACATGCTAATATTTATTTTTTCCTTTTTCAGTAGGGGAGGCCGGCGCTAAATGTTCCAATTGTGAAGAAACATAAAATGACGTAGAAATAGTATAGATATTCTCATCTTTGACTAGTAATTTATTGTTAAATTTATTATACTTTCAAATGCTAACCGTAAAATTAAAATATTGTAATAGGTTTTTCATATGTTTTAATTTATTTGTCGTTGGCTGAAGCAGAACTTTTTGCCCCGTTGAAATCTTTGCAATTAAAATGAGCCCAAACATGATGTAAGTAGGTCTACTTTTACAGACTTCAACGTATGTCTTTAATTGTTGTTATTTATTTAAAGTATATAAAGCTGGTGCGATTGACGACGTGTTTGGACTCGTTTTAATTATAAAAATCTCGACAATCCATTGGTATCACATTTGAGAAGGCAAGACGAAAATTACTGACTTTGACATTTCTTTAACTGCATAATTACCTTTTAAGTTCGCAGCACCACTGTCAAGTACATCTATCTCTACTCCTTCAGTAGTTTTATTTTCTTTCCTTGTGTACCAACATAAGGTTCCGCTGAACTCGACGCTCTAATTGGAGGAGAAAGAGTAGGGATGATTCGGGGATTTAGCAAAATGTGAACACTACTGTACTATGATACGCTACTGGCTGAAAGTTTCGAATCGCTATATAAACAGAGTCGCTAGTTGAGGGGAGGGAGCACGAATTAAAGAGAAAAAGTTACCCTTTCAAGAGAGAGGTGGTGACAAAGATGCCACCGAATACCTAGACGATAAATACGAGACACGCCACGTGACCAGGCGGCGGCGGAAGCATGTAGAATAGCGTTGTAGAAGAGGAAGGTAGAGTAGGGACACAAGTCTTAATCTGGTGACTCTGTGTATACAGTGAATCCCAATATTTAACCCTTTGCACTCGGAGGTATTTTGACTCGAAAATTAAACATTTCTTCCGACCCAGAATAATTCCATCAAATGGATTTGAAATTGATACAATACCTCATAAAATACTTAAATGTTTAGTAATTGGTTTGATAGCAACATATTTAATAATGTAACTAATATTTTGAATAATGGTACTGCAATTTTTAGTGGTGATTCTGAGTCACCACTCGAGTGCTAAGGGCTAAAAATGATTGCATTGACATAATTTTACTAAAAGTCGGCAAATAATTCAAAACTTCTGGCCAGTTTATTATCTTTTGACAATCTGCGCCATTGAGTACGTCATTTATATTAAAGTGATACATTAGATAGCTCATTGTTTTTGCATTAAAGTTTGTTGACCTATGTACGTGATATTTGCATTTGAATAATGCATTATTTCAAAGTTAATCAAAACTATATTTAGTGTTAAACAAATATAATGTCATTACAATTTCTAAAACATTTTTATAAATATATCTGTCTGATAATCATTCTGTCCTTATTAGAATGATTAATCAGTTGTGCTGGTTTTCCAGACAATTTAGAATCAATACAGCACAGAACATATTGCCTTTTCGAAACAATGATTTATAAGCCGTAAGTTAGTGTAGCTATTACGCACACAATGAGTTCACTATTTGAGCAGTGCTTACATTATTATTTACCAATCGATACTACTTTCTCTGAGAAAAGGTTGGAGAATGACATCACTATCGCGTGAAAGACTACACATAATGAATTATTCATTAGCAAATCTAAAACACCTTCTGCAATCTTTACATCAAAGGACACATTTATATAACGACAGATGTAAGACACGCGTCACGAAAAATTCAATAAGAAACGAGATTTTTTATAGAATATTCCAAGATCTGTCGCAAACGATAGCCAGAGCAACGGCGAATACTTGTGTCATGTACCAATCCCGTGTTCACCGATCAATAAAATATATTTAATATACCTACAATAACAATGCCTATATCTCGTAGTACTTCCAAAGCACAATTTATTTCTTGTCGAACATAATTTATAATCATTATTGTAATGTCTTTTCTCATACTAATAATTTCATCTGTCCTCTTTTTCAATCATCTAAATCTGTCTCCATCAACAACCATTTCCTCAAGTTGTTTATTTGCTACAATACTATACAGGGTATCCCAAAAATGTACTTTATAGGAAGGAGTGATTCCTGACGTCATTTAAAGTAACTTTTTCCTTTGCAAAAACGTTCTCTGCGGCTTCGTTAAGGAATTATTTATGTAAATCTGTACATAACGTACATAATCTGAAAATTTCATAAAAATCGGCAGATACGGGAAGAAAACTACAGGCATTGAAAGATGCAAAATACATTAGATTCATTTCAGTTACAGGTTGAAAATCGTGAAAATCTACAGTTTTCACCATCTTTAAACGTTTGTAGCTTACTACAGCGTTGACGATTTTGATGAAATGTTCAGAATAGGTATAATTGACATAGATCTACAAAATGTATTTTTAAAATTTTCAATATATGTCCACACATATATGAAAAAGTTGTAAAAAACAACTTTTATTATATTCTTTGTACTTCCGACGTTTAAAAAATTTTCTTTTTCACTTTATGTAGTAAATGCATTGTTCTAACTTTTCAGAAAAATCCAGGTGGTATGAACAAACAGTATAAAAATTATTGTTCTCTTTTAAAAGTGTCCAACTATATTACTGCGTTTCACTCTAAATTCTTTTGACGATTTTCAATTTCATCTACCCATTTTTGTCATAAATTAATAAAATCTGCAGTCTATTAATTACTTCCCCTTTAATTATTCTCCTGTTTCCTTTTCTGTTATATTTTTCATTCATTCTCATGCATTCTATTACAATGTAGTACATAGTTCAATTGTGACTTTCGGTTTGCAGTCAACGTTTCCAATGAAACAGCGGCTGCACACTGCCTTTATGTATTTAGAATAGACTGTTTCCCCCTTGATTATACATGTTTGAGAGCTGTTCATTAACTAACAGTTACAATAATAATAACCATGCGTAGCTTGACACGCGGAAAAAGCGGGCACGCCAAGACCGCGAAGTGAGAGTAGCTCACGATGACGTTTCTGCCTACCTACGCCTCTCCGGCCGACTTTGTGTACGAAGAGAGGCTCCGAAGAAAGTTCCAGTTGCCCGTGGAACTGTGACACGATCATCCGCGAAGTGAGTCATTCGTGCGACTCGTTTAAAACCGTGAAAATCGCGTTCGAAAACGAATCGACCGTTGAAAATACGAAAAAATTCAGTGTCGCCTAATATACCACGAACATTTCTTCTCCGTCAGCGTTGATTTCTTTACGGGATATTTTCGCAAACCGCGTCAAGTGTAACGGATTTCTCCAGGAGCAACGGCAGGAATAGTTTCTCTCGAAATTAATACGTTAAATCGGCGACAGCGTGTTACGGCGAACCCAATCGAGATCCTTAAAAGAACGCGATCGTGGATTCCCGGGAAACTGAGAAACAAGGGTGGAACAGGAACGACAGAAGATTGACGACCAATTTAGACGGTTGAAACGGAGAAGTCACGCGATGATATTCTACTTCGTCCTTATTTTTTTCCTCCTTCGCTTTGACGCTCGCGCCGAGGATCAGTTTCAAAGGTCTGCCCAGGAAATTGATGGCGCTCGTTACTGCGACTTCGATGGCTCTCGAAACAACTACAGCGCGCCTGATTTGATACAGTGAGTAGAAAAATCGTACCGTTGTTACCGTGAAGCGGGACAAACTGCCGGATAATTTACCGTCGAGGTGTATCGTCGCTTAGGTGTCTCGATCAGTTGACTGGCGATCTCATCGGACGGAAACCCGAAGAACAGACCGGTAGGAAGAGTCAAGGGAACGGATCAACAAACGAGGCGACGAGCAGACAGATGTCTTTCACTGACATTCTTGCGAGTCTGCTGGACCAGGAGCAATCACCGGTATGTTGGAAACCAGAAAACCTCGAACTTTTTATACGGAAATCTTTTGGGTTATTTGTACTAGACCAGTGGACGGCAAACTCATTTGTCGAAAGAGCCAAATATTAACAGTACAACTATTTTGATTTCTTTCGAGAACCAATTTTCGTTACAAGAATCCTGTTTTTAGAAGTCGGTTAAAACTATGTATGCTGTAATCTTCATGCATTTATAGCAAAATTGAGTAGATGAAATTCAAAATTGTCGACAAATTTTTAAAACTAAAAATGTCAATATATGATTTTTCTTCTCTATTCAAATCATGAAGGAAAGAAATAACATTCAATTTAGTTTCTACTCCTTGCAGTCAATGCAGACAATTATTATTTGGTATAAAGATGCGCAGTCTTTTGATAAAAATCGAGTAGAAATTGCTTTTTTTTAAAATTCAGATATAATGCACTGACGGATTGAGAATTGTATTAAAACACTATTAAATTAAAATAAAATAAGATTATTACAACACGTCATTCGTGGAAGAGGCCGCCCTCAAGTATCCAAAGAGCCGCATGTGGCTCGCGAGCCGTAGTTTGCCGCCCACTGTTCTATCTACAGGTTGTTTCGTTTATCTAATAACGGAAATATCTCTTGACGCACTGAAGTTACGATAAAAATTTCTGTACAAAAATATAAATAATATTTTTCATCTTTTTAACATTTCCGACCTTGAATGACTATATCGTTGTAATTGTATCACGGAGGGCTACAAACGTAGAAGTTCAGGAATATGTATGTAGATACATTTAAAATAAACCAGGTTGACCTTCAAATCTCCTAAGCACCTCCAACTGAAAAAACGTTATTTACATCACATAATAAGTCTCTTGAAACAAAACAACTTTCGTCTGAAACATTTCTTCCTATCTCAAAGAACGTAGATGTTATTCAGTTGGCTTGTCTTAGGTGAGTCACCCTGTATAACTCAACAAATGAAATGAACCACTCGCGTTTCAATAATTTAACGAGATTCGCCACGCGAAAGAAGGAAAATTGATGGAACAGAATCAGAATAAGCGGCAGTACCTGCCACACAAAGTTTCCAGGAACTTTTTTACTTATAGCCGCATCAGACAACCTCCTTTCCGGCGGATACGGCGTCTGGCTACTACCAATCGAATTATCCAGCAGTATCAGGTGGAATGTTCGATCTTCCGGCAGGATTTCGACTGAATCTCTTGAATGCCCTGTCCACCATATCCAGCCACGACGACTACAAGTGCGTGCCTAGGATACTCTGCGAAATGGCCAGCGGAAAACTTCCCGGGCGATCGTTAGGCAAACAAACCTCCAATTTCTTCGACTTCTTCGGCAAAAACGCTTTCATGGAGTACGTTCTCGAGATCGTACCGAAATTTGCGTAACAATTTTCTAGCGTTGACGATCGAATAGTAGTAGCCAGATTCGATCCTTCTACCGGTTCCTGTTTTCAGATGGCTGACCAAAATCGACGTCGCGGACCATTCCCCTTTGTTGAACTTTGGCAGGGCTATGATTCTCGGATATAGCAACAGAGGAGACTCTGTGGCGTGTTTCAGAGCTTTCCCAAAGTGCCCGAGAGATCCCAACCAACTGGTCTATTATTTGAATAATTATAACGGAGGATTCTTCCGACTTTTCAACAGAATTCACATCGGGAAACGCAGAGAATTCAATCGTTTCCGTAACCAGCAGCGTAAGTCAACATTCGAATCTTTTAACCGACGTCTATTAACACTAGAACTAGCAACAGTTAATCCTTTGCACTCTGAATTATTTTCCAATTTTGTAGCCAACAACTCCCTACTATTTCAAGTGTTTTATTTGAAATTTACTTCAAAGGACAGTTCCTCGAATGCTAGTTATTTTGAACAGTTTTCTTTACTACTGATATTAGATATAGCTCTCAAACTTTGTTGTAATTTATATTTGTGGATCTTAGTATTTATTTTATCGAAAATATTATGTAGTGGTAATCTTTCAGCAGTAGACCCTTCTCTTATTTTTTCCCAACTAGTTCCGTCTGATGATATAAAAACAATGAAACACCTATGAAATGTAACCTACATGTAACAATACCGTACTTGCTAAATAAAACAATCGGCTTATCGCAATAATAAATAAATGATCATATTAATCAAAGCCACGGAGAACATTTTTGCAAAGGTAAAAGTTACTCAAATGACATCGGAAATCGCCCCTTTTAAAGCCGTATAATATTTTTGGGACACCCTGTATTATACCGACTACAACAAAATAAATTTTGTTTTTGGTTTAAAGGAATTTAATATCATATTTCTTAGACTCTGTTCTGAATCTTCATCACGAATCTGACTTTAATTTAAATCTGTTTTACGATGTCTTACAAATTTAATTGTTGTATCAATCGTTTTAATGTTTATTTCTATTGTAGGTGCTCCTTCGACAACTAATGCAGAAGGAAGAATTATAACCGGTTCGTTGATAGATGCCGAATCACCAATAGCTTTTGGAAGCGAGGTCCAATTTCCAGTTAACGAAGACTTTAGGAACAACAACGAGATTGTTTTTCCAGATGTAAGGCTTCCGAGGAGTGAACCTGTTACAAACGATATCCCAAATTACATACCGACGTCGGAAGAGAATGTTTGGCAAGAAGATCGTGTTCCGTTCTTCCCTCAGGTAATTGATTGAAAAATAAAAACATTTGGTAATGTTAAGTAACGATTATCTTTTTTCAGGTTTCATATGGTAAAAGATATTCGCGGCTACGATTCCCTTGAACCTACTCAAACAAAAACGTAAGAAAAGACATTTAAACAAATTTAGTCACTATTGCCAAATTGTGTCTCGAAGCTCTTAAATAGTCTACCATGTTACAAGCAATATAAATAATTAATATTTATACGTACTTTGTGTTATTGTATTTTATATTATTTATATTTCTAATTTGCGACGAAACACAGCATGATTGCAAGCCCAATCAAATTCGTAGCAGATTCCATTGATTTTCAAAAATCACATAATATTCTATAATTCCATAAAAGTCATTATTTTAATGCGACTTAATTAACTTTTTTCCATTTATAAAGCGATGCTTCGTCAGCAAAAAATGTTGCAAATTCTTACGTAAATAAGGTGCGTTTATAATAAAAATTTACAAGATTCTTAAATTACAACTTCAATAAAATTCGTAGTAGCTTCCATCGATTTTCAAAAGTTACATAATGTTTTACGATTCCATGAAAGTTATTATCTTCATGTGATATAAATCGATGCGTCCTCCGTTTGCACAGAATTCGAGCGCTCGACTCTGAGTCACCACTAAAAATTTATATACCATTTTTCGAAATATTGTTTACACTATTGAATATGTTTACACAATAAAAATTCTCTATCTGAATTGCCACAAAGTGGAGTGAAATAGAAATTGATTTCCTTTCTTAATATGTTTAATAGGTTAAAAATGATATAACAGACCCTTTAAATTATTTTAATCTTTTTACTGTGTTCAATTGTGCACCTACTCATCATTGTCATAAATGTAAAAAATGCGTAAAATCTGCTCTCTACTAATCAATTACTAATCACTTAAACAGTGTATGCGGTATAAAATCAATTTCGTATCTATAAGATTAAAAACATCATATAGAATGGAATTACTCTAGGTCGGAAGAAATTTTTAATCTTCAAGTTAAAATAGCTACGAGTGCAAAAGGTTAATAATAAAAGTTTTTACGTAATCATGTTTTACGCTTTTGGAATTGAGTTCCTTCTCGTTCGTGTAGCAACGCAATTTATAGTTTGATAAAATCCCGAATCATCGATGCAGAATTAACGAGCAGAAGGTGACCGAAAGATTAACATGAAGAACGTGTCCATGTCCGCGATGTAGCTATCTGCCATCGTTTATTCCAACGAACCATCTTATATTAAAGACACTCTATCTCTATACACCTGTACGAGCAATGTTCATAAACAGGAAGTCCCGAGTCGTCGTCCAGCGCAATGTTACTGGCGCAAATGCCATTTGTGGAAACAGCATGGGGCGCCGTTCGAGCACCGACAAGTTGTCCAATGAATCTGCTCACGGGCATGAGCCACCGCTTTATGTCTCAGTTATCCGCGACGGTAAATTGTATCTTATCCCAGTTCGATTTCCTGCCTAGATACGGCTACGAAGCAACAACGATTGGGATTGACCGAAGAAAACCGACAGGATGGAGACCGTTTTCCTGCAACGCCATACTTAAGCGAACAACTGCGCCAATTTATTGTACGATCCAGTTGTGTCTTGTGCTTCGAACTGGTTTTCTTACTCTATCATCTATTTAGGACCACTGTATGTTATTGTTATCTCTCGACGGCGTGTTCCTATCGAATTTACAGTTTTAGAAATTTTGTAGAATCTAAGGTCGAATACAATATTATTTCTTATACAGGTAGCTCCGGTAGATTGAAAACAATGTATTTTACAGTACGTAATTATGAATTGTAAGTGCATAATGTTATGCACCTTAAATATTATTTTGTACACCTAAATATAATGTGACAATATCTTGCAAACGATTTTCAAAAACTTATACGTAATTAGTATTATTAGTTAATTGATCTATTATATTGATTTATACCAATGTTCGATTTTCGGACTACTTTATGGTACTGTCTAGGGGCGATAAAGTCATGAACAAGTAAACTGAAAATTTTATTAAAAAAAGGTTCTATCTAACGTGATAATTTGTTGTCACAATTATTCATCGATATTTTATGTACATGTTTATTGAAAAAGGAAATATTTTGTGAAAAACACTATCATTATTGTTGACCAACGAACGTAATAAATGTTACCACGTCTTCCTTAAGTTTTGCACATTAGTAGTCCCATTATTGATATGGACGAGTCTGTGCAAAATTTTTTTTTAAACTTGAAAATTTTGGAATGTTTGATGGAACTATATAATTTCCAATTCGCCAATCGGTACACTTGGCCTTGCTAAAAAATAAGTAGATACAATTTAGCCCTTAGAACTCGAGTGGTGATTCAGAGTGACCATTAAAAATTGCAGTACCATTATTCACAATATTGTTTACAATGTTAAATATGTTGGTATGTAATTAATTATTCAAAATATTGTTTACATTGTTAAGTATGTTGGTATCTAATTCATTACTAAACATTTAAATATTGTATGAGGAATTATATCAATTTCATATGTATAAAATGAAAAAAGATAATATAGAATGGAATTTTTCTAGGTCGAAAGAAATATTTAATTTTCAAATAAAAATCGCTGCGAGTGTAAAGGGTTAAAATTACTAAAGGAACAAAGAAGATTTTTGTTTGGCTCCAGTTCATTGTGATCGAAACAATTTTCATATTGCATAAAAATATCGCAGTCTATTTATAAGAAAGCATTAAGCTATTTCCCGAAACGAATACTTTACAGCGTTTTTCGTTGCCAATACCGTACAGCACCGCCCCGAAACCTTGAAATCAGAAGACGCCCTAAAATATCGGTTTGGGTAATTTTACAGATAATTTGCAAACGGTCTTTTCCTGTTCCTGTTCCGAATGAAAATGCCATATTCAAATTGATACAATTTCACTTACCTAGTTGTGTGAACGCCAGGTGTGTTCGCGGCTTACTGTAACGGTAATTGGATAATGTTGGGATTGTAGCATCGTGGATAAAACGAGAATAAAGGGTGTGGCCGCACAAGTGAGTTCAACCCTTGTCCGTAGCTATAAGCAAAAATTTTACATACAGATTTTCCTCATTTCTTTCTTTTAATTTTATCTAAAAATTCTAGAAAATATAACATTTCGAGTGATCACTTATTAGAAAATTTCTTGCTATTTTTTGGTTTTAAAAGAAATCAAAGAAATTCAAGTTTCGTAGAGAAATTGCGAAGATGCCATTTTTACATTAATTCAGTAACGAGATACTGTCATAAACATCGATGTTAATACTTCTAAATTTTTCAATAAACTGTGACCGATATAGACTGTTCTATAAACATTATAACCATTTATTTAGTAATTGAAAAAGAAAATTTAATAATTTCCAAGGTAAACATCTGCAATTACAATAATAGTTAAATAAAAATTGTGAAACCAGTTATTCGACTGAGAGTTTGCAACTAAAGGAATTTTTAAATGTTTTAAAATCGGTTTGAGAGTTGCTTTCTCTTAAATCGGTCGAAGGGCAAACTCAAGCCTATTATCCAGCTACACCCTTTTTAATATAACAATAGTCGCGCGTAATTTTTGGTAACAAACGATTGGGAGGAGCTGCAACGGACTGCGAGCCCATTCAATTCCACTGGGCAAGATTCCCCCTTGGACAATCGTTTGTTAAATTCCTGGTTTTGAGTATGTTACGCCTCCTCGCATGTCTTTTATCGCAGACTAATTGTAAGTCAAATGAAAGTTCACCTGCAGCAGTCACAAAAGGTACAGGAAACACACGATAATTAGTATTTAGCAAGGGTACCTGCTTCTATTCCATTAAACCGGAACAATCTTTATTAATTCACTAGCTTCTCGAGCATAATCAGCGTTCATTTCCAAAACCGACTTGAAAACTGCAATTGTGTTGGGTACAATACTCTATAATGCTTTCAAATGACTCAAGGAGATCCATCGAAATTGTATCGTACGTAATTGCATTGCGTGTTTCAAAGTAAATTTATTCAGTTAATGGCTACCGAAAATATTATTCGCAGTCACTGAAATTACGGACAAAAACCTCCCTCGATCTTAATTCAACCCTTAAGCGGGTAGACTTGCTTTTCCAGTACTGCAACGTAGTGGGATGCGCCTCTCATTTCCCAAAATCGCTAAATAAAAAATTAATCTAAGCCGCAGTCGCCCTCAAAAGTCTTATTTTTACGTTTAAGCCCTATTTTACGCAGCTATTTTCATAAAGCTGCGCCAACAACATGCTGCCAAATAATGCAAATTACGTCTCGTAAATCCTTGCATTATCAAGAAATGAGAAGGCGCATCCCGCACTTTTGCAATCCTGGAAAACGAGTATATCCCCCTTTCGTACTGCAACGATTCAGTTATCTATATTATTATTTTTACCTCTAACATTCATCACTATCAAAATGGTAAACATAAACGTAGCCAGATAATACGCATAATTTCATCGTAATCCACAAATAGTTGTGTTATTAACAGTTACAATTCTAAGTAATTATTTGCTTATACTACGTTTCAAGATTAATATGAATTAATCTAAACAAAAATTTTGCAGATCTCTAGATTGGAATCTCAATATTAAAAAAAAAAACAATAACAATTATAAGCGCACTATCGTAAACTTTATCTCACACTGGTCCTTAAAGCTTCAACAAGGCAGAAACACAACAATAACAATAATGTGGAATGAAACCGTAAATAATCTATAAAAATGCTGTTTTAGTGTGCTCAATACGGAGTCAAGGAACAAAAGAAAACGTTCCCGTTTACTTTTCAACGTGACTTGAAGAATAGTGGAAGATTCGCGTGCGCAGGCTATAAACGGCGGAGATTAAAGCAGGTCGGTGGCCCTCGGGCGCAGTTAACTTCATCATTTAAACAAGCTCCTATTCTGTTCCCGGATCGGCTCGAATCCGAGCAGAGTAGACCAAACCGAGGCGAGCCAATTCCACGGCGAGCAGGAGCTCCTGAAAGAACTTCCAGGCAAACCGTGCAATTTTCTATCCGCAGAAGAAACCTATCTCTCTCTCTGGAGCGGATCTAAACGTCCGTAGCACGCGTTCCCCCGGAACGTTGACCACGAAATTCACGCACACAATGCGCCGCGTTGCAATGTGAAAACAGAGAAAAAGTTCGGTTAGGGGCACGGAAAAGCGGTGGAGGCAACGTGTAATTATTTTATCCTTTCTGGCGTGTAATTCGAGGCGTGCTCGTATCCGAGAGGACGGGTGGCGCTATCGTGGGGCTGCTGGTAGGAG
The DNA here is from genome assembly GCA_916610235.2 of Lasioglossum morio. Lineage (NCBI taxonomy): Eukaryota > Metazoa > Arthropoda > Insecta > Hymenoptera > Halictidae > Lasioglossum > Lasioglossum morio. Next base: position 9,883,303 of record OU744327.1, read on the forward strand.
GCGCAGGCAACAGGGGGTGGAAACGGCGACGACCACCGTAGCCCGGAGGGCCGTATGCCTTCGACAAGGGCAGATAGGGTGCAACTGACAGCGAAAGACAATTAGCCTTCTGATACATCCAATGTCACACGACGCGTCCCTGAAACACGGAGGTGCGTCGCCTCGTCTAGCCTCGACCCGCCTCACATCGCCTCGCCTCGCGCAGATTCGATACGCGAAAGCAGGCGCGACACCGCTTGAATATACGGGGGCGAGCCTGATTGTTACTGGCAACCGAACCTACCGGCCTCCCTTCGATTCCGCTTCTATTGCTTCGCGTAATTGAACGTCGGTTTTTCGTATTGTTGCTCTATACCAGCTGATTTGCGGCCACCCTCGGCCTGCTCCGGCACGGCGTGTCGCCTTTTAATTCGACCGAGCGGGGAGTTCATAGATTTCGACCGATTATCCTAGTGATTTATACGCTCCTGAAAATACTGATTTTTCGGTGAATGGATCCAGAAATTGATTTATGGAAATGCTAAGGACTAATCTGGTGTTTTAGAAAGAGATCAATTATTTTCCGGAATTCTTTAAATCTTTATAGTTTTGAGAATATCATTCATTTATAAGAATAGTGACATTTAGTGGCCCGTGTTAATATTCGGGGACTCATGAAAAGACGAAAACTTTTTTAATGTCGGAACATGGAATATACGACATGGATTCTTTTTTAGAAGTTAGAACAATTAGTTTGCCACATCGCGTGAGTAAGAAATTTTGAAAAAATTGCAATTGGTCGGAATTACAAAGAAAATTCTAAAAGTTGTTGTGAAGAACTTTTTTTATGTGGGCCCATCTTGGAAAGTTAAGAAATGCGGTTTGTAGATCCCACCAGTTAAAAAATTTGCAATATCAAATCAAATTAATTTGATCAAACTAATAAATAACAAATTTTCGTAGACAGAAGTTCCAGTTAACTCATCCTGTAAACAGGACGTTTCAAACGCTCCAAATTCATTAAAATGAAGAGGAGTGGTTTCATGGGAAATGCAAACAATTTTAATGAACATAGTAAGACCCTCCTATAACGTGGGAAATGTCTTCAGCTCTTCCCTGATTTTCTAATCTTGTTTATTTATTTCACATTACCGCGTTAATCGGAGTAATAACAATTTTTTAAATCGTGCCGTACGCAATCCTTCTTATTGAGCTGCTCTACTATAATAAGTTTCTGAAAATTTAAAAAAAAATACAGAATAAATATATCCTACAGAATGTAGTGAAATTTTGTCATGTTTCAGATCTACAAAGGCTATTACTACTATTTATACATAATATTTTTTTGGTTACCCCTTTTAAAAATCGTCTTGAAAAAATGCAAATTGCATAAACTTCCGCAGACTAGTAATGACTAATATCGGTGAAACCTGAATTTCGATGAAACATACAGGGCGCCTCATTTAAATGTGACCCCCCAGAATATCTTCTTTAATTTTGACAGTATAAAAAATTTTTTATTTGTAATTTGAATGGTTTCACGTGGTCTGTATCCTGCAGAGATTGTTTTTTTTTAATGTTATGTGCTCTCGTAGTTTTAAAAATCATCGATGTTTTTTTTTCAAATTACTACGTATTTTCTTGCGTTGCATCGCGTAGCTTATAGAAAATGCATTTAAATGTGCACTATGACGTGACGTTCCAATGAAGATGAAGACCAAATTTAAATTCATTTGTAAGGACAAGGCAGGCTTTGTAAGAAATGCTAACACCTGTAAATCTGTAGACAGTGTCTCATTTGAATCAGATTGCACTAAAATATTGTCTAGATGAAATCATAGTCATTTACAGACGATCATAATAAAAATTCGTCACGTAAAATCTAAGTTCTCTTGGATGTTTATTCAAGTTTTGTAGGCAAATTTTAAGAATCCGAAATTAAATAAAATCTTATTTTCAGTGATAGTAGCCTTTTTTAACCTGGAATAAGTAGAAAGCGTACCAAATTCTATCGAATTTTACGTTCTAGCAGTTTTAATAAATTTACAGACGCCATAAATGCATAAAGATCCGCAGTCTGCTAGGATCGTTAGACAATGTTTGTAGTAGTTTCGACCATTTTCACCGGACGGAAAAGAATCGCGGAGGGAGTGGTGTCTGTGCTGGTTGGAATTGAAGCCACAAATCAAGGATAAACGGGTAATAGGCTAAGAGGCAGACGATCCGATACCGCAAAGGACCTACGGCAAGTATGATTCCCTGCGACGATGCTCGGCACCGTAATCTCACTCTATTAGGGCGGTATTATTTTCCATGGTAGACATCAAAGAGGATTTCCCGTGAGTTCATTGTATCGCGGCGATAATTCCTCGTTATTAGGAGCGGGTCGGGAGCGTAGATCTCATGTCGGCTTACCACACCCCAAGTGCCGAAACAAATCCGGCCGAATTGGAATCGATGCAAAGAAGCTCCTTCGCCGACGATATACTGCGTGCCAGACCCGACAAAAGGGGAGGAGGAACGACCGTTGGGGGATACGATCGTCGCGGCTAATCCCCGTGAAAAATGCGACGCAGGTGAACGGCCAGGATCACCAGGTGAGACACAAGCTGAAAGGGAAATCGAATTTTCCGGCGGCCGCGCGGAGTAATCAACTGCACTTGATCGGCTCGGTCGCCAAAATAATTAGATACTTTCTGGGGGGCCGCAACGAAGGGGAGTCTCAGGGTATATCCGTCAGTGAATCTCTTCGAGAGAGAATTCCCTCCAGGAGGACGCTTAGATTGCTCAGAGGAGCGTTGAAATTGTAAAAGACATTTCTCCACGGATGCTCGATATCGTTAGCTCCGGTGAGTTATGCTTTATCGGGGAACTGTATTTCTGTGACAATTGGCGGATATAGGGTGCCAAACCTGGCTATGTAATCCTTGAAAGCTGGATCAATTGCCATTTCTCTTAGCAACCATTGCTCATGGAATTAAGGGCAACGAGTGTGTCCTGAACTGTACAACCATGACTCTTAGGAGTTCCGCGAGGTCCTAAATCTACTTGCGTAAGATCATGGTTGTACAGAAACTGTAGTTCACCAGGTTCATACGGTTTTTAAGGGGTATACTCATTCAAGATGATAAAATCCACAGTAGATTAAATTTTGCAAATTTAGTTATTACATTTAATTGTTCATCTACCGAAAGCTAACATAAGCTGACAGCTATTTATGTTAAGTCTACTAAGGGGTTTGGCATATTTTCGGGATGAAAACGTTTAAAAATATCTTTCAAAAAATTTATCAGAAATATTTCCGTGAATAATATTTAGAAGTCTCATATTCTGTAGTAATGTAGATACTGGATCAAATTCTCGACATTCCTAAAACGTATTAACCTCTTGACTTACAATTTAATTCCAACACTGATGCTTTAAATATACATCTTTACACATAACGTAACCTCACAATGTACACGTTATTTTACGCCAAGGGATTAATTTTATACAAGAAGTATCGATCTAGTTCAGTGTAGAGGAATCGTCATTTATCCAGAGCTATTCACACAGTACACTGGCCAAATTAGTACAAATCATAAATCAAAGAGCAAATACCCGAGCGAAGACCCTCGGACGTATAAATCGGAGCGGCGCAGAGTGATCGGAGCAAACTATAGCACCGGCGGAGATTAAAAAAGCAGCGGAAACAAAAGGAATCGCGTGTCTGTATGAAGTCGGAGGCATTCGCGAAACCGGGGGGTAAATCGAGGAAATTAGGAGGATTCCAGGGTCCGAGTTAATCAAGGATCTATAACACGGGACACCGAGCCCGCTCCAAGAATAAGACATAAATTCCCAGGCATTCCTACCCTCCGTTTAACCATAAAACACCGTCGACTTCCTATTTAGCTATATATTTTTCTCCACGAGCGCTCCGCAATGGTCCAATATCGTTGGATCGTAATATACCGACGAACTGTCCTTTCCTTTCCGATGGAGTTTTCAATTTAGAGGCATCTTTGTCACTGGGGGTGGACCCGGGGATCGGCAATTCGGCCGGACAAAAGGAACCCGCCGACCGTACATCTCTGCGCTGAAAACTGACTCTCTATCGTTCCCTTGGCCGCTTGATCGACAGAATAATTCGCCGGGAATGAAAATTCCCATGCCGCCACCTCCCCCACTCCCCCCGGGTCGCGGTGACAACCGTGGGCGAGCCAAGTTAGGGGATCCGTGACGGTCAGGCCAATGCGGATAAGTGGATATCGCAGGGAAGGAAAATATCCCTTCGTCCTCATTGTCGTGGCCACCGAGATTTCCACCCCCGCCCCCTTTAAAACGGTGAATCGGTCCCTTTGTCGATCGAGTGTCGAACCGTGAACCGATCGACGCTCCCTTGTTGGGTGGACATTTAAATCTTTCCGATGCTTCGCATCATCTTCGTAGGCATAAAAAAACTCCTAAAAAGAAAGAATAAAGTAATTAATAAATAGTGCCACTAGTTCGACAGCTTCTTCTGCTACTAAGCACTCTATACCTAATCCAATAGCTAGGTAGACCCAGTGTAATTGTGTCAATAAAATACTCGAATTCTAGAACTCCTCCAAGGTTGTAATTAGTGATCGTGATGTACACTTCGTTTAACAAATTCCGATGTGTAAACTATTTTACTTTCGCATTACATTGAAAACTTTTCATTGTTTGATTCCGAGATCGAAGGGCGCGTCGAATGGCCCCAACACAAATCCAATACCCAGCGATTCCTCATTAAAAAAGGGAATCACCTACTCCCTTTATCAGATCGTCAAACAGCGGATCCTCCCTTTAAAACATCGAGAATGGACTGATCCGGCGTGGATAGGCTTTCAAATCGTTCATAAATAAAGCATCGAGCTGCGGGTTGCGTTTCGTGCAACGTCAGTCAGCCACGTTGATTGCAGCATTGAGGACACGTGTCGCGGATCAATCCTCGGCCGCGTGTCACTATTTTCGTATCATCGCCCAAGGGTGCCGGCGACTTGTTGTCCGTCTCATTTCAACCCCCGGTTCCCTTCGAAACGCGGCCCCTCGCCTCATCCCCCGCAGACGGCTCTTTTGTGGTGGATCAGAAGCCGGGCCCTGTGACACGAGGAAAGCCAAAGATAGCTCTGTCCTCCTTCCCTTGCTTTCCTTCCTCCTTCCCCTATCCCTCAACCCCCGTCTTTTTAAAAACGAACTAGACGACGTTTTAATGCGACCGGATTATGCGGCCGTTGGAAAGCGCAGGATTTTCCTCGAGATTGTCACGGATAAAGGACTCCGGCAAACAAGGGCAAAGGACACTCGCCGATTATCGACGCTTCCTTACACCGCCCGAGCTGGTTTTTTAATTAAAGTATCAACTGCCGGGACTGCCAACTTTCTCGCTCGCGCTCACTCAGTCCTCCCTCGACGGAATCTGCTGGAAAACGAGATGGAGTTCAAAGAGCGTCGCATGGCGCTCGGCTTAGAGGATTGCTGTCGAAAAATACGAAAGATCCATCATTGGAAAGGATTCTTCAGTAAAATACAGTATTCTTCAATGCCAAGCTTCAGATTTCTTCTAATAATAAGTAAGTTAAACCACCCACGTAAAACATGTAATGTTAAATGTAGCCGAAAAAACACATCTCTCATTGTGATGCCTTGGTGGCGACACTGCCATTCGGTAGACTACCTGTAACTACCCTATGGATGACCATGTAGCTATTATAGTAGTGCACATTTAAGTGTCCGCAGGCATGGCCGAATGCGGACACTTAAGTGGGAACGTGGTATCTGCGAATTCAACTAGAACCGTACCAAGTTTCAATGATCCTGCTGGAAGTTCAATCAAAGATCCCATCTTTTTGGAATTGCAGAGAATATCGGCGGTCACTTAACTGTGCATTACTGTACCGATATCCCCGATTGTACTACCAGTTACCTGGCACTCCCGAAGAAAGGGTATCAACTGATAGTCATATTTTGTGAACGCTAATCGGATTGAGATGATCGTGACCTTCGGTGGAACGCTAGGAGGCGCTAAAGGAGCGCAATTTTCCAGGAAGATCTGGATACTCGGAAGCGACTTGGACCGGGAAGAAGAAAGATGGAGGCGCTTAGGTTCTCGTTGGACGTCCTCGGTAAACGCTGGTTCGCGTGGGCCCGGAGGGCGTTCGCTGGCCCGCGAACCGTCGTTCCCGGCCCCGCTAGATGAGAAATGTCCGTTCCGCATCGCCGAAGGCTAATTCGTCCTCGAGGACGTTAAGCCGGCCGCGAGTAACGGCCACGTTTCGTCGGTTTTCTTGCGTCGCGCCGCACAGCGTCGGCCACGATCGTTTCTTCTCCCGATGCGGTTTACGGGACGAGTCGCTCGTTTCTGCTACTCTCCTCAGGTAAAAACCTGCTGCGCGCCACTTACCGCACGCGGATAACGCGAGTCAGGAAGCGACCGGTTGTATCCCAGCACGTGGAATATCGTCGGCTCGGAATTATACGGTTATGTAAAACTTGCGCACAATTTCCTCCGTGTCTTTGTTGTGTTCGCGTGGTTCGCAATAACACGAGCCTCTCTTTGTTTTTGGTCAGCTGCGCAAAAGAATCAAGAACACAGCGCGCTCTTGGATCTATTTCAATGGTGTTATTATCGTTGATAACCAAGTCTCTTTTTCTCTGAACACTGTGACGCACTTGGACTAAAAAATAGAAGATGCACCAGGACGGGTGGTACAAGCAACTGATTCATGTTCATGTCATTGATCATTGCCGTGTGATCAAATGTAAGAATCTATAAAGAAAGGAAGCATTACACTATAGATGGTGTCCCACGTAACTGTTGGTAGACAGATAAAAAAATGTTGAGAACAAAATTAGTTAGTTCTCAGTCGGCTACCAAATGCAATTAAAAGAATTAAAAAAAACTTTGTTCATGGATATAGAAATACTATAAAATTGCACTACATATTTTTGGCACATAACATTGCTTATTATTCCTTGTGTGAAAACGAGTTCAACGAGCTAGTATATTATGATGTTAGCATGACCTTAATATTGGGGTCTTACTAGTAAGACTGGCTTGAGTCGTTGATGTTGGTCAAGATATTAATCTCTTGAAAGAAATATGAACAACTCAAGCCTACTTTACTGTTAAGACCTCACTGTTAAGGTCATGTCAAGGTCATAGTATACTAGGCCGTTGAACTTGGCTTGACAGAAGTAATGTACTAAAAAGTATGTAGTGCCATTTAAATAAATAACTGGCGATATTCATCTTTCATGACCAAATTTCTTCTTGGAATAGTTTTCTATTGCACATGCTAGCCAACCAAACTTTTTTTTACCTGGCTACCAGAAATCTGGACACCCTGTACTATTATACAGGTGTGTAGATACATATGTGGAGGTGAAGACACTGTCAAACTTACAAATCGAGGGGAAAAATTATACTCCCAATGCATATTTGTGTCAAAAACTTTCGGGATCCCGCCCGACCTGAAAAAATTCCCGATCCGAACCCAACTGGTACCCGCACACCACCACTTATTTGCTTTCTAATCTACACTTCCAGTGAACATGTATACGCTTGCAAATTGTATCATAGCCTTCCTATTGTTGTGGGTGTTTATTGTAGTAACGAACGAATGCGTCATTACCTATTTTATAAAATTTATGTACAAGGAAATCTATTACGTCTTTACGGGTTGAAGTGACTCGGCGTTGGTTGATATCGAGTTAAATATCGGTGGCAATAATTTAGACGTCCATTGCAAATGAGACACGTTGTGTACACTTTTTCTAGCGAGTCACTGTTCTTGGCCCAGTAACTGCGGCGATGATCACTATGATTCCCTTAGACATGCGGAACGCCGCAGTATTTGCCTGGTTTCCCATTATTTGTCGTAGGTAACGCGTATGAACCATGGCCAGAAGGTATGCCGGGATGTGATTATACGGTGTCAGTGGCGTGTACTCAGAAGGAGTCCCGCACTTTGCACGGTGGTGTATTATTAAGCGGACAATACAACCAGCTGGGGTGGTTGCGGTTGCCCGATGGGGGTCGAAACTCGACTCCCATGCATCATAATGGGGAGGGGGAAGGGGTGAGAGGGTGTGAGAGAGAGAGAGAGAGAGAGAGAGACGCGTGCGGGACGGAACGTGACTGTCAAAGAGTGTAATGGTTATACGACTCCTGTTTGTCAATGGATCCGGGAAAATCAGCTAGGCCCAATTCGTTGCCCTTTCCTGTTGTCTCTCTTCGTGGGAGGCGTAATTGCATCGTTCAGTCAGTAACACTTGGACAAGAGGTGTGCGTCCACCCGGCAATTGACTTCAAATGTCTGAACGACTGTTCCTGCCGCGCACGAGAAACGTCGAATATATAGTGACTGTTTCCCATATCTTTTCAAACCCATATTAGTGGTAGGTACTTATAACGCTATAACCGAGCTTCACTATTTCAGTCAAACTCTACAGTAGCAGGTTTTTGACGTCATGTGATCATAATTTCACGCAGGTGTCCCAGATTTTCACGAAATCGCGTGGGCCTTGTTGAATTCGGTGTCCCGATTAAAAAACGATTTTTGTTGCACCGACCCTATCGAAGGCAGAGGGTCCGCGAACTAGAAAGTTGCTGGAATCACGTGCGAAGAAGGACGGTAGGATCGGTCGAAATTCGAACGTTGAAAGAATTGGAAATCATGGAGTTGAACCGCGTGCTACGGTTCACAGAAAACCTTTATTATCACTGGTGCAACGGAAACGATGTAACCCAAAAACTTCTCGCAGGAGAGAGATTGGTTACACTGGTTTCTCGTAAGGGAAACGTTACTGGTCGGTTTCGAAAAGCGCTAGATCATAGATTTAGAATTTGCGTGTACTCGCAGAGCAGGTTACAACGGAACAACCTGGATGATGGCTGGGGGTCGTATTTACAGGAATCAATCGGTGGATACCCCCACCGTACACATACATGGGAGCTCGCTTCGAGGTACCTACTCGCTGGTTACTGTCGGGACAACGAGGGGGGTATTCGAGGTGCTGAACATTCGGAAAAGACCGTTGACGTGTCTAACAATTTTTAATTTACTCGATGTTGCTCGTCATTTTCGTGACCTCTCGAACAGAACGATTTAAGTGTGGGAATGAGAACAGTTTATTCAGAAAGCGGAAACCATGTATGGATTTTGACAATTTTCAGACATGTGCAACTTGACATTTTCAATTGTATCCTATCTATATGTATACAGGGTGTCGTGATAATTTGTACCAGCGTTTTCTTTATAAACGGTAAACATTAGAAAAAAAAACAAATAGGAGGAGTTGTAGTATATTTTACTAGCAACATGATAGCGTATATCAATTTTTTAAATTGTCAATATTTTTCTAGAAACAATGGTGACCTTCATTTTTAAACATGAAATGCTAAATACTATTTACATCAAATGAAAGCTGGCATTAAGACGAGTTCCACCAGGTAATATAGTATGGTCTTCAGGATGATACAAGGGCGGAAGTAAAAGAAATAAAGTCGTAATCAGTCTGACCACACTCCTGGTAGTTTCTACCAATATTAACATTTTACGTGATCCATATATTTACACTGAAATTCTAAATGGGTATTTACAATCTCTAAATTGTGAATTTCAAAATTATTTGCAAACACTGCCATTGTTTTTTGTATGGGACATGCGCTTTAAACAAGACGGACCTTGGACGATTTGCAAACTAAGATAAAAGAAGCGTGTGCATTCATATCCAGTGCGACATTGCCAGAAATTACTAGGAATATGGTCAATTATATATGGTGTTTTTTGATAATAAACTCATTAAACCGCGTATGCCATTTTTTAAAAGGAAAATGTCGCTTCAAATGATCTGAGGAACTTCCCATTTCCGAATATTGAAGGAATTTTGAGACACCCTGCATATAATTAGATATTGTGGTACTTTCCATTCACCTGGCCTCCCGAGGAAAATCCCAATACATACTTGTGTACAGAATGCGATCACTTGGCGTGGTATGGCCCAGATGGGTTCGACAATGCGCAACCGACGCGACGCTGCGCCGCGCCTTTGGAGGAAGTCGGAAATAACGAATTCCCGTTTACTGAATTAGCTAGGGTCAATGTGACACCTGAGTTATCGCTATCTGTTGCATGTCCGCCACATTTCTTGGAAACGGTTGATACACGTGAACAAAACGGAAATGGATAAACGTATGTTACTCTGTTTGTATGCAGGGTGATGCCGGAAATGCATTTCATATTTACTAACATGAACTTTATTCGTACAAATACCGACTGCTACATTTATATTTTATATTTTTCGAACCTCATACGTTCCTCACGTTGAAAGTTCACCAATTTACTTTTTTTACGGAACGATTGATCTTCTCCTTAGACTTATACTACTGAGTTTTAGAAAAGTTTCGGCCTTCTGGCTCGTCATTCAGTCGTACTACTAAATTTACGTGCCACCTCCTTCGATATCATATTCTCCTAGTAACAATCCGAAAATTGTGAAAAAGTTTCAAAATTGCCGGAAATTAGCTTTTGTATTAGGGTGAATATGAAATTGAAGGAGGTGGCACGAAATTCAGTAGTACAACACAACGGAAAGCCAGGCGACTGACAAATGTTTCAAAAATTCAGCAGTACGTCTCAATAACAATCCAGACGGTTAAAAAATTTTAGAAACCATCGAAAATCGAGTTTTCTACTAGGAGTATATGATATCATAAGAGTTGGCACGAAAATTCAGTAGCGCAACTCAATCACAGGCCAGACGGCCCAAAAATTTGTGTTTCTCAAACTGTCGCTATTTTTGAAATTCTAAATCAGTACAATAACACAATGACAAGGTGCACAGGTGTACATTCTTTTGGAAATCAGTAGTATACCTCTACGTCAAGTTGGACCTTCGGGAATAGTTTTGTCACTATCCCTGCCGAGGTGCGATTTGTTCATTTAAGGTGTACAGCCAAAATGGGTGAATTATTATTGTACCAGAATCTTTCATGCAACCATTTCTGAGGAGTGTATGAGGGTTAAGTTACTTTACTCGAAACAATTCCAAACGAGGAGTTAAAGCTAAATAATCAATTAAGTTAGTAGACAAGAAAAAGATAAAAAATGAAAGAATTGTGTAAACAGGAATCACGATGTAACTTCGCTTATTTGCCTAGAATGTCTAGAAATTGTGCAATTATCGCGTGCTACCCGCTTTACTATTATTTCATGGCTATTCTATTATTAGTTCGGAATATCTTAAAGGAATACGAGCAGAGCAGCTATTAATATTCCAAGGAGTCACAACTTTCCGACGTCTCGTGCATGAACACATTCGTTCGCGTAGCATTCGCTGATAATTCATAACGGTCGCTAATTAAGTGCTACTGTCAACAGATAGCGCATAAAGGCGGTCGAGAAGGGACCAGTTGGGAGCGAAAGACGGTCGGAGCTTAACGGACCACGAAGTATAATCGGCTTATTCGTTCGAGTCGAATGTGAGTAGAGCGCTTGCCATCCTTGGCACGTGCTATCTCGTGCTTTTAAAATCGTGGTTTTATTCGGTTCGACCGATTAGCCGCTGGTTAATTCGTGCGCAGTCTTTCGCATCGAGAATCCCGTTTCCGTCGACGACGTTATCGCGAACGAGAGAACGATGGAAGTCGTAGGTGGCATCAGAACGAAAACAAATACTACTTCAGGAAACGAATTCCACATTTTTAATTTTAATTACGATCTCCCTGGTCAGATAATTGCTTCCTGATTTTCTCGGAATCGCTTATGGACGAGAAATTACGCAGCAGAAAATAATCAATGTACTCTAATAAACTGGTATCTTGCAGAGACTTTATAAAAGCTAAAGATCTTCTATTGCGAACAATATTCTACGATTTCATTTTGATAAGAGCAGACCGTTTTAATATTCAAAATAAAGCATTCCCCACAGGAGAATCTTTCACTGGAATTCACATTAGTTCTGCATTTCGTGTGATACGCGATAAAGGTGCGTTCACCTTTGAACAACCGAAACATTACCAACGCAAAATTCAATGGTTAGTATTTGCCTAACAAATTGTCTGTGGTTTATGGCAGGGGTGGTAAACCTTTTACATATCACGCGGCAATTTTTTTCGCAAACGAGTTGAGTTGCGCCATACAAATCAAACATTTTTCTCTACCTTCCAAGGTTCATTGTTGGGGTTGGAAAATAGAGATAGCGGTGGAATCTGCTTCACTTAGGGGGGGGGGAGGGATAACCTAATCAGAATTAATTTACGCCAGTTCAAAGGAACACCAATTTACAATAGTGAGAAATGATCTCTTGGACGAAAAGGCGATCGCTGACGTGAATCTGGCAATTAAAATCCTTCAATTGTAAACTGTCGAAAAATTACGACGAACTGATGAGTAAGAATGCTCTCTGAATTGAACTGAGAGGACTCAGGTGTTGAATATCTGAAGATGTATTCAGTTATGGCGCCTTCTTCAAAAGAATAAGTAGCCACAAAGATGCAATGCGCCACTTGTAATCATCCAATACGCCATGTTTGGCACATACGCCACAGGTGGGTCACCCCTGGTGTTAGAAATTTCATTAAGGTGTTTCTACAGAGTGTCCCAAAAATAATGCACTTCCACTGCAATATTCGGACACTATTAAAAGAACAATAATTTTTTTAGTATCACATCATACCACTTGGATTTCTTTTGAGAAGTTAGAACAATTAATTTACAACATGACGTGAAAAAGAAATTTAAGAAAATTGCAATTGCTCGGAATTACCAAGAAAATAATAAAAGTTCTTGTTTGCAACTTTTTATGGGGGCTGATATTAAAAATTTTTAAAATGCATTTTGAAGATCTGTGTCAATTATACATATTCTGAGAATATCAACAAAATCAGTAGATGCGAAAAAAACTAGAGACATGGAAAGATATAAAATACCTTAGAATTATTTCAGTTATAGGCTGAAAATTGTGAAAACTGCAATTTTCGCCATCCTTAAACGTTTGTAGTCTATTGCAACATGGAGCAATTTGAACGAAATTTTCAGAACATGTATAATTGACACAGATCTACAAAATGTATCTTTTAATTTTCTTTCTAGTATTTTTTCTGTATTTCCGACGAATTATATTTTTTCAAAAATTCTTTTCACGTCTAACTTCTGAAAAAGTGTCCAAGTCGTACGATATAATATTAAAAAAGTTATTGTCCTTTTGAAAGTGTCCGAATGTTACTGCGGTTCATGGCAAATATCGTTAAAAATACCGAAATAGAAGAGGTGAATGGACATCTCGATTTAGCCATGGGATTACAGACGCTAGATAATTATTGAAAATTCCGATCTTGTTATTGGATCGTGTGGTCCGTTTCGAAGGAGGACGTAGAGATCCACGCCCCGAATTTGCATCGGTAGCCGTCATTAGCATGCCAGGAAGTGATCGTAAAACGACTCGTCCGGCAACACGCTCGAACCGATGAGTTACGACGGAAAGGGTTGAGTTATGTAGGAAATTATTCGAGCGTCGAATTTATGCACGTCGGCCGCGACTTGGCCGGGATATCAAGTGATATTAATTGCCGTGGTAAAAAGCGAAGGCGAGCAAGGGGTTCGGTTGCTCGTTTGTCCCGTTGCCTCGAGCAATTATGCGTGACGCCCGTGTGCGTTAGACGCTTCACGGATTTTGTCTGCAACGGAGAGACGCGTGATCCATGATGCAAGATAAAATGATTGGGGGCTGAAGACAACAATGTCATCGTTCCTCTTATTAATCAACTGTGTTACCGCTTAAGATATTTTTATTGAACCCGATATCGCGAGATCAAGGGAGCTGACTCGAATTAAGTGGAAAAAGTTACCCCCTCTATAACATATTTCAATTTCATCGAAATCGGAGGATGGTGGTACTTTCCGAATAATGACCAAGTTTTCAATTATTTTTAGCTTGAATAAAAATTATAAAATGCAAATACATAGATATACATTTGTCTAGACATTTGATATTTTCCCACTTTGCACGAAAAAATACATCAAACAATGATTGAGTAGAGACGAATGACTAGAAGAGTAATCATTTTGAAAACATCATCGTTCGAAGGAATTATTGAGAGCGTTCTTGGCTGACGGTAAACAAACACGATTCACTGTGCACTTGGTTATTCATGCTTCCAGGTCTTCACAGCTGTGCCAATGTCTTGTAATAGGCCGTGAAGTATTATATCTGTGATGTTACGCAACTATTATTGCGCGGCTCGATTATTGCATCATACACCTACTGTATCTAAGAAAAATTTTCTTTGATATCCTACAATTAAATTCGAGAAAGAATTTTTACGCAATTTCCTACTAAAACATCATTGTACGAAATACAACACTACGACCTTCAAATAACCTCGGACTTATATGTAGGTATAGTTCGTTTACTCTGTTTGATCAACGGAAATAAAATTAATAAACAATGGATAAACGTGATAGGCAACACTTAGAGAAATTTCAATCGACTCTATCGCAAATCAAAAATTCTACAGATGGTACGAAGGTGAAAAGAAAAGAAAAGAATTTTGTTAAAATGATGGTGACCCACAGGCCACAGGTTTTGATCGGTGCAGTTTGTTCGGACGGTATCGGTTCGCCGAGCTGCCATAAATCATCCCCCCAAGCTCGCAAGCGTCGATACATCGAACTCGTTTGATGGCCGGCACATTTCACCGGCAGAAGCACTCGATCGAGAGGAAAGCCGGACGGAGGAGAGCCCCGCTCGACACCAAGTGGCCGAGTGAACGTTTCGAGAGCAGGGCACACAGGTGTAACACGGTTTCAGAGCGCGAGCGGTGCGGTGTGGCGTGGTGGTACGGAGGCATGGCGCGAAGTGGCGTGGCGGCACGCGTTCGAGCTCGAGCTCGCGCGCGCTAACCGAGAACCGAAAGACATACAAGCCGCTTACCCGGCCTCCGCTCGACGTATGCTTGTGTTCGCACTCGGTATCGCGCTAGACTGCCTGTCGCCGTGGCTTTATCGCTTTTTTCGCTGTCCTCTGCTCCCTCGCGACGACTATCGTCGCGGCAGCCGGCCGGTCGACCGATAATGTGATTCATTTCTCTCGGCGCGCGGTAAATCAGCTGCCGCCGGGACAGGTTGTCGTTACGGGTTGCGAAAAAGTGCGACGGCCCAACAGGGACGACTCGCTTACGTCGTTTGTGTCACGTGAATTTTTCAACGCTGCCAGAGGTGCGCTCCCACGTCGCGTCACCTCTCGCTTTGATAGTCTCTTGCCCTTCCTCAAAGTGAGCAGATGACAAGCTTATTCCACGGACGGCGGAAGCAAAGTTGGAAATTTATGGTGAAAAGAAACTGCAATCTACGAAGAGATTCGAACTATTTGCAGACTTGCTGTTTAGGTTCAGATGTACAGCCTCGAAATTTCCTCATTCTTAATTGGAAACATTCTCGAAGCAGTACTTATCTCCTCTATGAAATTACGCATACGACCCTTAATATTTTTAGTAGGTTGTTACATATGAAATGTTCACTTTTAAACTGTAACGTTAAACGAACGCAACTCTTATCAAAATAGATTTATTGATAGAAGTAAGCAGAGCATTGTGGAATCAACGTGACTGACAATGAATTTCAAGTTTATTCATTCATGTGCTTCAGTTTCAAGATTGTCATCTACGTTTTGTAATTTTTTTTTACCTTCAACAAATAGTGCGTTGATTAATCACCACATTTTGGTTAAAATTCTCATAACAAGTTGTCTCTGCACGAGTGTAAACTAAACATTTTCTTCAACGAGAACCTTCGAAGCTCTATTAAAAAATAAACATATTTTCAAAGCATTGCGGGATTTTACACTGTTTCTTCAAAAAAGTTCTAGAGCTTCAAAACATATTAGTCATTTATCAATTATTTAACTCGCTCGGTGTCCTCCGTTTTTTACAATCTACAGTTCAAGTGCTCCAAAACATGTCAGTTATTTATCAATTATATAAGAAATATCGAATTAGCAACGTCGAGAGAGGCAAACTTGGGTAAAAAATATTTCAAAGAAGAAATATAAATATTTGCAAATACTATTTCTCACAGTCGATAAGTGCGTTAATAACTGGGTAAAAAATAAAACAAACTGTAATAATCTGCAAAGGGTTAAAAGAAACATCAATAACCATGAAAACTACGGGAAAGAACAATTAAATTACACATAAAAACATCAGTGATGTATTGTATGTTCTAAGAAGCTCCAAGGAGCTACACTTTCTAAAACATTTATATATCAGATTCATGAATGACTATTTTAAATAAGGATTCAAACAAAGTCTCGTTTATTAAAATTTACAATTGCAATGTTTCATCGTGTTGCAACGTGATTACGAAAGTGGTTAACTCACAGCGAAAATACTGCGGTGTTAGATCTTTCCCGAATGCCAAAGGAAGGTACAAATTGTCGTTTCCGCAAGTCGTACGTTTTAGTGAGTTTTTTTCCTCAATTTTCACGCAAGATATGTGAGTATTGCTTACTCACAGGGATTGTTACCGTTTCGTCGCGAGGAACGTGACTTTTCTATTGTTTAGAAAGCACGCTAACGTCGATGCGCACGTTCTAAGGAACAGTAAATCGTCGGTTTATCGTGGTCGCCGTTTACAGTACACTTGGCGCTACGAATCGTTACAAATTTCCCGCGGACGTCAGGTGGAATCGTTCTGCGTCGTCGCTCGGGAACTAGGAAACTTGGTCACGTTGCCGGGGAATCGAACAATGACTCAACATGTCGAACGTGCCGTACCATTAAAATATAGTGAGTAACATCTACGATAAAAGGTACCTTTAGATCGCGAACAAACTTTGATCTCCCCTTCCTTTGTTGCGGATATCAATTGCGACGCTGCCTGCCATTGCCAGGTTTCTTTATTGCGCGGTTCAACCAATAAATAAATAGTAAATTGTGAACGTAAACGTTCGTTAAAAAGAATGACAAAAGACCAAGAGAAATGTGTGGGAAGCAAATCAAACTTTAACAAGCTGTTATTAAAAATGGAATAGATAAAAAGACCGATCGGATTGACAGGCGCGAAGGAACGCGCAAATGGCTTCCGTGAACGCGATAAGCCCGCGTCATGAGTCACGCGATTCTTCGAGCGAGTACACGTGTGTATCTTCAACATCGCAAACAACGGTGCAGCGAAGTGTGCCGCTGCGTCCGCTCGATTTATCGGAAAAGCTCCGATAAAGTAGTCGACTTTCTCGGTACGCGGCTGGGTTTTCCAGAGAAATCCAGCTGAAGAGTCCCGCTGACTCAGACGGACTTACAGGATCGTTTGAAAATTTCAGGAATGGCACAATTTCATCGCAGTATCTTTTTACGATCACGTCCCAGCTTCCCAAACGATCATCTCTGTTATGAACAAAATCTTTGTACCGTTCCCATCGAACGAGTTAAGGAAAAATAAGGTTATACTAACATCTATTAACCCTTTTCACTCCTTTGTCGAGCGTGACTCGACCTCAGAAAAAGAAAAACGTAAATGAAACCAGTTTTTATATGTACTTGATTCTCCCTTTATTTATTTAATTTCTTATTTTTTCGTTAAAACCAAATATAAATATAAGTATAAGTTCCACAAATATAGATTACAACAAAGTTTGAGAGCTATATTTAATACGATTAGTAAACAAAATTGTTTAAAATAAATAGCACTCAAGGAACTGTACTTTGAATTAAAGTTCATATAAAACACTTAAAATAGTAGGGAGTTGTTGGCAAAAAAATTGATAAATGATTCCGAGTGCAAAGGGTTAAAGTTACATGCTAGCTCATGTATTTCATGTATCTTATTAGTTGATTTCGGATCTTTATGCATTTATGAAAAAATTGGTTGGTTATAAAAAGATATAAATATAAATATACAAAACAATATAAGAATAAATCTAAATATAAAGCCAAATGTAACATAGTAAAAGACTAGAAAAATTTAAGAACATTGTAATATTGTTTTTAATGTAACCAAGTCGTTAATGGATGAAATCAATTTTTATTTTACACCTGCGCCCCACAATCAATACAGAACTTTCTTATTTTGCGTAAAGATCCGCCGTCTACTCAAAAGTAAGAGCTCTACTACATACAACTACCATTCGGAAAAAACAGAATTATTAAAGTGTACCAAGATACTGAGCAACATGAGTGAGTGGTTAGTAATAATAAATTTATAGTGACGCATAGTATATTTTGTGGAATACAATCATCCTTCCCTACACTTCCCAACCCACTCTTTTCAGTTACTATTTCACTCTCCCGTTTTCCCCATTAATCATTGCATTGCATAGCTTTCTTATTGACACTCTCATTTCAATCGATAAAGTGATTCACTCATAATAATATTGTAATATCAAATCTGGTAAAGCTTTCGTAATCCTTAATCACCGATACCCTACGAAGAAATATTCAGACTTGAGCAATTCAATGAACGTTACATTTCATCAACGCTACCACACTATCAAAATTAACACTAGTTATGTAGATCGGCTATGTTGAAATTACAAATCATTGAATTTTTAGAATACACAAATAATTGAATTGTTAGAATATACAAATCATTGAATTTTTAGAATATAATATATAAAATTTAATTATTGTAGTGAGTGACGTGTTCAACTCGTGCATAATAGATGTAACCGTCCTGGGTATTGAAGGCACATCATTAGTATGTAGATAAAAATTGTCTGTGTTAACACTAGGTTTACAGAAAGCGTCAAAATTGGCGGGTTCTAATATTTGTAATTTACGACGACTGAGATTGCAAAGATGCATGAGGAATTGTTCAACAAATTTATTTCTTTGGGTAAGTATATACTATTTAAAAAACGGCTAAAAATTTAAATGGACACATTCTTGCTATTTTTATAAAGTAACATAAAATAGTCACGTTTTGTGCTACGTAAAATGCTACTAACACTGAAACTACCAAGCATTTAACGCTATTAATGTAATAGGGTGTTTCCGAAATTGTAGTACAAGCGGTGGTGATTCTATATGCTGAAACAAGAGAAAAACTGGACCTTATAAAATCGAACTGTGTTTTTCTAATGAGCCCTTTCAGATACAATAAATTTTATTTCAAACTTATTTGTTGATAAAGCCAATGAATAATGAGTTATTTTACATGGTAATTTTTATTGACTCACCCACCTGTACATGATGAATTTTCCCATTGCACCTGCCTGTCTCAATTAGAGCTGTGACTTATGAGATACCCGGGTACCCGGGTTACCCGTGAGATACCCGGGTAAACAAAAATTACTCGGGTACCCGGGTACTCGGGTAAAAAGCATTACCCGGATACCCGGGTATTCGGGTAAACAACAATTACCCGAGTACCCGGGTATCTCATGAATAGACTGCGGATCTTCATGCAAAATAAAAATCGTTTGCATCGTTTAGAAAGCAATTCGTGCGTTTTTAGGGGGAATCACCGCACCCATTTCAATTGCCCAGAGTGGGAGTGAAAGTAGTCGTATATATCATTTTTGTAAAATATAAACTAATTTAATAATCAAGTAAAGCATATGGCGCTGTGGCACAGGTAATAATAGCTCTCGTAACCAGTTATGAGACCTCATGAGATACTCGGGTATCCGAGGACACGGCTGTCTTATAAGATACCCGGGTACCCGGGTACTTGGCTATCTCATGAGATACCCGGGTATCTCATGGGTACTCGGGTACCCGGGTATCTCATATACCCGGGTAAAAGTTCGAGCTCTAGTCTCAATAATGGAACTATCATATTTTCCACGCTAGAAATACGAATAATAATAACAGCAATGGTAGATACTCGAGTTTTTTGTTCAAATAATTGTTGTCAGGGTTAGTATAAGTTTAGTGCTCGCGAAATTCACACGGTGCAGCAAATGATCGTGAAGGTAGACGGGTAAATTACACATCGATTAGCACAGGGTGTTCGCTGCGTTGACCGCAGTGCGTATATTTCGGAATGGCGCGATTCAATTGAGCCCTCGGTCGGCTTTATGGATAGCGTCGTCTAACAAGAGAAAAATAAAGGAACAACACCGCAAACACGCGGAACGAAGCCCGATCGGATAACAAAAAGCGTATCTCCCACGCGAGTCAACGAGCCGTGCGATGTTCTCGCGAGTGGGCGAGCGACCGCGTCCACACAACCCGGAACCCCGGTCGTGGAACAATTAACGGGAACCGAGGCCCATTCTTAAATTCCGAGCCGTCGAACCGAGCGTGGCTCATTTTCCGGCTGGCTGGCCTCCGCAATTCGCGGACTAGTCTCGCTTTCCCCATTTAATATCCGCGTCGCCGCATCGTCGCGTCGACCGCGGCCTCGCGGACAATGCCGGGCGTGCGTCCATAATTCACGGGCCAGAGGGTCACCGATAAAGGGCTAACCGAGGCCGCTAACGCCCGCCACGCGCCCCCAATTTCCCGCACGCTCGCTCATTGTTTCCTTCGCCGTCCCCTGTCCTCTATCCTCTGTCCTCGCTCCTCGCCGCGAAAGAAACCACGGCCGCAGGGATCCCGCTTCATTTCGCGGATGGATATTCCACGCGCGCGAGACCAGTGCGGCGACACGCGCTCCGATCACTCCACTGTGCCGGATTACACGTTATTGCGTGTTCCATTTACACCGTCTATTAGAACCGCGATTTAAAACCCCGTGCGGGCGTGCACGGTTATATTAATAACCAGAAGGCAGATGATGATGATGATGATAATGATGATGATCATGATGGCTACGGCGGGGGGATCGGAGACGATCCGTGGCCGCGGATGGCAATTTCTGATGGGACGCGGGAGTAAATTTGCAGGGGGAGATCCCTTAACGTCGGACGTCACCTAATGCCGGACAGTGGCTGTGTGTTTTTAACATTTAAGCGTTTTGCACTCGGTGATATTATAACCCCAAAAATTAAACATTTTTTCCGACCTAAAATATTTCCATTCCCTATGATTTTTGATATTTTATGGATATGAAATTCGTACAATGTCTCGTACAATACAATCGTCAGGTAAAGAATATTTTGATGAATGGTACAGCAATTTTTAGTGGCGCCTCAGAGTCATCATTCGAGTGCTAAGGGTTAATATTAATTTTCATCGACTGTTCCGAGTTACCGTGTCTAAACTACATAGTCCCTCGGTATCTGTACATTAACCGTCGTATCGATAAGTGAAAATAATGGTTATTCCAAAAATTACAGTGGAGTGTTCCGTTCCATAAAATGAACCAACCGAAATATAGCTACCTAATGTCCTTCCAACGGTCCCAACTGGTGAAAAGACCGAGCCAACCCGGAAATCGTCGTTTCCGAGGGTGGTAGATACCACAAAAAAAAAACAGCAGGTCGGTCGAAGAAGGGGAAAAGTGCAGGGACTGATCGCGCGGGATCAAACTGGTCCGCGAATGTATGCAAATAGAAATGTAATCTGGTGTCAGCGGCGCGACCAATAATGTCAATCAAACGCACTGGTGGCCGAAAGCCAACAATGGGGAATTGGCGAGCGAGTATATGGCCCAGAGCGAATATGCAGTATGTAAATGTTGTCATATCAATGGGGATCTGCATATGGATGCACGCCAGATATACCATAGCGGAGCGCGGTGACACGCGCGCTTTGGCGACATGTGCACTTGGTTTAACCGGCCGCGGACCCTCCTCGTTTCTACTCGTCATTCTCGTCGACATCCGCCTCCCACCCACGCCCCAGCTCGTCGATACCTTCCACCCACTTTTATAGTTACCGTAAACGACAATTGATGGACGAAGGTTCTGTCGTTACCTGGACCTCGAGGAATATATTTCGGCATTTCTGACCATTCCCATGGTGCACTTGATCTTCGAAATGGAGGTCACCAAACACCAACTTTCTCAAGCTATACAGCTCTTCTTCATTCTCGTTCTCCAGGAGATGGTCCGGCCTAGATCTTTGAAAAAATCGAGTTTTTTTTTACTTTTTTGATATTTAAAAACTAAGGGACTGTCGCGTAAAGGTTCGGGCACCGTATAAGTTGGGACAGTGCTTTTCTCCATGTTAACGCACGTAGAGAGTAGTCTTCTTTTAAATTTTTCCAAGCAATGCAATTTAAAGATTTAAAGCTATGTAATTAATGCGTTATATTCTGTTGTACCTACACTATTAATGACCACAAACTTATAGACCGTATATTAGTCCTAATGTATAACTTTATAACCCCCTATGTGGAGTTCCACTTAAGCTTTCAAATAAAAAAAGAACTGTTTCTTCGTGACATATGGTTCCTTTCAAACTTTTTCTCTCCCCGTTGAGTAGAAGGTGTTGATGTAAAATAAAATCATAGCATTTTTGAGGAAACAAACTTCAACAACAATTTCCATTGATGTAATCTATCTTGCAGCAAGTTTCTTTTAAAAATGTCTACTGATGCAATGGTAGAGATTCACTACTAGGATAGACGATCATTACTTTTTATACGCCCTGTACATTAGTCTTGTTATAATAAATGTCAACCTTACGAGGTGCGAATAAACTTTCGTGACTGACGGTACTATTTCTGTCGCATGGTTATTCTCGTTGGCTACCGACGCGACGCGGTGCTACGTGCCAGCTACGACAATTCGTTCTTATTATCGCGGTATGACACAGTGGACGTTTGTTGCAGACCGATTGCCAGCGTCTAATCTATGACCCGAGCACGCGACAGCGTCTTACGGCCGCCACGAGACCCGGGGTGGGCGTCGTGTCAGACAAGCATCGGGGGTTGATTGGTTTGCGGTCGCATCCCATAGTAATGAGCTCCGCAGATGGCACGTCTCAGGAAACCCATTAAGCCGATTCTAAACACCGGAACCACTCCGAGCTGATCGATACAGATTAACTGAACCGCCAAGCGATCAGACGCGGTCAAAGATTATGGAAATAAATTAATAGGCGACCGTCAATCATGCTGACCGACGTGATCGCGCACAATCTTCTCCCATCACGATTGTATTCTTCGAGATCGACCGCTTCCGGTTTTCGAACGGTGGTTTTCAGCGCGGCAGAGCAGACTCGGAGTCATCGAGCACACTTTGCGAAATATTCCGTAAACTTTCCAGTTCCGATAAAACGGCAGAATCCTCCGATTTTATCGGAATTACGAGTACACCTCGAGTTTAATGACGCGGTAGTGCATAAAGATATAGAGCACGAGGTTGTAGATGTCCAGTGCGGTGAATTTTCGTCGATCGTCCAGGTCTTATAGGGTGGAATGCTTAACTTCCACTAGCTCGAACTGTTTAACCTTCATTCTGTATACATAAATTCTGTGTAATTACACTTCATTCATGTTTTCAGTGCAACATGTATAGAAAACACTTTGACTGCATACGTACTCGTGAAAATTTATTGATTTTCATGACGGTGGGTAGGAAAAGACTAAAAAACATAATTCACTACATCAAAATTCTGTGTGTATATAAATAAAGAATAGTAAATCTGATAATTTAAACTTAACGATTTTCGAAATTACATGTGCAACATATATCACACATAGCATTCTTAAGAGTTCGTACGCAAAGTGAGGGTTAAGAATATTGTCAGTTGATTTCAAATATACAGATTGAATGAAATATTAAAAAATTAAAATACTATCACTGACAATAAGTGCCATTAATCCTTGTATTCGTTTTCTTGAAACGTAGCGTGCATTGCACACCGCTTCGTTATTTATAAATAACGTTGGTATTTTTATTTGAATTCTATCCCATCTCAATTCGGTCTTGCATTTTCAATGTAGTAGTTTCTAAAATGGACCATTTAATCTGCATAGACTTTTTATCTTTGTTTTTTTATTAATATACTATAAGTTAATATGAACTATTCGACATAGATGTCGCCCAAGAATAAACGTGTTTTCCTCCCTTAAATCAACCAGTGCTAAACAGTCACGCGAGAATTATAAGATATAAGAGAATTGATAAGTACAAAAAATATTGATGTAAATTTACATTACGTAAACAGCTTTTATTGTATCTTTTAAAATATATTGAGAAAAACACTAGTCTGCTGTTGCCCCGTAAATACGTATTATTAGACAGTTGATGTTCACTATTTCAGTTCATTTTTTGTACTATAGTTCTTAATGAAGGGTAAGCAGGGTATTACCCTATATTTGTAACGACAACATTTTTCTAATAATAAATATCATATTTATATTTTAAACTTTGTTTTATATCACTGTATCCCCTTTCATATTTCAGCAAAAAGTACTTGTTTGTTTAAAAGTGGATAACTATAAAACTAAACAATATAATTTAGTGCAATAGAAAGCATTTTATAGCAGGAACAGCAGGGTTGTTAACAATTCTGCTCGTGCTCCATTGACATGAAACAAGGTTTGAAGCATTTTTAACTCTAAGTTACACTCTTGCCCCATTTTCGTGGGGAAATGTAGAGTAGTTGAAACTTTATACAATATTCTGTCAAAATGATAATTTTCAAGCAAAATTAGAATCCTACGTAATATTAATTCACCAGTAATAAGTGAGTGTTTACATACCAGACTGAAAATACATCAGTTTAAAATCCAACTTTATAAAAACCAGTCTGCACTCACCCCACTTCATCTTAATCAAAGATAAAAAGGGGTTTCTATCAATTATGTAAATTGCACCAATTGCGTATTCGATAGAAGTAATATGTAAATAAATTGTAATTGCAGGATACGATTGGCGAAAGTGATACTTGTAAGTGCATAAGAAAGACGTAATACATACTCTAGAAATTATTACCTTGAAAAATCAGTCAGCACCGTATTAATAAAGATTGCTCAAACTTGTGCAATACTAACGGATAGCAAATTTCATTCATTCAGTTTTCGACGTAGAATCATGCTTGATTCAAAAGTGACTGTATACGTATGTACCTTTGTGCGTTGTATGATGAATATGATGATGCAAGAGGTGTTTCTTGAACTCTTCACGCTATTGGACATGCAACCTTCTTTCTATCGTACGAAGATGGAATCTTAATCATTCATATCGTTTCAGGATTTAATATGTTACGTTTAATCTATTTTTAACCTCTATTACTCACCTTTCTGTTGTTGTTGAAAACGTTAGACTACATTCATACCAACCATCAAAAGAAATGATTTATTTATGGACATCTTATCTCGCGAAGCAAGTTCATTAACACTGATACCTTTAACTGTGCTAATACGGCAACATTCAACACTATTTTTATTCAAGTATTAATTCTCATTTATTTCCTTCGATATTTCTGTGTCAAGATTCTTCGATGAATCATATAGAACGAAGTACCAATCTATCTACACCGAATTATATGCTTCTGCTGAAATTATTATTTAATAAAAAATTATTTAACTTTTGTACATACAGTTCTTGAGAATTCCTCGATAAATTGTTTATATACGACAGCAATATCGTTTATAATTTAACAAACTTTTAGAACCAATATGCTGTAACATCTTGTTCTGAAATTATTATTTGAAAGAAAATTATTCAGCTGTTTTTACATCTGCACACGAAAAACGAAATGATTTTCCAAACGACTTAACAATTAGGATGTCAAGGATCAGTATAGATGGGTAAATAGAAAACCGAACTGCGCTCGAAGAATCACCCGAACGTCCATTATACTTTCGGCGTGTTCCACATTTATTCAATAAAAAAAATCAAGTACAATTATGGTACGGCGACACATAATGACACCGCCGCAATCGACGTTGCATAACGTTACGATATATCGATAACTATATAAAAGTGAAAAAATCTGTACAATGAAAGACATGCGGGTAGCGAGAGATGCCCCCGTCCCTTTGCGAACTCCCAATGGTCGACGCTACGCCTTACGAAGAGCGTCGGTGCGCAGATCCCGATTGAAAGAGAGAGAGAAAGAGAGACTCGTATGCAAGAAACAGCGAAACAAGAAGAGGAAACAATGAAAAACGTGAAAAAAATTAAGAGAAAGAAAAACAAAGAAAAATGGCGATGGGAAAGGGCGCCGCGACGACTTCAAGGCGTGGCGTCGACCGGCGGTCGGGCAGCGGACGCGAGAACAATTCGTAAAAGTAATCGACCATGGGGAGTGATAATAATTACAGAATGTTAAGATTATATAATAATAATAATAATATTAATAATAATAATAATCAGATAATAATTCAATTATATAATAGATAATAGATAATAATAATAATAATACACATTCGCGTAGCACTTAAAACCGTACTCAATAAAATTAATAACATAAAAAAATTGTCATAAACTAAAATCAAAAGTAATCAATAACGTATGGTCTGTAGTGACTTAAATAACACAGCATCGTATGATCGGGCACCCCGTTTCGCGCGTCGCCCTTGGCGTTTTCGTTCGTTTGACATCGATTTGCGCGCAAATTGATCGAAGAGACGGAGATTCGCCGAGGGGCGAATGAGCAACGCGCGGATTTGCAGCCGTACGTTCGTTTAGAAGTAAAGAACCTCGACGGAAATTCGAAGGAAGGAAAGCGAAGTCGGGGGAGGAGAAGCGCGGAAGATTGGAAGGAAGCGAGTTGACACGAGAGAAATCGAAACGAATTCGTTATTCGTTTTTCTTCCCGGAATCTTCCTCTCGATAATCCTTTTTTCTCGAAACTGCCGCTTAGATCGAGAAGATTCGAGAGAGAAAGAGAGAGAGAGTGCGAGAGAAAACAAAAGACAAGGAAGAGAACCGGAAGGAGATCACGATTTCGAAGAAAGAGAGGGACGAACGAATGAGAACGAAATCAAGAGCGTCGGAGAATAGAGGGTGAAAGTAGGGGTGACATGAATAAAAAAAAAAGAAGAAAAGAAAACAAAAAAAGAAAATAAATTAACGGTACCGCGTAATTCTCGCTTAAGATCTGATCCTAAGGGGGGGCTGTTACATAATACAGATACAATACGCTTGTAAATAACATATCACGTGACCGCCGTACATCTTCTGTCCAATCACTCTCTCGCATCGGAACTATCGTCGAAAAGCGAGCAACACGACGAGAAAACAAAATAAAAAGGAAAGAGAGAAAGAAGTCCTCACGCGCGCACACGTTTACGAGTAGAAAAATCGTTTAAAAGCACCTCAAGCGTTGTGCAACGGCTCGCATATCTCGTTTCCCTCCACGTTTATTTGGTCGCTTCTTTGGATTGGTCAGCTGGACGAAATTTTCATTTCAAAATATATATATATATATTTATCCTATACACACATTTGTTGCTCGTTCGTTCCGCGTCGCTAACAACAACGCCTCTATTTAAGCATAACACCGCGACAGGTTGTCCTACATATATATTTCTCTCTGTTTCTTTCGTATGCTGTGCTGTTTTCGTTCCCTTTTATTTTTCGTCCGTGTTTCTTTCTGCATTACGTCGCTAACCCTTTCTGCGTTACGTCTATTTTCGCTAACTTTTCCGATAGCAGAAAAAAACGGAAAGAAAAACAAGCGTGAACATAGTTTACTTTTTCTTCTTCTTCTTTTGCTACGAGTCCATGCTCTATCACAAGTTGGCTGCGAGCTTTACAAACGGCTTGAGAGACGTCACACCCCCTTTCTTTATCCTCTCTTTCGCCTCTTTATCTGTTAGTTCTTTTTCACTTTCCACTAGTCAAATTGCTCTTTCCTCCCCTAGTTTCGTTTCGCGAGATTTCTCGAACGCTCATGTCGTGTTCGATTCCTCCCTTCGTCTTTCTCTCTTTCTCCCGCTCTCTCTCTCTCTCTCTCTCTCTCTCTCTGCAATCCTCTCAACGCCCACGCACTCTCCGCATACGCACACACGAGTGGATTTTTATCCGCTAGCTCTCGCTCTCACTCTCTCTATATCTCTCTTTCTCTCTCGCAATTAATCGTTACGAACAGATCGCGGCGGTCTATATGGTCCACGGGACATTTGGCTATAGGTAACGTTACTTCTTATATACGTTTTTTTTCTTGCTTTTCTTCGATTTTTAGCAGCTTAATATGCAAGTTTACGGACTACGAACATCGTGTCTTACTTTTGTTAAGTGGAGCACATCAAAGACGGTTACACACAGTCGAATATTAACAGGCGGATGCGGTCTCACGCACGTGACTCGTCGACTGTTACCGAAACACTAAGAATGCAAAGTATTATATAGGGTGTCCTAAAAATGTACTTTCTTGCAAGGGTTGGAGCCTGAGGTGATTTCAAGTGACTTTTCCCTTTGCGAAAATGATCTCTGATGCTCTGTTCTTGAATTGCTAAGGGAAAAAGGGACCAATCAGCGCACGGTTACAGATAACAATTTCTAACTCGGCCAATGCCAACGCCTGGCTTATCGCGAGCCGCCCGTAATCGCGCTCTGATTGGCCCGTGTTCTTCGTGAAGGGAATTTTTCGTTCAGGAATCAGTCCTTTGAAGGAAGTACATTGTTGGGACAGCCTGTATTGAAGTAAGTATCGTGTCAATCTGTTTTCGATTTTGTCTTTTTTCGGTTTATTTCGAACAAAAGTTACACGATAAATAAACGGATTGTAGGCCGATAAAATTAATATTCGATGCGCCGATGGAGTCACGCCGAGAGATCGAAAACGGAGTATCGAAACGAAAGACCGTCGGTCGCGAATTCGGCTCGCGACGCGACGCACTCCGCTCGGACGAACGAGATTCTGTGGCTTTTTGCAACCGGTTGGCACCTGGAATACAGTGGCTGGAACGACGGACAAAAACATCGCAGTTCCTTAAAAAACGTTACTCTAGACGCACGACCAGCAGTACACATTCAGATAAAAAACACGCGAACAGTCGATACAATTTCTCCTTCGCATTTCCTTCCCTTTCACGTTTTCCTATGGCAAAACTTAGACAGTCTGAGCAAATAAAACCTCTCCCTATATTTCATATTTATTTATTTATTTATTTGTTATTTTCCTTAGTTATCCTCTGCCGTTAGATCTTACGCGTTATTTATACGTCAATTATACGTCGACAATAACATTCATGTGTTGTGTCCTCGTATCGCGTGTACGTGTACAAAGTGTAGAATAGGCATGTGTGTGTAGAGTGTGTTATCAGATTTTTTATGTACGTTTTTTTTTTCTCCATCCTTTCCCTCTTTTCATTAAATACATACAAATACATTCGTTTCTCTTCATATACTGTTATTTGAACCGGGGTCACGGCGAAGGTCAATCTCAAAGCGACCAGCCCCGGTTTAAATACTGTCGGAAAGATCAAGATTATCGTCTACGGTGTGTGGTTATGTTAATTCGATCGTTCGATAGAAAAATCTTACTGGGTGGCTAAAAAAAGAATTGTATAAAAAATAACGCAGTCGAGCTCGAACGTCGCATCGCTCGAAGCCGAAGCGTCCTCGCGACGAAAAATTATCTTAACTATCTTTCTCTTTGTAAAAAAAGAAGAACGCTGCGCATCCCATCTGAATAGTTATTTGTCTAGTACGATTCGTTTTCGCGAACGTGGAAATGAACGAGAATGGACGTGTGTGACGGTGAAGAGCGTCAAACGAATTCGATGCACGCGGGAACAAAAGAGAAGTCGAGAGTTCCGGGACAAAAGGAACGTCAATGCCAGAGAAAGTATCAAGAAAAAAACAAATACAAAATGAAGGAGGAGGAAACGATATAAAAATCTCAGTGATTGGTCCGATAAAGACTAGTCGATCGTCAGAGGGAGTGGTTTGTCGAGAACCTGGATTGCAGTTTTCGACGCGATTTAGCGATATAGTAGAAATAATAATGACGAATGAAACCGATATCGACGACGTGTCGCGCGACAATCAATCCTCGTTGCCGTCGAATCTGACGTAGATCGTAGATCTACGCCGTAGATTGTTCGCTGGGAACGTAGCTTTTATCCGCGTCGAACGGTGACTTCGCTTTCCTTTTCTTCGACGTTCGAGTCACACTTTCTTTCTCGAGAAAGGAGACACCAAAAAAATGAAGAAAAAAAAAACAGAAAAATAGAAAACGAAGAAAAATAAGATCGAGGGTGCGATCGCGAGCGAGCGAGCATGCGCCAATGTCGTCTGTTTCTCGACCTGAACGAGTTCAAGGGCAGGGGGACGGTGAAAAACGAAGAAGAAGAAGGACCAGGAGAAAGAAGAAGACGAAGAAGAAGAAGAGGGAGTAGAGGAAGAAGGGGAGAAGGAGGAGGTGGAGGTTGGAGAAAAAACAAAAAGTAAGAGAAACACGAAGAGAGAGAAACAGAGGTCATTGATCGAGCAACTCTCGCTGAACGCGCACACCTCTGGGAGATCATTCGAAAGTTTCGTTACAATATACTTAATATACGATTACGAGCTAAATGGTTCGTTTTCTTGGGTGATGAGGAAAGGGAGGGGACAAGAAAACAAAAGGAAATTAGGAAGCAGAGGGAGGATCGACTCGAGATCAAATGAGGCGGTGCGAAAAGTAAAAATCGAGAGATTCAGAACGTTCGATTCCGATGCGAGAAACGAACGTGCTGCGTCTGCCGGGATCTTTTTCTCTCTCTTACTCTCCGAGGAGAAAGGTCATTCGGGAAAGGGAGCGGGAGAGGGACTGGAAGGGGGTCACGGGGGATACATTATAATATTCAATACGATTATTCGTTACAATAATCAGATATTTCATTAATAATTACGAGATCACAGTGACGCTTTGACGCGCGGGGATCTCGGACGGGCGGGCTGCTTTACGTTAGCTATTGGTGATCCTACGGCTGAATGCTAGTTTTTCCTTCCCATTACGGATCATTGGATATTCTATTTTCGTGGTTTTCTCGATGACCTGCAGAAAGGTTGCGACTCGATTGACTGAGAACTTCTCTCTGAATCTATGTCTCGGTACAAAACTTGTGCTATCTTCGCTTTTTGCTGACAATATTTTGACTGGTAAGCCCTCGGTCGATGGCAACGAGAGCCATCGATACCTCGAGCGGGATGGATGCGATCGAAAGATGAGAAATTGCAACACAGCCTGCCCCCCACGATCCACATAGTCACAGTTACAGCTTTTTCTTTCACGTGTCAGCCTCGCAGCTGCCGTTCTCCGATCTTCGTCAATCTCATCAATGGAAAAGTCATCGTCTCCAAGCGAAAAACATCTCCGTCATATTAATTCAATTTATCCACAGGCTCGCCCTTTCGAGATATACAACACTACCATCATAATTTTATATCTCACGGTATGTCTCGAAACAGTATTTCGATCCAAATATACCACTTTAAAATATATATATATATATATATAGGTGTTTTCCATTATTAATATATTTTTATCCATGTTTATTTATGTAATTAATACGCTCTCAAATATGGCTGACTACTACGCTACTTAAAAATGCTCCTACTGAGTTTTACCGTTTCTAAAGCGTGGTAAAAAAAAACGAAAGAGAATTAAAACGGAAAGGGCTACAGACGTAAAAAATTAAAAAAAAAAAGAACACGAAAACAACAAAGGGTCCGGCAGGGCGGGGAATATAGAAACCGTAGAAGGTTATGGTACGGCCCCACAAACAACAAGCGACTATGTACAAAAGCGTTTCTCAGTGGTCACGGTATTATTTTTTCTTGTTTGTCGTAAACGTCGTGCGATTCTTTACGGTTCAATTAATTTTTGTAGCTTCTATCGTCGGTTCTAATGGATAGCTTCTGTTTTGCGTTTTAGTTGAAACTCACTACAGGACAATGTACATGGGACAAAAATTTGTTCTTGTTTTGTGTCGGTGCTCTATTTTGTTTCGCGTGTGTATATTTCCTTTGTCTTTCGTTGACTCGTTTGTATACTTTGTCACGCACAGACGAGAACGAGAAAATGAAAGAGATCAAGAAACATTTTATTCTTTCTCCCTCTGCGAATTCGCGCGCGTGCTCGCTCGCTCGCGTGCGTTCCTTTTAACAAACTTTTCTCTCATCTTTCCTTTGGTCGGAATGCTATTTTTAATAATATTTAACTTTCGCGCGCGTGAGCCCTAAGTCCGGCCGGCTCCGCGCCGCGC
The DNA here is from genome assembly GCA_916610235.2 of Lasioglossum morio. NCBI lineage: Eukaryota > Metazoa > Arthropoda > Insecta > Hymenoptera > Halictidae > Lasioglossum > Lasioglossum morio. The sequence goes on from OU744327.1 coordinate 9,915,264, forward strand.
CGATTAATGGCATTTACTATCTTATTACATCACAATTGTACGACGATCCTGCTCGCTCTCGCGTCTACCCCCTCCTCGGGTAAACAGAGAGAAGAGAAGAAAACTTGATCGAAAACATAGTAGAGATTCTAAGTGACAAAAGCCGGAGACAAGTTGCTGCTGAACCCACACGGAGGATCTTCTGTCGAACGAGGAGGCGGAACTCGACAGAACTCGAGGACACACGAAACGAACGACAATTTCAACTTGGTGTGGTTCTATGCGATAAAGATTCAGATTTGTTTGATTTGCTGACAAATTCTTGCGACATTCAATTTTCAGAATCAACATTGTAGAAGCGGTTCAAATTTTGTTTCCCAGTCACTTTGTGACATAGCTCTAGTACAGGCCGGAACATGTGATGCGGCAACACCTCAAACTACTGCATATGCGCAGTAACATGTGTATAGAGACAGCGGTGATACACCGCGGACAAGTTCAATCCGGACTGAGACAGCATTGCCAAGTTTTGACCATGTTCCGGCTTGTTCTGAGACGACCATAACGACAACCTCGCTAGGCTGAAATTGTCGATGTTTCCCTAGAACCTTACGAAATACGATTAAAATACAATTTATACTCTGTTTTAAACTATCCTAATCTCAATTCGAATTTTACATTAGTCGAACAACGAGGGGCGAACGACAAAGGGCTACTCGGCTAGTCGAATTAGAAGATCGGCAGAACGAATAAGAGGAATGGCTCACCGCAGAACTTGTGCTCCCCAGAAATGTCGTTGATTTCTGAAGTGTCTCGATAAAGAATAGCCTAATAGTTAAGTTACTATTACGAGAACATCAAAGAATCTAATGGTTCATCGGCCGAACGGTTCGGATTAGCGTTGTCGATGAAACGATTCGTAAACTTTTCCCCTTTTTGTTACTCTGCTACCTGTAACATCGAATGTTCTAGATTTGTTTTTCACCCTCCTGAACTATGGGACCTCTAACGCTGGTTTCTACGGGATCGTTCCTCTCGGACGAGGACACCTACGGTATTGACTTTCGAAAAAGGGTTGGCATGCCTCTTCGAGGAAAGCATTCGAACAGGGTCAAGGGCTTCACCTACAACACACCTCGCGCGATTGTTTAGCTTTAAAGACGAATGGCAGTATTCGCGTCTCACGTCGGAAAAATCGTTTTCTCGTCAGACGGTGGACAAATATGCGTTTCTCTTTGTTACCTATAAATAAATACTATACTTTCTACACACTGGAATACTTCGACGTAGTACGTGACGAAAAACCTTATCTGTTACCTTAAAGGTGGAAGAGAAAGAGTCAAACAAACAAAAAAAAAAAAGAAGTAAAAAATAATAATAATAGCGATCGTAGTAAAACACAAGAAGAAGTTATTAATAGTTTAAAATAATAATAATAATAATAAAAACACAGAGAAGTCTTTACTCGGGAGTACAGAGACAGATAGAGAGACAAATAGAACGGTCCACGGGAATATACTATCGTATCGACAGCCTTGTGATGATTTTGGTTCTACCCTGTCGAGCTCACCGGTTGACCGTGCCCTAACAGGGATTGTTAACTATCCTTTATTTATAAAAATCCTCTTCGAACACTCACGAACGCCAGTAACGTCTCGGTCACGCGAAAATTTCGGCGCCGAATCGCGAACACAAACAACGAGACCTAGAATACGCTAAACGTTTAACTACAGATTCGCAAGGATCGACGAGTGACAAACAATGAAGCCAGAAGAAACGTTGATGAACGGTTATTGGTGATGGTCGATCAACGTGCCGAAGAGACAAGAGATGAAAGAACCAGCGATTTTGTAATGGAGCGCGATGGCGATGATCGAAATGAAGACCGATGAAAGAAGCAGCACCAGAAATCGTGCGAAATTCAAAGAGCAAACAGGAGAAGGGGTCTCGGGAGGAAGAAATGAAGGACAGAGTTAGAAAGGAAGAAAAAGAGAGAGAGAGAGAGAGAGAGAGAGAGAGAGAGAGAGAGACAACAACACGCTGGAGGAAGGGGTTAGAAAAGCCCGGTTCCTGCGTGTCGTAGAAGGCGTCCATCGTGGACGAGGGCGCCACTAAGAGCTAAGCTACCGGAGATCATTCGAAAACTGTCCACGGGAGTCGCAGCTAGCCAATTAAGATGCTGCGATCCTCGGCCTATCGATTATCTACTTTAATTATAAACGTCGACTTATCACTGAATTTTATTATTTTAGTTTAAATCCTCTATACAAATACAAATATGTTGCTCCCCTCTCGCGTTATCGTGTCCTCGCTCGTTTCCCCTACCTGCTCAATATCGCGCTTTAATAATCATCGTGTTCTCTTTTTCGTCATTTTAGCTTTTTGGAATACACTGAGAGACTTCTCCCTCTAGAGATACTTTCTATATACAGACGACATTCTGTCGTCGCCATGGACGTCCGACGATTCCGATCGTCGAGCCGATCAACCCGTCGGATACGGCTGTTTCTGTCCGAAAACGGTCACGACGCGCCATTATTTCCTTCCTATGGGAAAAAAAAGAATACACACACACGCACACTCAACGGTTCAAACAATTTCGTGCAAATTTCGCTAAAATCACGCGCCGATCTCCCGGTGTCCAACTTCCGCTCGACGACCAGAGACGGTTTCGTAAGACGACATGGCGACGTTTGTCATTATATCCCAGATAGAGTTCTGTCCTGCCTGTATCGGCTAGGTACCCGCGTTATCTACAAGCACGTCGATATACTTCCTACCGACGGGAACGGAACAGACAAGTGTTTCGAAACAACAGAGAGAAAAGAAAGAGACAGATACACAGAGAGAGAGAGAGAGAGAGAGAGAGAGAGAGAGAGAGCGAAAGAGAGAGAGAGAGAGAGAGAGAGAGAGAGAGAGAACCAATGAAACAGAAAACGAAAGCGAAATGATAAACCCGTGCCTGCCTGTCTCGTTCCCGCAATCACACTACTTTATTTAATTCTCTTTATTTTATATCCGTAATGAGATCATCATTTGATTATTGGGTTAAGTCCTCTTTGGATCTCGTCCTTAGCTCCCCGTCACCCTCACCTAGACCCGTGTCACGATCCGCTCGCCGTCACGAACCTCGATTCTGTTCTAATAGCAGTGCGAGCTCGTTTCGGCCCTCTTACCTTCACCATGACGTGAGACTGGAAGGCGAACGATCGGCACGGTCGAACAAAAACAGTCTGTTCGATTATGTTCGCCGCGCGACGAGCGAGACTGCACCTGGAACGCTCGGAGCCAACGTCTGGCGCGGATCGTCATGATCACGGCCGTGATCTCTCGAGAATCAGTGAATTTAGATTGAGACCCCGAGATCTGTCGGAGCGCGTCGCCGAGAATCGCGAAATCGCGCGGCTCCTCGATCGTCGATCAAGTCAGAGCTACGGGAACGTGCGATCATTTTGATCATCGAACTGCTAGATATAGGAGACATCAAACGGTAATTGCCTTCGAGCAGCTCTGACTCCGCGACCAGTGAGGAACCGACAAGTTCCAATCCTCGCCGCCTTCGCCTACTGTTCATTGCTCTTTGCTCATTGCTCATTGCTCCGAGATCGTCTCTAGCGGATCCTTCGTTCTTCCACGAAGGCTCCTGGACGATGTGGGCGAATCACCAAAACGGTTCAAGTGCAATCTCGATCGCGAGGCGTCAAATATACATGAACATAGAAAATACGTAATCGTAATGCAGATCGTGTTGATTGTTGCGGTAGGACGTCCTACGGGGACCGTCCAGGGGGAGCCTACTATTCCGGCTCCCCATCGGTCGGCTGACCTTGTTCGCAGCTCCGCAGGATGGTGCACGGATGCTCGTTCTCTCTGCAATTCTCCTAGCCGTGGCATCGATCTTGGAAGAACTTCCAGAAGCGTCGTAACCCTGAAGAGGAATCCCCGACGGGCTGGAAGGACCAGTTGCCGGTTCACCGGGTGACGGCGCTCGGTCGTCATGGGTATCCCTGGTGCCGTTCCAAGCGTCGATGATCATTCTTCGAGTTCTGGCATCGCCTTCGTCGCCGGCGACGACGATAGGACGAGACCGTAACATCTATCGAAGGCGGGAAACCAGCCTCCATCCGAGGTACAGGGCTACCGTCGTCCACAGAGTCTCGCGCAACGGTGCCGGAATCAACAACGAAAGAATACTGTCCGTGGAACCGGAGTTGTTGTTGTTGCTGCCCGCGAAACCTGGATTCAGCGCCGGCAGTCTTGACTTCTCGATCTCGGCGGCCTGAAACACGCAATGTAGAAAACCCGTTCGTCAGTATACGCCGTGTCCACTTCCGACTGTTCTGACTGTGCAATGATACGCACAGGTCAGTGATTAGTAGGCTGAGTATTTGGAATTGTGGTGCTAGCTCTAAATTTTAAAAATTATTTCAGCGATATTTCATTCTATATCCTTTATCTTATTTCGTATGGAGTCCAGTTTTATATTGTACCACTATTCCAAATACAATGTGCATTATACAAAAGAAAGAAATACTTTAAAGGATTAAAAACAAGCATCGTAATGTTGATCGTTCTAAATCTCTTGTTAGGGTATCAAAACGGTATTAATAGGAATTCAAATTAGATAAAAAGACTAATGCTGAAAATGTTTGTTAATAGCAATTCAACTTGCTGTGTGTTACATCTGTATTTCACAATTCAATGTAGACCAGGCTGCATGCGGTGATGTTATGCGTTTATTAACGTAACAAATTCTTAATTGAATGAGAAGACGTCACCAACAGAGTTCAAGCATTTCCGTTTTTCCTCGAAGGTGTCTTCGAGGCGAAATTGTTGCGCTCCTTACAGGAGGAGTCAGGACTCAGGGGTAAAAAAGGGAACGTAGAAAGAAGACGCGGAGATCCTGACTCCTAATTGGGAGTGTTCTAATTGGACGGAATTACCGTCGATTCGACACTCCTTGCGGCTGAGCCTCTGGCGTAGAGAAAGCATCACGGTCTTTTTATCGAGTTCCCTTATCCCTTCGAGTTTACACGAGCAGACGATACGCTCGAGGGGTGGAGCGCCGCGATTAAAGTCCACCGCCGCCTCTCCCGGGACTCGTTCCACTCGCGCGAAACACAAATCCGATGGCAGCGCATTAATGCCGGTTAATTGTCAATTAATTTCTACTTTGAAGAATTCCATGGATCCTCACGGTTCGCGGACTCTCGAAGAATCGACCCGTCAACCCCGCTCCCCCGATCAGCACCCTCCATAAAAGGTTTCCGTTATAACTTCGGCGTGCGATTCATTATCCAATTACTCATTAAGGATAGAATCCAGCTCGACGAAGATTATCGATACCGTCAACGATCCCAATTGTTCTCGTTCCATCGGATTGGCCGTGGAATTATTCATTCCTCGAGAAGGATTGAATCAAGTCCGCCTCGTTAAAATATTAATCGGTCCGAGATCGGGAATCGGAATCGATCGCTAAGCCATAAACTGCTCCCGATTAATATTTCCCGCTAGCGATCGTTTCGGTTTCCCCGTATTTGGCGCGCGCGCGTGTTCCTTTCGCTAGCAATCAGTATACGAAGTCCCCTCTCTCCTTTGTTTCCCCGATCACACCCCCGGGGTCACGGGGACCGCGCGACTTCCGATCCTCGTTTCGTCTTAATCCACTCGTGGTGGCCGGACGTGCAATAATAAACGCCCGAGAAACGGGGAAAGCTCAATCTCCGAGCGAGAAGCTTTTATGGGGTGGTCATAATATCTGGTCATCGTCGGGTTCGATCTGCCCCACGCCTCCACACCGACACCGCTCGTATTTCCTTCTCCGGTCGTTCTGTATACAGAGACGAGAAAAACACTCGGCCTGGCGGATCACGACGAGGGAGAAGAGATTACGCGGATATGCTCGAGGGTGAAGCAAGAGGAGCCAGAGGAAAGCGTCACATTAAGAAAGAATTATGGACTATGGACGCTCCTCGTGGGAGTCCTCCTCGTCAATTAATAGTGTCCCTTCTCTCCTCTTTCCCCACGTTCTTGTTTCTTCACTCGTCGAATTCTCCTGTGAGATCCTGTTGCGGCGCCTCCTACTTTTGCCACTAAGGGGCTACGACCACCACTGATATTCGATGCATCACTGATTTGAATATGCGCCGTACTTCAACGTCCATCATTATCCATCGTCATAACGAAAGCAAACCTACCAGAAACCATCCTCATGAAAATAAACACTGTAAGACATTGTCAGAATATATCGGGCAGTTTGTTACACAAACTTGGAGGTTCATTTCCAATCTGCAGGCGCACATCTTCAAATAAGCTTCCTTCAAGTTAAACTATACAAACATGTTCTTTAAATATTCTTTTCAGGTTTGATGAAGTACTCGCGAACTGGACTCAAAGCCACGTGACTCGGAAATTTTCATGCTGGGCCTGTTGCAATTATAGTGATATAAAGGTTGCGAAAATTTTTCATGGATGTTAAAATTACACAGCCATTAATTCGAAAGCTTCAATGCCCAATTTATAAGCATTACTTCGTTCAACCTTTGTACGAGAAAAAAAAACATAATGAGTGAGAGACCAAATTGAATATGGTTGTGTGAAATAATGAAAATTGGTCAGACGTTGATTGAACATCGTTTGTGTTACACGCAACATGTTTTCTCGAATACATGGTTCGTTTATAAACATTAACAATTCCATTCACTGCTGGAAACATCAACAGACTGGAAGTATATTGAAAACGAAATACTCTGCCCGTTTCTCTTCTTCTTTCTAGCGGTTGTAATCAGTTCTTTGGCTTATCTATTTTCTGGACAAGACCTGGGCGTGATGCCTGAAATCTGTTAAGGTGTCACGCGTCTCGAGTGTTTATCGAGCCACCTGCGACCGCAGTGTACTCGCTGCGCGTGTACTTTCTCTCCGCCGGCACTAGGCGTATGAAAAGCTGGCGGTCGGGTTTTACTGCTCGGGGCCCGGAAGAGAACGCCCGCTTGAGCAACGGAGAGGTTTCGCTCGCGCTTCGTCGACAGTAAACGCGATATTTATTCGCGTCCAGGTCGCGAGGATTACGTTGCTGGGGCGCGGCGACTCGCGCGTCGGAACTGTAAACTTTAATTATTCGCGCCGGCGAATTGCTCAAGAACAAGACTATGCCTCTTCTCGGTCCTTTTCCTTTTTGTCTATTTGTCCTTTTCTACGTCCCAGTTGCGTTTCTGTTCTTGTTTGGTAACGTGTTACGCCGGTGACTAATGGGAGGATTAGTGCAGCGCCGTGTTGGCTCGCCCTTCCCCGGCAACCCTAATTCACGCGGTTCCGGAAGGGCATCGGAGATTCGGAAAGTACGCTGCAAATTTAATCGAACCACCCGCGGCACCACTAAGTCGGCCATCACTTTGGAACTGGTGTTCTCAAATCAAACCCCTTAAAGTGGGATCTCCTAAGCGCGTCGGGATGCAGCGTTTTGCGGTCCTGGGGGCCTCTTATTCTCCAGTCGTCACGAACGCTAACTTGTGCGCCTGGATTCACAGCAGGAAATTACGACGAATGGAGTATGAATCGCAAAACGCTGCGTCCAGATGCGCTTAAGAGATTCGAGATTTATGTGGATTCGAGACTGGACACCCGAGACTTTGATCAACATCTCGATTAATCAGAGCTTTGCTAGATAACGAAAGTAGGATATATATTTATGATGATAGGTCCATTTGCTGTGATTTAATACCTTAAGAAACTATGGAAGCTTTTGACCAATACTCTTGAAAATAACTTTATCGATAACAAAATGGCACAATAAAGAGTGGACAGTTGTTTGGGAGTAAGTAATTCTGTTGACTTATTTCTATCAAAAGTTGCGACCTCCGAGGAAAAATCGCAGCAATTACGCGCACTTCTCGCGATAACCATTGCACAGCCAGCTCAGGTGTGTTGGTTCGGCGCGGTGCGGCGCGGCGCAACGACGCGAAGGATAAATAAATGGCTCTGCATGTTTGCGTGGAAGCGAGGCAGGCTAGCTCGCGACTACTGGAAGCCAGGGGGATTATTGTGCAATGTAATTGCACTGCTCTCCGTGGAAACGGCCGATCGGGCCGACGTTTCATCGAGCAACGTAAGAAAAAGCCATTGGAAAACGCGGGTCTGCGGTCGGGACACCGAGCCCAGTCAGGTAGCAAGTGCGCAACGCACCGTGGAACCGCAACCGACGATAAAATCAGAGGGTACGATTGGCAGGGATTCGCGCTAGGTGGAAATAAGACGTAAACACTGGACAGAGGAAATCTGGATCGCGTGCTGTCGAACGAACGATCGGACTTTCTTGCGACTGACTCGAGGCAAGAACAGGCGAAGAGGTTCTTCTCCGAGAGATCCGTTATGCTACCGAGCGACCGGGGTTTAATGTATCAATTTGCGCGTCGGCCGATCGTTTAAATAACTGATAAATGTCGGCGGAACGTTTCATTAGCCGCGCGCCGCGTAAATTACTCCCTGTTCGTGGAAATCTGTTGCACCAGCTCGAACGAATATTTTACCCTGTCCGTGGCGCGAGCAATTTTCTAACCTCCGCTAGCAAGTTTATCTGCGCTCGGTTTCTCGGAAGGTGCATCGACTCGATGTGTAATAACCTCTATGGGCGTTCAACCTTCTCTCCAACTGCAGTCGTACCGATACACTTTCGAGTTACTTTGAGGACGCTAGAGTGTACGAAACCTTTAATTTTGGCCTTTGTCAACCATCTCTTACGCGATATTTTCGAGAGTTAGAAAAAACAATATACGGCGTGTTCTGAACTTAAACAACCAAACTGTTAGGATTTACACATACGCGAAAATGTTATGTAACGTTTGACAGGAAACGATTTGTTACAGAGTTATAGACAAATAAATGTTGTATGTATGAATTAAGCAACTATGCATGATTCGTATAATTATAAAATAATATGATATAATAAAAAGTATTTTTAAACACTCATTTCAAATTGTAACAAAGCGTTCCCTGACAAACATTTTACAAACACTTTTTTCGTCTTTATGTACGACTTTTTGAATAGTACAGGTAATCCAATTTGCGAGTTGCAGTAAGCAAATTTCCGAAATTACGAAGAACCGTGGATCGATAAAGAAGTATTTGAGAATGCGAAGAATTGGAACATTGAAATCCAGAGTTACACGTTGTACAGGAAAAGTGCAAACTAATGGGGGCATTTAGTGTTCGCGGAATTGCGGAAGATGTCTAAAGCGCAAGAAAGATCAATGAGAAACGGCTCGCTAGGAGTAAAAAGGCAGAGCGAAGGAGGGCTGCGATTGCACGAGATAATTGAAGATAATTTACTCGGCCCGTGGCCACGGCTCGTGCTGCCATGCCCATTTAACTTTCACGTAAGGGGATGTAACCACTTAGCCGTTACATGCTCGCTTACTCTCCATGCATATGTAAAGCGGTGGCTTCCCATGACGAATGGAGAAAGACGGGGTTCGCGCTCGTAACTTTCGCATGACGACGTGTTCTCCAATCAGCTCAGCCTCCGCCGCGATCCCAGAAGTTTACGTTATGACAAAACCACAGGGAACGCCGGCTATACCGTGACAACATCCGGTAAAAGCAGTTTGCGCGACAGGCGACGCGCGGATACTCAATTGGAGGCGAAATGCGGCCGGAAACACCTGTTGTTGCCTGTGATGAGGACAGAGACAAGGGGCAAAAGTTTTCCCCGTGTCGTTGATTTCGAGGAGGGGAGGGGGGGGGGGTCATGAAATATTAACGAGCAACGGTCCGGAATTGTTTTCGGGAAAGTTTCGCGATGAATAAAGGGTCCGGTCGTTATACACAGACACGGATAGGCTTTCCGCGAGCGAATTTCGAAATACTCGAAACACGCGATTCCGAGGCGGTAGAATTAGCGTCGGGGTACAACGCCGCACGGACGACTGGCATAAAACTGGCAGTAAAGGACTGTGCAGTAATATCGTCTTCAGTTTCTATTCCGTATAAAGTGACTCTAAGACCAAGTTCCAAGTTTACGATCTCCCCTGTCTTACGATCGGCCGGCGCGGCGCGCGTAACGCTTCCAAATGCACGTATCAAGTTCCGCAAATATATAAAACTGAATGGGAAAAGGAGCCAACGATAAGAAACAAAACCACGTCTACATTCGGAACACAGCGAAACAAGACGCCCCAACGGAACGCACTAGCGTCATCGGATTAATCCGACACGTCGATCCCCCATGGCGGTAGGAGAGCAAACAGAGGAGAAACCCTGAGAGACAAACCCGCCGAGAATTCGCCGCGATCCGTATTATCAACAAGCCGATCCTCGGGTTACCGAATCGTGGAACTGATCGGCATCTGATCTCTGATGACCAGCCGGCCCCAAGAAGACGCGGAGATTTCTTCAATTTCACGGGTCTGTTCGCCCCCTTCAATTACCACCACTTAACCAGCAATAATTAGACGTTCCAAGATTGGGTATCACGCTGGCGAGGATCTTTAAAACGAATAAAGTCGAGACGGGATAAAAGAGAGGAACGCCCTACCATCGCTCGCACATTTTCTCCTCCTTGTTCCACCCTCGACACTCTCTCTCCCTCTCACTCTCTCTCTCTCTCTCTCTCTCTCTCCTCTCTTTCCGTCTCTCCATTCTTACTCCGCAACCGTTCGTTCGGCTTCTTTCTTTCAATCGGGCACGGCAAATCACGAGGAATCTCGTAAAACCGTGAAAGGACTCTCCTCTTTTGTCGTCGACGCACAGTGAAAAGAACGACCGACCGTAATAATCGTCCTGGAAGAAACTATCCTTCCCGCTCCGACCGACGCCGATACTATTGTGAGCGATTGCGTCGGGGATTAGTTCTGTTTCTCCACCGGTTAAGTGTCTATTACCGCCGCATTGAATCTTATGGCTTGATCATTAGCACAACACGTTATGCCGAGACGCGTATCCCTCGACGTTATTATCTTCTTCCCCCTCCGTCTAGTTGTCTCTCGAAGAAACGACTCGAAAAGAAGCATCTTGACCTCAGCTCTGTCAATATATTCCTGTCATCCAGTGCCACTAGAGAGAGAGAGAGAGAGAGAGAGAGCCACTGCAATGTCCGTTTTCCTTCTGTCATCGACGTTTTCGTAATCCCTTTACGACACTGACGTAACGAATAGTAGTCTCGACGCTATGAAAATAGAATACGACATTCCCTTTCTTTCCTGCCGTTCGCCTCTTCCTCTCCATCTTCTCTATACAGCCGGGCAAACAACAAAAAAACCGCGTGTCGTAAAATCAGTGGCGTACCGCTCCGCCCGCCGATACATATTTGATCGAGCGTTCCTCGTGATCAGGAGGCCAGTGATGAAGTGGCCGGCTGAGGGGGTTGTACACGGTGGAAGTGATACTAGACGTCTTAACGGTGGCGTGTGGATATTTATTGCGCCCGTGGGACAACGACGCTGCCGTTGATATAACTAAATTCGCGTTTATGGCCCCGGCTGACCCACTCCAGCCGCCAATTTCTCTCTTTCCGCGGAGAGAGAAACGCAGAGACCGCAGTGGTACGCTGCCGCGAAACGAGAGATACTGAATCATTCGTGAGACCATTAAATCGTCGGTATCGCAGTCAGGGACGCGCGGGGGTGAGCAGAGTCTTCCGGCGAAATCGATTTTCCGGAATTGGCTGCGAACAAATACGATGGAATTTTCGATCGATCCGAGTAAATCGCATGAAATATGAGCCGGTTGTGTCTCGGAATTGTTCCGGGGAAAATAGAACGCCACCGGGCACCCGAGAATTCTGGGTAAGCTGGGTCGGTGTGAAATTAATTTAGAAATTAAAGGCGTAAAATGCTCGGCGTAGGGAGCGAAACGCCTCTCCTCTCCGCGCGGCATCTGCGTATTTCGACCGGGTTTTATAACAACCACGATACAAGGGCGGCTTTACGACGAATAAAAGGCATCGCGGGGGACGACGGGAATAGTGACAGGCGGCGGCGTGAGGCGAGCATGCTACGCAATTATTTTTACGCCGCGTACCTTACACCTGTACTCTTCTCGTCGTAAACACTTTGCGATACGCCGGCTTGGAGCACGCGGCTTGAAAAATGTAATGGCACGCGAGCTGCGATATTCGTTCCCGGAGAGTTTTACGGTGAAACTCAACGAAGGGAAAACGAAAACAAAATCATTCTCTATTTACTGGATTTTATCGCGCGCGCGCCTCCGAAATTCCCTCGCATCCCCGAGATTTTAGTACTCAATTCCCGCCACTATAAATTGACGTTGCTGCCTCTCTAGCGTTCCCTAAGTTTTTTCAAAACCAGATGTTCCAGGCAAATTGCATCTCGCGTTTCCCGTGAAACAAAAATATAATTCCCGACAAGTAGACTGCATATTATTGTAAAATACTTTTATAAGACAGAAACAGTAAAATTGGATGCTTAATACGGTTTAACGTAGCTTCCAAACCATTATTAAGGGAAATGAAATTCTAAACTTGTTCATAAATGTAGAAATTAGCATAAACGTTTAGTCTCTGGAACTCTATTTCACTAATTAACGATACATGCTGCTTATGAAAGGAATTTAAAAATGTCTTTCACAAGAATGTACAAGTATACAGAATGTTTCAAAATAGAACAACATTTTCTTTTTTTTTTTGGGAACGATCTATCGAGAATGACTTATTTGATCATGACTTCCTGTTTTTACTTCCGGTAGATACAAATTTTCCTTTCGACTTGTTTTCCAAAAAGATTGGACGCGCAGTCGACTACAAATCAGCATAGTAAATTGTACAAGGTGGTTGCTTTCGAGTTCACCTTTCAAGAGGTTAGGGGTCAGTGTTAACCGACAACAAGCAAGTAACGCTACCTTTCTTAATTTTGCCCCGTTCAAGTGCCGATCGAATGAGATACGTAACGTTTGTAAATGAAATGTAAAGGTGAGTTTGGGAAAAAAATTATAAAAATTTTGTAAAGATCTGAAATCGTGTGCCAACACATTCGCAATGATAAATCGTTGTGAGTACTTTTCGCACGTGCAGCCAACAACGACGTATTATACTAGTTTTATTATACTTTGACCGTTTAATGAAGGAAGTGCAACGACTGAAGGAATATTAACGTTGGAGCATGCGGATTGATCGAAACGATATTGGGAAAGTAAGCTTGAGGTAATTGATTGATGGCGAGCATGTTGACGCGAAGCATCGACCGTGCACTGACCTTGGTCTTGGATGCGTGGAAGTCGTCGGCGATGTTCCTGAGGTTGGCACCCACGCTCGCCCACTGGCTCTCGTTGAAGGCCTGGCTGAAGTGGCCGCCGCAATTGTTGCAGGTCGGCTCGCCGATGGGCCCCTTCTTTACGGCGCCGCCACCCTCCGAGGCGAGCCTGCGTCTTCGCGGCCGTGGCCTCGGGCTGGGCACCGGTGCCTCATCGCTGCTGCACTCCGGAAACTGGAAGGCAGCGTCCCTCGTCGGGCTGCTCGGCGCGGACACGGTCACCTGGGGCGCCGCGACCGGTAGCTGCTCGACCTGCTCGACCGCAGACAACACTAGGTCTGGCAGCGGGAGACGGGACAAGTCGGAGTCGACCAAGACCACCCCATGTTCTCTGGATCCGAAACCGTCGCCAGCTCGTCGCGGCAATCGATCTGCGAAACAGAACAAAGAATTTCTCAGTTTCTCAACAACTCTGCACACACCACACAGAATCAACGAGTTTATTTCCTATCCTATTGATAGTCTCCACTACACTAAATAATAATTATCCTTTTACTTTACCAAATTAATCCTTTTACAAATAAAATTCATCTTGTAGATGACTTAAAAGTGAAGTAATATTCTTGGTCCGACAAGGTACAGTTTATTATTTCTACCACCATATTGTCCAATGATGAACGACATTAAATAGTTTCCTCAAAAATTAAATTCTGTTCAAGTAATAATATTATTCAGTTGCAACTATCATTCTTACAGATTGCAATAATGATTAGATGAATACTACATATGGTTCTACTACAAAAGAACCATTATGGAAGAATTTATATACATGTATGAAGAAATGTTTTTAATATTAATTTTGAGAATTTGATTTGTAAAAGAGTTAATTGGGAGTGCGAAAAAGTGAATATGGTCTACAAAAGGATTAATTTGGAGTGCTAAACCTATATCGCCTGATCAAAATTGTTCACTTTATTTCTTAATTTGATAAATAAATCCTTTCACTTTGTCATGACATATGTATAAATAATATCTATATGGCAAATAATTTTTTTTCCATAAATTTGGAAGACCAGAAGTACTGGTCTTCCAAAAATAAATATTTATGATTCGAAAGGAAGACGGGTGGTAGAAGCATGGTGATTTTCTCGGAAACGAAACATTAATCGAGAAAAAAATTTTCAATTTTTCAATTTTTTCCTAAATACGTGTAAACAGGAAATATTATAATTCACAGAAAAATTATCAATATTTACTATTTACTACGTCAATACTTGTCGATGGCAGCCGCAGTTAAATTGTTTTGTTCCTGTTCCATTCTCCGAGCACTTTGTTCGAGTGGTAAAACGGTACCAGGATTATACGTTATTATAAACAGCACAAAGATTACACGTATAATTTAAATCTAGAACAATGATAAAAAAAAGTTCCGATCTTTTTCATTGTAACAACTCCGCGGAGAGGCACAAGAATTCTAGCAGATTGTATTTCCTGAAATTGGTAGTTCCCCGTAATTTCTAATAAGATTTTCATTGAATTTGACCAGTGGCTCGAAGAGAAACGCATGCGTATAGAACCTGCTCGATCAAAATGGAACAAACAGGAGCTCGAATACGGCAAAATAGAGGTTCACCTTCACCGATCGCAATATTCGATTTATCTCCACTAATCAAAGTCTTTCTCCAGCGACCAGTATCTAAAAACTCCGACGGGATACGCGTACACGACGACGAAGAATGATTGCAAACTTTCACCTGAACACAAAACTGCCAACGCCGCGTCTATAGACTAGAAAAATGTCACAGGGATTCGATTTTATTCGCTTGTAATTTCTACGCGTGCTCTGACGAAATCCCGTGGCATACGATACCGTGTTGCATGCGTTCGACGGGTTTCCTCGATCATCTCTAAAGAGCAAATTCGCCGCGATTCATCAGCATTTCGATCGCTTCGAGCGATCTTTTCTCTCCCGGGGAAAAAAACGCAGCCGCGAATATGTATACATACTACGCGCGCGCGGACCGCGGGTCAACGAAATACGTATCCCAAGCGATTCGCATCGAGCGTATCTGGATTCGCCATCGATAATTAATCGCCGCGGAGAGGCCAGCTCTCGGTTGCGTCACACAATGGAAATGCTACGGTCTACGCACACGCTGAGACGGCCGCTTATAAGGTTTAATGCCACTGGATAGACAACGGCCTCTAGTGCCCTGTAATGGCAACGAGCGACATTGTTGGCTAATGATTGTCTGAAAATTTACAACGGCTGATCCCGGACAGACTTCGTCCCGCGGTTTCGACACGTATCCGACGCTGTAACACGCAAATGCCCGTGGCACGCACCACGTCACGCGTTTCCCCGCTCGCCAATTGGAGCTGTTCGAGAATACAGTCATATCCCGCTCGTTCCTCCACGATCAAAACAAGTATAAACGTTCTGCTCGAATCCCGTGCGGTATCTAGCCGCCAAGCCGAGCGTTTCGTATCAACGAGCCGCAACAGACTGCCTGTCTCGTGTGCACGCTTTTATCTCCCATAGAACCACGAAGAAGCATTTTTTCTTTCGATAAGTCCCGACGCTGCTGGCTATCACAGATGCGCCGCATTTTATGCCGACCACGCGAAATTACGGCTGCGTAATTCTCTACGAAAACGGTAATCAAAGTACACGTGGAAGGAACACGTTTTATAGTTCATGAACGGACGACATCTTACCCTATTAATTAACCCCTTGAACCACGATTAAGTTTGCGGTTACAGTTAACTTTTAATTACTCGCATATAGTAATTACAATCTCATATCATTACATTTAACATTTCAAGCATACACAAAGGTGTCGACTACACTTTCAAATATCTATTTTGCATTTGAAGTGGTTATTTTATTGAACAAAATTTATTTATGTTGGAGTCATATAAAGTTTCATTTATTTAAGTAAAAAGTGGAGTGCGAGTAACTGAAGATTAATTTCCTAGAAGAAGAAAATTTATATTTATTGTAGGCTATATGCTCTCCAATGACTGTATGTTGACAACAAACTAAATAGAAGTTTATTTCGGTTTGAGCCACCACTGCCACCATAGTTTCGATAATTGAAGACTGTAATTAAAAACGGCTGTACGTGTCAGAATGAGAATTCTCAGGAAAATCCATGTAAAACTTGTGAAAATGTAATTTACTACAGAAACAGTTAAAAAGATTATAATTTGTGAAAAAATAGCACATGGACGAAAAAATATTAAAACATCAGAAAAATGGAAAGAATGAAAGTCCAATTGTCGTTTTCTTGAAAAAGGAACAACAAATTGAATCGTCAGGGAACTTTCCTATTTCACTGTATTGCCATTGGATCTTACATCCTTCATGGCGGGAAAAAACAACAGTCTTTTTTATTTTCAATCTTCAATTGTAAAATAACAAGGCTGAAACTTCGGAGTTTCGATGGATATGCTTAGAATCGGTTGTCTGTCCCATTTTATAACGTCACAATAAGAAGCTCGTGACATACATCGAATATTGAACACTGATGGATCGAGATTTTTTGAATGTGTCGCATTAAACTCTATCCAATTACGTAGCAATATGAATAATGACGGCTGTATCACTGACTCATCCTTCAATTCCATTATCTGCGCCCGTACGTAAGTTAACTGCGATTAAAAGCATTAGTCGGTTAACACCTTCTATCTCGCTAGAGGCCTTTGCTTTAATTTTAATTGAGTCAGCATCGGGAATAGTGATGAATCGCGTTTCGCTCTGCAGCCTGTTAGAGATAAATCAAAATGAGTGCTGAACCCGATTGTTCTATACGAAATGATACTCCGATTATGAGAGTTCTATAAATAGTTGATTCGGAAAACAATGGCCGAGATTAAAATCAAAGAAAATTTGTTTACGCTGCAAAGAATGCTGCGCATGAATACAGTCCATAGTGTAAGTGTAAATCTGCGATCTAAATCGAAAACTATTTTCTCTGTATAAAATGCTATCCCATTAGTCATAAGTATAATAAAATTGTTGTACATTAATTGCAATCTGTAGGAAGTAAGTGAATAATTATTTTGCTCATTGATCATTTTTATATGTTGAAATCGGTACGTCGACATTGTTAAGCTCTTTTGATCTTGCTTTTGTTTGAAATTGCAACTACACGTTTCTGTGATGAATGCATTAAATTCGCAGTTATAAGTGTAGATATCGGCAGAAACATTTACTCTAGCGCTGTTTTCGCAGCTCGATAGAAGCCGATGCGTGACAAAATAACAATTCCCCGCGCCTGGGGCCGCCATTGTCTCCGACGGTGCGCGAGCGAGTGCACGCGGTTGCATCCTTGACATTTCGAGTAAACACGTCCACGGAGGCACAAAAGCGGCTGCGAGGCTCTTTCACTTGTGCAACTCGAGCGCGTGCGCATCGGGCCACAGATCGTCGCCTACTCGATTCGATTAGCCGTGCACGCGGATCGCGAAATCTCGGCTCGGCTTGGCTTCGAGCGGCTTGGCGCGGCGTAAAAGCGAGAAGCTGGAGAGGGCCGTAGGAGCCCGCGGTTGCCGCTTTTCACCGCGCTTGCAAAACAGCCTGACGGTTTATCCGAAGATATCGAGACGCCCCTCGATGCCGTTCGCGCTTTCTACGTCCACTTTTCCTCGCGAAATGTCACTACCCGAGCTGCGCCACGGCCGCGTGAGAACGGACCTTCACCGAAAGAGATTTATAGAATTATCAGCCAGACTAATTATTACCCTAATCAAATCCTACATGCATACGGCTTGCCTGTTTACGAGCGTAACTGACGTGATAAACGACGAGCCTGATTCTGCTTCATTCCGGACTCCGCTGTCTTTAGATTTCTATTTGACCCGGAATCTCAGGGTTTCCAAGACAACTTGCCCGACCTCTTATCAAGGTATTGCAAACTGCGTCTAATGTGAAATGCAGCCCGCAGTTTCCGATTTGAATAAGTATTCCATACCTAATGCAACACTTGGACTACTCGACGTATATCTTGTTTCAGTGTCAATCAGTCATGTTTAAAAGGCTGAAGTAGTCGCAAAGTTGGAAACGTGTACACGTTAATATTTTTGAAAGGAATGGATATGTGCATATGACACCGGATTGTACGTTTATATTTGTTTTCCACTACAATTAACAATTTTTAAGCTTACTTCTAGCCCCCAAATGAATGACTCGGAAGTCAATCAGGACAAGTCCCGTTTTTTTTTAGAAACTTTCAATAGACAAAGCAATCAAGCCAATATCTTGATCTCTGAAAGGTTGTAAGTGGCATTTTTTCAAAAATTGTTTTTAAGACTGAAACTACCCTAACTTTTGGTTTTTGATTGGTTATACAAACATCAAAAATTTCGTCACAGTCAACGTAAAAATTAAATCGTTTACATTAACGTTGGTGTTATGACACAATAAAGTGAACGAATTATTTGTCGAATTAAGAAAATTAGCAATTTTCGACAGGTGGTATTTAGCTGACACGACTGGCGAGTTGCTCGCTCGTCATCCTCAGTTAAAAGGTTAATTAGCTCAGCTTTTTACGCTCGGGAGCATACACTGGTTGGCTTCCAAGCCCTCCAGATACGAATGATGGTCGCCGACAAAATGTTGAACACATCTCATTCTGTGTATAGTCTATGTTCCATCAAACTTGACGGAATCCACATTGGGACACCTGTTGTAAGTGTTTCGATCAACGCAACGGTGAGACGGATGAGGAACGAGCAGCCATCCCGAAAAGCGGATAAAGGTCAAGCGGCGCGGTGCAGCGCGCGATCGCGTCCTATAAAAGCCACGATTCCCGAGCAAAAAGTGCGGCGCGCACGTGGCCAACACCCGCATGCACTCTTCGCGGTGTCGTGCGTGCACTTCGGCTGCGTGCACCCAACCGATGTTATGCTCCGTCGAAAGACGAGCCCGGGAACGAGCGACTTCGGAAGGATGAAGGGGGAACGTGTTTAGGAGTGGGAGAGTGCAAGCGAGACCAGTGAGAACAAGTGTACGAGGGGAGAACGGATATACAAAGAACGTGAAGCTTGGAGGAAAGGAAGATGAAAGGGAGGGGCAGAAACAAAAGAAGAAGAAAAGTGTTTAAGCGAGAAAAAACTAAAGATACACGATGAAGAAAAGAACACGCGAGGACAAAAAAATAGTGCTCCACGGAGATAGAGCACGGAGCCGGAAGCAAAGAAAAGAAAGGAAACGATGGAAGCAAAAACAGGAACAAGAGAGTCGGTGTAGGAGTGGGGAGGAAACACGGATAGAAACGAGCAATACGAGAGAAAAACGCGTGGCATGGACAGAACGAGAGATAAATTTCGAGGATGCTCCATATGAGAAGACAATGTGTATCGAATGTAGGATACCCAATCAATTCTGGTTATATCGACCGCTTTGTTGATCGGTACGAGGTGAGAGTGTGTGCAGATGACGTGAGTGAGGGTGGATGAGGTTCGAGTAGATTCTAGGAAGATCGAGAATCGATGGAAAGTGACGAGTATCGGGTTGCCACTTTATCGCCATATTATTACCGAAGTGTTACACATTCAAATCCAGAGATGTAAAAAGCAAAAAGAAAGGTTCCGAATATCCCAAGAACAAATGTGGAAATCTTTTGGACATAAACAATTGAAAACTGAAAAATATGAAACTTTAAACTTAAGAACTTTCATCATATAAAAAGACAACCATATGGCTGCAACAAATAAAGCAGTAAAATTATTTGTTTTTTCAGTAATATTCAGATTGTAGACATTCCCCAATAGATGGAACACTCTTCAAAATTTGAAACACGATACAAAGCATAACATTCTACTATTATCTCATTTTTCTAAAACCCGGAGTCTGCAGACGACAACCAGAGAGATGGGAACCATGGTTGTGTAGAGTACGGAGACATAAGAATAGGTATTGCAAAGGACGAAGTGCGATGGACCAAACAATGCTTATAAGAAACATTTATTTCTGTTTATACTAAGTAATTAGTGAAAACGCGTCGTATCAATTTTATCATAAATAAGATAGACGTGCGTACGTCAAAGAAACGAAAACGGAAAACCTAGGAGCGTGGAGGAGTACACAGGCAGATCGAGCGCTGTTGGCAAGCACGTGAGTCACATGGAGCGCCCTTTGTACGTAAGTGCAACACGCAACTTGTTACAGTATATGTAACGTCAACCCTGTGCCCGCAGACACCGGAGTCGCCGGTGTGTGCGTAGGTGCGATCATACGTGAGCACCACGACACTCGTGAGCTGCAGTGAACGCTGAACTGCACAAAGAACCCCTCTCAAGGCCGCCGAAGCCGCAACACACGCGCAAAACGTGCATGAAACTCGCTGCACGTGCGCACGTAAATACTCGCGGTGTGTTGCTCCTATACGGACAATGCTCGCGCGCGCACGTAGCTGCTCGCTGTGTTTCGCTCCGATACAGGCAACGCGCGCGCGCGCGTGCGAGTACGTTCTCGTTGCAGTCGAGTGCAGCGGTTTTTATCCTCGCTCGCTTTTGCCACTTTTCCGGGACAATGGGGGCACGGGCGACAGAGCCGGGCCAACTACGTCGTTCGGATGAAAGATCGCCGTGCCGGTTCTGGATCGGTTCAGCTTCGCTGCAGATTACGAATCATGTTTGCTATGGTTAGGAGCCGAAGCCAGACACGGTGTCGCGATTCCCTGCATCCTTATTGCTGTCTGAAGATGTGACGAGTTTCGTGTGCATTCGAAAAATTCGTTTTCTAATAACATCCTAATGCAACAAGATAACTTATTCAATGATAATTTATTGAAGCATTTACGATATTAAAAAAGCTATGACCTGTAATAAACACTGACTCCAATAATACTTAAAGGGAAATACTGTAAAAGTGGCTATTTTGGATTATTTCGTACAAATAACAAGAGTACATTTAGTCAGATTTTTAGCGGCTTTTACCGATTGAATGTATTGAATAAACTTCCTATAAATGCATCTTTGCAATCTCAATAATTGTAATCTGAAAAATTTAGAGCCCGTCATATATCTATAATTATTTTTTCCATATGGTTATTTCTTTCTTAATTAAATTTGGAAGTCGTGAATGACAATATTATTTGATGCTTTTAGTTCGAGATAATTATAAAGCCAACACGTCCAAGAAATAATATTTTTTTATTTGAATAATAAATGTTTCCATCAATCAAATTTTGCGTTACTTCAGTAGATGTTTCGAATGATTGGTCCTCCTTCATTCGCGAATCGATCCAGAAATTACAAAATGCAATTTATAAAATTCACTATTGCATCGATAAAATGGTGAATTTACATGACAGATAATAGTCTCCGGAAGATTAGTATAGAAGGATTACGAAGTCCGACATGTTTTATTCCGAAAGGAACGGTTGTGCGTAGAGAGAGAGAGAGAGAGAGAGAGAGAGAGAGAGAGAGAGAGAGGGACGGGCAGAGGCTGGCTAAACGTGGTTGTCTTTACGTCTCCGTGCCTTCTACGATTGAAATATACAGACGATAAACAAGTCTCTCGAAGTAGAAAAAAAAATATAACCTTTGCAACTTGCGCGTATAAAACTCCGCCAAGCACTGTACTTATAGGAAATATTGCCGGTTAGCTGGTGCCTATTCGATGGAACCGTGGTCGTAAATACACGTTGTGCTTTCACGGGAGTGTGGAGGATCGTGTTCAGGTAACATTGGACAAAACCCGTGGATTTTGCGTCTTACTCTGCAGCCTCGAAATCGGCCACTTTCGTGAGGTTCGCGGAAATCTCGTAAAACCCCGGCCCGCACCGATACGACTACACGTGGCCACGGAAACACGTCAGGGGACAATCAGGCATCGGGAACGCGCCATTTTGTTCTTTCTTCACCCGGGGCGAGCACGGCTGCACTTCCAACTCGCTGTCTTGCAGAAAATCCCGTGGCGATTGTTTCACAGGGTAATTGGTCCGCGTGGAAACCGCTCGAGCAGATACCTTATCGCGATACCGGTACAACGGGGAAATGGTAAAAATGAGGGGAACAAGGTTGAGCCATGGCGTAGCCGGCCATCGATTTCCTACGACTATCTGATTACCCAATAAATTCTGTCCACCGGGTTTCTAGTCCGCGACCGGCCTTAAATCGGATTTTGCGGTGTAGAAGTTTGTCTCGCGAAACTGTTGCGAGGCTCGCTCGACCGATTGATTACGCTCCGTGAGTCATGTACGTGATCCGCGATTCTGCTGTCCGGCAGATTTGACCGTCGCTGCGGAACCAATCGTGTTGCCAATCGTGACCCGAAATTACCGTGCTGAAATTTCTGATTCGTGCTCCTATTCCAAGAGAATGCACATTCGAACCAGCCAATCAAAAGTACATAATAAATTAAGTGCACGATGTATCTAGCACATTTATAATTTACAGAGATGCCGATGGGTGTCGCCATCTTTTGTACGATTGGCGTCACGAGCGTGCAGGCCGCATGGCTGTGAAGTTAAGTATAAAGAGAACCGCGTGTAAGGTCTTGTCGTAATTGTAATAAAGATAATAAATATACTTAGAGATACATATACAACCGAGTTATGTGATTTCTACAATTTCAACTAATTTTACCATCATTCAGAGATAAATCTTAAGCGTGAATTCATGTTTCAAGCATGGTGAAAAATGTCTATGCTACCTTATTGCCAAAGATCTCATTCAGAAGTTAAACCTACCGAGGGATAAAAGCGTTTACAATGTTTTAGCTTATAAAAATGACAAGATTTTGTGGAATTTTTATCACAATACGTGGTTGGATAAAAAAATTTATCGAATCAATTTCCACGCAAACCTTGTAATTTCAATAATTGTAAAATGAAAAATATTAAACCGGTTTGACCGTCAGTGGTAAATTTAGTGTTAATTTAGTTAAGGCAAAGATTGTTTTCTATGAATCGTATTCTGGGTTGCTCAATTCCATGTCGCAAACACATGAACTATTGGGCAATAAGAGCCCTTTCACACAGGGATACGTGTGCGCAGTCGCTTGTACTAAATAGTATCGATGATTTATGTTTATATTATACACGTACAAATGTATTCGCGCGTGAAGTGGCACTAAGCACAACTATTTACATTGTGATTAGTTCCAGCCGTTAATTATTATCGTAAAACGCTAAACGTATTTCAAACTTCGAATCAGCAAAGAACCGCGCTGGCAAATAAATAAGTCCATTGCCTTTCTTGCACTATATTGGATGCAAGTACTAGTAATATACAATCCCCGGCAAAAAGTATTCGAACGCATTTAAAAAAAAAAATTGAAAAACAGTTAAGTATACTGAAGTATGCTGAATTTCGTCTTTGTATGATCATCTTGAAATGTTTGTTGCTCGTAGCAACGTTAATCGATCAAAAAATCATGACATACAAAATACGAAATGCATGTTTTGAATTGACATTTAACAAAATTTCGTTTAACGGCTACTTAATAAACTACGTCCTCCAACATGTCAAAAAATCTCAACTGATTTGGTTTAATTTGATGAAAATTATGCGATTTTTCAATGCGTTCGAATACTTTCTGCCAGGGATTCTAGAAATGACATCTGTTGTAATGGAAAATATCGAGAGAACCAGCTTTCGACAATCGATCCGTTGCGCCGCAATCCTGTCCGGGGCAACTCATCCGACGGCTCTATTTACATCGAGCGACAGGCCCGATGCGCAGCTTCCGTTACCGGCATAATCGCATAGAAACTACACATCGTTGATTACATCGTTAGCCGGCGGGCCGCTTGTTACACGTTTTACAAGGCATGGCGCGGCTCCGTGCAAGTCGGTCACGTCTCGCCACCGTTATTCGACGATTATAATTACGAGCACGTTGTGCCTCCTCTCTCGCGCTCCTTTTCCTCTCTTTACTCTGCCGCGGGATCACGGTTAATAATCGTGGAGAACGTCCAGCGGAAATCGATTCCTCGAACTTGACCGAGCTCGATTTGAATCCGACGATAGGGACAAGGGTATCGCTGGAAAATCCGTTCTGCTGCGGCCGATGCAAAACGAGGAGAAATGATAAAAAGCTTGATGCGCTCTGTCGTTTTTATTGTGGCTGATTTTTACAATTGAACGAACAGATTTGCCAAGCCGCTATCTCAGTTCCTTCCCCCGGGTCCATGAGAGTTATCGATACATTTCGCGGAGCAAGGGATCGGCGATCGAGACCTGAGAGAATCGAAGAACTGGTTCTACGGGATTCTAGGGTTCACGTTGAATAGGAACACAAGGATTGCTCCTTCTCTCCAGGGAATTAGAAATTGTGGTGTATGTGTGTGTGTGTGCGCGCTCGCGCAGTTGATGGAACAACAGCGTAAACAACATTGTCATTATCGTTCGAATCGAAGCGTTGCAGGACCATAGGATAACAGAATTTCAGAATGTTGAACGATTAGAGAGGCTACGAAGCGTTTCGAAGTATTCATGCGTACTTTGGGACACAGAACGGAGCGGAACAGCACGCGAAGACGGACCTCGGTCGTGCTTCACGCTCGATAAAATCACGATGACGAGCTTCGATAAGCAGCCACGGGACCGTCGTAATCGAAAGAAAGGGTGGCACGGATAAGATCTGCCGAATTTCGTGTGCGGAGTCGCGTGTCCGAGCACGGCTGGTCACGAGAAACGCGACCATGGGACCGTAAAAACGTGCAAAACAAGACGAACTCACTCATCTGATGGATACTAATGACCTTATGCAAATGTACAGCTCTGCGAGCAAATTAAAAGGGAGTGAATTTAACCCTCTGATGCACAGACTGAAACACATTAATAAATGCAACGCCTTCCGACCTTAACGACACTCGTGCTTTATCGCGGCACACTACTGGAAATAAGAACAAAATGTGTTCGAACTACTAAGAAATAAAGTCAACCACAAATATAGGAATAAAAATATGTTTTACAAATGGATGGATAGAATGCAATTTGGTTTATCTCGACGCAAAACAGGGCGGACATAGTGTGAAAAGAACGATTAATTGTTGAAAAGTCTGCAAATAATGATAAGCAAGTAAATAATCATTGCTGCAGTAACTTTAATAATTGTTGTATGTGCAAAACATTGCAGATCCTCGTTCTTTGAAAATTTACGGAAATAATTTAAAATATTTAAGTTTTGAACTTACATATACTTTGGTTTCCCAGAAAACATAAAATATTTCATACTTTTCCACACATTTTTACAGATTCACAATGTGCAGATGACCTGTATATGTTCTTATCGGTCAATTCTGAAATCCGGAAAACCGCGTCGCGTTAACGCGGTTGCGGTTCTAATTAAAACGAACGCAATGTCGCGGATAAGAATCGGCTTGCTGAGAAAACGTTAATTGGCCGGAACTGGAGGCAACGAGACCTCACCAAGTTGCAGAACGCTACAATTATGTCTTTGTTGCGTCGTTTTCGATTCCTGCATTATCTATCTGTGCTGAATACTTTATGGAACGTGAGGAATCGTGCGAGAATAATTACAAGAAAAAGGTTAGAAGCGATGATCTACTATTACAAAATATGCGTAACACGTGACGAATGATAACCCAACGTAGAAAGACGAGAAGTGAAAGCGAAAAAGCAGATACAGGTTCCGATGAATATTTTAAGAATTTCTTTTTATCGACATTGGTCTGCAGACGAAGTGGATTGACCATCAAGGACCCCGAACAATCGGCAAAGACGAATTTCTTTCAATATTTCATCAGGTCTATGGACGACGGTTGGCTCTAGCTCTCAACGACCTGAATCGATCGTCTTCCTGTCTTCCGACAGCGACAGGAGGTGATCGTGACTAGCCAAAAGATCACGTCGGCCATTAACGAAAGATCTTACATCAGAAAATTTCGGACAGTCACTGGGATTTTTTACCATACTTGCTACTCTGTACTCCAAATGAAACGCAAGGTTTATAACGCAAAGTAGTTGGTAATGATTCGATAGTTTTATTACGAATTTATCAGAATGCAGTTGGCTTGATCGAGAGTACGATTTTCCTTGTACAAACATCGCAAGGGAAACATGAGTTTAAAATTGAGCACTTTTTAACGTCATGCATATCACATAAAAAGAAAAAAAATGAGTAAAGAAATATTATAACAACTCTTGAAACGCGCAACTGACAAAGGTCAAGAAGAGCGCCAGCAACGGAAGTAACGAAATACATATGCGTTTTACTTCGAAATTGGGTGCGTCGATACGAAGCCGGATTCCATGACAAAGTAACCCAATACGAAGTTCAACGAGGGGTTTATCGTTTCTCGAACGACATTCGATCTTTCTCTTACAGAGAAACTAAACGCCTTCGATTAGAGTACGATCGGGACTGCGCTTATCGACTTCGAGTGATGGTCGTGGAAAAAAAAGGGGGGGATCGCGCGGCGAAAGGAAAACACCAGCGACGAGTTTATCCACGACCGAGTAGGAATCGGAGTGTGGATTACAAAGCGACAGATAGAGAAAAACGAAAACGTGTTATCGGATAGCGTAACCGTTATTACCGTGGTCGGATTTACGCGAGCGCGATGACGAGGGGGAAGTTTTCTGCAAATGTCACGGGAGAGGTCTCGGAACGGGGCTGGCCACAGCTGTTTCTATAAATAACCACCCCCGATTCGATGCAACACCGCCTGCCAGATTCTGCATCTTCACGAGAGAACCGTGCGCTCGTTCGCCCGCTGCAAGCGACTATGGTTATTGACCCTCGGACACGCGCGCCAACTATTTCCGTTCGGGAAATAATGAACCGCGGATCTCGGAGCATAATTTAACCTCGTAATGAGGATTCTCCTGCGAATCCCCGTCCGCTCGTTTGATTTACGACTGTCGGAACTCGAAATGTTTTATTGCGTCGATTTCGCTCCATCTGGCTCTCTAACGAAATCTATTAATTTTGACGGGACTTTCGACAATTTCACAGATAGAACTAGATAAAGATCCGAGTGCTCAACAAGAAAATTGCGTCACCAAGATACGACAGTGGAGTATGACACTGACGACGGCGACGACGACCGGATGCAATTTGCGGTTTCGTTCGGGACAGTTCCACGCGCCGCGGCGAGATCAAAGGCTAGTTAGTTGGCTACTACCGTAAAACTGCGACGAAATGGATTCGGTACGATATCCGACGTCGTTTGCTCCGGATTAATCAACAGATTCGAGCGCGACGACCTTCGGTTCGAGAACGTTTCCAGCGACAGTGAATACGTGTCCCGATCCAGCTCTGTGACGCGGAGTACATTGTAAATGACGGGACGGTTTGGTGTTATTGAAATGACCCTAGCTGTCATTCTATTCTTACAGTGCGATCGGAGTTTCCGTTTCGTGGGTTCGAGTCGGTTGGAAGAACTTATCAAACGTGAAACGCGAGTCGAATCGTCTTTACGGGCTTTGCGGTTGATACTGCAATCTCTAGTGGACGCGAACTGGACAGGATCGACGTCCGAGATTCGGGGAACGAGCCGTTGCACAGCGTTTTATGGCGCGTTTTACTCCGATGTGTCTGACCATCGGTCTTCTTATCTCTTTTTCTCTCCGGTCCTCTGCTCTTCTCCTTCTACCGCTTTCGCCGTGTTGATCCGACCGACCGCGTCGTCTCTTTCGCCGTAAAGCAGACTCGGAACATCGGTGCAGGGTCACGGCCGGACATCGTCTGCCATACTTTCGACTCTACACCCACGCTACATCTGTTATACTCGCCCCCTTTCGCTCGCTGCACCCTCGTAAAGCTGCATTTCATTACGTGCCGAATATAAGTTACCACAATTTACACCTCCTGCACGATTTTCTGCCCTTCCTATTCTCTCCCCCCAGAGCTATGATTTTCGTTATGCCTTCCTTCACGCTAATTCAATGAAAACCATCCGTCAAACGTTCAGAGGCGTGCAGCAGGTGGCGAGTAATAATTACTGACTCATAAATCGGTACGCTAATTACGTTCGTCGATGCATGAAAATAATATTATAAGCTCGTGACGCCCGGTTATGTCTACATAAAAGAGGCCATGTTGTTTCTGATGAATGAGGGTATGATTTAAAAGACGTCCTTCAATTAGCACAGCTCGATATGTCCGAATGAAAGTACGTGATATTAGTTGTCGCGACCTGTATCTTGTCTCTTATTTTATTTGACGGTATCGATCAGTGAGTCCACTGAATAGATCTCAATGAGAGGATAAGCTAGATAAATTATAAACCTTTGCGTGGGTGAAAACTACAGGTCGCACAATATTCGACACGACGCGTTGATAAAATAGCGAAACAACAAAATCACCAACGTTGCTCAAAAGTGATTTCGAGTGAAATATAGCGATTAATTCATCGTTCGAGAATGTTACACGTAGAAACATGACAGGCAGATTTGGTGACTCGCGTGTTCGGCCTTTCCCTGCGTGTCCGAGATGACGTGAAATCGCGAAAGGTGTCGAACACACGTCGCGAGATCGGCTGGACCGAAATTTTTCGACGGTGACTCACGGGACAACGACCGTCATCAAGTGTATCGAGGTTTTCAGCGAAAACGTGCAACCAACCGGCCCGAGTCGACGACCGAAACTAGCATAAAGGCAACCACCTCCGTGTCTTAACACTATCGCGTCCGAATCAGCGTTCGCTCGAATATTTCGACATTTTCTCGGCACTTCACTGATTTTTTAAAATTGATATTTCACAGATTTGAAATTTGTTCAACGAAATAAGCATCTCCAGTCACGAACTGGTATTCTGCACGAATCACTTGCTTCGAATAACGAAAGTGACACTTTCACTTTGATAAAGATATCGCTAGAAACCGGAGATTTTCACATATTTTACAGAATTCGAAAACGACTTTAGACCAATGAAGTTTCACTGTATTAAAGAATGGAAGAACTTACGATTTTTCGAAGCGCACTCAAGGTTCGTGGATGGACGTTCCGTGGGGTGTTCCGTGGCAAGCGAATCAAGAATTTACAAGAGGTGCGCTAAAAGCGGACCGCGTTGTTGCGCGCGACAACCACGTGTTGCATCCCTAGTCGATACAGCACGTTGTTGCGCCTGCAATTGGAGCACGCGATTCCCGAGCGGGAGAAGTAGGAAGTAGTGGCGGTAACGAGAGAATAAAGAAGAGAAGATAGAGAGAGAATTTTATCAACGTATCCAATGTTTATTCAGTCGATCGACGATTCTTTTTACAGAGTAGGTATAGAGTAGAAGTAAACAAAAACGTAGAAACAGAGTTAAACAGAGTTAAAACAAGAGATCCGTCAATATTGTGTAAAATGAATAAATATACAAATAAATTAAATAAATAAATAAATTAGTTTTAAAAAAGTGCATAAACGTGTAACAAAAGGTATCCGAGATCCGTTGTGTTATAACATCAACGATATTTACAATTTTTTCCGCGATCAATCCACCAAGAAGAGAAACGATCAGGTAGATAAAGAAAATTGGAAGATCGATCGAGAAATTGCGTGAGGGCACAATATCTCTTTGCGTGCGTGTTTTATTGTGCGACTACGATTCTGTGACTACGTATCACCAGGATCGGTGCCCTCTACCAGGTTCTCACGGAGAACAAGCAAGGTGTCTGTAGGTGACATCGGTTTTTCTCATGCAACCACGGCTACCTCCTATGTCTTCTTTTCACGCGTCTTTCTGTAAAGTCGTTCGGACCAAATTCATGACGAGATTGTCTCGAGCCCAAAGAGTATGAAAAGGACGGAAGGAATTAGAGAGAAGCAGCGTGAAAAGTGTACAAGGAACGCGCAACTACTGACATACCATGTCCAACCTGTCCGAAGCCGTCTTGCTTCAGGCAAGCCTGAGGCTGACGCAACTGAGCAGGTCGTTCATCGGGTAGTAGTTCACGGGTAGTACGAGTGCAGTGCAAGGACACGTAGGAAAGCCCCGAGGCAGGTGTGTACGTATCTTAAAAAATCGTAGAACTCACGATTTCGCGACGGGTGTTGAGCCGTTCTGCTTCTGAGGACCTGTTGCAGAGCGGCGTACAAGTCGAGCATCAGTTGTTCCAGCTGCTGGCCCTGGGCCTCCGCGTCGTCGTCGGACGGCAAAGAGAACGGGATTGCCATTTTTAGTAAGAAGGCTGACGGTGTTGGTAGGCTTCTTGTTTTTCTACCCCCGTGTTCTCTTCCTTTTTTGCTTCAAGCGGAAACCCACTGCAATCGAACCAATATATGTCCGTGGATATCAAACACTAACCACTTTTACAATTTACTACTCTCTCTCTCTCTCCCGTTGTCTCGCTCGCACGCACAAACGGATTGAGCAACTAGTTTCTAGGCTCTCTTCGTTATCCGAATAAAATAGTCAAAAAATCGCGGACACGCAAATCTGTCTGACACAACGGATCGTGATCTCGTTCCGGTGGCACACACGTGACTTTCGGTTACGACGGCGCACGCTCGGGTGTTCCGTCGCCGCGGCTACCAGAGCTAGTTATCGCCGCCACGGATTGTCTGTATAATACGCACGTGGCCCGCGAAACTCCGCGGCAATTCGAACGAGAATCTGGAGCGCGAACGATTTCGTCGCGACGACCGAGCTCTCCCGCTCTCTATCTATCTCGGCTGTAGCGGCCGGATTTCTCAATCGCGTCGTCTGCAGCGCCTGTAGGGTGGATCCTCGTATGGATCACTTTCCATAGGTGCTGGATGCAGGGCTAGACGGCTCCTTATGGAACTCGGACTCTCGAACTCAAGCAACGAGAGACACAGATCGAGAGGTATCGTGGAACGTAGCTTGCTCGATAGTCCTTCGATCGGATACTAAGGATGACAGTTCGAATAGGTCTCGCGAGATTTATAACACAGAGTTCAATGTCCTCGCAGTATGCACGACACACGTTGCACTCGGAAGAGTCCGCTCTGGTAAGAGCGCCGATCCCGATCGCCACTAGCGAAGTTTGCACAAAACGTAACTTGAACCGTGAATGGAACCAGTAAATCTCGTCCCGTCCCGTTTCAATGGATTCGATTCGTTTCAATTCTTGTAATCACGCACACGGTCGACCACGGTGTAAACGGGCACGTTGCGTCTCGACTGTTCGCGTCTCCCTGTTTGGCGTGACTATCCACACGCGTGCAGATTGCAAGGTAGAAAGTAAAAAAAAGCGACACGAGAACTCTCGACTGAGCTGTGGTAACGAGAAACACGTCTATACTCCTCGAGGTCTGGCGTGGTAATGATTCTGTAGGTTCAGTTCAGAGCACACGGCGCGCACGTTCGTAGCGGCAACAGACTCTTCCCCCACCACGATGGCATCGCGCGGCCGGTTAGCCCGATCGGTGGGGGAACGATGCGCGCGCACACCGCTCGTACGATACGAAGAAAGAGAGGAAAGAAAGAACCGTCGGTGGGGGCAGCGGTGAACGTGCGTGTGCGACGCGAGTGTGTGCTCCTGTGCTCGAGCGTGGTTGCAGCGTTGTAAATTTACCGGTTTGGGGTCAAGTGGGGTAAAAAGATGTAATGAAAATCGAAACTTTCGTGGATCGCGCGCAGCCGACGTTGATTAGCTATCACCGAAACAATCAAATTTTTGATACTCGCTTACTCCATTGTTTTTATTGTTTTACAGACATGGCTATAGGACTGCACGATAGAGCCACACCGAGGTGCGATCGTACAAACCGACAAGGAGCGGTAAGAGGTCGCTTTATTTTAAAAGCGTGCAGAACTGGTTGGAGATTTTTTCTAAAAGATAGAACTTTAATTAATTTCTTTTTCAAATGTTGCTCTGTTTTATTGAGTTTTTACTGATCGAGTTGCAGGAGGAGAATGGATTTGCAGGAAAATGTTCGTCGCAAGTGGTTAATGTAAACCGCTTGCGGAGGAATCGTGTAGCATGTAGCAATGAGATCTCGACAGAAGAAAGAGAAAGAGAGGGAACCCACACAAATGAACGCCACGCTTGCATGCACTTCGAGGCGGTTCGTATAGGCGCGTACGACACGACGGAACGACACACGAGCGTAACTGCGTAGTTTCAGCGAGCAACTCCACGGGGGTAGTTGCAGTTTCGCCGATAGTACCGTTTTTAGGAACCGGAATTATCATTGGCTACGAAACGTCCTCGCGTTACGTTCGACTCCTGTGTCAATGACCTGCTGTCTTTACCTGTTACTAAAATTTTTACGTTGCAAAATGGCAAATTATACGGACTCTTTGAAATTATCGAATATCGTACAACATTTTCGTTTTAAACAACAGAGAAGACAAACACGAGCGTATCAATTTTCGGAGCAACGCTGGTGAATTTTGCAATGACGAACACGCAATAAGGACTCGCGTTAATTTACTCGCCACGAACGGGTACTAAAATACCCGCGCGCGGCCCGACATGTTTGAACAGAGCGGACCACGTGAGGACGTTTAATTTCGCGGTAATTCTCTGGGACGCGAACGGTGTTCATGGGCTCGCAATACTTGGCTAAGTGACAATTTTTTATGCGGCCAATGAATGGGTAAACAGGCAGAGAAACAAGAATACAATGTGCACCTACTGCGAGCGCTGATTCACAATGCATACGATGCACCGCTGCGCGCTTGCTTCTAGCCATACAATGCAATCACATAAATAAATATTGGTGTTATTACTCCGTTAGAGCACAATGGGATTTCGAAAATATGGAGGAGCAAGATCGAAAACCCATACGATGGAATATTTTATACCACTATACGGGTTAATGTGACGAGATTTTGCGTCGTTGCACATGTCCGATTTCAGAATGAAAATGTTATGAACTTTTCACCAAGAAATATTATTATATGTTCTAAGCTACAAAAATATTCCATGTTCTGTCTTCAATTTTTATTTACATATCGAACTTCACATGTGGTCAATGTTTGGCCTATGATGAAGAGCTCAAAAATAGAGATGACGATCTCACTAATCAAGAATATGTCTGATCAAAATATTGAATTTTAACCAATTTTGTTTCGGAAAAAATTATGTTAGTATTTCATTCTCTAGAACAATTTAAAATGAATGAAGAATTCAAGTATTTGCAGAACCTTCCGTCGCCAATATTTCTCGCGAAGCAATGATGAATTCTTTGGTACACAAAAGTATGATCGGGTGAAGTCGAACAATGTCTTCGGAGCATTGCCACCCTTAGCATTTATACTTGCAAATCGACGTCGAATGAATCCGAGGACGTGTGAAACACATAAACTCGGTATCCGAGACGCGGTGCATCGATTCAACGATGCTGGGCGAGTCACTCCTCGAATGATTGAGGACTATCTGCATTCACCGAGGGCAGGTTGGCGACAAAGCGAGAAGAGAATAGATTAATGCCGAGAGCGCTGCGGAGAGACATTGTCATTGGATATCTGATGAGAGAGTTAAAGGCCAGGTGAATCCTTGACGGTTGTGTCGGGAATGACGTTACAGGGTGATGACATTACCGGCGATAGAAACTGGAGTCGGTCGGGTCTATCCCAGCGGAGACTGGCACATCGATATCGACAGATCGATGCTTAATGTGGGGCTGCAGCCACTAGACAGTGATGGGCCGCGGCAATTTCGCGCGAGGAACAGTCTGGGCAGATGCACTTAATGATGAATGCCTTTACTCAAATTCACTCGCGCGCACGTGGACAGATATTAATTATTCGGTTCCAACATAAATACGTTCGGTTCGCTTCAATACCTTTTTTCATTTATTAACGAAGTACAGAATTGTTAACAATCATCAAGTAACTGTGATTTATTCACAGTTGCATGAATTTGCTATGACTCACAATTAAAATTAGCACCTATTTATCTACAACCTAATAACTGAATTTGAAACGTTGGTTCTCTTCAATACATTTTTTGATTTATTAACGAAGTACACTAACAAATCTTTGACTAGAAGTAGCTGTTATTCAATCACAGCTGCTCACGATTAAAATTACCACATATTTCTGTACAACCTAATAATTTGAAACGTCGGATTTCCACGCACACCGAATCACTTTTTTTCACATTGCAAATCATCCGACCCTACAATTTAAGATTAGCCAATTAGATTTTTTGGACCTTAATTAGCCCGTCCAGTCTGCCCACCAAACTTCACTTCTGCAACACAGCTGTTTTCCTTCCACTTAATAGCGATTTAGCTTTTCCTCTATCTTTGCTTTCGAACAGTGATCGATAAAAGCAAGAGACTAATATATAAAATAAAATATATAATATAAAATAAACGATACAACCATTAAATAATTTTCGTTTGTAGAAGTGTCTCGATGAACTGCAATATTGTAACTAAGATAACAGCGATACTTTATATTTTTATAACCTGAATCCTTTGCTGCGACGTAAGATGATTACATTGTGCAATATGTACTGTTTACACAGCTACAACTTACGTGTAACAACTGTATCTCGTACTATCCTTCTATCCAAACACGTTCGACTGTCTTATTGAGCTACTCTTCGAACGATAGCAAGTGCGTTATCGGCTTTCCTTCTTATAAGGGAGCACGCTCGCTTATCTTATCGTCCAGAAAACGGTAACAGTCCAGTTTATCGAACGACTGCGCAAGAGATGCAAAAATTATTTTCGAAGAATTACTTCATCGATGTGATATGCTCGCGAACAATTTGTACGTTAAAGCTATACGTAGACACAGATGTTTTATTGAAACATAAAGACGTTGTACATCTTTGTTGAAGTTTACGAAAAAGAAAATGAACTATGACCGTCATTATTAGACTGCGGATATTTGTGCAAAATAAAAATATACTCCAACGATTGTGGGAAGTAATGGTAAATAAAAATCCATTTAAATAGTCTTTTTAAATTGAAAACAATATGGCAATATTCTTATTTCACTATTTTTGATATATTTCACCCAGTTATTTTCTTCATAAATGCATAAAAATCTAGTTACTATAGACTGCATGGAGAAAAATTACATTAACAAACGAATATTAAATATAAATTTCATTAACAGTCATACTACATTATTTTGATTAACCATCGGACTGCAGATCATTATGAAAAATAAAAATTGTCTGCATTGATTGGAAGAAATAAAAATTAAAATGAATGTTATTTCTTCCCTTAACAATTATAAAAATCATATATTGACATCTTCAATTTTTTAAATTTTTCACGCATTTTGAATTTCATCTACTCGACTTTGCTATAAATGCGTAAAGATCCGCAGTCTATTGACCATAGTTCCGCAACAATATTCGAAGAAACCGCTAGTTTAAGTTCGGTTTAATATTTTGTCTGATCTTATTGAACCGCCACTTTACTCATCAACTTCTCTCACCTGACAGCGATCTCAATCAGCGTTAACTCGCGATTTTTTCACAACTAGATCGGAGGTGATCAACGTTAATTATTTCCGAGTCTAGCAGGCAGAGAATATTACGGACGACCACCCCTATCGTACTTCCCTCTTCCTCGTGGACCGGGCCGACTCCTTTTATTTCAGAGGAAAGTATTGAATCGGTTCCTGGACGGTAGCGGTGAGATTTAAAACCGGTAGCACCGTATGCGCGAACCGGATTGAATATTTTTAGAACGACCAGTGTCCTCGCGTGGGCGGACACGCTGATCACCGGTCCAGGTACCTGCGCTACTTTTGTTTCCAGCTTGTATGACCGTCGCGTCGCGTCGCCACAATCCAACACTATTAACAGATAACCCGAGACAATGGCTCACAACCTAAATGCTTGGAGTACTTCAGGACAGAAAATGGTTATTGAAATGGTTGGAAATTAAAGAAGGAAAAGAATTTGGAGCAATCGTTAGAGACCTCGTGGTCTCTGTCCGTCTCCTGACCTCTAAAAACCTGTCAAAGAGGATATTCTACGGTAGCACATTACTTTGGAGAGCGGTGAATAGGCTCCAGGGTGAGTCTCTTTTGTCGATGTGAAATCGAGAGAGAAATTTAGTTCGGGGGCAAACCTGCTGCTCGTGATTCTTGCGCGGCACCGTTTCGTTCCCGGCATTCAGAAATGTGTCAGGAAAAGGAACTCTTGTATACGATATTATTCTCCAGTGTGTTTTAGAGGTCCGGACGATCTGAAATTACGGAGCCTTTTGTCATACCGGAATGAAAGGAAAATATTTTTGTTCTATTAGCGATCTGTTCATCTTAGAGTCTTAGAGTACCGAAACTCGTCCGGGTGGAATAACTGGCCTATCGCCGAGAGACATTACCTAAAGTATGGTCGGAGATAGGAATAATATTCGATCGTTTTTTAATGCGTCACGATGCAGGTATTTTCTCAGCACTCGTTTTGGAAAGTTACCTATTATTTCCGATAAAGGACACACAAGGATATGAAGCAAAGACTGGGATTTAAAAAGGCTGTAAGTGCCTTTTTCAAAAATTATTTGTTCCGCAAGGAAGGATGCAAGTTCCAACGCCAATGTAACGAAATAAGGCTGAAAGTTCCCTGACGATTGGTTACAAGTTTTACGTGAATTGTCGTTGGAATTTTCATTTTGACACTTGAGGTTGTTTTTTAATTTCACTCTTCAATTTACGCGCCATTATACCAGTCGTCGGACACAGGTTCGACCGATAATGGTCTATGCTCAGTGTACAGCCTTTATATTCTGTTATTCAATCTTGTATGTGCTCCGGAGAGGAAGGGAATTTGTAAGTTTAAGGTCTTCCTCTTGATTGACGAAGCGCCTTAATTATCTGGGCAATTATCGCGGCGGGAAAGAGCGTTATCGTTCGTGTTAGTCGCGCGACACGCGGTCGCCGTGAACAAGTCCGAACGAGTTTCTCGTCCCTTGCTGCATTTACGGATGCACTGTTGCCGTTGTTCGCGAACAATTGTCTGTCCGCGATGCAAGGCTGCGAATGAAAGCTGCGGGCGAAGTCGTGACGGGCAGCGGAGACGCGGAAAGCCGAGGATCATCTGGCCGAGGCCGAGCTTTTTCTCAATTCACCAGCTGAAATGGATCGTTTAACGTTCCTGTGATTTACGTGGCCTTGTCTGGTCTACGATCAATTACGTAACCCTAAATTATTAGCTACTTCATCCGTTGATAATATATTATCGTGGTCGTTTGAGGGTTAACACAATTGAATTATTCAGTTTCGAATTTCATCGCAGGATTGAGAGTGATCAATATTTCACAAGATCTTATTCTTTCAGATATTCATTTTTTTTTTACGTGCAGTAAGTTAAAAAACACTTTAAGTGCACAATAAGTTAAGAAATAATGTTGATTTGTGATCGCTGTCCGTGCAGAACACAGGCTGTTGGTAATTTTTAATCAATGATTAAAATTTTAATATTCCACATTATTCGATTAGTCATGAAATGGATAAGCAATTATTGAAATACGATAGTATCAAGTATGTACAGCCGGCTTTATCGATGTGATCAATTGCGTCTGGCACAAGATTAAAGGTGAGCGCGTAAGACCAAAAACACATTATATCCTGTTATCACAAATAAATATACACTTAAACATCATAATCTATTCTACCAGGGAATTCATATTTCACACGGAAACATCATTCTCTAATGCATTCATTTACGCTCTCGAATGGATTCTTCTGAGCAACGTAATTCGGACATTGCAGAATTCTGCGACGCAAACTAAACTTTCGTGAGTAGACACCGAATCTTTATGCAAAGTAGAAATTTTCTACCAGAATTGCAGTAAATTGTGAAATAGAAATTTATTTTCTTTCTTAATATATTTAATAGGTTGGAAATAATGTTTCTATTGTTTTAAATTTTAAATTACACCTACTCGTTTTGTTATAAATGCATAAAATCCTGTCTATTAATGAAGTGAGCTCCACTTTCGGAGTGAAGCGAGCAAAGAAAAAGCGGCATAGTTGAGAATCGCAGTCTAAAGGTGACTCACTTATCGCGTCGATGTTACGAATTACATTTCTTATCATTTTTATCGGGCTAGCGGTGTATTCACCCTATCCGTCGGTTCATCGAACCAGATTTATTGCCTATACTGTGCAAATGTCCGGTGGTCGGATGCGAGCAGGGCCGCGGGAAATTATTAAACCGGCGTGAACGCGTGCAATCAGTGACCTTACGCGACAGACAAGGACAGGCGATAACAGGGCGAGAGAGAAATACAGTGTGAATAACAATAACCGGAAAACCGTAGGTATGTATTTTTCATCACAGGCTGACTACTCCAACTTGAGTCTCTCCGGTTACACCTCTCGTCCCCTTGTGGTGGTTTATCGGCGATATTGTCGCAACAGTGACTATATTGTGCCGATGGGACGGCCGTTGTTTATGGAGAATTCGTGAACCAGCCCGTTGAAATAATCGCGTGCAAGTGTAACCGGAAACGATTGATCTCTGCCGGTATCTTGAGCAAACGGTAATAAAACCGTTGATTTTTCGCGTTGTCAAATCACGCGGTCGGTTCCTCCATCGTCGGGCAGGAACAAATTGGCGGAGTGTAATTATCATTATCGAACTGCGAGTCTTATCGATGATCCAGATCGAAGAAGGCAAACTCGGAGGTTTGCGAACACGTAATCACTATCTGTGTCGAACTCTAATTACATATTCCTTTCCTTTTTCTCCTCCTGCATTTCTGTTTACGTGCGAGTACACTTACATCGCACGACTGTCTGCAAACAAATACGTTTCCCCCTTGTTGCTGATAACCGCAAAAGAGAGAGAGAGAGAAAGAAAGAAAAAGAGACAGAGAGAGAGAAAGAAAGATAGAGAGCGAGAGAGAGAATGGTCGGGATATAGGAGAAAGCGATAACGATACGAGCGAACGCCTCGGAACGCGTCAGACTCGCTGCGGCCCGCGACAATTTATAGGTAGGTCGCGCGAGTACCAGGAAATATAACTAATATGCGGCCATTTTGTAATCCCGAAACCGTCGGCCAAGTGCGTACTAAGTGGTCGCGGCGAGAGAACCCTTCGCGCACGCCGTGCTGTTCCGAGAAGTGCAACGAGTCAGTCACGAAACCCCGGAGACACGTGTACGTACAATGCACACGTAACGCGATGGGATTTCACGATAACTGCGAGCCTCAATGTCAGTCGAAATCGTTTCTCAACGATTTTCAGAGATGACCAACATTCCTTTCGACACGTCCCTAGATCCTCGATCGCTGATACTCTCACTCGAATTACATCTCCTACATTGGAGTCTCGTGGAACTTGTCGGGCTGCCATGAGAACTCGGGGTTCTTGGATTCGGAGAAATGCGAGACTCACTGGTAGCATAAGTACGTTTCTTGCTTTGTTATCATACGTCAAGTGTGTCAACTAGCTTTGAGAATCGTTTATGGTACATACATCCTTCGTATTTCATGTTATCTAATTACAGTTTTTCTAGATTTTTATGAAGTATTATCTTCAGAATCTAAAAATTAAATATTCGGTATTTCAGATTGCAGGATTTGTTATAATTATAGCTCACTTAATTGAAGTTCAAACTTTTCAAAGCAATTGTCTCAGTCATACTTGTATAAGTTGAAGTATAATTAAATCATAGCATCTATCCAGAGTCGTCAGATAAGGGAAAGACGGTACCCCTTCTCTGCCAGTACCGAAGTAGTCACGTGACACTGTAATACATGCATGAAAGAGATGAAACACACGTGACCGTGCCGGAAGCGCGGGGGAATAGCGTCGTAGAAGGAGAAGGTAGAGTGGGGATACACTCAATCTAGCGACTCTGGAACTACCTTCCTTGGTCCGTTTATAATTTCTTGAATTGCATAAAAATAATGTAACATTAAACAATCTAACTCTCAAGTAAGGAACAAATAGAGCTTGTGGCCCATGAGAGGCGCTTTGGTGCTCCTTACTTTGAAGCCACGGATGTTCGCTATTATTTTCGAGCGACAGCTTATTGTTTATCCCCAGTCAGTTGCGATATCAATTTTCCCGTGGATGCAGAACAGCGGACGTTAACTCGTCACGGTCAAACGCGCCATAAAGCTCGCACGAAACGAGTCGAGGTAGACTCGGTTGCGTAAGAATGTTACTTGGAAGCGGATCGCTCTTTTTCCGGAGAAGCAATTATATCAATCGCGATCGCGATTGAAGGACACACGGCTAGCCCACTCCGTGAACGCGGAATCGTAGATCGAAGACCGGAGTATTCGTGAGGGTGTTTGCGGACGCGATAACAAGGTGGCCGCAGCTTACCGACCGCAAAAGCTGCTTGTCCGTCTCGCCTTCCGCGAGACAGTCCGTGACAAAACAATGGCCGGAGCGTCATCGGTTGCCGACGCGACGATAGAACTTTACGCGCAAAATCTATTTTAATCGTCGAGCGATCCGTCAAAGATATCATCCTTTTCCACAGTCGAAGTAAGTCGTAACGACTATAAATTCATGCAAAATTATGCCGGCTGTTTACACGATTACGTTACACAGGAAGCTTCGAGTCAATGATCTAAACTTCGCGCAGAATCGACACCAGGTAGAGAAAAATTGTAGCAGACATAGATCTAGATTACTCGTGTTTATCAGGTCTCTGGGCTGTATAAAACAGGTTCATTATCTTGTATCTTCCTCTCGAGCAGCGATTAATCTGGTGGCTCTTACTCGGCAGATATTGTAGATGATATTATAGATAATGTTTATAATTATATTAATTCTCTCGTTCTAAATTTACTGTTAATTTCGCTGCGGTTAGTCGAAGATTGAGTTCTTCTAATGATATAGATGTACAAGCTATGTAGCACGTTAATTAGTCTACATACGTAGATAACAGTTTGAACATTTGCCGTGGTAGACATTTTGTTTAATAACATTAAAGAATTCATTTTTATTAGTGCAACTAGAATTAGTCTCTTAACATTTATAAATTCCCCAATAAGTATTTTTAAGTAATTACGAATTTTGTTTTCATCAAACTCTAATTACTTGAAAAATTTGGTGGCAACCGACCGGTTTGTCGTATACAACTTTAAACTGTAACGACGTAGCCGAAGGTCGCAGTTTTTTCGTACACGTCTGAATTTTAGATTATCCCGTGTCCTCGAGACCGGTCAAGGTTCAACGTTCTCAACAACAGCGAAGCGAACCGGAGAAACGCAAAAACCGAAAATGGGAAGCGAAATAGGCGAAAAAGAAGACCGGTGCCCGTTCGGGAGATCTAGGCAAACCAGGAGAACCGAGAGCTGGAACGAGTGCTCGCGTTGTAAGATTGCGCACTCGCAGGTGCATGCGCATGCATTCCCAGCTGCGAGGGCGTAATATGCAGGTACACGCGCGGAAATCGCAGATAACCGGTCGACGTAAGGTATCATCAAGGTCCAATAGATAGGAATATGGTTCGTTTAGATAGAACAAAAAGAGTATGATCAGTGGGCTAACCGTGGGACACGGCGGCCTCTAACGATAACCTCGGAAACTGAGAACCTGCCCTTGCAGACTAATAAACGGTTTATCGTTTTTAGATAAAGCACGGTATATTCCGAGCGCATAATACTGAAACGGTTGACCACTTTTCGAAAAAAACAGTCAGTCGCATCAGTCGGACATAGCGGATATCCTCCTGACGACCTCGCTTAGGATAGAACCGATAGCGTCTTCGCGTATCATAGTCGTGACGCACTTCTACTGAGAGCAAGCAACTTGACGGATTTTCGATGATCTTGACCGATGTTTACTCAGTCGCAAAAAGACTACTTCCTCAAACCTGTTAGGCGTGCGAATTTTTCATCAGTGGTTAATATACCATGTCTACAGTCATATCACAGCACAGTCAATATGTTTAATAACAAGAAAAGAATTATGTTCATCAGGCAATGTTCATGCAGTGATAAGCCAAAATAACACTACACTACCGGTTAGAAGTTCAAGATTGTTTAACAACTTGAGAGCACACCGTTTCTGAAGTTCTTCCCGACTATCTTGAACGTTCCAGATGTTATTTGTTTGTACGTTAATTTTACAAGAACACTTTTATCCCGACACTTCGGTATCAGCATATGCTTCGAATCCCGCGTGCATTCGAGCGAGCATTTTATCGCAACACATCGATAAGAGAGAGAAAGAGATATCCCTATCGAGAAATATTTCTTGGAACACTTACCGAAATCGTTTAGTCCAGGAATCAAGATGGATGAGTCCAAGCACTTTGATGAAGAGTTCAGTGGCTCGATTAAATCAACGGGTTAGTTTCGTTGCGAAGTAGATTAACGCAGGCACGTTCGCAGACTAATTGTTAATTTGATCCGTTGGTGGTTTAATCTCGAAAACATTTATGTACTTGCTCGGAGGGGTACTCCGATGCTCAAGCGGGGCACGCGCCTTGGCTTGTCTGCCGCCAATCGGCGCACGAAGCTCGACGCTTCGCTGCCTTCCTTGGCCAATCCTGATGTTACCTATAACCGCCTTCGCCACGATTGGCAGATACCAGGCCGATGAGTCATGTCACCTCTAACCGATAATCCTCGCTACACGTAGCTATTTTTTCCTACTTTCGCTCTTCCAAACGGACTCCTCCGCTTCCGAGGAACTCGGAATCCCGACACACCGCACGATGCTCGACCCGGTGGACAAAAATTGAAAGCATAACATTTAAATAGTCGT
Source organism: Lasioglossum morio (assembly GCA_916610235.2). Taxonomy (NCBI): domain Eukaryota; kingdom Metazoa; phylum Arthropoda; class Insecta; order Hymenoptera; family Halictidae; genus Lasioglossum; species Lasioglossum morio. The sequence goes on from OU744327.1 coordinate 9,957,975, forward strand.
GAATCACGAAATATAGCGTTTAAGACTACCCCCAGTTTTTGCTGAATCTAACAAGTTGTCGTCCTTTAAACATGAAGTTTAACGCAGAAAATTAATTCATTTTTTTCGGTCACGTACCAGTGACATATTTTATACAATAATTTTTCATATAAAATATTTATCAACTTTGAGGAGAAACACAAAAGAGTACTTTCCTGATTTTTTGTATACTACTTCTGGATACATGATACTTTACATTGAAATCAGATTTACAAAAATCCTTTGTAATATTCACTTTCCATACAAATATGCAAGATTTATATACATTGCTTAACGTAGAATAATAATAATAAACTGACAAAAAATTGTTGAAAAAAGTTGCTCGGTAGTTACATGACAAAAATTGACAACAAACTTTTCATTCAATAAAAAATTAAGATTAATTAAACTATTAAAAAAATTGTATTTTTTAAATGGATATATATACATATAGTCTTAATCTTCGTATACTCTTTAAAAAAGTATTAGGCGTTTTGGATCGAAAATGAGTTAGTTTAGGAGTTACTAATTTTGTCCCGAATCCCCTATACATAGCATCTAACGCTGCACTATGGGCATGTGTACCGTGGAAGGGTGGGGAGGAATTTACAATCGTGGGAATGATGGCATCGTTAAGGAATTTCACTACGATGTAATTAGATGATATGAGGGTTTTTTTCTCACCGAATTTGCTTTACGCATTCTAATCCACATACGTGCTCTTGTTGACCTTTGTACTCATCTTTTTGGAGAGGTTGGAGTGGGTAAGTGTCTCATTATCAACCGGTTACATATTATGCATATCAATGGAGCAGGGCAATCGCATCGAACATAAAAGAATACCGAAACAAACTAACCAGATTGTAATATTATTTTCGCTGCATATTAATTATTCAAATGTCAACTATCAACTTTCTTATAACTAGACTGTGTATTTTTTAAATAAAAATTGTCTGTGTTAATTACGAAACACAGACACTTGTTTCTTAGTTGAAAATAATGCAACACTACTTTGAAATGCTTTAAATGCACAAATGCATAATCCGCGTTTAATTAATTCTTGGAAAGAATCTCACAAACCTATGGAATTGCACACAAGTTCAACGCTTACAACAATTGATCGCATGTATACATGTATCTATACAATAGGATGACGCATAGAGAAAAAAATGAGGTTCAATAACGATTTCTCAAATGAAGGTTTATAAATTTCTTGAGCCTATATTCTTATCTATGTACTGCGTCAACAAAACTAAGTTTGTCCAGACGATACGATATCACGATGTGTTTACTGGTCCGGCTTCTCACTTGTTCGGCTTCCATTATCAATCCGTTCATGGGGACAAAGTAAATCATTGTTTCGAGCCATAAGCAGTGCTATCTAGATTGGTGGCGCACCTAGAAAGTACTGTCCTAACAATGAGAAAAGTCTACAAGAGGTTTTTTCCAATGAACTACTACTGTTATTTAACAACGATGGCAATCACTGCTTGAAAAAACCAGTCGACGGATTAATCTAAACACATTCCTGGATCTCGCGATAAGCATGGTGGCGATGACATGTCGTCAGCAAGGTACCAATTCGCTTATCAGGTTAGTATCGCGGATCAAACACAGGTGACATCGTCCGTAAGCACCGTGTGCCCGGTGCAGTGTGGATCCCGGCTACAGGTACACCCAGATTGCATTGTTTGTGTGTACGATCCGGTATCTGAGACCATTGACTCATCAAGGCGAAAGGCATCGAAGGGATTCAGCGAAATATCAAGCGAGTTAGTCAGAAGCGAGATGAATCACGTGATTTGTCGAAAGAACAGGTTCGTGCCCAGCAACCGTCCAATCCGGGGGCCGTTTTTTAAGGCCCCGGGTACGCGGTCCTTACCCGAGGGACCGTTTCGCCCTCGTTCACGGCTCGGGCCCAGTCGGGGGACCAACCTAACGAGTTAACTCGAACGAACTATGACTGGCGGACAACAGCAGGAAACGATGCCGATGACTCACCGGCACACCGAGAAACGAATAAGCGTATGCGGAGACGACGAACTCTTACCATACTTACGTGCATCGCGTAACCTCATTACCGTCGTCGCTCTGACCGCGGGTGCCGGTCACGCGATCCTCCACGAAATTCACGTGCATCGACCTTCGCGGATCGCGATGCGCCACCTCGCTCATCCTTTGTACTGAAGACAGTGCTCCGAGACTATCAAGGTCTTTCCGATGCTACGAGTCTCATCAGTTCTATAATTATGATTTACCTGTTGATTGGTGTGAAGGGAAGGGGGAGCACATCGCTGTCGAGCTAGCTTGAAATAACAGAACAAAGAAAACAGCGAAAACTGGCTATTTAATATGCACTCGGACATTTCTTTTTGTTACTGTCACAATACAACGGGTACCTCCAAAAATTCTGTACAACTAAATTCTTTTTAAACTTGTGTGCGTCTACACGTGCATCCGTTATCACTGGATTCTGGGTATTTGTACACTAGTGGTATTTCATGATTTCTGAAATACAGAAAAGAATACTCAAACTGACGAGATGTGCACAGGGTGGTCCACACAACTTGCACACCTCTATAACTTCTGTTACGAGCCGAGGGTTCGGCAGCTTGCGGAAACCGAGGGAGTTTAGGGTTTTTGAAGAGTTTTGGGGTATAGGTAGGAAAGGTACATGAAGGACTAGCCGATGCCTGTTTCATCACCGGGGCGCCTTGCATGTGGAACACGGGAGTGGACTAGCCGGTGTCTATTTCACCACCGGGGCGCCACAATTAGGGTACACAAGGACTAGCCGATGTCTGTTTCACCACCGGGGCGCCTTGTATGTGGAATTGTGGAAAAGTGGACGTGCCGATGTCTGTTTCACCACCGGGTTGCCACTGTCGGTTACTAAAGGACTTTTTGGGATAGGGTTGTGGTTCCGCTGACTCGTAACTTATGAATTTGATTCTGATACACCTCGAGCGGTAAAGGTGTATCGTCGTAAGATACTAACGACTGGAAATCGAATAAGGAATAGCGTGGTTGAAATAACTACAAGTGAATTCACACACAATGATATAATCTTAACAATGTCAATACAAATGTTCAGTGTAAAATGTCGCGAACTAAGTCTCTCTGTGTTAACGCACCGAGGAATGCGGGGGCTATGCTTCTACAGCGATTGGGAATTGATACCCGATCTTATAATGAAAGAAATCACGACGTGGACCGACGCGCACAACGTGAACTCTAGAGATGAAAGCCCAACTATGCAGGGAATCTATGCCCTTATATACTGTAAAACCCAAGCCAGAAATAGACTAGGCAAGGGTGGGGATCACAGGAAAAACCCGATTCCCGGAAACGGGGACTCTAACAGCCGCGGCATCTGCATACTCTTATCTTGTAGAAACTCGTAGGAAAAGATCCTTAGAGTTCTTAAAAAGGCCATGTGTTTCAATGCATATGTCCAGAAGGGCCGAAAGTCGGTAACGGTCGCTGCCGCATACGTAACACCTCCCCCCTTAGATGAAACATCGCACGATGTGCGATGCTTTCACCCCGCTGGAGCAATATGCATCGAAACGCATGAACACTAATTTAAAGAGAGAAAGAAAACTAGACAAAAAAAAAAATATGTGTAACGAAATAGCCTACTGCGATATGTATGTGTTATGTGATGTATAGTGTAATGTGGGATACTTAAAACTATCGGTGGTGGGACCGTTGTCCTCGAAGGCTGCTCCGGATTACTGCATTTGCCCGGTCTGTACTATCCCGGAACGTCCAAGTGGCGTCGGGGTTCGCGTAGTGAGATCGGTTTTTGCAATCATTGCCTCCTCCTTTTGGGTTCTGTCATCTAAAAATCTTCTCATTGATGTTTTGAATCGGGTTTAGTCGGTTCTCCTCCTCAATAGGGACTGTTGTCGAACATAATGATCTGCTTCGATACAGATTTCTGCATGCCCATGATGTACAAGATTGTTGTGCATCTCCCCTTGGCCTGGGCGTTGATAACTTCTCGACTGAGGGTTTATTTCGTCGCTGTGGTTGAACCAGAGTCTGTAGGGAATCCGAATCTTCATGGTCGTGTTCTTCTTTGCGATTCCTGCGTAATATCTTGACGTGCTGTCCTATTGTATTGGTTGATGAATCTTTCTTCCCCTCCGATGAAATGACTGGACAATCTAATGGCAGATTTCTCGATATTGCGACGGCATTCTTGTGAGTTCCTCCGGATTTGTGCAGCACGTCGTATCTGCATTCTGAAAGCTTCAATTTCCATTTCAACAGACGTGAAATGGGATTTTTAACGGAGTGCAACCAAACCAAAGATTGACGATTTGTAATTAGGATGAATTTTTTGTCGTGTATGTACGATCTGAAGTGTTGAATCGCATATATTGTTGCGAGACATTCCTTCTCCACAGTTGAGTAATTTCTTTCATTATTATTTAGGCAACGGGATGCGTAAGCAATTGGTAAATCCTTGCCTACTTCCCCTTGGCTCAGTACTGCTCCTATTGCAAAATCGGAAACACTGGGAGTAATGATGAAGCTGCGTTTAAAATCCGGGTACTGAAGGGTTGGAGCTTTGCAGATTTCGTCTTGTAGTTGTCTGAAACTATGCCACTGTTCTTCTGTCCATTTAAATATAATTCCTTTCCCCAAAAGTTGAGTTAAAGGTTTTGCCTTAAGCGAATAATTTGATACGAAACGCCTGAAGCATTCCGTTAAATCCAAAAATTGCTGTAATTCCTTTTGATTTTTTGGTTCTGAAAAGTTTTTCACGGCCTGTTGTTTTTTGAAGTCCGGTCGAACTCTCTGTGTTAATGCCTGATGGATCCCAATTTGTTTCCGTATCGTAGTCCTGACAGTATATACGGTTTTCGGTATTTTTTGATGCGGCGACTGATCTTCTTCATCTATCTGCTGCGATGTTCTTCCAGGACGTCGATATCCCCTCCACGAGTCTTTGCGTTCATCCTTCGTATCCGAAAAGTTGATGAATCGGATTGGGTTAAACGGTTGGCTGCGAATTACCAGTGCTTCACGTTCGTAAGAGATCTCTACATTTTCTTGTGCTAGAAAAGCACTTCCCAGAATGCCATCTGCTGATATCATAAGATCTTTAACAACGTAAAACAGAGCTGGAATCCCATTAATATGTAACTTAGTGGTGCCTATTGTTCGAATGGAAGATAGTGCAAGGCCCCGTATATCAATTTCTTCTCGGGAAATGATGCCGGCGTTATCTCCCAAAAATTCCAGGTCCACGAGATTAACAGACGCCCCTACGTCTACGAGAAACTCTCCCTCTCCGACCTTCAGCTCAGGAACTTTGACCCTGATTTTGGGTGTCGGAGCCTCCTTGAGTAGTTTCCTTCCTTCCTGGAAACTATCTTTTTCCCAGCATCTCTTCCCATCATGACCTTTGACACCACAGTTCCAACAGTAGGTATGTAGTGCCTCGTTGCTTTTGTGAGTGCGATAGCCTTCTTCTTCTGCCGATTCATAGGAACGGCTAGGGGAGCGAGGGTCGACCCTATTTAAAACCATAGCTGTTGCGTATCTCGGAGCTTCTTCGTACTCCGATTTTGACTCGGATGCTTCCTTATCTCGAGAGTAATAGCTCCGATAACGCCAAGAAAATGGTGATTGGGGGTACCTAGGTCGTTGACCATGGTCCCATTCACGGCTTTGTCCTCCGTGTAAAAATTCCTCTGCCGATTCATCGCGGCTCAATGATCGGGACTCTCTAATTTCGCGGCGATTCTTCAGCCGACGCTCTATTTGTAGTACGGCTTCGAATCCGTCTTCCAGACTTTTGTGTTTTTCCTTCAGATTAGCGATCCTCCATCCAATTTGATCCGGCAATCCCTCGATGAAGTTCTCCAACAGGTCACTTTCTATCTCGGTGGTAATTTGTTGCGCGTTATTTCCGTATCGGTCGGTTATCGCTGTACGAGTGCAGTACGCGAGATGACTAACCCGATCGATATATTTTCTAAGCGATTCGTCGTCGCGGATTCTTAAACGGGCGATTTCACCCTGGAAATACGCTAAATTCCGACCCGGCGCGTAACGCTTCTTTAAATGTTTCAAGAGGTCCGCTACGTTAGCAAACGTCTTATCCCGAACACTGATTCTTGCGGGCCCGGTAAGCTTCGTTAGCACTATCGCAAGGTATTTTTCTTCCGAACCCGGCGGTGTCAACGTTAACCCGTCTTCGACCCGTTGCGCAAAAACAGAGAGTTTCGGATTTTCCCCATCAAATAAGGGTACTAAATCAGCTGCATATTGAATGCCATTTTGCTGATTTATCAAAATCATGGATTTAGCCATGGAAGCAGTTAAGTTGGCTAGTTCGTCTGCCATGATTAATCCCTAATTCGAAATTGAATTTAAACAATAAATTTCCTTAGAATCTTGAAATTCTAATTATCAATTGCACCTAGGTGCAATGTTAACGAATGAGAACAGAGCAATTTCTATATTGCATTGGGTACTGATGCTCTATCGTGCAAATTTTCTCTAAAGAAAATTTTTTGACATGGGTAATCAAAGCGCGTTGCGCACAAGTGATCTAACCCCTAATTCTTCGCGATTCTCCGACAATATGATGACAGTCCCTAAGACGCATCGTCGGTTGATTTGAATCGCGGGCAGATCGCTTTCCTATTCGAATAACCAGAATTATGTTAGTATCCCACCGCTGTCACCAGTTTGTTACGAGCCGAGGGTTCGGCAGCTTGCGGAAACCGAGGGAGTTTAGGGTTTTTGAAGAGTTTTGGGGTATAGGTAGGAAAGGTACATGAAGGACTAGCCGATGCCTGTTTCATCACCGGGGCGCCTTGCATGTGGAACACGGGAGTGGACTAGCCGGTGTCTATTTCACCACCGGGGCGCCACAATTAGGGTACACAAGGACTAGCCGATGTCTGTTTCACCACCGGGGCGCCTTGTATGTGGAATTGTGGAAAAGTGGACGTGCCGATGTCTGTTTCACCACCGGGTTGCCACTGTCGGTTACTAAAGGACTTTTTGGGATAGGGTTGTGGTTCCGCTGACTCGTAACTTATGAATTTGATTCTGATACACCTCGAGCGGTAAAGGTGTATCGTCGTAAGATACTAACGACTGGAAATCGAATAAGGAATAGCGTGGTTGAAATAACTACAAGTGAATTCACACACAATGATATAATCTTAACAATGTCAATACAAATGTTCAGTGTAAAATGTCGCGAACTAAGTCTCTCTGTGTTAACGCACCGAGGAATGCGGGGGCTATGCTTCTACAGCGATTGGGAATTGATACCCGATCTTATAATGAAAGAAATCACGACGTGGACCGACGCGCACAACGTGAACTCTAGAGATGAAAGCCCAACTATGCAGGGAATCTATGCCCTTATATACTGTAAAACCCAAGCCAGAAATAGACTAGGCAAGGGTGGGGATCACAGGAAAAACCCGATTCCCGGAAACGGGGACTCTAACAGCCGCGGCATCTGCATACTCTTATCTTGTAGAAACTCGTAGGAAAAGATCCTTAGAGTTCTTAAAAAGGCCATGTGTTTCAATGCATATGTCCAGAAGGGCCGAAAGTCGGTAACGGTCGCTGCCGCATACGTAACACTTCCAAAGTATCCACTGTATGAAAAAGTTCTGTATACAATAATTGCATTGTTTGAAGGGGTATATTATGTAGTGTATTTACTTTTTTATAGGTGAAAGCGTTTTGGAGATTTGAAGGTCAACTTTGTTGTTTTAAATGGAATACTATGCTATTTATACCAGAATATAGAAGCATGTTGAACTCTGAGTAAGAAAGCATTAACCTAAAATTACAATTGAAAATTGCGTGAACCACCCTGCAATCACTTATTTGTTTTCTACAAAATTATCAGAGTAGAACCTCCGTATCCAAACTGAACAGGGAAACAGTAAGCTATACTTCCAGATTAAATTTTTATTAAATTTCACAATGAATAATGTTGCATATAGTTCACCTTTCAATTTGATTGAGGTACATATGTATATCGGTACCGGAGGTTTGGATAATCGAGGTTATACTGCATTATATCGCTTTGATTATACACTGATTATCCACGTATAATACTTTTTATTAGAACCACATCAGGGTTCCACAATAACGCGTAAGCTCCAAGTGCTGTTGATCCAAGAGGTTGTATTGAAACTCGACCCTCCATTAAAACAAGCAATTAACGTTCGAGATATCAAATCAGTCAAAATATATCATTTATAATGCCTCGGTTTACAATCACGGAGTCGTAAAGGAACTTTTGTGAGATATTATTAAATAAATTCACTTATTTATTCACCCATTATAATCACAATTTTAAGTCCAATAAACAGGCTCTTGTAATTTTATTAGTCATTAAAACGTTAGGCTGTGGATTTTATGCATCTATAGCGTAATCAGCTCTTTAAAGTAATTGGCGGTAATTTGACTTCGAAATGTCGCCATTTTATTTCAAACAATCAAGATTATTCATTTCTTCTGGAACGAACCATAACTACACTCGATTAATAAATAACTTCATCTTTTTTCTTCCGATCCGTAGAAAGGCTAGAATCATGGACCTAATCCCTACCGTCAACTCATGCTTTTCGAAACATGATTTATAAAAAAAAATATATAACTCATGTAATTGTAATGACTGCTACTTAAAAAAAATCACACATGTTCTTCCAATATCAGGGAACATGTATGCAAAATACTAATGTGAAAGGTTTAATAGTTTTTCTGAAACAAAATCGTAAAGATTCGCGGAAAAAACGGCCTCGAAAACCAGAATACCCCGTCAACTGGACCACCTTGTATAGCGTAAAAATTCGCAACGTCGTAACACACGTTATCGTGTAACTCGTTGCGGAAATGACCGTCTGTTTCGCTGTCGGCTGGACGAGAAAATCTTTTCGGATGAAAAGGAGGGCTTCGACCCTGGCGGGTCGGTTTTTGTTCGCCGGTTGAGCCACCGTCCGGGGCCTCGGGGGCGGATGGATCGCGGCCGGAAGTCGGTCGACGAATAATTTCGCAATAAGGCGTTTCTAATCGTGTGGGATCTGCGGGCCGGTCGCGCCTCTGCGTTTTCGTGCACGACGCAGCGGCATGGCAGTAAAAATCTCATTAATCCAGCCGGGGTTCCGCGAGACGGTCCGTGGGGAGGAAGCGGGGCACGAAAGAGAAGACAATTTTTCACGGAGGAAGCCCGGTCGCGCATCGCCCACGATAAAACCGATAACGCAGTCCGCTTCTAGTTGGTTATAAATGCTGACCGATAAATTTCCGGACCGGGGATCTTTTTTCCCAGAAACGGGGAATAAAGAGAGCCGAAAGTGGTAACGAACGACACGCACCGCATAAATGGTAACCACCGAATTTACCCGTTTGTCAAACATTATTGGCTGCATAGTAATGGATGAATGGTATTGTCTCACACCATGAGAAATGTCTCGTATATTATACCTCTGCGGCTCAATTCTATTGATCTCTACCCTCTTCGATTTAAATCATTTACCGTAATCGAGATCTGGCTAAACATTACATCCGATCGCGGAATAGCTGCCAAAATTGTATTTATATAAAGGGTGGATCACCACATATTATCACTTTAAGTTACATGGCTATTAAACCCGGACATTCTGACGTTAATAGTTTTTTTTTGTGGATGGACGCGTAGAGATATGAAGGTCATTTACTTTTTTAAAAATGGAAACATATTTTTTATTGCACCACTTAGAAAGAAAAATTATTTATGTAAGAGATATGACAAGTTGAATGTGACGATCATTTATATCATAACATCCGCAAATTCTGGAAAGAATAAGTATTCGTAATGAATAGACTGCGGATTTCTATGGAAAATAAAATTATTCTTCCTCAATTACAACTAACAGGGATTCAATAAAATAGTAGTATTTACCTTAAAAATTTTAAGAGGTTGGAGATAATATGACAGGGAGGAGTATTTATAGAATTTTCTGATGTTTTCACTGTTTTAAATTTCACCTACTCATTCTTGTATTACTTCGTTCAAGGTCATTCGAATGTCATGATATAAAACATTGTTGAGTTTGCTTTCATATCACCCACAACACAATAGAATAAAAAGTGTGTAGGACCATTAATAAAAATTAAACTGTTCTTGGTTTATATACATATTATGAAATCTGATCATTCGAAACCGTTCCTGCGACTATCAAATGTGTTTGAAAAATCGTGGAGACCTGTATAATCGTCATAGCACACACTATAATATTTAAAAAATTGTTCCTTGTTAAAGTATGACATTTTTATAAAGGACGAATTAAGGATAGGAATTTGTAATTCTAAAGACTGTTAGCACAACAGGTGATGGTAACACACTGTTTCAAGCGCTCACTAATATGTTGTAAGATTCTTGGAACCATTGTTTCGATCCATGATCAAGGATTCTTCGATCGCGCCGAAAGAGTAGAAAGTGGATCTGTGAGTCTGACGACGCGACGGGGACACAGTGGGGCACAGAGCCAGACAGTCGCCAGGCAGACAGACACCAGACAAACGATTAGAGCTCGGCGTCTCTTTCGTTCCCGGGAACACGTTTCGCGTATCGAGCCTTTCGTCCCTTTCAACGATTTTCTACGAATCCCGATTTCGAAATTAGTTTATCGTGTGGTCTTCGAACGGTGCGATACAATTACATTTTCGGAACGCTGCACAGTGGAGTCGCGGTCCCGAAAACCCGGTAGAAACTCGAAATATGAAAATTCAAAAATTCATGATTTTTTGCCAGTAAGTTATAGTTAAGAATATGCTCTTTTAGAATAAATAAAAAATTGGTCATTGCTATTGAGTTTATTTATGTAAAAAGATATGTAAAATAAAACGATTACATAACTTCAACATCATCTATACGCAAAAATAATTTTTCTTAGCATTTCGGTGGAAGCACTCCATTATCACGATGTTTCAAGGATAGGTTTTCGATATTCTGAGGTAAAAATGTTTGCAATAAAAGTTAAACAGTATTTAAATATCTACAAACTACTGAATATAAAATTTCGAAAAAAAAATTTCGGCTACAAGTAAACATCATTGTGATTTTTTAAATATTAAAATGCATTTTTGATTTCATAATATTATTGCTCACCTGAAGGCGAATTCTGATGAAATGTTGCTAAAGTAGTTCTTTCCGACTTTTCGGGCCAAATACCTCACTGTGCGCTGATTTAATTGGGGCCACTCTTTTAGATAAATTCAATTGCGAAATCGCATATTTTGATATTTTCTGAGGAACATTCGGTCGAGCACCAAGAAATACCGACGCTGGTCCAGCGTCGTCAATCGTCGCTGATAAGGCCTCCTGTCGAGATTATAGTGTCACTTGACACGTTTGGGCGGGCAATCAACGCGACAGACCGGTGTCCCGGGCCGGACCAGCGATTTTCTACGACGCAAAAGATTTGCCTCCGTCCCCCTTTGTCCTCCTCTTTCTCGGTCGACCTGGGCATTATTTTCTTCCACTAGTTCAGGCCCACATCAGGCGAATGCACCTGCGAGTAGGAACAGGTCGGAACAGGTCCGCACAGGTCCGTGTGGCTAGGCTCCTCGTCGCCCCATCGGCTTCTACCTGTCCGTCGGTTCACTGGTCTGTTTTCATGGAATCCGTCGCGTTTCGAAATTCAGTCGAAGGGTAGGGTTTGGGGCAAGTCTCCTTTCTACATCTCGCCGAGATTCTATTCGGGTAAAAACATTTACTAATTATTTTGTAACATATGGATTTCGAAGATGTGCCAGAAATAGACTGCGGATCTTTATGCATTTTTAGTAAAAGTGAATAGATGAAATTAAAAACTGTTGAAATTTTTAAAAAATTGAAGATGTCAATATACATGATTTCTCCTCTATTAAAACCATTGAGGGGAAAAAATAACATTCAATTTGGTTTCTATTCCTTGCAATCGATGCGAACAATTTTAGTTTGCATAAAGCTTCGCAGTCTAGCCAGAAACGTCGAAATTTTCTCAACAGAAGAGTTCAGAATATTTTCATTCTGTTCAATGTATTGAATAAATACAAAATTCTATTATAAAATTAATTAATTTGTGTACCAGAATAGAAAAACTTACAATAATTAGCTGTTTACTAGTACTTTATTACTTTATAATGCAACAATGACATTAAAAAGTCGTGCATCATGCAAGATACTCAATCAAAGAGTATACGCAGCATTAGTAATCAGTCCTTATCTGGCGAGCATTTGTAATCTGCTTTCCTAATCTCAGGTATTTGATAAACATGAATAAATCTTTCTTTTCCGCCGGTCTGACTCACGAAGGGAAATCCGCGCAGCAGAAGAGTCCGCGATGATTAAACGGCTTTTAGCTGAAACGAAGAGACTCGCTGTCTGGGATGTATCGCTGTTCAATGGACGCGGTAGAGTAGGAAGGTCGGCCAGATAAAGTTAATCTAGAGAGATAACAGTGTAAATTTGCGGCCGCGAGATTTATGGAGTTTGATCAACACCAGGTTTCTCTGTGTCGAAAGGCCCTTATTGACCAGTAATCCGGTGTAACAGTGGCGAACAATGAAAGTCGATCCTGGTCGGGTCGTGACCTATCTAAAAATCTGGCTTCTTCCATGGGACAGGGACAAATGTTCAGAGATTCGTTAGCAAACGAGACTAGCCGTTTCGAAATATCATCCTCTTTGGACCAAGCTGCTTCACAGTTCTAATTTCTTTTCACCCTCATGTGTGGTTAGCACAGCTAATACTTGTGTAAACGTGACCCACAGAAAGAGAAGAACTGACGGAGGAGAAATGACCAGAAGAGAAACGCGAGATTACCAGTGTCCTCTTGCAGGGGGAGAAGGACAGTCACCCGGAGGTTCCGAGACACCGAAGGTACCAGTAGAGGATCTTAGGACTACGACGCGCTCGTGGTTTCACATCTGGCCTTGCCTTTTCTCTCATTCGTTTTCGTAGGATCTGCGCCGTGAAAAGATCCTCGCCACGTCACGTAATAAATGGCATGGGGCCCCGAAAACTGGTCGCTCTCCGCGCTGCTGCCCCTATCTTTATGGGATCTCGTCGTGAAGGTGGACAAAAAGGGTTCCCCTTCCACCGTGCCAGAGGGGACTCGGCTTCCTGGAATTCGTCGAGGTTTTCTGAGACTTTCGGGCCCCTTACCAAGAATCGCTCGAGACAGAGAGAAACAGACTGAGAGGACAGGAGAGAGAGAGAGAGAGAGAGAGAGAGAGAGAGAGAGAGAGAGAGAATCGCTCGAAGGAAAACTCTGTGGTATCGATGGCCGATTGTCTCGCATACGTACATTGTTATTCTCTGAATAGAGCGTTGCAGGTGACCGAAGAAATGAAATTTCAAGGGAAACGCGAGATGTTTTTCTTCACTTGGACCTCTCGTCGGTGAATATCCCCTTTGTCAGAAGTGTTTCGTATTTAGCTACTCGTCTTTCCTGGTGATTAATGAAGTTTGGGGTTTTGAGGTCTATTTGTTTGAATCCTTAAAGTATTGTTGAAATGAAGTAACTTACTTTTTAAGAATACACTGTATCAGTGGTTATACAATACTTACCATGTATAGTATCCGTCACCAAAATAATGACTAGACTACGGATCCTTATGCAAAATAAAAAGTGTCAGTATGGGTTTCAAGCAATAGAGACGAAATAGAATGTTCTTTTTTCCTTTCGTCATTCTAATAGATTCGCAAATAATATATTGACATGCCAAAATTCTTTAATCTTCCCGCTATTTTAAATTTCACCTACTCAAGTCTATATAAATCCATAAGATTCGCAGTCTAATAATGACTAATCAATTATTTTCATTTAATCAATTATTTTTCTTTTTATATGGTAAACAATTTCTCTTCCATTATTGGCATTTACTTGTATGTCTTTCATGCTGGTGGACTGTATATTCAATAATTTAGGTTGAGTTGCAATAGTTCCATGGTTTCCGAACCACATGGCCGTAAATACATACCATAATTTTGTACTTTAGAATCATTCGTGCGTCCGCAACAAACTCGTTGAAAACTACACAAATATAAAGGTTACTGTTTCATCGTGGACTCTCTGATTCCTCGCCAAAGAAACGATAACGACCGCAACCAGGTCATCGTTGTAACGTCACGTCGAGGTTACCAACGAGTAAATCCCGCGATTACATACGAAGTAAGGTCCCGTGCAACGTCGTCCCCATACCGTGACAAATTCCGTCACGCTCGGGGATAAGCTACCGTAGAAACGCACAAAATTAAACGAACCATCAAGGCAAATCGGCCCAAAGAGTTTGGATGGGGTCAGAAACATCGTTTCGGACCTAGCCGTCAGCCGATCCCGTCTTGGGGCAGTTTAGAAAATTAGTGGACCCATGGCAGTTTCACCTAAATTCTCGGGACGGTTCGCAGAAGAAAAAAAATTAGGCCATTAGGGGATCGGCCTGTAGCGACACGACGCGTCGTGTGTTCACGGAGTCCTGGCAACCTTGGCTAGTCGCGGCCGAGAGGAAAAACAACGCGCACGGGAGGGGGGTACGCGGCGGGGTAGAATTAGGGCAAGTTAGAACGGTGGTTAGCGTGGGAGGGTGAGCGGCTAATCACAGTAATTTCGTTATGGGAGCCACCAAGAACAGGGTCCGTCTCGCTGCTCCTCCGCGCGGTGCATTTTAATAAACCGCGAGAGCAGAGAGCAAGAAAGGTGGTTGAGGGTAGGATTGGGTGAAGGGGGAGTTGGCTCCTATCCTTGCGAAGATGAACAAAGAAAAACGACTAATGGAAGGGCCGGGGTGGGAGAGCAACAGGGGAGAGGGAGAATATAGCCCCATGGTGTTGCCGTATGGGAAATCGCCGGCGGGTATGGTCAACGCGCGCATAATCGGTGGGCGTTGCACGAATTATTACGAGAAGCCAAAAAGTACTGATGAATTATTCTAACTCTGCACACAGCACCCGCACCAAAGGAAACCTTTCCATCGCTCGGCGAGGGGCCAATGAGAGACGTTCTTTGACCCCAGATTGCAACTGGGGAGACGCAGGTATATAAATGCACACCGAGAAATCGTTTACTGGTTATCCCATCCTCGTTCCTCCCCCGCCGTCGTCCAAGTGGGTACATCACCCGAAATTACGGGTTCGCGATCCTGCACCGCGTTGCTTCTTCAGTTTCCTCCTTCTTCGAACGTTTTCTTCGATTTGTTTTTTACTGGACGATACCTGCGACTCCGACTACCATCCAGCTCGGCCCATTCCGAGATCGGTATCCGATTTCTTGATTCCTGATACTCGAGTGCCTGTTACCACCTAGGCCATTGTCATTTAATAATGTTTTGAATTGACTTCGTGTTTAACCCTCCGCGAACCAGACGGAGTTAAATTGACAGGTTTAATTAAAAAACTAAATATACTAATATGTTTGGATTCTTAAAAATAAGTCGTTCATTTTTAAAAGTTAATTTTTAAATAATTTAAAAATTTTTTAAAATATTTTTAAAGTGCGTTTTGAATCTAATTATTTATTTGTAGATAATGGTTGGGGTAAAATAATCCCTCATGATTCAGGTTGTGGCCTTTATTCGCCTCGTGGAGAGCTAAGTACTTAGTTGTACTGAAACATTGAGTGTACTAAATTTAATTAATCCTAATTTCAGTTTTTGTTTCACTATGTAGAATATTTAATCTACATAAATTTTAATATAAGATTTAAGCGTTAACTCTTGCTCGCCGCTCCATTACAATCACGCACTAAGAAATGCTTTCGCACATAGAAAATACACAATATTTTAACTAGTGAATATTAAAATACAGAATGCAATTATACGCTGGTTTATTTGCTAACTCCTTCGTGTCTACATAGATGTAGTCGGCCATCGTTCCAGAAGCACAACGCATTATTTAAAAGAGAAGCCTTGGGGTGCATTAATAGTCATAATAACTGTCCAACCTGCTAGAGTCATTTCAGACTACTAAAGCGTGTACAAAAGCAGTAGGGTGGATAGCTGATAGGTCTGTCAGTGCATCCCACGCCTCTTTCTTCGAGAGACAGACAGCAGTTAAGGGGTTATTCTAGCGTAACATGTCAAAAAAAAAAAGGAAACGATTCTTTACATATGTCAAAGGCGTTCTATTTCAAAAATATGCTACTAATATTTTATAGTCCTATTCATTATTCTCGAAACCATGTTTTCCGGAACGGTTGCCACGGCATTTCAAAAACTACTTAACCAATACAACTGAAATTTTACATTTTCAACACATGTGTAGCTATCGTTTATATCTCATCAAAATATATTATTTCTAATTTTTACAGTTTCTTCTCATCTTTTCGTTTTTGTTGATACAAACCATAGCCACCAGCATACGAAATTAGAATCAGCTTAATTTTTTTAATTTCAGATAGGCACAACACACTTCTTCCACTCATCCGATTTTGGCGTGCTCCACTTCAGTCAAATTATGCAGAGTGTCCCAAAAATGTATTCACGTGTCCCGAGGAATCACTGCTTTCAAGGGAGTACATTTTTGGGACACGCTGTATATGGATTAAATAATTTCCGATTATTTTCAAAAAAGTAAACACGTGGAAATGGAGTATATTATATATTAATAGCTTTCGGTTAATATTTGAAGAAAATTTGCAGGAAAGCTGTCACGTTATCCTCTTAATAGAAACGAGTTTGCGTCCGCCTCGGCGACAACATACATTTTTTTCCGTCGATAAATCTTTCGAGTCATCGACCGAAGAAAATTGATAATCCCGGTCGGCGTCCGGGCAGCACGAAGCAACGTGTTTCGGGGTGGAAAAAGAGTACAGAGGCAAATAAAGTCCTCGTTAATCCAGACCGATGCGAGAGCTCGGTGAATCCTCTTTGGATGAAAGTATTAGCGCAGAGTGAACGAGAGCGAGTTCGGTCATTTTTGTTTTTCCCGGTTGGGCACGATGATGAATAATTAGAGAGCCAGGTCGGGAGCTCGTTCTTTTTCCCCTCGGTCCGAATCCGTGGATATAGACGCGGAAACTGAAGCAACCAGTCTGCTGGGTTGCCCCGGGTGCACTCGTTATCTCGTTGTTCCGGGGACCTGTTCGACCAGAAAAAATATGTCCCGGGGAATTCAAGGCTCAAGGCTGGCGGGACACACGAACGACCGCGGTACAAGACGGGCGCGGGAAACCTTATCGCGAGCAAACAAGCTCGACAAGGACGTTATTTTCATAAAAGTACGGCAAATTTCTCCCGTTCTCTTTAATTTCTCTTTTTGTACTTTTCGAGAAACGCATTAATGCTCGCGCCGCGAACATACCGAAGCGGACAGGTCGCCGTTGACTCCGTTTAAAACGCTGAGATTCCACCGCACCGCGAGGGTTACGATGTTCAGTCGCATGAGAAGAGTCGCGGGTGTCCGATAACCTCGATCGAGGTATAAATATTTAACGGTGGTCCCGTTAACACTCCTCCTCGATTCGTAAACCGACTCTCGTGTGTCGACGTCTGATAACGGCTTACGTTCGTTTAAATGATATATAAATAGCTGCGCGAACACCGCGATATACTCCACGGGGACCAGAAAGCAAAAAATGCTACGATAAAGTCGAGGCGCGACCTACATTAAACGAAGCAGCGCAGGATAGAGACCAGAATCTCTTATCAAACCGATAACAGACGCGTGAATCAGTGAATGTATGAATCGTTGACGTTAACTTCGCATCTTCGGGTTATTTATAGACACGAATCCCTTTTCTTAGTTGTATTAAGATTGTTACGACGATGATATTGCCACGCGTTACAACACCGATCGCAATACGTAGTTCTCATCCTGCGAACCGCATGACATCCATTAAGGTGAGAAATACGTACGACGCGGATTTTTCGCGCTGTTGTTGGATAGCTGTTACGTACGGACACATTTCCGTCGTGACTTTTGGCCCCTTCCGGAAGATGTGGGCCAGGACAAAGGGTCTATTCAAAATCGAAGGAAACCAGTGCTCTTTTGCCGATGCTCTTACTACAAGAAGTATCGAAACTCTCGATATGAATTGTAGGAACTCTCTCACGCCATGTTTACTCTGACACAAAATTTGTAAAGTATTGGCAGTTTCATAACCTTGGGTTAGTACTTTTATACGTAGGATAATAAAAGTGATCGATTCGTTGAACAAGAAAAATTGGGTTGCATTACAGAGTAAAGTGCAATTGCGCCACACACACACACAGGCAGGTACATCGGTGCATTCACATGAAATATTAGAACATAGGACGTTATCCCAGTTCCCAGAATCATCCTATACACTATACATATAGAATTTTGTAGATGTTTAAATCGAGAATCATTGAAAAATCCTGATAATGGAGTGCTTACACAGAAATGTTGAAACAAATTATGTTGAAATAATGTAATTTATTATTTTAATAATAAATATGTAGATCATGAATGAAATTTTTTAATTCTTACTATTAATTTTCATCAGGAAACACACGCTCCGATAAATTAGTTATAACTCATCACAAACCTTTTTATCGAATATAATGATACGAGAAAGAAAATCGTCAATCGTGTTTTATAATCGTCAATAAACTTACAGAATGATTATACTAATATATTAATAACTATACAATACTAATTTCGATGATAACGAAATGAAATCTGTGCGAAATTGTTCTATATGCCTATTTGTTAAAACATTTGAAAATTGCTAATGAATGAACGCTATTTCAGAGACTGTTTAAGAACGCAAAAAGCGTGCTATAAAATCTATTGACTATCGATGAAGTAGAGTACTTCACGGTTGTACAAATAAAAAATATAATACTGAAGCCTCAGTCTTCAAGCCTTTAACTACGTATAACGTCAAAATTTATTTTTGTTTCGACTTTTCGGGCCAGATACCCTACTGTGCATCGGTTCGTCCACAACTGAAGTTAGGTGTCCGTTTGAGAGTAAAACTCTCTCGAGTTGTTCTCGACACTATTTCTTGCAAGTAGGCACTGTGTTGAGTCACAGTCAAGTCACTTTGACTAGCTTGGATTCTTAGCTTAACAAACTCGCAAACACAACCGATCTTCGGTCATATAGGCCAGCACAGCCCTCGGCTTGTAACATAGCAACGGAGTGCTGAGGAATCGTGTCACCTGTGCTTTTGGTTGGTCGACTTGTGCGTCACGATTTGGTTCCGTCATGCCACCAAGGGGGCAACGTCTGATTGTGCAACGGTCCCTATTTTGTTGAGAGGCTCCAGAGTGTGCTTTCGCCAAACGTACACTCGAATGGTAGTCGTCCCTCTCTTCTGTGTATATGTAGAGTGAACACCGAAGAGGGCGGAGGCAAGTGGCTGAGAAAGGATTGGATAGTGAATCATACCTTGTTCTCGTGACGTCAGAAGACAGTGTAGAAAGCTCGTAATTCGACTCCATGATTTCGTAATTTCGGGAGACGCCTCGGCGCGGCGACTGTCGGAATATGAAATTTTTTCAGGCGACAGGGACGAGATCTCTAACTCTGAAACAAAGAGAAAGAATAAAAGATGCATGAGCTCCTCGTAAAGTCCTTCTCGTTTCTTGGCGTGACAAAACCGATTTTCTTTTATGGTCTCTGAACGATCGATAACATGAAAACGTTGTACCGAAATTGGAAATTCAAATTGAATGATTAGTGTCGTTTCCACCATCCGAAGTCGACTGATACAAGGGACGAATTATTAAATTGGTATTGACAAGTGAATCAGAGTGTGAGCATATTTCGTGTGTGGGATAATTCAGTCGATTATTAATCGAACTTCGATTGTTCGACTGTTAATATATCAGAACAATTATTCAGTTATAATCTTTTACTCAATTTTTATTAATTCGTGCGTTATTGCAGATGGATTACTTTAGACCTGAAAAACTTCAGATATCAGAGGTTCGGATAATCGAGGTCCCTTTGTACACATACAATAGGATCATAGAGTAATATTGTGCAATCTTTTCATACCTGAAGTGACGATTACGTCAATCTTACGAAAGTCTATTACATCACTAGTCTGACAAAGCACCGAAAAACGATAAAGGTTGCACAAAATTATGGTAGTATCGATTACCTCGACAGAGCTAATACTGATAAAGAATAATCAGGTTGATATTATGAAGTGGCTGGCCGACATCTTTACACTTCGTGCCCCGTGTTCAGAGACCTCAAGACTTTCTTTGAAGAGAAATAACGCAGTTTTCAAAATAGGAATAATTGTAGAACATTGTAGTGACAACTACTAACTGCTCGTATTTTATTTTCAAATCGGAAGCGAACGATTCCTAACGCTAGGTTCACTTTATTCTAGCGGATTGTAATATTTTTAATGTACGATTGTTGAGATTCTAAAGATGCATCTATGAGGAATTGTTCAATTTTGTTTCTTTAGGTATATACTATTAAAAAATACGGCTAAAAATTTGGTGCATGAACTTTTGTTATTTTTATAAAATAATATAAACTAGTCATTTTTACAACTTTGTAAATCTAGTGTAATAAACGTAACTTCGATCATTTGAAGCGAGTAATACTGTAAAGGAAATCACTGGAACGAAAGGGCTATCCTAATTATGAATGTTTGAAAGCAGCAATAATAATCATACCAAAAATTTTTAATAAAAATATTAGAAAAATAAAGGGGTGTTTTTATATTGACACTTTGCAGTCGGAGCTATTTCAACTCAATAATGAAACATTTCTTCCGACTTCGAATAATTCCATTGTATATGATTGTCTTCATTTTATGGATATGAAATTTATATACTTCATACAATACTTAAATTGTAGTAATTGATTAGATACTAACATATTTAATAACATAAACAATATTGTGAATAATGATACAACAATTTTTAGTGGTGAGTTTGAGTCACCACTCGAGTGCTAAGGGATAAAATAAACATATTAAGAACCGAATATAATTCACATGGAAAGATTTAATTTTGCATAAAGATAAAATATTAAGAAATAACAAGATGTGTTTTTCCAAAAGTCTTAGAGTGTCTTGGGGTAAACAGTAGAAAAGTTGTAGTATGAAAAACAATGTAGTCGTGTAGGAAAAACAAACGAATACGGGTTAAGAAGTATCGCATCGATGTTCTCAAGCAAGTAAGCAAAACTGGTCGGTTGATTTGACTGCTTTGAAAAAAAAAGATGAACGAGACGAGGAAGAAGCACGCTGAAGTAGGTAGACGGCGGGCGACGCGGCGGGACAAGGCTCTCGTCGTCGATGGCCAGGCTAGTGAATCATTCCACGCTCTTGTCACGAAAAGATATTAATTTGGCTCCGTTCTCTCGGTACCGAGCAGCCGGTTTCGTGGAAAGGTACTTTCGGTTAGTTTACTACTCGCTCCGGAACACCCTTGCTATCGGGCAAAAAATTTTATCCTCTCCACTGGCTTTAGGTTTCCGCGGTGTCCGCGCGGCGATGAACACGATTAACCAATTAGCGGTACCGTTCTCCTTGTTCTACGCGTGGCAACTTTATCGTACCCGCCATATTTTACGACGCGTTATTTGGGGAACGGCCTCTCGGAATTTCAGTCGGCGAACCGACCACCTTTTTGCTACCGTGCGCCTCCACGAGACGAAACAGTAACTTTCGTCACGATTTTTCGTCTTACGCAAGCCGTTGCTCTATCTACAGCCATCTTTATAGTCGTTTACGACGAAGCACTGCCATCGCTGCTTACAAGATCTAGTCGTTCACTTCGAAATTGTGTCCGTTTGTTTATCGTTACATAGCTTCTCGAAGTGAAAACTTCTTTAGGCGCACCGCGTACACAACTGCTGGGCAGTGAATGAGTCTAGTCCGTCACGCTCCGAGGTGAAACGCTATTCGAGTAAACGTGGATGAGTCGAGGTTAGCCGAACGAGCGAGAAACAGACAGGTGTGCAATCGCCATAGAAGTTTTCACTTCGGGTCGTGCGGTCTTTTGCGCACAGTATTGTTGTTTCTGTGACTGCACATTGTTAGGTCACACATATTGCATTTACTTTTCATGAAAATACACGAAACTAATAAAGGAAAGTACCCAAACAAGGGATACCATATTTACTTATGAATATCTTTGTAAGTTATATGTAGACTGCGGATCTTCATGCAAAACAAAAATGTTTTGTATCGTTTATAGAAAACAGTAGCTTAATGAAAATTCAGTTTATAGTAGTATTTTTACGTTGGAAACATCGTACATCAATTTCTTCATGAATACTTAAAAATCCGTAGTCTACAAAACACATTTTTTAAATTTTCGTTATTGGCCCAGACAAAGAAGGTGTAAAAATCAATTTTTACTATTTGTTTAAATGCGTCTTTTCAACATGTTTATTGGAGATGTCATTTTACCAAACTAATCCTTCTAGACTGACAGAGAAATAAAGTTTGATTTGTTTGGTCTATTTCTAAAAAGAGTTATTCTGATCTGAACTGTGTGTGATCGTGATTAATCATGTGAGTAACTATAATCTGTGCTTCCGATACTCGCAGTCCTCGGTGAAATGTTTAGATCCGTGTTAACTCAACCTCTCGAAAGAAAATACTTTATATGTACAAGAAGAGCCGTTTACGAGGAATCGACTGACCACTTCGCGAGGTAACAAGATTGCGCAATGTTGTGCAAGGCCTTAGTCTTGAAAGCAGTGGATGAGACAGCGAGTTAAAAACAAGCTCGTGTATTCGAGACCAAAAAATCAACGACCCGTGGGACCGAAGAATGCGAATCCTCGAGATTCTTCGGCGATTCGTATCGTGCGTCATAATTATCCGCGTGTGTCTCTCGCGAAACGCGGTCGCGAAAGAGATGCAAGACAGCTGCGCATGCAAACAAGGATGCATGTACCGGCCGAAACGTTCGTTGACACTCGATTAATCCGCATTCCGCGAATCCTGCCCTGCCGAACCCGTCGCGGTGTCCCGGGTCGAGTGCGTCGCCAGCAACCGGTGACTCACGCGATCAGTAGCAAATTCGCGCGGTACGTTGACCTAGACACCGGTTTCTCTACTAGTCGACTATTTAACACGTGTGCCGATCAGGTGAACACACAGCGACGGTAAAAGGGAAAGAGGTGGCGCGAGGTTCGGTGAGGTAGAGAAAGAAAGAGAGAGAGAGAGTGAGAGAGAGGGAGAGAGTGGTGGGGAGGAGAGCAATTGGAAAGGAAGAAAGAACGAAGGCGGAGAGGAGAGAAAAAAAAAGTGATGACTAAGAGACGTGCACGTGGAGGAGCGCGATGCACCGTTAACGGGGTGGTTCTGGAAGGGGCTCGTAACCACCATCATCATCATCGTCGTAGCCACCAGCAAGGGCCCGATGAGTCATCCGACCGTTGGTCTCCCCGCAGAAAAAACGGAAGGATCCAACAGGGGCGCCTCCTTCGCCATAGGGCCCCCGCAGGCCAGACTAGCTAACCTTGTTAGACCCAGTATACATCTTGCACAACGCTGCTAATTATTCTGTGTACAAGATACGTGTGACTCGGATGGATTACGGAAAAAATAACAACGAACGTAAACAACGGCGGTTGACTGCATCCACGTGATCGATGAAACAGGACATCGGCAACAACCGTGTGAAAGTGATTTTGCTTTTTGGTATTGCGACGATTTGATTCCATATTCAGATTGCCAGATATAGGTAACATGTAAAGAGTTAGGCATAGATTTTAGATAAACGTTCGACCCGAAGATGGAACATGTGACGACTGGTCCTCCAAAACAAGACTATTAACGTGATTTTGTTTGTCAGTGCTGCGACGAATTGATTTGATATTTGGATTAAGTATAAATAGAGTACAGATAGGTATACGTGAATATGATGTAAATGATCGTCACATTGAACCTCTCATATTTCAAAAAGAAATGATTTTTTACATAAGTAGGTTAACACTTTCTTGTAGAGAATATCAAGATGCATTGAGCGGTGCAATCAAATATATGTCCTCTATACATCCACCTCCGAAAGACTACTAACGACAATGCGTGCCACTCTTCATACCATTCAACTTTACCAGTCTCCGCTACGAATAATAATAGTCACGTAAATCTAAATGTTATTGTAATATGTGGTGACCTACCCTGTATATGTATGTCGATTTTACAATAGATAAAACGACTGCAAATTGTAAAAATTTAGAAAGAAGTTCATTTATGATCAAATTAGACGTGTGTATTTACACAATTTCTTTGTATTGTATATTTCATAACTAATTTCATTAAGAAAATGTTTCTCCACTGATTAATGGAGTATCTCATATCAACGAAAAACACGGGACGGGAAAAGTCGATGATATCGTTGTTCAACGGAGCCTGACGTCCACGTATGTTAAAATAATGGATGACAAGAGCAAACCGGATACTGCAACAGGTGAGATAAGGTGGGCCAAGATGCGATCTAATGAAATTAGAAAGTACCCAGAGCGCCCGATGGCCCGATAGCCACCGCCATTGCCGCCGCCGCCATTTTTGTCCGGGCCGATAACAAGCATTTTGTCTGCTACTTAGTGCATGCTAATGGGCGCGAAACATGACTCACTGTGTTTACTGTTCTACTATCAGGTAATGGATTGTAGATCTATCACTTTCTATTTGAAGTTGATGCGTATCTGAAGCCGTTACGTGGCTCGCATTACACGGTTCGTTTTACCGTTTTGATATGGAACAAGCGATATCGACGGATTTAATGTTGGAATAACCAGGTACACTACTTGAAACAATAAAATCATCAGAGAGACGAGATATGTATAGAGGAGAAAATCGAGGGTAAGATTTTATCGGTACACCCACTCCGTGTATCTACCGATGTCACTTTTCTCTCGTCATCGTTACGCAACACTTCATTTGCATTTTACCCATTCTACTTCCCTCAGTGTGTACGGGGTTTTCAGAGATGTAGAGTAAATATTTTAAAGAGCAATTTTATAAGGCAGACGTGCTTACTTGGTGACCCGCGAGACATGTCTTCCCTGCGACCCCCTCCGTATTTGGCAGAGTCTGATGGTTGCTAGCTAACTCCATCACTGGCATAAGAAGCACATGTATCTGTGCGAAGTGTGGATGTGCGGATGAGGGTGCTTTTGCATGTTTTTACATAATAATATTTCTTCGTTTAACTACTAGAGATAGATGAGGGACTGTATTCTGGAAAGAATAGCACTTTGGAAATTAAATAACGATTCGCGAATACTAATTTTAACACAACTGCAGCTTAAGTGTTCATTCAGTTGGCAGGTCATCCTATAATCTGGCATAATTGTACTCCAAATACATAGTCAAACAAAAAAACAGTCTAATTATAACTAGACTGCGTATTTTATGCATTTATGATAAAAAACGTGTAAGTGTGATTTAAAGTACAGTGAACAAATTAGAAGAATTTAAAATCATTGAAGAAAGAATGAAATTGTTACTGTGATTTTGAACACAATGTAAATTATGTTCAGCTGTATAAACTTCACTTGTTAGTGGTCTGAGTAAGCTAAAAATTAAAAAAAAAACATCAATTTTTATATATTTCCACCAGAATATCTTCTAATTGACATGCAGTATTTTTCACACAAAGGTAGAAATGTGAAAAATATAAAATTGAAATATTGTGGTCCTCGTTAAGTTTCAAGAGTCTGTACTAGTCACGTTTATATTATAATCGATTGTTGTGTAGCCAAAAGAATTGCAGGTTGAAATCAATTGTATTAAAAAATTTAGGTATATTTGTACGCGTTTATTTCCGTGAGCGTTGCATGCTTTTCAGGGAAATCGAACACCCTATACATCGGGCAGTCAGCAAATTCATAGCTGTCGATGTCTCGATCCTGTAGGGAGGGAAACCGTTGCGTAAAAAGACGGCCGCGGAGGAGGTTGACGCTGTTGGAAAAACCGAGGAAAAAGGAGGCTGTAGTCATTCAACAATGTCACCCTGTCACGCTACCCCTCACCGCCCAGGCCGACCGGGAAAATAAATGAAATGCATTTCCATCGAGTGCATACTTCGGTACTCGCGGACTATTAATATCGCTATGACAGCTTGACTAATGATCCTCGATATCGAAGCACGGCTTTGACATTACGAGATTAAAATCCTGCGGATCAAGGAAAAAATGATCGCGGAGAGGGCATGACAGATGCGAGGAACCTTTAGCAACTTAATACGATTGCGTCTATCGACTTTGCTTCCTTTACCATGTTTTATGCATCGACTTATTTTCTAAGACCGTATTACATTACATTCAAGTATTAATGTAGTCTTTAAACAAGATTCCGTACACTATTGCTGGCGGTTTGTTACTTTGTAACTTTGAATACCTCGTTACCGCGTTTCTGGTTAATATTTTTGTACGGGGTAGTGCACCCAATAGTATCAGTTTATAATTTCATTAATAGTGTAATTAGAGAACAATGTCCAGGGAGAGAGATGAATGTTTCAAAGAGTACTACATTAAAGCCTTGATCTAAACAAACCGTAAGATTTAGGAAAAATAAATATCCCGCGAGGGGCCATAAAGCCCGAGCTGCCCGCCGAGCAGTGTAAAGTGTGAACATGCCGCTTTCGGTGTGAACCCCAGTACTAATCCAATTACAAAACGTCTTCATTTTTCATTATTCTTTTATGAGACTTTTACCAACTAATTCGTGGCTTTTTTTTAAATTAAAATCACGCTAAACACGATATAATTTGAACTGTGTATTCTAGAAATAAATTGTTTTAAGAAGGCAATAAATTTTGATGGAATATGTTATAAAATGCATTTCAAAACGTGAAACCAAATTGACATCTTGAAGTATTTGATATTTATTTATGGTTTCGAATGTATTGAGAATTGACGTTTAGTAAGAGGGTAGCAAGAGAAATGGATGTGCTTGGGCATAGACAGGAAGGAGAACAATAATATTTATTCGGTATAAATATCAAAGATAAACCGATCTATTGTATCGACTTTCCTGTCGAATCTAACGAGAATCGGTCGGCGAAATGACAGGCGAAAAACGAACGAAATTACCCCTCGAGTTGATCACAGCGCCAATAAGGGGGTAGTTTACCTCGGGACCGGCGAATTTACGGGTACCGGTGGGGTGGTCAGAGCGGCGTTGGGGCGGAATAACAATCTCGCAGAGTGTTTCTGGATATCAGCCTTAATGCAGCTTGTCTGGTCAACCAGATGCCCTGATAGGCAGATCCAAATTTTTTATTCATGAGCGCCGTTCTGATGGGATTTTCATCGCCGGGCTCACCTGTCTGCCACTGCCGATCGCCGCATGATGCAATTGAACGGAGGACCGACGCCGCCGACACCCTAAATCTGCCACGTTTATTTATGTAAAATGCGAACCCGGTCGCTTGTTTCAACCGTATCGCGTCGAAAAATAGCCACGAACGCAACAATCGACGCTGCGCCGCGGACACAACCGACCATTTTGGACCGGACATTCTCATGAAGGTGACTATACGTGTACTAGGCTGTCACGCGCAAATTGCTCGATTTTACTAGTGCAGTGTGTTTGCCTAGAATTTCATAAACGAGCAGCATCAGCAATCGGTCCTGTACACCAGACATATCTGTTTAAAATGAGCATTCTATTATTTACCGAGCTTTGTTTGTTCTGGCGGTAACCGTAAATCGAAATCATACGTTGTCAGTTTTGTACTCTTAATTTAAATTGAAGAAATGTAGTTCTGTTTTGACGCCCCGGTGCGGTGGTCTTGTAATTGCAGTAATTATTATTTCATAAGAGCTACCGACACCTGCGAAGTCTGGGCGTCGTTCCGGGACTATTAAAAATATCCCAAGCGGTGTTCCTGCGAGTGGTGGGTTAAACGGTGAAGCAAAAATCGCGTGACGCACGCAATTAGCGAGCGAATTTCCCGAAATGAGCGCCGATTAACCGGACTGGTGCCCGTGGGGAAAAAAGTCACCGGCTATTTGCACGCGGAAAAAATCCTCGCGACCGCGTGTTTCGAAAAAATATTTTCGCCGCGCGACGGTTGTTATCTGAATCAGCCGGCGGTCGTGCCGTAAAAAAAATGCCGGACCTTTACGCGTTACGGCCGCGCCATTAGACGCGGCGCATTACATTTTGTTTCGCGTTTAATTTTGGCAGTTTTCGCTGGTTGCTAACAAGCGTCGCGGCATCGCGCGCCACGGCACCGCGTAATTAACAGCGCTAATTTTAATTGCTGTGCAACAAAGAGTGGGCGGACTCGTTGGGACTCCCTTGGGAACACGGCGAGCACTCCGTTGATGAACGATAATTTCGTCAGATTTCTTTTCCGTCCTTCACTCCGTACGATTCGGCTTCTCTTCCTCCCCGTCACGCCGAAATCACATCGCAGCCAGGCCAGCCACCCTTGCGAGATCCTCCGCTCGGTGATCACCAGATTCGATTCCCCGCGAGCCGTTGCAATCCTTCCTCAACCGGAGCGATTTAATTTCACTATGCCCGAGGAGTGCAGGAAACGCAGCTTCCAGAGAATGTTAAATTTCTCACGTGAGGAAACACGAGCATGATTCACCGAAACGTTATTTGATATCACGTTAATTATTCTTTCTCCTCTTCATCGCAATATTTCCTCTTCTCGTAGATTTGTTTGTGCGTACTACGGGTGTACCCGCTATTTCGGGTTCGGACCGGGTTGAGTCGGGTCGGGAATCCAAAAGATCTCTTTAAGGATGAGTCTAGTTTGCGGATCCCAAAATTTGTTATCACACGACCATAACGCTTTATGGATTTTAACTTTTCGGTTTCCGTCCTGACTCGTACCATCCCGAGACTCGGATACTTGCACATCCCAAATGCCTACTAATAAGTAACCCCTTCTACGATGCTATTCCCCTACACTCCTACGCTTCCGTTACTCGTTTTGTGTCTGTCGTGCTTGTGTCACAATGTCATGTGACTAATCCGATACTGGTAGAGAGGAGGTAACTCTTTCTCCTCAATTCGAGCCAGTTCCTCAGATCTGGCGATACTGCTTGCAGAGTGCCGGTGCACATTAAAATATGATTATACACACCATGGTCTTGAATAATTAAATAAAATGTCTCTAAAGTACCTGACCACTTAACTGTGGTCAAAAAGAAATTTGTTTTTTCTACGCTCAGATCTTGAACCAATACAATTTAATCAAACTCTAATACAATATTTTGGTTGTCTCGTTCATCATACATAATATTACTTGAAACATATTGAAATTATACTTACACAACATATTATCATATTCGTATATTATATTGCTTACTGTATCCAAACTGTCCATGTATCGTGTATGCTGTATAACCTTTATTTGGCTTAAAGCAATAAATAAATAATATATGTAGCTTCGTATGTACATCAGAAGCCAGTAAATTGAGAAACATGAAAAGTGTCGCGAAGTACAATTTTCCGAATTTCATATCGTTATGGACCGAACAGAAGTTTCAAGATAAATTCCAGACCAGCTCGCGGATTAAAATGGGTCAGCTCGTTCGCGACAGCAGGAAACGACAGTGTTCGGTTCGAGAATAAGAGAGAACATTGTTCTCGGAGAAATAGATTCTCTTTTCGCCCAATACAATTCGTCTAGGGCATTTTGCTTTCCGGGTCGATCGCCGCCTGTATAGCGGCGGGTGAAGAACGAGAGGAAAGTAACGGATCGCCGTCCATAGGGTTTAAGTGTCCGAGTGGCGCCATTCCTAGACATTGTTATCCGCGTTCGGATTTCCCTTTCATGATCTCCGACTGGCATCTGCATCGCGTATGTATACATATGTATATATAGGAACCTCGCCGTCGCTTGGTGTCGCGGAGACGACTGCCGAATTGACAAGGACTTACTTGCTTGGCAGAAATTGTGAAAAGTTACCACCAGACTTTTCGCTATTCTTTTGAAGCACCTGAAGTGAAGCTTTGAAATGAGGAGGGTAAATTAGATGGAAGCATGCTTCCCCATTACTGACAAATTTTATAGATATTCATGAAAATATAATTAGTAGACTGCGGATCTTTATACAAAACAAAGTTTTCTTACCTGAATTACAACGAGCTGGAGTAAAATAGAAATTGATTTTCGTTTCGTAGGTTAAAATTAGTAAAAGTCTATTCAAATTTTTCTAATATTTTTGCTATTTTAAATTCTCACTTTTGTCATAAATGCGTAAAATCCGCAGTCTAATAATTACTCATCACCAGACTGCGGATTTTTACGCATTTCTGGAGAAATTGACTGCGTGAAAAATAAAACAGTAAATGATTAGAAAAATCTGACGACATTGTTATGCTGTTTTCAATGCATCCAGATTATTCCGGGGTGAAACTAATTCTTGTTTAACTCCTGCTACCTACGATCGATGCAGTACATCTTTATTTTGCATCAAGATCCGCAGTGCAATTATTACATAACTTGGCATTTATTACGTTAGTAGAACATGTCTTTTTTAAAGACATAATTTAGACAGATACTTACACGTGAAGGTCAACACATCGCACATCGTTGAATTTGTTTCTTTATGAGTTATAAGACGGTTGCAATGAAAAAATAAACGATATCTGTATATGAGAGGGACAAATTCTTTTTTATAATACGGATCTGTATGAATTCTTTTGCAGTGTCTTAAGTATTATCGCGAAGTGTATTTACTGAAATTCGGTTGTTTGCAAGGGCAATCCGTTGAATATGGCAGAATAGTATGGAACGGAACGCACGCCCCCTGTATTTGTTAAACAGTTGTGTAAGTACCCACAAACTGCGCGGTGATTGCGGTCACGTGGCGGTTCGCATCGCTCAAATGGAAAGTAAAACAGAGACTGTACACGCCCCGGAGGGTGGTTTCTCTGAATGGATGTTGATTGTAATCATCGGGTGTAAGTAATGCCCGAGCGACGCCGCGTTATACAATCGTAAAATCCGGCGTGGCTCGAATATTATTCGAAAATGCGATCGTGGGCTGTGCGGGCTGGGAGAAGATCACGAAAACTCCCGCGTCCCACGCGTTCAAAATCTATTTACATCAAGAACGCAATGATTTATCGTGCTTCAGTGATCGAACTCTTGATTGTAAAAACCTTGTTAGTATATTCTTGTGCGAACACGTAGGTGTACTACTGTCCAGAAGTTCGAGGATGTTCGTCAATCGAAATAAAAATATAATCGGTCAAAAACGTCCCCGTATACCGTACAAAAATTTCAATTTATTAATAATTAAAATTTAAAAAAAGGTGACCATAACAAAAATAATATCAAAGCATTCTTCATACAAGAAAAACTTCAACAGTTTAGTGTTAACAATTCAGCAGAATGTTTACCAAGCAGACTTTTTCAACATTTCGTCAAACAATTTATCAGTTAATTGCCCAAAGTGTAAATAAACCGTACTTTGATGTATACAGTAGGTAGGTTCCTGAACGATCCTTCATCATTACTTCAAACTGAATCATTATAAAATCAATGTCGACCAGGCTGACTGCAGAAATTAGAGGAATTTTTTTTTATTGATGCAATTTGAGTTTCAGGGAAGATATTATTTTGCAATACTGTATAAATTACAGGAATAGCGTGCTATGAATAATAAGATGAAATATTATTCCACCAACCTAAGAAATTAGTTAATACGATGTAAACAAGGATGTAACAAATTATTAATGAAAGCCATTAATTTAAACAATTACGATTAATAAATTAATATGTACGTAACCCCCCGGCTGAATCTCATTCATTCATTATTTTACTTGTTAATAAATGGATGTATTTTTTCATGAATAATGTTATGGTTTGGAATATATTGATGTAAAAATTATTTATTTCTGATCATCTTGGTTGGAGATATTTTATTTACTTTTTAGTGTGACTTTATGAGGGACAAGAGATCGCGACGTGTGAAGTAAATTAGGACAATAATTTAATTCATGCGTTAAGAGCTTTTAGCACAGAAACTTTGGACCCCAGCCTTAATGAGTCTAATGACTCCGGAGCACAAACTGAATATAATTCTCCAGTCTTTGATCAGAGAGCAAGTTGCTAGTTAATTTAATCTATTGACGATCGAGCCGTTGTCTACAAATGATCGACAACTCCGTTCGAACAAATACCACACCTCAGTGCGCAAACGCGGTTGCCGTCGAAGACGGGCGCACTGTTTTCACACGAGATGACGTTTAATTAATAAAACCGACGCCCTCGGCACGACGCGCCGGCGATATCAGACCGCAGTGTTTGAAGACAAGTGTCTGAGCAGCTTGAAAACGGATCGAAGCTGTTTGTCGGGCTAGAAACACGTTGTCAAACCGGGTACGAAATGGCTCCCAGCGCACACAAACGCTCGATTCTAATTGGCTGCCGGCTCCGCTTCTGAAGCGTGCTGTACTCCTTGACGCTTCTCGCCAAATTGAACGTGTATGCTCGCGCGGCAAATTGAGGAATTGAATATTCATACGTTTCCAACCCTCTCGCACAAAGGTGAATTCAATTACGCATGATTGCCCGGTTCTCATCCTCTCTCCGCGTCCTCCCCCGCACTCACGAACCTTCGTCGTTCTCTTTCCAGCGTCCTCTAACGCGTCTTTATCGTTTCCTCTAGCGTTCTCCTTCGTCTCATGTACGTTGTCTCCTCCCTTCTCCATCGGCTTATCTATCCATTCATCCCATTTCGATTTCCCCGACCCTTCCGTCGTCCTCCATCTGTCTGTCCCACGGAGCAGTTAGGCCAATTTTACGCTTATTGGTACGTAAATGCGGATCCACCTGGTGGAAGCTCTCGGTTGCCGAGAGGTGCGATTCCACCGTGTAAACCCTTCGGTTGTTCCGTTGGGTTCCGGCGATGCTGAAACATACCGAGAAGAGGAATAATTTCCTCCGCTCACGTTTCACAGGGTTCCTTTTGCTCTTTACAGGCTTTCGTGTACTCGTATTTTCTAGGAAACGAAATATGAAAGTATGGCGACCTCGTGTAGCAATCACAAGAGGGCAAACAATGATCAAAACCCAGAACGTTGAAAGAAGTTGTTTAGTCTGCAAAGAAATGATGAAGCAGCGAACGAACCTTTAAACTCCAAGCTTTCAGTGATTCACGATATAGAAAAAAAGCCAAAATAGTATAGTTGTGCGAGAATATTCGGGAATTCTGGAATTTTTCCGGGATTCCCAGGGATATTCGGGTTTCTCGTGAATTTATTCGAGTTCCTGGGAATTTTTCCGGGATTTCTGATACTGTACGGAATACGTCCTGTACTCCCATCCCGCTCTCGCACACCTCTACAAAATATCGAATATCGCAGCGTTTACGGTAGGATCAGTCACGTGACCATACTGAAGTATTCAAATGACAGATCAGAGACGAACCTGCCTTCAAATACTACTTTATATAAACCAGTACAGGTGTATTCAAGTGGCGAGTACGAAATGTACCGATGCGCATCGGACTGACTCGTTCTCGTGGCGATAAAGCGATCAAATGATTCCCGAAAATTTCGTTCGGCTCGAAAGCGGATCGTCATTGTCCCATTGTCTTGCACGAGTGCTTTCAACGGACAAAAAGCGCATGCAGCAAGTATCTACCAGCCGATTGAAAAGCTGATGGCCCCTGTTCACCGTGCATTCGATACCGGTTGAAATGATTCGGTCGTTCGAAATTGCCCTGTGTTGATACCATGAGCGCGCGCGCGCTCGCGCGCAAGCGCTGCATAACTTTCTCCACCCCGATTTTCGCGAACAATGCTAAAGGTCGGATCAAAAATAAACGTGCGGCCCTCTTGTTAACGGGCTAATAACTCATCGGTTTTACGAGCGCGAAGGTCGACGAGGGTCGCGGATTTTAGGGCGACATGCAACGTCGATGAAGCAGGTGCTGGTCAGCGCAGCGCGCAGCGCCGCGAAAACGCACCGTTCCGCGTCGTTTTCCAAGCTACCGCCCTCGCAGCGCCTAATAATTTAATAGAGTATTCTAACTTGGAATTTTCAAAGAGCTGTTCCCTTTGTTCGCATAAACTTCGGGACAAAGAGATAGTGCACATTACTTATCTTCACATTGCAACTGAAATTTTCTTCAAAAATTTGTTGTTGCAGAATAAATTTGTTGAAAAAATGTTAGAGGGAAAATGAACGACTTCTAAAAGGCTACAAGCTCGTTGACAGTCTTTTAAATGGATACCGACATTTTTTAATACATATTTTATACATATTGATATTGATACAGAAAAATTGACAAATTGACAGTTAAAAAAAATGATGTTTATTAAAGTATATAGAGTTGAAGTACGGATGGTGTATGTATGAACAGACAACCTTATATATAGGTAAATGTATAAAAACAGAGAGTCATAAATAACAGAAGAATCGTAACATTGCGATCGCCATTGTTGCATTGCAAAAAGAAGGCAGATTGAAATGAGCGCCTACGACAAATCCGCGTGTCCAAATACGTTAATAAACTCCCTTTTTCTTACGGCGTTTCCTTACAAGTAGATATTCAAACTTTTTATTCTACCGTTATGTAAACACTTCTTACATGGCTGTGATATTATATTGTTTGTTTTTATAACGGAATGTGTTCTAGATATTCGGTCAGAGATATTCATGATAATTCGTGTTACTCATAATTTTTAACATTCCCTTTAACATTCCAACTAGAATGCAAAAGGAAAATTCTATCAATTTAGATGAATCAATAAAGTGTAAAAAAGAAAACTAGGTATAGCAGATTCGAGTCATCGGAGCAGCATCTGATTGGTTTAACAGGTAATGACGTACCGACACGTCATGCGCTAACCTTGGCACGTTTGATAAAATTATACTGCTATTACCGACATATTATTCGCAACTGAAAATAACAGGAATTTTAAGTGTTTACAAAACGAAAATGTTGTAGAATATTCAAGACGACCTGGTCTGTACGGAGATTTCTAATTCAAGTTTCCCGTCGATAAACTGTGGATATTAACGTATATTTATATTTTGATTGAGAAGCATTGAACTCAGTGAAAACTTTTCCCCGGAGTGAATCAAGCTTACAAAAGTAATAGTATTCTCAATTTAAGTTGTACAGTCGAGTCAGAAAGAAAGTAAGTTAACGATTGACGTATACAGGAAAATTAATAATGATATCATTAATCATACCTACATCATTAATAATGATAATATACGTTTTAATAACGCATTTATTTATTTGCTAATGCCCTCTAAATAAAAACGAAATTCTAAATTGATTTTGTATTCAGAATCAAACCAATTCTGACTGCAAATAATTTCAATCGTTAATTTGGAGCTTCTTTTCATCAAACTTTGCAGACATATTTATCAGTGGATAATTCATACTCCAAGATGCTCAAGCAGACTGCAAGCTGATCGAATCTTTTAACTCCAGACATAAATCGGTAAGCGTCATGTTACATAAGGTAGCGAAAAGACTTATGATGTGATTACTTATCACCATGGCGGCACTCTTCCGCAAATCTCATAAAACCAATTCCCAGAAAGCCACGACGGAACCTTGGATCCGAAGCATCCAACAAATTCATCCGCGGCAATTAAGAAATCACCTCGAGGAAACCGGCAATGAACTGACTCACAGCGCAAAATCACAGGACGTAAACACCGTGAAGAAAAAGGTACAAAGCGCAGTTACAAGATAACGCTGCGAACGCCAGCACGCCATCGCTTTCGCCCGTTCTCGCTCGCTCGCGACGACCGATGCCTCGTAAATCGGCTCGTAGATCCCGTTCCATGCAACAAAAATTTTGTCGTACGCTTTCGATTCATGTTCGCGAGCAGGAACACCTGCTCCTTGATTCTATCGTAGATTTACCTGACTGTCTGTCTGTCTCTGTTGGCTATGGCCCGCTGTATTAGACAAACCGATACGGCCGATTAACTGCTCGTACGTAGGCGCGTAAACGCGGTTGGTCTCCGATCCGTAATTCTGCCGCTTTAGCGCTCGTAACAGACGACTGACAGTTAAAAGATAAATTGGCCGCCGGTCTAGGGAAATTGCTGGGCGAGGCTTGGCGCGCGACAATATTGCCGAGACCGGCCTCTTAAATTCTGCCCAATGCACATTGCCAAGAGGTCGCGGCGCAGGCCAGCTGCCAGCGTTTAACTAGGAATTAAAATTCGAGGAAGTACCGTGCAAGGGAAAATATGATATCGGCCCCTAACGAGAAACGAGACGTGAAATCTGTTGCAGTCGTACGAGCGCCGCGCGCTGCACAGTGATGCGCTTCGGCAAAGAAACGGCGAAAAATCCATGAATATGAAACTATCCAATTTGGTGGAAAATTTGTCGATAGTGCATTCGCAGCACAGAGTGGTGCATTTGGACCGAAAAGTTGGAAAAAAATCGATTTTAAAAACTTTTCGTAAGACGTACAATTTTTGGTGTCCGATGTAGTCAAAGGTTTGAAGAATAAGGCTTTGGTTTTTTTTATTTGTATACCCGTGAAGTAAAACAGTGTCTGAAACAGCGTTCATTCATTAGCGATTTTCAAGTATGTTGAGGAAATTGTGTAAATTCTTGTATTGCAGAAGCTTTTCAAGTAGGTATACAGAACATTTTCGCGCAGATTTTATTTCATTATCATCTAAGTTAGTATAGTTATTACAATAATAGTTTGAACATAATCTATCATTCTGTAAGTTTTTTAAAATGGTTTTTTAAAAAAAGTTGTTAAACATTGAGTAATATGAGCTAATCGGATCTACGTTGCGCTCTGTTTTTATTTATGGAGGCATATCAAAAATTCTTTGGCTGTTCTTGGCCTGGGAATAATATTTTGTGCTACCTGCAGTTTATAAAAGCCTTTCAAGTCCACAGTTTTATGCAATCGCTTATTATTATAAGACAAGGTTATTTATCATGCGTATGTATCTGTAAAACATTTTTTCTTTTAAATTGTACTTTGCTCATTATGGTCTGATTATTAGGCAATACCGAAATAATATTTTTTAATAAGAATGAAGTTTTTGCAGCTTCGGCACAATTGCGCGCAGTAGCTTCGTGTTGTAACGCTAGTCAGCGTACCGCGTTCGAATTATCGCTGCGTTTCCGACGTCGTTAAACCGGCTGCTTCCGGATTTCCTGTAACAGCTCCGCGAATCGATCTCGTCGGGGATCCATGCACGATCGAGACCTTTCACTACGATTTTCCGCGATTTTACGCGCTCGTTCCGCCAATGGAAATTGCCGCCCGATTCACTTGTTCGATGATTCATCGGACCTCGAAAGTTACACAGCATTTCGTAGCCGACAAACCAGGCTCAACATCGGTGCGTTATGTAATTGCTGCTCTTTAGGCAAGTGAATGATTGAACGAGGGATTTAAAGTATCGCGTGGACTTTGGAGTTAGATTCGTATCTACTTTGATGCGCAACATTTGGAAATACCAAAATTTTGATCAGCGATTATTTGATTTCAAATTAAACTTATATTTATTATTCTGTCCGATCCGACAACTCGTTGCAATAATACTTATCTAATGTGTCGATATTATATGTTTTGTTT
The DNA here is from genome assembly GCA_916610235.2 of Lasioglossum morio. Classification (NCBI taxonomy): domain Eukaryota; kingdom Metazoa; phylum Arthropoda; class Insecta; order Hymenoptera; family Halictidae; genus Lasioglossum; species Lasioglossum morio. Next base: position 9,995,471 of record OU744327.1, read on the forward strand.
TTGAAAGTCGTTATCTTTTTTTGCATCTTGTACTTCTTTAGTTATGTGCGTACTTGTTACATTCTTCCTATTTTTTGTTAATCATTTCCCTTATTTGCAAATTAAACGAAACTATTATTTCAATTATTTTAACACGTTAAGCGGAACGTTGGTCTTATATGAATTTTGTTACCAAATTTGATATAGAAATGAATTTTTAGTACAATCTATTAAGTATACCTGTATCCTTAGGGGTCCATTAAGTATACCTGTCTCCCACTACTGACTCTGATTTTTGGTTCATTTAGTAGGGGTTCGCACAAGAGAATTTCACTCAGCTAGAGTTCAGTTAGCCACTGCTGAAATTGAAATCATATAAACGGAGTTCCGCTATAATTGAAATACAAATAAAATTATAACAGTTGATGGGTTAATTTTCCGCAAACGAAAGTGCATTACACAAACATTCATTTCACTTTGTCGTCAACGTAAATAGTACATAGAAGCGATTTGCTTGAGGTAGAAAGGATTCGATTGTCCGTCCGGTGAAAAACGAGTAGGAACCGGGCAGCGATTCAATCTGGCCGGTGTCTTGATCACGGGACAAATTCGGGGCGATGGGAAGGATCGACTGTCAGAGCGGGACTGATGAGGAAGGGCCGAGGAAGGGCTGAAGGACAGGGCAGCGGGGCGGGCAAGTTTTATATGGGAAAACGGGGAAGTCCCGACATCTCGACGCCAGCGTAGAAGGGGCGACGCGGGATTTTATGTCCCGTAACTCCCTCGGGAGCCCCACGTTTATGTTCTATCCTGTCATCATGATGTCCACCTACACGCCGGACAAAACAAAACACTATCCAACTTCTTTCTTTCTCCCGGTCCTCCCGATTCGACCCGAGCGCTCTTCCACCGTCTCCGGGCCTCGTAATAGGAATCCGTCCGCGACGAGGAAATGCCTCGCATTTTCTGCGCGCGAGGAACACTCCAGCCCGGATCAAGCGTCGTTCTTTCGCCTTTATTTCGGAACGAGGAATGCCTATTGATACGTCCGCCTCTCGGCCTTAACGAACCCAGTAATTGACGTTTCCGAGATGGCGAGCTGACTCGGGGCTCTCGATTTCCTCGTCGAAATTCGATGTCGAGCTAAAATATTGCTACCTATCAAGGAATTCTATCTTGACAAATGTACTTTGCTTTATGGAATTTTCTGTAAAATGAAAGATAAAATAAAAGCCTGGTAAATAGGGTCGCCTGTCCACTGAATACTCGTGCTGCATGTCTCTTGACCTTCGTGTTCACAAATAATAAAAAGACATTGTTAAGATCATACATTACCAACAACACAACTTTAACAATATTTGATGGTGTAGTTTGTTGCAAACAACAGAAGCCATTTTTTTATAAATTTTTTTTCTTGTAAAATAAATTTTCTTTCATCTTACTACTGTTTCAAAATGTAACTACTCGTTTTTATTATAAACTAGCTGACCCGACAGACGTTGTCGTGTCCAAATTTCAATTAAAAAAGCACTTTCATTTTTCCCGAATTTTCCATTTTTCCGGGCAACTTTTCCAATTTTTCTTCTCCTAAAACCCTTATTCGGGCTGTTACGAACATTTTTTTTTAAATTAGCCAAATCGTGATTCGCTTACCAACGAACAGCATTTAATTTTTATTTATATAGATGCATAATTTTAGTCATAGTAATGGATCAAATAACTAGTTAATTAATGAACATCAATTTCTAATAAATGAACATAGGTATCACTGTGAATGATAATTGCACGAACATATTTATCATAGGATCATTGAATCGCTTCATAATACAAATTGCTGATTTACCGATATTGCAAATTCACTAAATTGTAAATTATCGCAAATTCTATTGATAATGAGAGTATAAACCTGAAACAAGTCTAGGCTATTTAAGAGATAAATGCTTTTCAATTTATATAGTAATTGGGCTAATCAAAGAAAAGAATCTACATTTTAGATCGCTGTTGCTAACAGAAAAATCCATAAAAGGAAAAGTTAGAGAAATTGATCTCGAATTAAAAAAATAGCTGTACATTTTGATGTACATAATACTCGACGTGTACGTAGGTATAATGTTTAGACACAAGTGAAACTATGCATTTTTATGTTGTAGGACATTCAATCTAACAAATTTGTTCAGGCTCTGTAAAATTCAGTTATTGATATTAGGAAAATGATTGCTGCAACCAACACTGATTTGCAAGTACCCGTTTCCTTTTTTATAGAGGTGTTAATAGGCAATATTGTGCACTGTAAATTTTATAAATTATTGGCACGTTGCATCAGAGTCTTGAAGCTGTTAAAGTCTATCGGTGAAAGGTTCACTGGCTCGATCGAGGAAGCAGTGAAATTTCTTGCGTAAGGTGCGCACAACGATACTATCGTCGCTTCGTCGCACCTTGAACTGGGCCTCGGTTATTTATCTTATCGACAGGATAGTCGGTGGAATGGACAACCTGTGACATGACGCAATCGCGATGTACTACTATATTATAAAAGTTCGTGGCGCAACATTGCAAAACCTTGTACGATACAAAATATCTCTAGCTTAATAATTCTCAAATATTATTCATATTAACGATACCGTAATTATGAATAGTTAATAATCCACTGTGTCATCCGTCAACCGTTTACCGCGTCAACTGTCATCCGTCAATCGTCGACCGTCGACCATCATCTAATATTAGTTAATAATTTATTATTAGTTAGCCATATAATATTTTATTACGTAGCAACAGCTTTATAACGACAAGACGTTCTCGGATAAACAATTGCAGCAATAGCAAATTGTAGATCGATAAACATGCAATGTAAGCTACATGTAACTATACTCTACTTGCCAAATAAACCGCTCGGTTTAAAGCAATAATAAATAAATAAATAAGAAATTGGAGTTACGCACCCATTACTGTAATTTAACGGAAAACTCAGTATCCGCAGTGTGCGAGGTATTGAATACGTGCGTATAAAGCATTAAGAATTAATGCTTTAATAGTTGAATGAAATGTAACGCCGCATAATTGTAATTACGGGTTGTAACCCACAGCTATAAAATAAATTATTAATGACTGTTCGCCTCATTAAAGCGGTTGATTGGAAAATTTAACGATTACGCAAAGTTCACGATAGAAAGGTGCAATTAAATTCTTGAATTCAACACCGTGAATCACCCTCTACAAACTACTTTACAACTTCCAAAAAAAGAGAAAATATTATATGCAACGCAGAACTGTTCTCGACGAACCCTATTCACGACACTCCCTCTGGGGAATCATAAATCAGCCGAACTGACTACAATTAGGACAGTCGTGTCGATTATGCCTGGGGTTAAACAATACTCAACCCTGATTTCATTTTCCGGAATGGCTTGTCAGGGAGGGGGAGGGGGCACCTTATGTTCACCCTCAGCCTAATAATGACTTTGTTTATCGTGTCATAAGGTGTCCAGGTGAAATATTGCATCGGATTGGCGCTCGCCGTGCTTAATCGACCTCTCGTTTCCAAACGACTTTACGCAATAACGATCATCAGGCCCCGTGCACAGGTGTACGCGCGGACGCATGAAATTACGTAGTAATACGTGTTTCCGCGTCCCCGCGTCTCTGACCAGCAAATCGGGATGACTCACGTGTTCCCGTTACACCGCGACAACGTTTGTTTCTCTTGCTCCCGGGATGATGCCACTGGTCCTCCCCCTTTCTCTCTTCTTCTTTGTTCGATATAGGCTGTGTTAACACGACCGTCCCGAATTAAGCCAGCGCCAACAGAAACGTCAACCATGTCCTCCGATTTTAACACGTATTTTTTCTTATCGGCGAAGTCCACAATTTACGTGCAAACATTTTTGTACAATTATTTATCACTCTCAATCTCGCAATCTAACCAGAAAAAAATTCAACCAATCTAACCAGATTGGATATCACTTTTCAAAAGTAAAGAAATGATTAAAAATTGACATGTTAAGAATGGGAAAATAATTTATGAAATCATTGCTATTTTCAACATTTTTCAAAATGTTCATTGATATTTTTGGTTTTTTCTTTATATCTCTATGTGTTTGTTGTACATATCAGAAACAGTGTTACCAAAACAACAGCATACATTTAAGATATAAATTGCAAGTGTAACTTGTAATTGTGAAAAAAATAAAAACATTGGTAAATGCAAACTTTAAAAATGTAATGTAATTGTAAAGTTCACCTGCTTGTCGTGATACATAACATTTTTTAATACTTTATGACAAGGGAAGTAAACTATTTTCGAAAGTACTGTGAGTTCCGGAAATATTGAAGAACTTTCAACTATAAATATTTAATGACTGAAAAATGTCGAAATGTTTTCTTTTAGTGTCTCCCCTCAAAGGAATTGGATTAAGTTTATTTAGGGTAATAACTACACTGCGGATGTTTCTGTAATTTTTTTATCTAAACAAGCGGAGTGAACTAAAATTTTTTTCCAGTGGTAATAAACTTTGTAGATCTGGCATGAATCCCCTACCTAAATCCCTTATCATTAATCATATATCATATTTTATTCGTCGAGTTATTCGCTTTCCTTGAAATAGGTATAACTATGAAAAATTAATTAAATCAAATAGAACGAGTTATGTTTCCGTATGCCAAGACTTTTGTGGGTCACTGTATGTACTAGCGTGGTACGATGGGTCTGTAGAGAAAGTGAAAAATTAAAAACACTTTTTACGGCCAGCTTGTTACGATTGAGCTATAAAAGATGCCTTTTGTTGTCGTTCTGGTGCTTCCGGTTCTGTTGGGAAGTTTCTCTGGTAAACGAAAACGCTGGGCGGTTTTGGCGAACGATGGTAGTAAAAGGTAATTGGAATAATGAGGGGAGCAGGGATTCGAGTGTTCTTGGATCATGCGGATCGTGGTAATTTTCGTTTTACAGACAAAAGGCTAGAATTGCCACTGGTTCCAGATAATTTGTAATAATTGGCAGTTTGCTTTTCTGTGAATCGATTGTATAATTTCAGACATCCGTTGTTTTTTTTTTTATTATAACGGCGATCGACTGATACACTGACAGATTCATGATCCTTTAACGTTCGAAGAAGTTTGCCGTTTACCGTGAAAGATGCTGCATAAACGGTACCTCGAAAACTCAGACACGTTGATCGATTACAAGCCTCCATTCCACCAGAAATCGACAGTGGAGCAACAATGTGTTCCCCAGTGGTCGTATTTCCCTTTTAACCCATGGAGAGACTGTGTAACGTGTCAAGCTCGTGGCGTGTAACTCTTGTCCAAATATAAAAACAGTGATCCATACTCGTGGCACGTAACTCGTCACGGAATACCAAAACAATCGGACGGGCATTTACGAAAGTAAATTGTACGACATTTTCGAGAGTTAATAGACGGCTGTTTGAAAAGCGCGGTGACACGTGACGATACTTGATCTCTCCACTGGAGGAAATGACTGTATTCAATTGTACCTTTGCTGTGACTCATTTGTCTCACGTGGCCGGTTTTTAGAGAAATAATGCACCTGATGTTACCATTTAAATTCCAAAAAGTTTAAAAACTGTTAATCTTTGTACGCTATTACTTTCGTTCGTATATTCTCAAAAGATTGACAGAGGGACATTATGACACGATAAACGAATCAAGCGAGAAAACGAATTTGTTCAATTTCATTCTAATAATTAGATTACGGATTTTTATACAATTTATGAAGAAATTGGCTGGATGAAATCTAAAACAGTAAACGGTTAGAAAAATTGAAGAATAATGTAATATTGTCTTTAATGCAATAAAGCATTAAGGGATGAAATTAATTTTTATATTAAAATTTTGTATTTTGCATAAAGTAGAATGCGTATCTTTATGCAAAATAAAAAATGTTTGTATGTATTGCAAGGCACGGAAGCCAAATCAAAATTTCATTCTCTTTTTGAGTATCATATTAAGCTGAAGCTAATACTTTAATGTCCTTAAATCTCTTTGATATGGCCACTGCTTTAAATTGCACGTACCCACTTTTATCATAAATGCATAAAATCCGCAAACGTAAAAAATATGATCTGAAGTTTCAAACAATACCGATACTTGTCAATTTATATAAAACGAGTCAATACTTTATTTCGTAATCACTAGACTGCGGATCTTACTTATTTATGACAAAAATGGGCAACAATTTTTATTTTGCAAAAACATCTGCAGTAATCACTATCTGTATAATCGTCTAACAAAAAATCGACTATTCGAGTCTATAAGATAATTCACTTGGCTCTCAGAAATCACTATACTTCACAGACCTATTTTAGTTCGTTACGCCGCATAACCGATTGTCTCTGATCCAGCAGAACTGTCCCCTTATCTTCCCTGTAACCATTGCTCCGCAGTGATTCATTTTAAATACCGTTAGCCTATTAAGCGCCGGCATCTTTGCCGGTCATCGAGAATAAGTGCTTCGAAATTTATACTCTCGTATTATGTATCATCTCGGTGCCGCCGCTTCGGTCTGGCCGGCGAAAACAATTTCTACCCTGGAGAATCGATCGTAACGAATTAAACACGGGCTGGTTGGGTTAAAAAGTGCAGGGTAGAAAGGAGACGGGGGAGGGAAGGAGAGAGAGAGAGAGAGAGTCGATCGGCTCTCGGATCGACGAAGCAACGAGCCGTGAGTACCCTTGACAGTGGACATCGCGTACGACTTCCTTCTGCTCTCTTCTGCACGCGAAATCGTATTCGTCGATCGAGCGGCCGTGAAAGGATCTAGGATCGAAGAGGCTCGCTCGATTACACGGTAGCCACGGACAGACCGATCGGTGGACCCTTTACTGGCTGGATTTCTGTTCAACGATCCGTTTTATGAGTTAGCCTGACTGCGTTCGCGGAAGGGACCGAGCAGATTCGCGGCTTCTCCATGCTTCGCCGACCGAACCGGGGAGAAAGAGAGAGACCCGCGGAGAGACCACCGCACCGGAGAACGCGAAGGGAGCAACGAGAGATCGCGGAGAGACGGTGGCAACGTCGCGTCGCGTCGGAGGGATCGGATCGATCGCTCAGAACGATCACCAAAGAAATTATTGCGGCTTCGTTCCGGCCTGATAAACGACTTCTATACACCGTCGTTTTGATGTTGATGTTTTTTTTCCACCTCCTCCTCTCCCCCTACCCACTCCGTCGAATCTCAGGAACGCCTTTTTGCTCAAACTAGAACGTTCACTTCGACCAAATGGAAATGAGGGCTTTACCGGTGAAAAAGTGGAACAACGTTCATAATAAAAGCGAACTTGACATAGGGGTAATTCTTTTATCGGGGTTTATTGTCGAGTCGATTCGATTCTGATCACTGCACCCTTATGCTTCAAACCCTTACTCGAATTGTCATCTTTTAACTAATTCCTAGAACATAATTTTTTAGACACAAATTTGATTTAATTAGGACTCACTTATTCTGCCCTAAATGAAGTGGCTGCTTCGAAATGTATGTCACTGGGTCATTCGAAGACGAACTCAGGTATTAATTACATAGGAAAATGGCAAAAACTTCTGTTTACGCAAGGAAAAGTTCAACTTAACTTTTAAACGAGGGAACTCCGCACAGTCGAACTTGGATTCCGCGCATCGAACTTTAAAGTTTTATCATTTCTTTTTTCGTCAAATTGTATAATATTACATTTAGAAAAGTTGAAAATTTTTGGTTCTCTGGGTGAAAGTTCAGCCGAAAGAAGACTTACGAAATGCAAACTCCGGAGGGCCTAATTAATTTTACTTGTTTGCGCGATCTTTATACCTATAGAATATTATAGTTTACGAAAAGTATACATATTTGAAACCCAATGATTAGACCGCAGATTTGTATGTAAAATAAAAATGTACTGCATCAAGGAAACAAAGTTCAATTAGAAATGTGCATTCTTGATTAACAATTTGATTAAATTGATAATAATGCGTCGACATTCTTAAATTCTCTCAATCTTTCCATTGTTTCAATTCTCATTTACCCCTTTTTGTCATAAACGTGTAAAAACCGCAATACTAATGACCCTTCACCTAAATTATATATTTGCGGGATGACGTCAAGATTGTGAAAGATTGGCAAGTTTCTGAATCACCTAATTTTCGAATCTGGATCAATGGGTCGACTATATTGTCTGAAGAACAATGGCAAAATCAAGGTGTTTCAGAAGGAAAGTAGAATAATGAGCGCAACGATGATAAACCGAACGTGAGATACTTCGGTTTCGAATTCATTGGATTATGGAAATTGAAACGGCTCTCTACCGGTTTTATAGTTAGCTCGGTTATGTTAATTGCGGCGAGGCAATAGTGAAATCATCGATAATGTATTCGTAGCGGTGTTCTAGTCTTACGATTGGTTGGAAGAAAAATTCAGTAACGGATATACAGTTAACGACCCTACACGGTGCATCCAGTGAACTGAAACGATTTGAAAAACGCCGAGATTTGTGTCAAATTCTTATAAACACAGGTTGTTACTTTCTGTTGGACTATGAATAAAATTACACTTTCACAGTCCATTAATAAATTTTGAAATAAATTAAATATACCTTTATTATATTCCGAAAGACACTTAACATATTTTTGTAAAAGTTTTTGGTACATTTATAAATCGAATGGAAAAAATGATTTTCTCAATCATAGAATTTAGAAATATCGAATTAAATGTAATTTTCATTCTAGACTTGTTATAAAAATTTACATTACGTGGTTATCTTTCATACATAAAATTTTTTGCATTTACATTTACACGGTTATTTTTCAAACATAATATGGGAAAGATCCCCATGTTTTGTACAATTGCTCTGTATCATGAAAATTTCAAAAAGTAAACATTCTAGAAAGGTTATTGTTTTAAATCATATAGTAACTTTTGGTCTAACCTGCATTTATCTTTAAACACGCGTCAAAAATTTCGGAAATCCGAAAAGGAAACTGGTCGCATCGGTGCGAACGGACCACGTGCTTGCTTGCTTACTCATAATATACGAATTTATGCGTACCCCCTTTCCGATCGTAGCGACGGCTACGATGGATCTATGCAAATGGAAATCGTTAATGCGTCCACAAGGATCCTAATCGACGGCGATAATCTCGCAACGGGATCGCGAAATTAAAATGCACGGGGACACAGGTGGGCATCGCGTGTTGCATCGACGATTCACAGGACCAAAATACTTGTTACGTCATCGGCACAGGACCACACGGTGTTTCCGGGTTGTTTGTTTTCCGTGACATGCTCTTGTTTCTCTGTGGAGAGCAAATATTCATCGACAGGGGAGAGAAAATGAGAAAAGGGTGGATTCAGGCAATGGATATGCATTAATGTAATACACGTACATTATTTTTTCAATTTATTCACGATCATTGCAGTTTTTAATTGTGAATGCACAGTTTCTACTACGTACAAAATGTTAACGACGCCATCCTTTGCTTTATCTCTACAGAGTGATCCAAAAATGATGTACATGATGAAAGGGGTTATCAAAGAAGTAACACATGTTTGGGATACTCCTTACGATGCATCCGTTGAACTGAAACAATTTGAAAAACGCCGAGATTTATGTCAAATTCTTATCAACACTGTTTGTTACTTTCTGTTGGTCTACGAATAAAATTACACTTTCATATAAATTTATAGTGATGAATTAATACAAGTTTATTATTTTTCGAAAGATTTTCTATAGACATTTTACATATTTTTGTAAAAGTTGTTGGTACGTTTGCTAATCGAATGGAAAAATTGATCTTTTGGACCGTTTAAAAATTTAGAATTTAGAAATATTGGATTAAATGTAATTTTTATTCTAAACTTGTTATTCAAATTTACATTATATTTGAAATCTGTGATTTGAAAGGGATGATCAAGGAAGTACCACATTTTTTAGACACCTTGTATATTTCGATGTTCCACATAGCATTGACGCATATCCACATAAAATTCAGGTTGATAAAACGTCCAGTTTGGACCGAAGCTACTTGGGCTGAATTTAATGTATCGCGTATCGAGCTGATGCCGAAAGAAAAAATATGTCCTGGAAAATTGAAACTTAATCTGCGTCGGACCAAGCATAAAACGGAAAATGGAAAGTTGTTCAACGAAACTCGCCTAAAATCGGGCGAAACGGATATTTATTTGCGCATGCGTTACGGAAATATGATCGAACGTCTGACAGAATGTTTGTCAACCGACGCGCGACGTAGCGAGGAAATTCGACCCGATTGTGAGAGTAGAATATAGAGATATTGAATAATGCAAATGTAAACCAGTTTAAAAATTAACGTTTAATCTCTAAATTTCGAAGGTACAACGATTTGTGGCTTGATGCACCAGGAAAATCATCGAAAACGTTTGAAAATGTCTAAATATGAGAAGAAAATAGAACATTTAGAAAATAAAGAAATTGAGAGTTCAAATTTTGAAAGATTAAAGATTTATAAATACTTCATACATTAAACTGTTGATTCTATAAAATTGATGGGTTGTTATATTGAAACATTCAATAATCGTGTGGTGCAAATAGACTGAATTCGATAGGGCATTTGATATGGATTAACGTGAAATGGACTGAAACTGTGTGTTACAATTAGGGACGGGGCTACATGCAATTATCTGTGCAATAATTTTCAACAATTCTGCTCTCAGTTGCATCTCCCAATCAATTTCCCCCTGAAGCTATTAAAGTGTTTGAAACGATGTCCTAAATTTTGCAGTATCTTTAACACTAAACGTACCACGACTGATCAAATGACCGGTTCCAGATGTTTTCGTTCACAATTATTGAAATTATAAAGATGCTTCCATAAGAACTGATTTAATAAATGTCTGTAATATATAGACATCGTTCATATTCATAAGACAAGTGACACAACTCGAAATACATTTCTAAAAAAAGTACAATAATCAATTATAACCAATGTACACGACATTGGCAAAAAAATTGGCAATTTTAGGTAATTTTCCAATGGCCTTTTCGTAAAATTTTCTTTTTTTGACTAATGTCACTTTCCTTACGAATAAACGATATTATGAAAAGAACCGCGCAAAGTCTAAATAAATTAAATCTTGTCATTTTTACGGTACGTTTAGAGAGTGATAATATCTATAATATAATATCAGCATACAATATTACAAATGTGTTATATCTACATATTGCTATAATAATTCAATTCATGTAACCTGTCAAATCCGCTAGCATCGATCACCGGCCCCTTATCAAGCATCGATCGCCGTCAGGTAGGCAATCGCAGGCAGGGGTGACAACCTGTTCCCGAAACCGTCGAATCATGCTCGAAATAGTAAATCTGGTAAACGACGCAAATCCTGTAGCGCATTAATGTAAATTCATTCCGAGCCGCTTCTAATCGGCTACGAGTACACCTGCATGCGCCATATGGCGTTTTCTATTCCAGGAGTGAGGTGTTGTTGTAAGAATAGTGCGCTCCGAACGGGGTGGTGGGGCTGCGACCCCATCATAGGTGAGCGAGGAAGCTCACGAAGCTTCGAACCCTCGACCCCGATTATTATGTGCCGTGGCGTTACGGATTACGAGCTATTATCATTCCAAAATAGAGGGGTGTTTCACTGCAACCTTTCGACCAAATACACTATATCATACTTTACTTTTTTACTCAGTTATATCACTCATTTGTCTTTGGTTAATACAACAAATTTAAATAAATATCTATTTTTATTCTAAGAACGGCACAGATTGACAGTAAACAATTATTTACTTTCTAAATTTAAGGAATTTAAAAATCAGTAAACTAATAAATGTGTACAAAATATATATTTCTAATTTTCATTATTCCAATTATTAGCAAATTTTATTCTTTAGTAACAACTTCTCCCAATGAAAGAACGACTTGTCCCACAATGGAGAAAAAAGTTCCGCTACACTCAACGATAAATAAATGAGAAAATATATTATATTTTCTATTTTAAATTTATTATCTATACTATTTCTGTGTCATTTTACGTTTCTTAAAAATTGGAACTTTTACCCTCGGTTCTCCTCTACTAGAACAAAGAATTCGAGCGCGAATACGAAGTAAACAAGAGCGTGGATTCGACTATGGCGGATCAAATCCGGACTCGTTTTCATCTTCATTCTGTCTTCGTCTCTCATCGTGGTCAGAAGAAACTCATTTTACGTGGCGGCCCCGCGTAGAAAATCGCTTGAACGTGAAACTGAGAAAGCTTCTTTGCCGACTTACTTTCCGAGTTGGAGACAACTCTCAGACTAAACCCACATGTGCGATAATAAACTGTCGCGCTCTGTAATGCATTCTACAGTCTTGACGCAAGCTTCGAGCCGTTTCTCCAACTTCTATCTTCTTTTAGACAAAGATATCCGAGGCTCGGACCAAAATAGAAATTCCTTTAAACCTCGACGAAAAAGTTTCTCCAGCCGCAGACCAAAAAAAGAAAAAAGGAACAGGAACCGTATAGATCATCGGACACAGATTAGCCAGTCGTGAAAATTGAACCAATTATGTTGTGCAATCCCATGGATTCGAAAGCTGTTTCCGAGACATCCCACTAGTCGTTTAGCGTTGCAACAATTGATTAAAATAGTGAGGACCGGTATTTTTTCATAGCGTGTGCACATTTACTTGATACAAAGAGAGGTCTAAAACTGACAGAAATTGCAAAGTTTTTTATTTTATTTCTACCACAAGGAGTCTTATAATTGGTAAAAGCAATTTTGTCTTCATCTCAAATTTTAAAAACTCTGACAATCATCTCAAAAAATTTCACAAAATCAAAGTAATTTAACACCATTGCAATAAAAACTGCAGAGTTGAAACTTATCACATACATTACATCTTAAACACTTTTAGATCATATAAATCTCAGTGAAGTCTGAATCAAGCAACTGTAAGAGGCAAAGGGGCCTCATTTCCACCCCCACCTTCCTGAATATAAATTATTTAAAATGAACAGATATCTACTAACAAACTCCTATAAGTTTTCAATAATGCATAACTTCATGTCCTCACACACAAAATTTAGAAAACAGTATGCACTACTATGTATTTTGTGGTTATAGTAATTAGAAATTCTTCATCGTTCAGAATTTCATAGAAAGATAAGAAAGTATAACTTGTGTTACCGATGAATTGTTACGAATAAACAGCGGATATGCATGCAAAATAAAAATTTTCTACCTGAATTGCAACAAACTGGAGGGATATAGAAATTTAGTTCCTTTCTTAATATGTTCGACAGGTTATTTATCATAAATGCGTAAATCCGCCGTGTAGTGATGAAACACTGTGCGGATATTAAGAGAGTTCGCAATATAAAATAGTATACACAATATGTAATAAATGAAAGGTTTATAAATATAAAATTAGTCGTAAATAGTTCGATCACTTTTCAATGGTGAATGAAGTGTACGGCAATTTGTACTATTCACTGCGTTTTAAATTGAAAGTAGTGAAATTTAATGTACCAAGAAATTGAATATTACAGCGATTAGAAACGCGTTAGCGTTCTGGTTTTTCAATAGTAGAACGCAGATCGAGATCAGTGTGAACTTGAAGCGGAGGAACAAGAAAAAAAAGAGGATATCCCGGGACGGAAATTTACATTAGAAAAGAACTCGTGTGTGTATTAACGTGCGTGAGATCGAGATAGAAAGAGAAGAAGGTAGAGAAGGAGAGAGAAGCGCTTCAAAAATAAGTCCTTAGAAATTCTGATCGTTGCCCGCACGATAAATAACGAAAGTCCGAGTATATCTTTCGAAAGATCAGGTTGGGATAATGAGAGGCAAGGGCTGACCTGCAGGTGTGGGATGGGGACCTGCTACTGGGCTACGCGTCATTGGCGTAGCCACCGAACGAGTTTCCAGCCGTCACGAAGGTCTCTCTCGCTGATCGGTCCCGGGACCATTACCTTTTTTTACCAAAAATTTTGATTCGCTGCTACTCCAACAAAAACGTGGTTCCTCAATATTCGATATTCCATTATATCATTGAAGGAGCGGCGCAGAGAGTGTGGCGACTATCTGTCGGACCCAGAAAAAGCGCAAAACGATAAAAAAAACCAGCCGGAGCAAAACAACTCGCGAACATTTTTTAAACCACCGCATCGACCGAGGCAACGCAGTTTATACTTGTCAGAAATTCTCTCGTTCTTGTTCCGCAGTGTACACAATATTCCAAACGTACAGTGGCGGACAAAAGATACTTTAAAATTGGAATTCTTGTATACGAGTAATAGTAACTTTACCACTAGGTTTAGAAAATGTTGATAACATTCATTATAATGCATTATAACGCATTTTTAGAATGAAAGTTATATGTATTTTGCATTGTAAGAATATTAACTATGTATTGCATAGTTTCATAACACTACATAGTTACATAATTATACAGATGAACAAAAATAATAGAATTGATGTAGATCATTTGTCTTTTAGCTAGTTCAATTTTGTTTGAGGAAGAAAGAATTTAATAAAAACTTGTGCCCACAACAATCACGAGATTTCAATCCCATTGAAAATATCTCGATAATTTTAAATCTGCGCATATTCCTTTATGTGCCTGTACTAATAAAAAAGTATTATTTTGGAAACACTTAAACTATTGTTACGAATATTGGTCACAGGTTCACCATATTATGACTTGTCCCCACTCTACCCTTCCCCTTCTACGAGGATATTCCCCTACGCTCCGTCGTGCATGAGTCACAATGTCATGTGACTAATCCGGTACTTGCAAAGAGGGCGTACCTGTATTCCCCACCCCTCATTCGTGTTTCCTCCCCTCATGTGGCTACTCTGAAGACAACCTCGATTTTGCAGGCATTTTTAGTTAGGTTTCATGCAACAAGCGAGGCTCTTCTATAATTCTACGTTTCTTCTAGCTTTATTTTCCTCCGAAAATAATATTTTATCTGAACCTCGAAACACCGAATATATTTCTATTTGATGAGTGTTGTTTATTAAAAGTGTTTATCATTATTCGCTATTTTTGCGATGTCGTTTGATTTTGATAAAATAAGAAATATTACGAATTGGGCTGCCTATTAATTCCATCTTCAAGGTCCGGTGGAGGTCAAAATAAAAAAGTAGTATTTGCGAGGCGTTCATCTCAGAAAAGGTTCTCAGAGTTCCCCCACGGGATGCTACACTGACAACCGTCGCGATAAATTTTCAATATCGGAATGAAAGCGACGAAACGCGTCACGACGTCTCATAAACTACTGCGCGCACGGTGCCCCCATCCCCGATGGCGTCGGGTTCGTCTTCCTCATTTTTTCTTCCCGTTCTTCCTCTTTCGCTGCACATAAAGGAAACAGAATCTCGTCCCCGGCTAGCCGTGGCGCATTTCGACGTGGATAGGTGGCAGGGCTCACAATAATGGGCCAGCGAGTTTTATAGGTACGCCAGTCGGCAGCCAAGCCACATAAGGGCCAATAAGGCGGGCAACCGTCTCGCGGCAGAATTTCAGCCAAGACGAAATTACATTCCGCCATCCGTCGATGGTCTTCCGGGCGTTCTGTCGTGGACCGTCGTCGGGAAGGCCGCCGTGGAATGTGGTCGAGGATTTTCCAGCCAGGGGATCCTCCCGGCTGCAATTAGCCGACTCGATTTTCCTCGGCGTCGCGGCAAACGTCGTCGATCCCGGAAATTTATTTCTCTCTCCCCACCCACTCGCCTGCCGGAAACGCGATGGCTTTGGGAAATATATTCGAGTACCGTTCCACCGTTCCGCTTGTAAATTGTGATCCAAAGACCCGAGTGAATCTTCCCTCGATGGCGAATTTTGTTGCCCGATGAGGAATTCGATGGCTCTGCTCATTAGGTGCTTAATCGTGTTTCTCGAACGCTGGAATTTTCTTCTCCCCTGATCGATCTTGCATCCCTGCCTCGAATATATTCTCGCGATTCCAAATTCAGAGGTTACTGAGAGTATTCGAATGCTTACTCATTGTGTCTGCAGCAAAAGGAAAGTCTCTTACGATAATAGTTGTACATACAGGATGTATCACTTATGCGTGATCCCTACAATATTTTCTTCAATTTTGACACAGCAAAACAATTTTTATGTGTCCTTTGAATCAAGTGGTCCGTATCCTGCAGGGGTTGATTTAAAAAAAAATATATCTGAAAAACTAATGAAGACCCGTCATTGAAATTTTATATGCAGGATTATCTCCTATCACCTTTCCACTCCTTAAGGTCTCAGCTCATAATTTTGCGTGGGTCATTTCGTACTATATCCAAAAGATGTGTAGAGCAGTGAATGGTTATCGGCGTCCTCGATCGTTATGATTATTACGACGAAAAGCGCAGCGACCAAGAGATCCAGATCGAAGGAAGAAGGCTTTTGAACGAGCGGGAAAAATTCAGGTTGATCCGTGTCTCTCAGTCATGGTCATCGATTTCGCCCGCAGTCCAGCAGCGTACGTTTAATTGATCGACTATCGAGCCGGTCATCTAGCTGATGACCATAATGACCGGTGAGCCCGCTGGCATGACGGCATTTTCATTATCATCGGCGGGTCCACACAGGGAAGCACGATGGCGTCGCGCGCGGCCACCTGAGTGATGACGGGCCGACAGTGTCGGGGCGCTTTCATCCCCCGTTCATTTGCATATTTCGAAATGCGCCGCGAACAATGGACCGGTGCGCGGCTTTAGGCGCTCCCCGCCCGATAGATTATGGCTCGATTAGCTTTATTAATTTAAATCGACCGCGCAGCCACCACGACGAGTATTCAGAATCGAGACGCGGACGACCAGCTCGCGCTCGTTGGACACGTTTGGCGATTGCCAGGCGTGAACAAATGGGTTTTTGGTCTGTGTTTTGAATCAACGATTCTTTGTTTATAGACTAAAGTATGTGCAGTACATCCAAGAAGTATTTGAACATTTTCAAAATTTTCAACACTAAAATTCCGATTCCCGAAAAATTACCGATATTTAACTCGCGATAATTTTATAGAAAACAACAGTATAGAAATAAATGTAGATCCATTTGAGAGTTTGAAGCTTCTCCTTTCGAAGAATATGGCTCATTTTCTGCAATGGTATTTTTATGTCATGTAACGGCTAGGAAATTAAAGACTTATTTTTCTTAAAAAAATGCGACATATTGAAACCTCTGCTAAAATATTGGACGCTTCTTTTCAAAACCTCTCCTTTGCCACGACCTATTAAAGATTGTTGTAAGATTTTGTTTCACTGTTTTATAGAACAAAAATGAGGCACCTTGTATTACCGTAAAGGCAGAACAGTTTTGATTCAAAGCTAAAACAGCCCGAAAATATCGTACATGATGTTTTTCTATATTTTTTCAAAGGCGAAGGTTCATTCTTGAAACCTATCGTTAATTGGTTACTTCTTTCATTGCACAGCCTCGATATTTGCATGTATTTTCGATCCTGAACCGTGCAATTAACGAGGCACTACTGCATAAACAAGTCCTTTCGATTAAACCTTTCTGAAATAATGAAAATATACAAAAAGTCTACAATCTCAAGCACTAAATACCTGTCAATAATTGATTCGATGCAGTTGCATTTTTCTGGAAGCATGTCTGAGGTCTACATAATAAAGTTCGACGAATTGTGGGCTTGTAGAAGGATGGACTGGAAAGAGGAGAGGCAATGTTGAAGGGTCAGAAGCAGAGGCGGGAAAGCTTGCACCTTCTTCGACGGTGAACTACAGCACTACACCTGTTAAGTTGCGTGACACGCTCGACAACGCTAAAAACTCGAGCGGAAAGTGTCGCGGACGCCGCGCCATAATAGGAAGGGCGTATTCCCGACGTGTCACGCGAATGCATAACCAAATCGAAGTCCGTAGGCGTCCTTTATTTTCCTTTGTTATTACCACGGACAGCACTCCGCAATGCAAATATTTGCGCCTGGCCAGACCCCTTTGCCGCGGGGTTATGGTGTCGGATGTTTTTGTTTAACGTTTCTCGCATTTATTTACGTGTATCGTGGACGAGAACAACAGATTCCCGAGGTTGCACGCCCGCGAAATTTTATACGCTCACAGGGATCTGCTCTCTCTCTCTCTCTCTCTCTCTCTCTCTCTCTCTCTCTCTCTCTCTCTCTCTCTCTTGTATCCCATGGAAATTCTCCGATATTTCGAGTCTCGTGGGCTTTCGTTTCGTTCCACGCTCTCCACATATGAAGGCTCTAAAGTAATTACCGGGAAAATGAAAACTCGAGCAAACTATTCCCGGTCCCCGGTCGCGGATTTCCGTTCGTCGCGGGAATTTGATCCTAAATCGCGTTCACTGCGCCGCCGCTGTTTTATACGGTCAAAGCTTTCACGTACCAGGCATTGTCGGCTAATTTGCAATATTCACTTTTCAATTTCTTTTCGATTTCCGTGGGGGATTCGCCGGCGCTCGTTCCGCCTTTGACCAGAACGGTCCCTCCGGCTCGGCGACCCGTTACGTTTGACCGTACTTCAATCATTGCAAGTTTTCGCTGATAGAAGGTCACGGAATGGCACATGAGTCGTAGAACTATGATACGTACAATGCATGGGCTTATTTATGTATGTTAGCTCGAGACACTTCGAAACAACTAACATACGAAGATAAACAGATATTAACACCCTAATAGCAGTTTGTTGGGTCTTAATTGCAATATCGACTAGCAAACACCAATATCACTATAATACGAACGGCCAACTGGGACCGCTAACATATTACTCTGATCTTCTACTTTATGGTTATTTTTACGGTATATGACAAACAACCAATTCCACGGTAAAAATTGGGGAAAAAAGAGATACGGAGATGTCTTGCACGTAAATGTTATGATCTGGACTACTACTAAATGTAAAAGTTCTCATACTAAATGAGCATTGCCACTTGCCTTGCCCTTGGAAAAATTAAAAAATTAAGACAAATAAATTTCAAGGCTTCACACATATATATCAATAAATGATAGAACAAAAAAATCAATTTGGAATATAATGTTGGTGAACATTGGTTGGGCCAATGTAGTATTATCATATGTAAATATCTTGTTAATTAAGCAACTATAATAATTGTAAGCCTTATGTTTAATATTCCTTGGCAAATTGTCATAAATTTCAAATTGACAAAACCACCAACCACCGTAGACCAACCACAAATGCTACTACAGCAGTCTCGGCAACTGACCTCTAATTTCGGCTAATTATCCTTATCGGAGCAATAATAAATAATCTACCTTCATGTAAATTACATTGTGCTATCTGGTAGTTTCTAAAAGACTTTCAAGTCCACAGTTACATACATACTAGATTAAGACTTGTCCCCCCACTTTACCTTCCCCTTCTACGACGCTATTCCCCCTCCGACACGGCCCGATCACGTGACGCGTTTCGTCTTTGCTGTGCAGGTGTCACAATGCCACGTGACTAATCTGATAGAGAGCGAGAGGGTAACTTTTTCCTCTGATCTAACGACTCTGCATGCACCTCCTTATGAACGGCAGGTAAAACAAAAGGAAAATTGTCATTGATTGATAACTCTGTAGCCCAGTTGTACAATCCCTCGCCTGTAGGTAAGCATGATGAGAAAGCTATCTTTGTTCACTATATATATTGCTTCGAGCTTTCAGGATTCAGCATTTTTCATGTACAAATATAATATGTATTTAAAATCATATTATTGGAAGGTAAACAATACAGTACCGTGTAAATTGGTAAACATATGACTATCGTGTGCAACAGTTCAGGTGTCCCATGTCGCAAGACTGACAGCAATAAATCAACTATGATGTACACCGTTGGTCATAATAGCTGTCTACTCCACCACAATCATTCCAGAGTGATAACATTTGGATGCTCGGAGGCGGGTGAACATCTATTGTGATTTGGCGTATTTCGAAATCACAGTGCTATATCGACTTTTGTGTGGCAGCCATTATATATGCGAAGAATGATTATGAACGAAATTATGTACAGTTTTAAAAAATCTATTAACATGGATTAATCCAGCTGTGAGATCCTTGCAAACTTGTTCCCCATTTTGTGTTTTATAAAACAGCCAAAAAAAATCATAGTTTAAGTTCTGAAGAGCCGTTGTAAAGGAGAAAGAAATGGTTTGAGGCCGCCCGACCCTTGCAATCCTCGTGTACGTATATGTATCTAGAGGTGTGTCAGTGTGCAACCACATTCACGAGATGGAGCTAGTGTTTTAAATATCAACGATTTCTCGAGATCCAGAAAATTGAAGTTCGAACGCTTTTCGGATCGAATTTGACGTTAGCTCGGTGTTAAGAGGTATAATGCAGAAACAAAATAACAAAGCTATCAGAGTCACATCACGCAGTTGACGGCGGCGAGTGCTAAATATGGTGCGGAAAGGATCAGACTCGATTAATATTGACATGGTTCCGTTGGTATTACGAGGAACAAGAGTCGATCGAGCGTCGTGTCGAGTCGATTGATCGTCGACGTGTATAATCATTGAGTCGCCGAGTCGCGCGTGGCTGCGGCGGCAGACACGCTCGCCTCCGCCGTCAATCAAGACAGGTACGCGGAAGTTCACCCAAGAATAGTAAGCTAAATGGCACATGCAGCAAAAATACAATAAAGGCAAGCGCATCTGTAGGAAAGTCACGAATCAAATACGTGCGAAACGGTAATCAGCTCCGGTCGCCGATATACGTACGCGCGTTATATAAATTCTGTCAGTCGTTGTTTTCAACCGGTACGGATGATTGTCCGGTCGTTTTCGTCGAGCGTTTCTCACGGTGCTAGTCCGAGCGGCGCGTACGAAGCATCCTCTTGGAAAAAAAAGGAGCGTTGACCACTGCACACCACATATGTAATATGAACATGCGCGCACGAGCATGTGGCGCAGCGCGGCGCGGCGCGGTGATCACGCGTTTAATTGAATTTTGATCGGCCTCGCGAACCGTTGAACATCTAACGCCACAAACAAAAGATGTTTTGGCTGGCGATCTCTTGAACTGGAATGGACCAAGAACCAATCAGGACGTCGAATTAATATTTGTCAGACAATAGCTGTAAAATTCGAACTATGGCCGACGCTTTGGACCTCACCGCGCTTATGAGCTGCGCACACACGGAATAATATCGCGGCAATCATATTACGAAACAGGCAAATACGTCAACAGAACGTGTATGCACTGAATAATGCATTGTTGGTGCAGCTAATGCACGGTCAGCTACCGCCACGGAGAGCATCCCTGTGTAATTGGGGGCCGTGTTTGCGAATCAAAGTCATCATCGGCCGTCATCGTGGCCCGATGCTGATGAAATGACCAGACGACGCAGATACAGCCAACCCACCGTGGCCGAACAGACCATCGCATCGCATCGGCGCGGCGCGGAGCGGCGAACAAACAACCGCGAACCGTAAGCGAGCTAACGCCCAAGCCCGAGCCTCAACCATTTCTGCTCGATGCCTCGAAGCTAGGGAAGTCTGTCGAGATTGTCGAGGGTAGTCGCTCTTTATTCACTCTGAAATTCAGCGCGCAGCCTATCCATGTCCGTCTGTAGACCCGTACCGTTCCCGTTCCTCGGAAGTCGTTTCGGTCGCGATTACCGCACTCACGTTTGTCGAATTTCCAGCGGCGCGCCAGCAATCGGACCGGATCCATCGACTGCCCAAGGGGTGAAATGATGCGACTATGTCGATTGCATTGCACGGCTCGGCCCGACTCGCGTTCATGTGCTCCCAGCCCCGGAATTTCTGTTCCAGATGAAATTGTATAGCGCCGGAATGGCTACCGAGCGCGATAGCCGACGCTACGCACCGAGGGAGGATAGAGGGTTCATCCTCCAGCGGAATTTAAAAAAATTTTTTCCAACGTATATGTATACCGATACATCTATCTTGCTGCTGCAGTGGTGAGATTTTTTTGGAATCCCGGAGCGAAATCTCCTGTCTCTGCTTGTATTTCATCCTTTCATTCGAGATGCTTTTTTTTCAGTTTTATCAAGCTTTTTCTTTATAAAATGTGTCCAGTTTGACCATATTAGAATGACTGGTGTTTGTCGCTGGATTGTGGGTGTTCGACGTTTTTAACAATGAATTTTTACTTATGCGTTTGTGACAAATGTTTTATAATTACGCCAAACATAAAGCAGTACAAATAATGAAGTTAATGTGAATAATATATGTATACTGTTTTATAATACGAGTAAGATTGAATTGCTTCATGTGGTTTGAGATTCTTATCATAATATCTCATCGTTAAAGAAATATCTACGCGTATTGCATCGCGTGACTCATACGAAAGTGACCCCCAAATGACCTTGAACTCCGAAGATGACGGTGAAACTTAAATTTCGTTTGTCAGGAGAATGCTAACAAATCTAAATCTGTCGAAAGTGTCTTTTATGGCACAAATGATATTGAAAACAACGAGAGAAAGACAGAAATATTGAATTTGGTGGAAGACGAGATTGTGTGCATGTACATGTATCACAGATGAATACAGCCATTTTTATATAATGATATTGTTAAAGATCAAGTTTTCAAGTTCTTCAAATGACTCGACAATCAACAGTCTCGACAAAAATGCGGAGTCGTCAGATTGAGACTTGACTCCCCAGTCTACTGGCAGAGAGGGGGCAACTTTTTCCCCTCGATTCGAGTCAATTCCCCTGATCTGGCGACTTCGCAAAAATGTCCAGACATAACATAAAATAGTAAACCCAACAGGGTGATAAACTAAGATTTGTTCGAGGTTCGAACTTGCTAACAAATGACATAGCAGTATAAATCTGATACCTTTCGAAGTGCTGCGCAAATTCTCTCCTATTGTAGTTCCTATTTTATGACAGTCTCGAAAATCTTTCAGTGCCGAAGACGATTTTGAGCTCAACGAACCTATTTAAGCCAGCCGCGCAGGAGCCTCCGTTTATAGCACCATCGTTTGCTACCTTGCTGGAACGTAACTTTCTAGTCCTCCAATCGGCAAATAGGATTTCCTGCTACTGAAAAGTCGTCTGTCGCCAACAGTGCAGTGATTAATGATCTTTTGGGTCCATTCTGATGTCACGGACTTGACATTTCTACACACGCCACGTGTCTGCATTGGAGTAGCTATAAAAGATCGCCTCTCGCCTCGGGAATAGCTGCAAGTTGCGATTTCAGGAATTTAGAAAAAAAAAACAAACGTTGGAGAGTAGCTGCAGGGTGTATGTCTGTCAGTCCGGTTGTAATTTCAATGGAAACACCCTGAAATAGTGGCCATCTAGATATTCTATCCGGTTATATAACGCTGATCACCGTCTT
Source organism: Lasioglossum morio (assembly GCA_916610235.2). NCBI lineage: Eukaryota > Metazoa > Arthropoda > Insecta > Hymenoptera > Halictidae > Lasioglossum > Lasioglossum morio. The sequence goes on from OU744327.1 coordinate 10,018,709, forward strand.
TTTCCACTCATTATAAACCTTGAATCTATCAAAGACAAGCCCGGATGATGTTCCATTGGCTTTCGTTGAAGCTTTTCTTACGTGAATTTGCTCGAATCGCGTGCGATCAACGTCGCCGATCAAAGAAGAAACCATCCGTCCAGGGATCGTTTGATTTTTATTTAACGATGGGTTGCGAAACCGCGTCGAGCGACGATAAATTACGCCGGGCCCGGCTTCCAGCAAGTAATGCTTCCCCGAACGGCTTGTATTAGGTCCCGCGCGCGCGCGCGCGCACGACGTGAAACGCCGTGTACTTTTTCGGTGTAAATTATTACGTTCTCGAACGAGGATCCCGGGCTATCCGACGACTGTAAAAACCTGGCAATAAGAGGCCGTCCGCAACCATCGCTCCCTTCTATGCAACTTCTTCGGCATCGCCTTGAAATACGAGCGGCCCGAGAGGCGGACACGCTGTTTGCAGCGCGATTCTAACGGGCCACGTGGCCTCTCCGACGTAAATATTACGCCCGGTAGGCAAACGGTCCATCAAGTTTCCGCGAATTCAACGGCAATATTGTTCGGCCAGTAGTAACACTCTTCTCTGGCTAACTGTCATTGTAATTACATTAACCGTCACTAATTCGGTTGCCGTTCATTGAATCAATTGCAAATACAATTAAAATAATTTACGGCTCCAAGCGCCAGTCAAAATTGCCATATCATTATTTGAAACAGTTTTTAAATTACTAAAGTCTTTTCCGTGTTCTAGAAATTGATAAAAATTCAAATGTCGAATGAGAAAATAGGTCCAATTTTCTGTCACCCGATGCCATGGTAGTCAACAAGGTAATATTTATAGAACACAATCGTTCCGAAGAAATATTTATTTAAAATAATTATTCGAATAAATTCTTTTTAGTCGGATAAATTTTGATCCTGATAAAGTTTCATTCGATTGGATATTTATTCGACAGTGTTGAATTAAATTTCATTTGTTAGTCTTTATCTCTTATCCGTCGTCCAAATAAAAATTTGCCCATCTTTGTTCTGTGCATTATACAAAATAAATGGGAGTTCTCTGACTTCATCAGAAGTATCGTAAATTGGCGTTTACCCGTTAACTATTGGTCCATTTTCCAAAGTCAGTATTGGAACATATGGTAACAGTACTGTGGCAACGATCATAGCAGAGGAACCTCTTAAAAAGCAACTAATAACAATAAAATCTATTGATAACATTGGTGCCACGGTCACTACTCGCGTCACTTCAGTGACCCTCGCTAGCACGCGTAAACCTCGATGCGTTAAAATGCCCGTATAGAAGTTACATTAGAATCGTGTGCTATTAAAAAATATCTGTTCCATTCTACAGAAGAGATATTATAATAAAACAAATTCATAAACGGTTCTTTTACTCCTCTTATTTTACTGTTTCAATATCCTTGTTAAATGTTCGTGGAAATATTTCCACAGTTAATAAGGTAAAATTCATTAAACGCTGGAATCAATAGGATTTAATTAAACATGAGTAGGGGCATAAACCTCATGGGGCATAAACGTGCTGATTGCGCGCTTTCGAAGACTAGTAAATTATACGTGACCGGTAGCAGATGATATTAATCGAGTTATCCGAGAAATCGGTCGCATTGTGAATGCGAGAAGGATCATGGCCGTGGATGCGAAAAAAGAAAAGATAAAATAGTAATGTTGTCATAAAAGTACGACTTGGTGGCTAGACGCGTAAAATTTTACTTCCGTGTTCCGTGAAGTGCGAAACTGTGAACGTGAATTTCGCAACCGTAGACTAGCGAAGACGAGATGAAGGTAACAATGATCTGTTCGAGGGCAAGCCATCTTGGAGAATTCTCTGCTGAGTTCGACTGTCGATCGTAAAGTTAACTAGTACTACGAAATAGATGATGGCCGTGTTGGTTGACCCCATTCGCATCAAATTTCCAGAAATTATCACTCAATGAGAGCATATGAGCCACGAAAACGGAGCACAACTCATTTCTATTTTCTATACCTTTTTATAGATAGTTATAACCTTCATTCCGCGTATAGGTGTGTAAACGCATCCCCAGACAAGGAAAACGTACATGAAAAGTTGTCCTATGGAAAATTTCTAAAGTTCCAAGTTTCCAGTTTTCAAATTTCCACGTTTAATCTTTACGCAGAGTGATGGTTAATTACCTGATCGAAAGATGTTATATGGACACGAGTGTTTAACTCTATATGTTTCGTTTAAAAAAGTGCAAGTGATTTTCAAAACTGCTAATCACGTATATCCGAAAAAGGTGTTTTCCTCCAAATGTTTTCCACCTAATCACTTTTACCCGGAAAAAGTGTTTTCCACCTTTATTGTTAAAAGGTCGTTTAATCTGTCATCGTTCTTCAATCTTCCACGGTCTTTGAGCATGCAGCAATCTTGAGATTGCTATGTTTTTACCGTTCAACTCATCCCTTGAGGTTTCCAGACCCTCAGCTTTTAGACAAGTGCGTTTGATCTTCCTCGAGCAATAATTCCGTAATTGTTTCGTTCTCGCGAACTGTCGAGAGGCGAGAACTGTCCTTCAAATCAGAGTGGATCTAACAATAAAACTTTACGGCGCGGCTCTACGCACATTGCGATCGATGCAATTCTATAGAAAGTAGGCTACGTGGATAAATTCAAATTCGCGAATAGGTCCGCTCCCGTTTTCGAGTTAATTATCCAATTAGGATTCGTAACTGTCTGCCGAGGAAAAAGCGTGGCTTTAATGCGCGTATAAATCGGTTTATTACGTGGCTCGCTCGAGCCGAAAATTGCGGTTGAATTATGATGTTTGCCAGCCATGCACTCTTCCTGATGCGCGAAACTTGCCATTTCTCTTGAAAACCAAAGTACTCTGGACATATTAACTTCCACTTAAATGTTAGCTGAATGATGATCGAAATTTTAACTGAAACTGGTGGTTGTTTTGCATCACAAAGTATGTCAACACCAAACAACTGATCCCTTCATAATAAGACTACCATACAATTGTGCTCACTGATCTGCCTAAAGTTTACCACCAGTGTGCAAGGGGAGGCGTGACCCTGAAAACCCTACTTGGATAGGGTTAATCTAGATTTCGGGACCTAGGAGACCAGTGCGGAAAAAAGTGACCACTGAAAAATATGAGATCGCCGAGACTTTGACTTTCGATGACTGAGCACTGACGGAGTCCTAAAAGATATCATCAGCGCAGATCCTGCAATTACTAACCCAATGAGAAGTGGAGGAGAAGGTCATTTGTAATTTGAGCTCTGTTACAGGTGTCAGTGCGTCGCACTGACATTCTCCTGAGCTCTCAGAATACCCTAAATGACCTACCTAAAAGAAAAGATTGTAAAGTTTTAGACCTCGATTTTGGTCAAGCTTTGTAAGAACTGAACCAAATGTGAATGTCTAAACTGAATTGATGACCCTGAAAACTTAATTAATTTCCTTGAAAAAAAAAATACAATGTCATTGTTGCCAGACTGCTAGTGAAGAATTTGAGCTGAGTCTACTGAATATGTATATAATATTGAGTATTGAGTCATTAGAAAATACAATAGGCATAGAATAGATATAAATTTCATTTTCTTTTTAAATGATTTCAATCAACATATAAATCCTTGGCGCAATGGCTTAAGACTCGCAACTCACGTTATCGACAGCTGAAATTCTTAAGTATGGAAGTTTCCAAGTGGAACGCAGGAAAAACAAGGAATCTAAGTGGCTTCTCGCCGCTCCGTGCAAATCAGAGGTTGCACCGTAGAGGAACACACTAATTCGGAGAAGCGGGTGGAGAATGTATGTAGAAACGAGGGAAAAGATCGTGTGGAAGGAGAGGGGGAGGGAGAGATGAGTTCGGCAGAGCGCCGGACGACAAAGGCGGGCATTGTGCGTTGTGAGGTCGCGCGAGGAGTTAAGACAAAAGCTCCTTTTCTCTGTTTCAACGGCGGGAGGCTGGTATTATGCGCGGCGAACGTGTCTACGAGCGTGGAGAGCAGCGAGATCTTAATTTGCATGAGCGCGCCCGGTCGAGATAAATGCGCCGCGCAATAAAAGTCCGTAAATCCTTCAGTCATCAGGCCCCGACGAGACTCCGGGAGGAAAAAGCTGCCGGAGAAAGACCGGCGAGATTCGGTCGGATGAATAGAAACCCGACCGTGGAAACTTGCCCGTGGGATGGGGGCGGCAGGGATGAGATAGCACCCCTTGTACGCCGTTATTTAAATTAGGCCAATAAACCTTGGGACGTTGGGAGGACTGCTCCAAAGCCTTTTCTACCGCTAGGCGTCGCACGAAACATCTCCGAGCGTATGTGGCAGGTTGATTTGGTACGAGCAAGACGTTGTACCAACCCGAATTTTCTCGGAAATGACACCCCACTTTTTCCTTCAAGGATTGCCGATCCCCCAGACGTCGGGATAAATCCCTACCCTTGCCAGTAATTGTCCCATATCCTGCTCCACGTCTGAACACCGCAGTTTCGGACGACGCTGCCGACGACCGATCACGATAAACGCCCTGCGGCCAAGGAAATGGATCACGATCGTCACGGCGCGTCGATAGCGGTTGCTCGTACCCGGGTCCGGATGTTTTCTATCGGGACGATTACCCTCCAGACATTCCACTCTTTGTAGGTTTTTCTTGGAGAATCAGATTTGTTGCAAGCAAGATTCGATCGCAAAAAAGAGGGGTTTTACTGTTCCAGCATCTATTGGGTACAGAATCGTAGTTTTGATCCTTGATCTATCAATAGATGATTTCAATGTTGGACTTGTCGATTAGGATCCTCCATATATTTATATTTTTTTATCATCTTCCATATAATGTTACAATATACCCACCCTCGTGTGACCGTTGTACATTTAGGCAAATATAAGTTGAAAAATAAAATGTTCTGTATTTTTTGCGACAATTCTATGAAACACTACATCAAAGCATAAAAATATGAACTCATAAGAATGAATTTTTTTGAGTGTTCCGTGTACTAAATACTATTCTTTTAATTTTTCAGCACCGTGTTGCAATTATTATTTCGTTGATGAAAGAAAGTACAGAAAATGATTATCTCTTCGGTCGTTGCATATGAAATGTCCGATTTCAAAATGCAAACGTCTACTACCTATATAAAAGTGGCGAAAAGCAGAAAAAATGAGTCACACCTGAAAGACGAAGCTCCTGAAAAATGTGTAAGCGTAATTTGAAAAGGGTAGCCAGCAAGCGGAGAAGAAATAACTGAGAGAAGTGAAGAGCGAACACAGGAGAGGGTTGACGCACCACCTCGAAGTAATTGCAGTATTTAGTTTGATCGACTCAGTGGAGAGAGGAGTCACGCGGTGCTGCGACATTACCTCTAATTGCAGCCTCTATGCACGTGGCAATGGTGATGTGTTATTTTTCGTGACTATGTCGTCATGTGTTCAGTGGGCAGCGCTTGGCGATGCGACGGTGTAATTCGCAAAGTGTACGCCATATTTCCATTGCACGTGGTCGCTATCCGACAGACTAACCTACATATGGACGAAAAGATTGTGCCGCAGCCGTTCCTGGAAAATGAAATGCAACTGTCGGGGATGATAATTCGTGGTGGTGGCCATGGCTGCGGCTTGAGTGTCGCGTCTAGTCGGGGGTGGTTTTCCGAGGGTCCGTAAACGCATCATACGGCTTCGAATATAAATACTAGCGTGATAGAAGGGGTATCGAGGCATTGGGGATCGAAACGAATGTGTCATCCGGATCGGTTCGTGTTCCGAAAGCTTCGGGGGATTCCCGACGCTGACCGATTGCTCTTCACGCGCTGGATAATCCTCAAGTATTCGCCGGCTGCGGGGCGGGGATCGCGTGCGTACTGCGTGCACGCTCCACGCCTCGATTAATGCGACTCTCCCTCTCCCCGTTGTAATTCCTTGCGACTTAAACTCGTCAAACACCGACCGACGTTTAATTAACGCGTTATCGGCTGCCCGCCAGCGCAGCGCCCGAGCGAAATAGTTTTCTACGCGGTATCGATTTCCGAAACGTAATCAACGTGGGGCATGCAACTCGTACGCAACATAAATTGTCCCTACAAATTTTTTCACTTAATCCTTTGTCTCCCACTCTATTTTTCCTGGTTTAAAAAACAAACCGTTCTTATTTCAATGAATACAGTGGCAAAGAAGCTAAATATTTTTAGGTGTCCTTAAGGGTTGGTTTATATGGGTAGTAGGACATACGGGGTGTCCGAACTAACTAGTTCACCCCAAATATTAAACAATACATTTTATGAAAGACACTTGCTTCTTTGTGTGCATTTCGGAGATTTCAGGATCACCTTCATTTTTTTGAATGGAATAACTACTTTTTACATCGTCAGTCATTGGAGTATCAAAGTCGGAGTAGGTACAAATGTATATCATATCCGTATGTCATAAATCTAATAGCTAACGAGATATTATCGAATTAATTTTCCGTATGTGCCTACTACCTGGAAGCTAGTAGGTGGTGAACTGTTATCCCCCAACTGGAATAAGGTACGTACTATGTAGACAACTTATCTGTATGCAAAATAAACATTTTCTACCTTAATTGTAACAAACTGGAGTGAAATAGAAAATTAGTTTCTTTCTTAATACATTGAATAGGTTAGGAGGGTTAGGTTAAATTCTTCGAATGGTTCTACTTCTACAAATTACACCTATTCGTTTTTGTCATAAATGCATAAAATCCGTTGACTAATAAGTACATATGGCAAATTATTTCGATAATATAATAGCATTAATTTGAACCCGTTAGCAATAAAAATATAGACTCGAAGGAGGTTGAGGAAAAAGTAGGTGTTCGTCATAGAACTCAGCGACCCAGTATGAAGGGTTAACTGGCCATTCAAGAAAACGATACGATCAAGCGTTCATTTGGAGAAATGACGTCTCACCGGAAAAAACATTTGCACAAGGACTTGAGTCTGTTGACACTTGTTTGCGCAACCCAACGGATCAACGCGGAGACGGGCAGCTTGAATGAAACCGATGCCAACGCATTGCGAAGACGGTTTAGTAAATCTTTCGTGTGTTTACGGAGGAAGTCGTATGGGCGCGACAATTCTGCGTACCTAGCTGTTGCTCTCGAACCTACAATTATCGTGGCGATCGCAGCCCGGAATTAATAAGCGTGTACCGTTCTAGCGCAGAAAGATCGCAATTAGCAAGTCCCCGATTCTTGCGAAAGACGGGACCGTTCTAGCAGCGCGGCGGGGACGAACAGAGCTAGGTGGACATTAACGACGGGCAGGCTAGGCGGCGCGGCGGCTACACCTTATGGACGGTGAAACAATTCCTGAGAATCCATTCGTTCGTCGTCGAGCGTGCTAATGGCTTTAATCCCTACGACGAGGATTATTACGCGTAGGTAGTCACGGAAAGAGAAAGACTGTCCTCCGTCCCGTCCCGGCCCGTCCCGTTTCGTTGCAGCAACGGTCCACACGGATCGGATGTTAACTAGGGACAATTAACGTTGCGATAGGGGGCGTGTCGAGTGTGCTACGTTTCTTGAAAATTGTGCAAAGATCGTCACAGATATGTCAGCCTGAACACGGACGCGGGTTTTACTAATATTACCATGGCGCATGTTGATGATTCAGTGTCCCATGTCAGATGGTCTTCACAGAACAAGACGCGTTAATTGTAAAACGACGTGCAAAACCTACTTGTCAATCAAGTTTTTCACTTCGTGTTTCAAAACGCGTGAACTCAGGTTTTTATTCTTCTCTGTAAAACACGGTAAAACATTTTACAAATATTTAATGACAAGTGTATCTTACTAGAGATTTTTGAATGTCACTGGAACATGCGAATTAATTGTGATCCCCTCAAGCAATCGGTTCAAAATTAATTTTAAAGATCTTTCGCTTGCATAATTGGAGAAAGTGAAAAGTGATAGATATAATTTTTTTACAGTAAAATGTATTGGCATTGTTTGTAAGTAATGAAGAAATTCACGAAGATATTAGAATTAATTTGAACATTCATCATTGTAGATTCATCTGCTCGTTTTTGATCAAATTTAAAAAGTAGTGTATAAGCTAATTGATTAGTGCCCGTTCTGATGCTCTCCTGGATCCACTTATCAAAGTTTTGATTCATCACCAGCTTAGCAGCAATCTCCGTGAAACGATCCATTTACCTAGATATTAACTCTTTCTTGTCATCACAAAACAGATCGGTAAGTTAAGACGTTAATTTATATTCATTAGATACAAATTGAATATTGTATTATTCAAGGGGGAAGCGCAACATCCCCTAAGGCCATTCGCTCTACTGGCAGCCAATGGCACCTCCTCACCCACCCGCACTTGCCGTCGCCGTGGTGAGATTCTGGCACCATCGACAACAACAATTCGCCTGGTTGACGAATAGACCGTGTCGCGACAATAATACGTTCCACTGACATCAGGGCCGGGAACCGATATCAATAACGCGGGATCTAAATTGCGACGATAATATGGCCGCGATAACGCGAAGATACTTTACCGGGAGCCAAAAAAATGACAGATTTATTTCGTCGGTTGCGATCCTTATCAGCCACTGGAATCTCGGAAAGTTCGAAACGATGAACACGTATGTATGTGTCTACGTTTCAGTCCATAGAAGGCTCGCTTCTAGCAGCTGACTGTCCCTCGAGAGAACAGAAGGTGCAACCTGCGCTAAAAACGATTGCGCTTCTTTTTTTTTATAATATGAACTCTCGATGCTGCCTGTTTCTGGCGTTTTATCGACTGTCGTAAATCATAGTAATTCTCTCACTTAATGCCAATACAATTTTAGTAACAGCTAGGTTGTCCACATGTCGCGCGACAGACCGTAATGCCGCGCCGTGATGTCATCAATTGAAAACTTTGAATTCGCAACGTCTGATGCGGAGTGAAGTAAAACTGTACTGCTGGTGGCTACTTGTGAAATTCAGAAAGTGGGCATTTATTGGGTTGCTTAGGCTGTCAACAATTTTAAATTTAAAAATTTAAAAAAAAAAGGAGTTTATCAGTTATTTCCCATCACATTATTTTAAACTAAATTAATTGAATGTACTTTTTATTGTCAAATGTGAATTCATTCATTGGTTTCATGACTTGGTGATATATGACAAATTATTTGGGTTTCCTCAAGGATGTTGGAATATATCTAATATTATGTAGAATACAGGATATTCCACCTAATTTGACCATCTTTAAATATCTTGTTGACTTTGTATGATCAGAAAAAGGATTTTCATTACAACCGTCTCATAGCTCGTAAAAAAAAACAAATTCAACGATGTGCGATATTTCGACCCTCACGTTCTAACGTAAGCTTCATCTTAATCAAAGCAGAATGAAAATCTATTCAGAGTTTCAAATTATATTGTCACTATATTTTTGGATCTTTACGAAATGTACAAAGATATCGACATTTTTCAGCAAAAAAAAAACAGCAACTACCAACATTTGTTATTGATCGAATAAGCCGAGTGAACGGCTTGGAGCTCGTTTCATTGTTATCGATAAGTAATGATCGTCATTGCGAGAGACATTCGCCGATCGGCCCTCATCCATTTCGATTCCCCACTTAATAAGCAACAGCACCTCGAAAGTGGTTCAACAAGGCTTGATCAATGAACGGCACAAGCGAGTAGTCTCCCTCCCAGCGGGAGGATGCGTAACGAGAACAGTAGCCAAAACCGGCTCGGTGGATCCTACGCGGAGAGCAGGAAGAACGCAAAACGAGAAAAGCAGAACGGCCGAAGAAAAGGGAAGAGGGGAGCTCGTAAAGACAGAAGCACGCAGAGACCGCGTTGACGTAGGTAAACGACTTGGACAGTGCAAAAAGAACTCCAGATGCTATCAGTCACTGACCTGAACATCGCGGTTCGTTTGATTACACGTTTCAGCGAAGATTGTAGCACTGTTCGGATAGCATTCCTGTTCCTTCGTGCCCCTACCCCCACACGGAGTGAAAATTACGGCAATATACGCGAACCTAAGCCCCCATGTGATGGGGCCCCTTTTGTTATCGTGGCCCCCGCTCGAGGAAAGACGTTATTTACCGATGAGCATAGGTTTCTCCGCTTCCTGGATAATTTCAGCCCTTTTGTATCATGCGTACGACTCGTGGGCGTGTGTCACCTTGCAAACGAGCCACGCGAAGTAAGACGGCGGCGGTCGTCTTGGTCGCGTGTGCACATGCGTGCCTGCCGTAACGTGTTATGAAACGCGGACGTCACTGCCCTCACGGACTACCTTGCTAATGAGAGGTTCTTCCGTCTCATCTACATCGGTTTCCGTCTCGCTTTCACCTCCTACGTTTCCTCTCTCCTCTTGTTCCTTTTTTTTTTGTTCGTGTCCCGATGCGTCGCGTCGTGTTGCAAACTTCGAGGAACACGTAAACCACTTCGCGGAACAGCTGAGGAAGAGGAGACGGGCTCGGTTGGGGTGAAAATTGGGTCGAGACGTTGACATCTTCAGGGCACTCGTTTCGGGAGCCACAGGATCGTCAAACTCTTTCCTTCAATTTGTTCCGGCCGACGTGGCGCGATGGCGGCAGGAACCTCCTTTCTACTTGATCAGTATCTTCGAACAAATGATCTCCGTTAACTTCAATACGATATGCTTGAAATCAGACTTCGGATTCCATCTCAGACTCGCGTCAAGGTACTCGTATTATTTCTCCAGGGAATGAATGCTAAATTCCTGTTTCCCGTTTTCTAAAGGGCAGAAAGAACCGATACTTCAAAGAATCTTTAGTGCCTTTGGCGGAGGCAATACCCTTTTGTTCTGGTTTCGTTCCATTCAGGAAGGGTCGATGAAAGGATTGAAAAAAGGGTCCAACAAAGGCGGTGGGCGTGCATGGGTCGTATCCGCGTCTTCCTTTTCAATAAGACGTAATCAACATTCGTAAACATGCAATCAAAATGAATACATCCTGATTCATTTCGCGGTCAATGTCCTGGAGGGCCAGGGCTCTGGGCTTTGCCAAAGCAGACTCGTCAATCTTGCGAAATGATTGCCCTATCAGATACTCCAAATTCGAACTGCAACATTATTATCTTGTATTTGAGAAAATGTCACAAAAAGCGCACTTTTTAGTCACCTGAACAATTACTGAACTCTAAAATAGTTTCACATTTTAATCGTTTGCTTTAGTGGCATGTCTGTAACTCATTGTTACGATACCTGTAGCAACACAAATTTTCAAGGAGACCCTTTGGTTAAAAAATTAACAGATTTCATAAATAAAGATTGAGGTAATTATTACAATAGGACATTCCTCGCCTATTTCAATGACCTTGAGATATGTTATTAAAGTCATTATTCTGAGCAACTGCTTTTTATGTCACCGTCGGACCACCTCGGTTTGCGAGGTATTTGCGGATAACTATTGGGATGACTGCAGCAAACTTTACCTTTTTCCAATGACCTGTCTCCTTTAGGACAGGGCTCCTCCCCCTGACACCATCCACCGTCATCGCGGAAACAAAGGTTTGCGTGTATAGTAAAAAGTGGTAAAGATTATTCCCCCACCAACATATTTCAAGGTCATTGAAATCGGCGAAGAATGTGCTATTGTAAATAATTCTCAAGCTTTATAATATTCCTAACTTTGTAGAGATTACCAAATTCTGCAAAAACAATATGAAATTCTAACGTTTAAATTGCACTTACATACCTACCCACCTGTTGTATTTACACACCTATTCAATCCTAGTTTATAAACGAAGTTCATTAAAAAACAGATTTTTATTGTTTGTTTCACTTAACAAATATATATATATATACTGTAACATGATATTTGGTCCCCTCGGGGTTTCAAATTCATTTACCAATCCTCTTCCTCTTTCCACTCTCACCATCGCCTTTTCAGCGGGACCTACTGTTTATGGTGGGTTCCGAACCACGTTATATATATATAAATTTTTAAAATCAATTTATAACAATAGTACAATTTCTGAAGCTGGCACTAAATTTACCACTATTTAATTTAAATTTCTGTGTTTAATCCCTGTACTGCGGATTTTATGCATTCATGACAGAAATGGGTATGTAAAATTTAAAGCAGTGGAAATATTAAAAAGATTTCAGGACACCAGTGTATTAGCTTCCTCTTAATAAGATGATTAAAAGAAGAAAGAATTTGTTATTTGGCTCATGTGTCTTTCGATCACTGCATACATTTATTTCGCATAAAAATCCACAGTCCATTAATCTGCAGTACAATCGTAGTAAAACCTCGATTGTGTCTAAAACCACGAACACCGGACCTCTTTCCTCAATGTTATTTATATCGGTATAGTAGCTTTCTTTAATCGAGATCCCACACGATCATCCGTTCCAATTAACGTGTGCTGGCTCGGCCGAAAAAGCCCCAGAATCAGCAGAGAAGAAGGAGAGTCATTGGTTTGATAAGGGAAAAAGCTTTCGTCTACTCGAACACTTCGAGAAGGTTTACCCACGTGGCTGGCTAACCTCGAGCCAGCCCTAATTGAAGGGTAGTTGCAACCATTGCAGAAATGATTAAATTCTTACGAGGCGGGACCGAATGGCGCAGCGAGTGGAAATACGTGCCACCAGGCTTAATAGAACCACGATGACGTGTCTCGTATCTGCAATCATTATCCGGTATTACTAGCCTGATGATACCTGTACTCGTCACGCGTTACCAAATGACATTACCTTATCCACTCCATAACAGCAATTGTGCTGTGGAGGTGTGCAGTTCCCCGCGTCAAAGACGACTGTTAGTTTTTCAACGAATGCTGTTCATAGACTACGACCGGTCGTAATGTGAACTCACTTCTCCGTATAATAAACATGGGAAAGGTGGTACGGTAAATAAAACAGGATATTAGCGTATAATGAGTTATGAAATAACCCAGATAGCACATGACGCTTTAAAAACGTGCATTGCACGTCCATTTTAAGTCCGAACTGTTTACTGCCTAAACTGGATCTCGTCTCGTCTCACACAGACGTTATCGTAGCCGACCATGGAATAGCGTGTGCTAGGCTATAAGGAGGGGGATACAGAGGGAGAGAGAGACGAGAGAGTTTTGGATCGACACACCCTATCGTGTTACGATCCCGGTAACGAGATCATCCTTGATCTCTGATCAGGCAGCTTTCAGAGTAAAGCCCGGAGGCGTCTTCGAGTTCCAGTTTCTCGCATCGAAGACGAACGACCCTCTCGAGAGGGCCGCAATTTCGCCGGATCCTCGGCTGGAAAATGCTACTAATTATAATCGCATTAGGATCGTTGGCGCCGTTTCTTGTTCCATCTTCGGCCTGATCCGAATCCTCCTTCTCGACGTTTTGTACCAGTCCCCAAGAACGATGTTTACTTTAACCGTTTTCCTTGTCTCTCCTTTTCTTCGCGTTGCTTCTTTCCACTCCCGATCCTCTTCTTCCAGCGTTCTGCTAATTATGTATCTCGCGTTCCCGTTTAGTCTCAGACGAGCTCCTTACTTGGCTTAGTATCATAATGGTGGCTCGCGTCCCGTGATTTATTTGCGTAGTGTAACAAGCACCCTCGGGCCGATGGAAAAATAAATGCGATCGATTGATCTAGAATCTAGATATCTCTAAACACCAGAGGTGTGCGAGAACCCATCGAGTAACCGGTACCCGATGCACAGTGGGGTTGCGGCCCCGAAAACCTGGCAAAATAATTATTCGTCAGTAAATTATAGATAAGAATATGCTCTTTTGGAATTAGTCAAAAATAACGATGTTGACAGGATAACTTCGGTGTCGTTTGAGTTCAAAATTGGTATTTGTTATAGTTTATAGTTATAGAGTGAAAAATAAATGTTCTAATAATTATATTTTTATAAATACGCGACAATATTTACCAACCAAATTAATATGGCTTGTTTGTCTAGTTGTAAGGATTACATATCGTTGTATTTAGAAAATATTGTACTATTTAGTTATAGCGAACTGTATTGTTATCTTGAAAAAATAATGAAATTTCTAAGGAAAAACAATTTATAGAAAACTGAACTAGACGAAGCTTTGAAGTCAAAACATCTGAAAGAATATCAAAATCGTATGGGCATTTCATAATATCTATCGTTAAAATGTTTATACAAATAATCGTATTTAATCAATTACTACACATTTACATATTATATCAGTCTGATATGCACAAACCGAATAAAATGTTGTAGAATGGAAATATTTCAGGATGGAGAAAATGTTTCGTTATCGAGTTAAAACAGTTCCGCGTGCAAAGGGTTAATACATTTACATTATATTATATGAGATATTATATTAGTTTCATGTGTACAAACTGAAAAAAAGAATGATGCAGAATGAAAATATTCCAGAATGGAAAAAATATTCCGTTTCGAGTTAAAATAGCTCCGAATGCAAAGGATTAATACGATCGGCGAGTAGTAGTTCCACTGGGCTGTCGTAGCAACGACTGTCTTCACGAGCAATGATAAGAATAGGTTCCGAAGCAGAAGAGCAGAGAGGGGTAGAGTCATCGAGCCCGGTAGTTTGCAGTGGTCGCGGTTGCGACGAGCCTAAGCTCGAGACCAGGAAGGCTTGCAATGGCCAGAGTGCGGAGCTAGGCGAAGAGGCAAAGGATAAAGCTGGAGCGGAACACGCGTGCACGTTCTGGGCGGAGTAAGAGCGCGATCTGCAGGGCCAGGAGTCATCGAGTGACACACGCACGACTGCCACGCTTCGTGGTCACGGTCAAAGCGCACGCGAAACACCAGCGACGCCGGGGGGACGGGACACGGTTCGGTTGCTCCTGTAAACGGAGCACCTCTCGAGGATCAAACCACCAGGGTTCTTCGATTTCGATCGGGAACGCCGAGATTGAGTTTCATGGCACAGGTGAAATAAAATCGGCGACGATGTCGGACCCTAAAGAGGATTATTTCATACCTGGAATAGGGCTCGTAGAAACTGGGACAAGAAGGGGTGACATAGCAGCATACGTCGATTTCGATTACTTCTGTGAATTATCTGGCTGTGTAACAAGACCGTCCGAGAAGTGTTATCTCTAGACTGCGGATCATTATACAAGCAACAAAAAATGTTCGGATCGATTGCAATACACAGGGGCCAAATAAATGTTTCTTTTTTCTTACCTCATTATGCTGAATACACTGGTGTCCTTAAATCTGTTTAATATGCCCACTGCTTTACATTATACGTATCCATTTTTCCCAGAAATGCACAACATCCGCAGTCTAGTTATGATAAACTTTGTCTTTTCCATTCTTATATAATATTATTAAATCGGTTGTGTTCACTTTGCATGATTTTTGTGGGCATTGGTGTGACAGTAATTATTGTTTGATTGATGTGATTCGACATTATAAGTGTAAGATAAGGGGTGAGCTCGAATTGTAGCAATGATCCGAGTCGGAGCAGAGAAAAGGCATGAAAATGTCATAAAACATCGACAAAGATTTTTCTAAAAGAAAGAGTTCGAGTTTTATGGGTACGGCAAGTTTATTGTGTTGATATTTTCCGTACGTGCTTTGTAGAAGGTCGAACACGCCAGAGAAAATTGGCCGTTGCACCCCCGTTTTTACGCTGTCGATGTTTCTCTTTCACGAACCGACTAGCAGCGGCCGGCCCCTCGCACCTTCTTCCTTTTGTTTCTCCGCTCTGCGTACGGACGTACGGTGCATCAGCTGCACCCGGAGCTTTGCAGCAGCGTAACGGTATTGGTAACAGCTTCCGACGATTTATTCAAGAGTGAAAATTAGGGTCCGGCTCCCGGGCCAACCACGTTTTCGGCTATTACCTCGAACAATTCTGGCCACCGGTCATCATTAACCATTATGCTTGTACGCTCGTATCGACGTTAATCATTCGTCTGCTTCGGTGAAACAATCGCCTCCGCGTCCATAATGGACTGGATTACGACACTTGTTTTATTATTCTCGCTAGTATCCTCTAACATTATTCTCTCCGACTGTTTTTCCGTCGTAAGAGCATTCAAAATAATTGGGAAAATTTGATATTCCATTTTAACAGCACATAGAACAATTATGTATTCTGAACACGCTTATTAACTCTTTGGACTCGAAGCAATTTTAATTAAAAACTACTCTTTCAATCTAGATCAGTTTTATTCTATGTAATCTATTTTACATTGGGTATGTAAAATTGAACCTGTTTCCTCATACAACGGTGGAGCTTTTTGCAATTTATAGCATACGAACGAATTTAATAATATTAAAACTGGTTTGAATAATACTACGGTAATTTTTACGCACGCCTCGGAGTCACGGTTCGAGTGCAAAAGCTTAATACTAGAACTACCGAACACTAGTCGTGATAAATATTCCTTTATAATAGCAACATTCAACAAGATTGAACTGGACATATATTGGAAATTTAAAATATGTTCCTGCATAAATTTGCAGCATGTAGGTACGCATATAACTAACAACAATTTAGAAAACATTTTCCCAAATTTCACTACAGGTTCAGATGAAAAGTTATAGATAATAGACCTTAGTATATTCAACTTTTCCAAAAGGCTCTCGTCGATTGGTCCAATTTTGAAGAAATTAATCAGTTTTGAAAGACGCCTGAGTATTAATAGAAGTCATTGTACAAGAAAGTAGGGGTGAGGGACAGCCTATAAGAAGCTAAATTTATAGTTTACGTTCATAGGGACGCCCACTAGCTTCTCTACGAGAGTACAAGACGGAAGTTTCGTGATCTGTTGTTAACAATGGCGTTGATGCACAATAATTGTAGCAGATCTACGTTGTGCTACGTTATTAATCCAATAACCTTTTGAATAATTTCCAAATTGAATTTTTGCAGTGTCTAATTAACCCTCCGTATGTTATGTTATTCGTGACTCCTGGGTGACACATAGGTACCCTCATCCGAAATACGACGATTGGCGGTCATGAGCCATCGTCTTATATAGGAACAAAACTATTAGAATAATTATTAATATTAGAATAAAACTAGAACCAGCAAAAGTCCAAGAGTTAAATGAGATTTTTGTTAAAACTCCAAAGCTTGTGCCATGTGTCCACGATCGACAGAATAGTTGGACACGCTTCCCTGACTCTTATCACAGTGTCATTAAAAAGAAAATAGAATCTTGGTGCCGAAGTTTCTATGTCCACGTGTTCCGTCGCTGGTAGGAAATTAAAAACGATCTCGCGGATGCTTGCTGCGCGCGGATACGAAGTAATGAGATCGAATTAAAAACGGAGCAGCGAGAGATTAGATCTCAACGAGAAACCTCCTAACCGAGCGGTCGCCTATCATTTAATTTACCATCCAATCCCCTCCGCCGAGTCGCAGCGTTTAACAACCGGTGCATCGACCACAGAGAGACAGAGAGCCAGAGAGGGAGAGAGGAGAGCAGAACGAAGAAGAACGGAGAGAAAGAGGATCAGGCGTAAGCAGAGGCAGCTACGCCAGCGACGAAGACGGCGCGGCGGCGAGGCGCGGCGGCGGCTGCTACATTTACCGTCGGCTTCTCTCCCTCAGGGGTGGATGACTCGAGAGGTCGGCTCTCTCTCCTCTCTCGTAGGCCTCGACACACAACTACTGTTCGCCACATGGCCTCCTCTCCTCGCTTCTGGTATTCCCTCGCACGTCTTCTCCTCCTTCTGTTCTTCTTCTTTTCCTTCTTCCCCCGTGTTTTCCTTCGGTCTGGGCCGGTGTGCGTCTCGTGCGCTCCCGCAAGCCGCAATTATTGCCAGTATTCCGGGCTGACGTGACGTGACACGCTCGGCCCATGTGCGCAGGGTCAGGCTTTGGGGTTAGCTGAAATTACGGGAGGCAGGCGCCTCCGTCAAGGAACAAGTTACATGTACGCGTGCCGGCTTGACTTAGGTGCTCCCATGCTCCGCTGCTTCTGCCTTCGCCGCCGCGAATACTCCCGAGGACTCCGCTTCTTGCGCGCGTGCAAGGACGCGCGCCATTGCTGTTCCATCAGGAACCGAGCTTCCTTTCCTCGTTAATCGGTCTTCCTTTTTCATCGAGCCAGATTCCACGCTGAAAGATTGGACGAGGATTGATGGGCCGATCTTCCGTAAAAGTGGTGCTCTTTAGAATGCTCTGCGTAGAGAATCAAATTCATTTGCTACTGATAGATCTTCTCAAAAATCTCTGCTCGCATTTTTTCAAATTCTTATTGAGACGAGATACTTGAGGACTCCTTCGTTTCAGTCAACGTTGGTGTTCTTTGTTCTGGAATAAATGATTACTACGGTTTGCTCGGTAAATTCGTTATAATCGTTACACTCGATAAATAACGTTATTCGATATCTGTACCGCAAATATGCACACGGCTGAAGCATTCGGAACAGTATCCGTTTTGGTTAGGAGCTATAGTCCCTAATTTATCAAATAAATTACATCAATTTCAAGCAATTTTATTTCTATTTCAGCAGTCACCACGTGAAAGAAAGATATTGAATATGTCTGGCTGCAGCCAATCACCTTCAGCGATCAGAATAAAAATTCATTTGGATTCATACACGTCGTCAGCTGCGAGGGTGTTAACCAATAGACTGGAATAAAAGTTTGAATAATCGAAACCAATAAGCTTTCTTCAAATCAGCTTTCATCGTTGAACGAATCAAATATCTCCCAGGGCGTAATCTTCGTCTCCCATGATTTTGATATTGACGAACGTCACCCACGCGGAGATTACAACAGATTGGCTTGCGAGCGTATTTCGCGAGGAGTGGAAGGCGCGGACGCGTGGCCCGCAGCTAACAGCACGTGACGATTGCTAAAGTAAGTGGCTGAGTTGAGTCGAAGCTGAGTCGGGTGGCACAGGTGTGCGAGCGCAATCGCGATGTCACGGGCGAGTCACGGTCCTCTGCCCCTTCTCGTCATTCCCTCCTCCTCCTTCTTTCTCCCCTGCGGTCCCTCCCCGTCCGGCTTTTCGTCTCCTTTCTCCTCGCCCTCGTTCTTTCTTCTCATGGCCAGACCTGTCCGCGCAGCAACGTCCTTCTCGTCGAACGCGAGCGGACGTTACGTTGGAGAGAGAACCTGCCTATCCGAACGTCTCGTCTCGTCGCGTCATCGGGTCGCCCTTTTCTTACCCGTATCGTAATATCTTGTTTTATTCGGTCTCGCTTCCAAGGTAACTTGTTACCTTCTTGCTGATCCGACAGGCTACGTTTTCGCGAAGCGCACTCGTTGCGACGTGCGCGCGAACTGTTTGGCCACGTTTAATCGCCGGAACGATGGCCCGCCAAAAGAACCGGTGAATGTTGACGCGCCCTCCAGGCAGTTTCGTATTTTTCAATTTCTTCGTGTTCGAGCTGAATCCTTTTTCGATGGTGTTTTACGTGGCGGAAACTTCCACCACTGTCTACGGGTTTCTTAACGTTCATGTTGCTCGAATAAAGCTGTAAGAGCAAACTTGTTGCCGACAAGACTCAAGCATCGCAGCCTGGCAACCATGTTGGTCAAGAGAATCGGTTATTGTTTATTTCTTTCAACTTTGAATTTCCATTAAGCCTTAGCACGCACCTTAAGGAGTTCTTGTCCGCGAATATTCAAAGGAGTTGTAGCCCAATATAGTCGAAGTGAACGATGATGAGGAAAGGCGAAAAGTGTTTTTATGCAGCGTTTCTATTTTATTTGTATACACCATTATGTCCGAAAATATTCATCAGTTAAAATATGTGTCAAATTTCATTTGTTTTGTCGTGGGGAGGCGTCTTATGCAGATATAAATATTGATCTTTGAAGGTCACCCCCAAAGTCATCCATTGCTGTTCAAAGTGTACTTTTGTTAAATTTTCTTGAAATTCCTTCTCATGATGATTTATTTGATTTCTAAACGAAAGTTGCACTCGCTCTGAGTTTGCTGAATCAGGGTCCTTCCTCGATAAACTTTTTCTCATAAGTACATTTTCGTAAGTAAGAGACAAAAGGGTTTGATCTAGATATTTCGAAAAAAGAATACTGTTTCCATTCTAGAATATAAAAAACATAAAGTTTCACTGGAAAAAGAACAAAAGTCTCTTTAAGATCCAGCGGTATCTTCACCCAGATAAATATGTTCATCGGAGGACATCCCCTATAAACCAGCATAAATTTTGTTTGGAACATTTTTGCACTAGTAACTTGTGTTACTCGTTTCATTCACACTTCGTGTATTTTTTAGAACACTTTGTTGCTGTATTTCGTTGGAACATAGCCAGAGCCCTAAAAAGAAGTCGGAGTGACAAATATGGAAACGTATCTCTACAGAAGAGCTCAACGAACCCAGTGAAATTATCATATCATCCAAATCACAGGGTAGACGGTTCCACACAGCCGTCTAATTGCAGGAAACCCTGAATCCTCTTAAAATTCTCCGAAGCATCATCCGGCTCGGTAATCCGCACAGTGTGGAACATGTTAATAGCGGAGTAAGTAACAATTCCAGCGGTTTCTCGGTACACAATTACCAGTTCACCAAAAAGTTTACATTACTTACTGCCACGCGTCCACCCTCGTTCTCGCGAGCTGGTGTATAAATTATAGCTCGATGGTAAATTCTCCGTTCGGTATTGATTAATTTCCAACTCCCGTTTTGCGGAGAGATTAAAATCACGGATTCGCGATTCCTCAACGGCGCGCTGCATTCACATACATATGTATACATTGCTAACCAACGCACACAGCTATGAATTGTAACGACTATCGTCTACTAAAGACATTCAAACAGACTCAAACGACCGTAAACTAGGAGTCTTGGACATTTGCATATCATGTAGGTACTCACGTGTATTCCAAATTGTTGTACGGCTATGAAAGTCTTGGAGATAGACAATAGAAACAAGTTTATACCGTTACATCATAAAGTGCATTAAAACGAAACAGCTTATTGCGTATAAATCTCAAACGACCTATGAACATCAATCTTGAATTTTTTAATTGGAATCCATATTTGATATTCAATATTAGTATTGTTGCTGGAATCGAGACGTTTTCGAAATACTACTTGAACGTAATTTTCTTTAAGGGTTAAAATCTCGGGAACAACGTTTGCTAAAATTATAATATATGGGTTTTAAGTTGAAGCCATGAGTTGAAAATTAAAAATTGAAAATTGACCTTTATAGACCTTTCCAAGGTTATCGGAAGGTCGAATAAGTAGTAACGTATACTTTTCTAAACCTACAGCCTGCATCAGTGTTACCAAAATGCATCCAATTCGATTAATTAATATTAAATATTCAGATCATTTCCAACGAGCTGCCATTAATAATTTATCAACGTGGATTGAGCTCTCGAGAGGATCATCACCAAAGCATCCCAATCATGAGCTACGGCGCGGCGTAACGGGCCCGGTTACACGATACGTGTAATCAGCGTCGGGCGCGTTCATTCTCGCGTGATGAATGCAATTCGCGGCGCAAAAATGATTCCTTGCCATGGTACCACGACGTTTCTCAACGTCGCATCTGTCCGTGTAGAAACGTTTTCGAGCAGCAGTCGTTGCCCACCCTCTCGCTTTAATCGCTCTCTCGCACATCCCGGTTTACCCGCGCAATTTGCCACTCGTGGCTCGTTCCAGTTTACTTTACTCCACTAAACACCGCGGGATTTTCAACGAAACTCGTGACCTCGATCCTCGTTAATATTCCGGAAAGAAGCGTCGCCGTCGAGACTATTCTCGCGCGAACACTGCACGCCGCGGAATTGAAGAAAGGAGTCACTCCCAGGCTATTATCTTTGCGACGGGTTTATTCACCAAGGCGTTTGATAGTGCTTGCCATGTCGCGGGCAAGCTGAATCAACAGTGACATTTTCGAGACCGAGCAAGGGAGAAGAGTTTCATAATTTCATACCAGCAAGACTATGCTTTATGAACAAACAACGTTCAAGAAGAAATAACCTTCACGCTTATAGGGCTGTAAACGCAACCCAGACTAATAAAAACGTACATGAAAAGCTACCGAATGGAAAACTTCTAAAGTTCTCTTCAATGGTCTCACGAAAACATTGAAATCATTATTTTTATGTATAGACAATTTTTCTATATTATATTAAATTTCGTGATTTTTACCTACTGTCATGAATATCAATAAAATTTCACAAATACATAGCAGGGACATGCAGGGGGTGTGATTATACTCCAACACAAGGCTAACATTAGAGTATATATAGGCAGAGTGAAGGGTACCTATGGAATTTTAAGTTGAAATTTGTATTGTTAAAGTTTTAAAAAATAAACGAGCTAGTGACTTATTGAAGTAATGAATGATAAACAATCAAATTATTGTTTTAGCTGCTACTGTGAACATAGTTGTAGTTCACCATCTGTAAAGTGAATAGATACTCGTTAAATGCAAGTATGGAAAACACAGTATACAATGGATAATAATTATTTATCTCGTGCAGGGGAAAGGTTGAGGAAAGGCTATTGCACAGTGTCAGTGATCAAGACGAAGTAGACAAGGGGCACGAGATCTCGAGAATAAATCGGTGTTAACACGATGTAAATTCCGAGCGAATCCCAGTAGTTCCGTTTCTAATTAAAACGCACGACCTAACGAAGCAACGTGGAGAGAAAAACGGCTGGAAAAGGGGAGCAGCGGGTACGCCAAAGAGAGAGTGAGAGGAAAAGAGAGAGAAAGCTAGCGATGCTGGCGCATGCCACAAGTGTGCCCAGCACCGGCTCCGATTAGGTTACAACCTGGCACTCTTCGTCTTCGTCGGTCGGTGTAATGTTACGTCGCGTTACGCGACGTATCGCGCTATGGAAGCCCTAGGTCCTCGGCAAAATGAACACGCATTCCACGTATCCTCGCGCATGAACCCAAACTTACGACGGGTGCGGGCAACGAGTTAATCTTGCTGAAATGTTGTTTTTGGACCGTCGCTAATTATCGTGAGTTTAACATTGGACATTAATTGAAAGATTAAATTTTAATAAAGTTTTCGTTCATTAATCCTTCTGTCAGGGTTATTTCCATCAATTTCCCAGTGTCAATGAATTTTTAGCACTCGAGGTTATGCGAAGGTTATAGTATTACAAGTGGTTGGATACATCTTGACCTCAGATATCATATCGTGATAGCGAAAATATTGAGAACAATTTTTATCCCGTCACAGAAATTGGTCCTTCGACAAAAATAATGTTTGCTCTCACATTTTTCCCTATCATAAAAAATAAGCATGGTATTCAAAATGCTTAAGTTAGGGTGGGCACCTTGTATAGCATCAGGAGTAGATAGACTATACAAGAAGTTAAGGGATATGAAACAAGTTGTTGGCATATCGTTTACATGTCCTTACACATGTTGGTTACATCAACTTTGTCCCTTGCACTTTATTTTAAAAAATTCCCTCCTTCCACTTTGATTGTGAGAAACGTGTGGGCGTGTCCTAACACTTGATACTGTTCACGTAAGAATGATTGCAGTGATGTCAACTCTAAAACAGCTGTAAGGTTTCTTGATTCCAGCATTTGTCAAATCTTAAAACTATATTATACAAATATTATTTCTGAAGAAAAAGGTGATACGTTATTTTAACTATACATATACGTAAAGAGAGTAGTCTCGAGTCCGAATTGTTCTAGCACAACTCCCGTCGGAGCGACCATCTATAAATTCAAGTAATTGGATTCGTGCACGACGCGGCGCGGCGGTTTAGTGGCAAATCGATTTCTATCGATCGAGGGAAGGAGTAACGAAGAAAATTCGGCTAACAATGAAGTTTCGTAATCGTTGCAGTGAGGCGTTCGAAGCATTTCGAGTGGTGACCGGACCGCGGTTGAACGCGGTTTCATCAAAAATCGTCGTAAGGTTACGCCACACTCCCTTTCAAAACGCGGTTTATTTTGCGGCGTTACCGTATTATTTCTCCGGCTTAATACCTGCATCCTACAATAACTGGTTAGCTGGTTACGTAACGGCCATAAGATAAGAAATCCCGTAGGGCAGTAAAACTCGTAATGCGCCCGATTGCTTTTAGTTTTCCGCCAGGGTTTAGAGACGGTGTGTACGCTCGTTACCTCTCGCAAGCACGTTCGATTTCTCGAGGCTTTCGCGCGTTGCCGAACACGCCGAACAACCATAGAAGCAGAAGGAGGAAAAGGAGGAGGAGGAGGAGGACAGAAAACGGGACGTGTAACGAATCGTGCACCCCGGTATCGACAGAGAACGAGCAACAAAGAGAATAAGATTAACAAAGCTGGGGAGCGAGGGAGAGGGAAACGACAAGAAAGAGAAGGCGGGGTTGCGCCCTATCAGATCATGCTAAGTTCATGCTGCCTCGTAAACGGATAATAGATAATAGCTGCTGGCAAAAAGATCTCCAACGAGTGGGAAAAGTTCAACGGGGACCATGGAATAATATACAGACGGAAAGTTTGGATGCAGTTTTCTGTTCGTACGACCCATGAGTGGAGGATCATTTTTTGGCATGATTATACAACGAATTGCAAATCCAATGAATGTTATAATGAATTAATAATAACGAACGAATATTGCGTTTTTTATTTTGCGTTATTTTATGCAAAATAAAAATTGTCAGCACTAAGTACAAGCCATAGAAGCCAAATAGGAATTGATTTCTCTCTTTTATAGATTTATTAAATTGTAAGAAATGTATCGATACTCTACAATGGTTGTAGAATATCAGATGAGATAAAATGTTATCGATTTTATTTTTTAATATTTTCTTATGTTATACTAGGTTCTGAGAGTCACCAATTTTTTGTTTATATTCAGAACAGATAACTTTTCCATAAAATGCTTACACATATTACCATGATAAATTAGGAATAATATTAAAATATAAAGTACGATCGTAAAGTACAGTTAACCTATTGAAATATTGTAGACGTTAGGGCACTAGAAAATATTTAAGTTATATTATTAATATTTTGAAATCTACTTTTTTGACAGTGTAAAAGTAGAAGAAAGGAGAAGCGAGAACACAGAGATTTGTTTTCTTCCTGGACGAGTTTGATCGGCACAGATGACGCGTCGCATCCAATTGTTGAGGAAGAGAAGCGCTGCCCTCAACCAGAATCGGATCCAATGAAGTCAATACGGACAATGGCTCGATAAGTAGATAATAATGCATAATATAATAAGAGAGCACCGGCTGTACGTAGCGTACGCGAGGCGGTGTGTGTTGGTAGCACGCGCCACATTGAGCCGCCAATTCAACTGGTTGAGCGGCCTTTAACGACTCCTTTCTACGCGGCTGCGACTCGGCGCACAATGCCGTTTCTTAAATTTTATCGTTACTCGTTGGCCGCCGGTATTGTTGAATTTATGTAACGCAGGCCTTAACTGCGTTTGATAAGCCTAAACTGCTGCACGCTGGGTCCCGTTACCTTTCTCCCTCTAGCGCTTTTTTCCCTTTATTTTTCGTTCGACGCGCTTAACCGCGTTTACTGCGCACAATTGGGGTCAATACACTCAAGGTGTTTATGAAAAAAGGGTTAAACCTCCACAACAGAGGCCCGTCATCGCAACAATTCGAAAAATATCATTTAACACATCTATTTCAACTATAAAAATATCATTTAACACATCTATTTCAATTATAAAAGTTATCATTTAACATATCTATTTTAACTATAAAAAATCGTGAATCAGACATCATGGTTTCAGTCGTGATAAAATGTTTTCACAGACGTTTCAATTTGCAACATTTTAGACCAAAAACGTGTCTTCAAGTTTCCCAGTCGCTGTATTGTGAGAAAATGTCTTGGATAAAAATGATTTATCGATAGTAAAAGTAGAAACTTCACACTTCAAAATGAGTCCAAATTTATTACTGTACTATTTTTTGAAACGAAATTATCACAGATTAAATATCGACAATTTCTCGAGAATGGGAAATTTAGCGTAAATAGTCTAATACTTTTTAATCATATACATTTCATTAATTATATATATTTCAACTTTCGTTTTATAACAAATCAAGATGATTTGTGTATGCTTCATAGTTTTTACATTTTAATAATATACAGTACAATTGATCAGGTTGCAAATGCAGCATCGTAGTCGATCGGTGCTTTAGAATGACAAAGATATTTCAACAGGAGTTAGATGATCAATAAGTTTCGCTTTTCCGTGTACGAAGATATATTTGTGTATAGCAACAATGACAAAATAATTTTCTACGATGCTCTTTATTTTCTGTTTCTGCATATACTGCACTTTGAGAATGTGTCGTGCATAATTGTTCGTTCAGAAAAAGATTTTTTCTACGACAGTTTATAATACAAAGTTTAACGCGTGTAGAAGAACAAAGTTATGCCTTGGTAAGTTTATGACAGGTATCGATAACATGTGATTTCTGGGAGGAAGCTTTCTCTAGCGTACAGCCGCCAGCTCGTTCAGGGTCAACGAAGTCCCTTGCGCATTGAGCAATGTTAACATTGTGCAACTGAATAAAATCGAACGTCAGTTCCAGGCGAGTGACACTATACTGAAGAAATAGTAGCCGGCAAATAATTAATAAACACATCCAGATAAGAATCTAGTGAAATTAAATTATACGTTCGGGCACATTCGCCGATTAGAATTAGCCAAGCATTTCTTACATCACGTTGCATAATCGAGTGAACTAGCATAACGAAAGACAAAATTAGATCAGATCACTGCAGAGAAAAATCTCTTCATATTAAATCAGTATCCAAGATATTATCCACTTTTTTTATTTCAAATTCTATTTGCGCTACAGAATATAAATAGAACATGAGCTTGCAAAACACTTTCGAACGTCTATTTTAAAAAATCTCTTGGTCAAGTGGGACCAGTCCCTTACCCCCCACGCGGTGTTTAGTAAACTAAATGATTCCGAATTCGAGAGGAGGGAATAGGTAATCTTCCGTAGCACACCATTATTACGAGCGAAATAGAAAATATTGTTGTTTATTTATTAATTTAGTACATATATAGTTATGGATTGTTATGTTCGGGAGATGTAACAGAGGTTTGAACATAACAGGTTCCGGTCATCAGGGGTGGTTGTTGATTAGTAGAAGAACGACAGATTAATCTGAGATGTCGAATTGAGTGAGAGAGGGGGGGAGAGGGGGAGAGGACGTGGAATTATAGTACAGTAGAACTTTGCTCGTTGCACGAAACGGGGCCGAAAATGCGTGCACAAATCGAGCTTGTGGAATGAAAAAGGTAACCAATTATAATGATTTGTAGTGTCGTTTACCTATTGCTCCCGCGTAGTCACTAGTATCGCCAGATTAAGACTTGTGTCCCCACTCTTCTTCCCTTTCTACGACGCTATTAGTCACGTGACGCGTTACGTCTCTGTCATGCGTGTGTCTAGTACTGGCAGAGAGAGGGTAACTTTTTCCTCTCAATTTGTGCTCCCTCCCTCATCTGGCGACAATCCCTATTACGAATTCCCGAAATTTTTAACAATGAGAGAGGTTCGACCGTGCAGATTAACAATTGGTAATTGTATTGGAAACGAATAGTGCTACAGTTTTCATTAAGCGTTTATATTTGTAAATGAAAGAAAATGTGTTATGTTGCAGTACGTGGTGAAAATGTATCATGGTCGTACCAGTGGTACGTCAGCGATCGGCAAGAAGATGACAGCGAGTAAATGTTTGATCGAACCGAGACTGTTTATTCGACGGCACGGCGGATCAGCTCGGATTTGTAGGATCACACAAAACTCCGTAGGTAGAGCCGCCGCTCGCGCGCACGCAAGGGTGGTTCAGAGAGAATCCGCGTTATTTGTGTGGACAAACGAGTGCCGCTAATTGCCGCGCCAATCTCTTAACCGGCGAAAGAAGTTGATAAATACCGCTTGGGTTTGTGATAAAAGTAA
The DNA here is from genome assembly GCA_916610235.2 of Lasioglossum morio. Lineage (NCBI taxonomy): Eukaryota > Metazoa > Arthropoda > Insecta > Hymenoptera > Halictidae > Lasioglossum > Lasioglossum morio. The sequence goes on from OU744327.1 coordinate 10,046,491, forward strand.
TTTCGCTTCCGCGCGTACCCGGTGTCGAGGGGGTGGAATAATTAAAATCGAGACCGGCGGGGCGCCCCGTGGAGGCTGCTTTTCCGGCGCGGAAAAATCAAAGCGCAAAAAAGGGACGCCGGTTATCGCGGTGCCGATGAGAGAAAGACAGAGAAACTGGGGAACACGGGGGCGGAAAAAAAAGACCAGCCGAGGGTGAACCGTGCGTCGGGGACGGGGGTTTGGGCTGGGAGGTCGGGCAAAAAAACGCGGAAACGGATAGGAGAGCAGCGAAGAGCGCGCGGCGTGTACGCGGATAAGAAGAAACCGTCGGCCGGGTAAAAGCGACAGAGTGCAATTACCCACTGGCAGCGGAAAACAAACTAAAGGGAAAAGAGCCCTGCGTTGCACGGACGGGGGGGGAGGTCGGAGGGGGAGGGGCGACAGAGGTGAGGTCTCGCGTTTGGGGTGAAGGGGGGTTACAGGGAAGAAGCGAGGAATAGGAGAAATGCCGTGACGCGTATGTTTCACCGGAGCCAGCGAGGAAAAGAGGGAAACCGAAGGCAATGGAACACAGAGAGAAGCTGGCAGAAGAACGTAGAGAGGCTCGATTGGATCGACCGAGAAACAACTAAGAGCGATGGAGTCGACCGGAGAGAGACGGAGAGGCGTAGAGACCTAGGCGATAGGGAAGGAAGGAGATGCAGAGATTACCATATAATGGTGCCCTGAGGGCGCATAAGCTGCGCCACAACGTAATTTCTTCGTCCCTTTTCAACGAACGGTGGCAACGGTACGTACACACGTACAATCCACCTCTGCCTCTCTCGAGTTCCCTCCCTCTGCCTCCTCTCTCTATCTACTCTTTCACCAACGCGTCCTTCTCTCTGTCCTCCCATACAGCGACAATAAACCCTCACCAACACCGTCCCCGGAGAACTTGTTGCGAGCCGCGCATTGCGTTGTCAAGTCAGTCAAATGTAATCCACCTACTTACCAGGAACCCCCACCCCTTTCGCGGCTCGACAGATATCATTCTCCGCGTGGGTCATCGAAAGCACGGACACGCGTGATTTCATGCGGAGGTGTTCGGCCTGTTTACGCATCGCGCCGCTTAGCTGCATCGCACGGATAACGTTTCATGCTTGTCGCTTCAAGGAAATTACCGTGAACGGATTTTGACACGTTGTACGCGTTATGAATTTATTACCGGAGTCCTTATTATTTCATTTGTTTCCATGCACTTGAAATATTTAGATAGGTGTCTTGTTTAATCATGCGGTTAGGTGTCCCGTTGACACTGGTCGACAAAAGTGTTCGAATGGATTCTTCAAGCATAATGTTTACCTAATCTCATCGTATCGGACATTCAATAACTGCGTGCAATTAAAATAAGTTTACTAGTGCCAGTGGCAGACCGGTAATTTCGGGACCTTGTGCTATTTGGCGGTCTACCCAAATTAACTGAAGTACCAAACATATTTATATAATTGATTTCTTCTTAAATTTTTCATTTAAATTGTTCTTGTTTTCTGAAAGTGAAGGGTGTCCTGAGGTGTAGCTCATAAAGATCATGCCTAGATCCGCCACTTCCTAGTACAGTAGAACTCCATTTATCCGAATCGTTCGGGGGACATGATTCAGATAACTGGATCGTTCGGATAATTGGAGTTCACAAACTCTCCCCTCTACTATCGTTTCTTCGTTCGTGTAGTAGGAGCTTATGTTCATATAACTGGATATACTGACCTATTTGAATACTTACATAGACGAGTGTTGTGTTATGAGTTTGAACAAGCGGTATGTGCCGCGGGCATTCAGTTCGCATAATATAGGATCTCAATAAACATGAAAATACGCTGCTTTTTACAATTTTATTAACCATGTGTCGAAAAGTAACTTTTTACCTGATTTACAACACAAACTAAAGTTAAATAGAAATTTACTTCCTTTCTTAATAATTTTAATAGGTTGAAAATAATAATAGTATTTTAAAAATTTTTAAATATTTTACTGTTTTAAATTACACCTTTTTGTCATAATGGCAGTAATTTCACTGGCAAGGAGAATAACGATGATGATAATAATAACAACGGGCAGCTAGCAATAATAATAACAACTAGTGGGTAGTATTTAAGGGGCGGATTCGGCAATTAAAAACAACAGAACATGCCAACATCCTATTTGTACATAGTTGTGCTGCGCATTTTCGTTATTTGTACTATTGCTATATGTTCGCTATCGATAATAGTTGACTGTGTACTTAATTTTACTACCACGGTTCTCGTGGCGAATAAACATAGAAACACGAACTAGTCGTTACTTGCAATAAAATAGTTAATACTGTTATGTACATCGATACCCGCAGATATAGTTTGCACCGTTTATACTAGATACGATCATTTCTTGATTAGATCCGATCGCAAGAATTTAAAACCCGATAAAGTTGAGCCGCACCATATATATCTATGGAGTTCGTTAACCCCAATTTATCATTTATGATGCAACCGTTGCGCGTTTTATATTATTATCGCGTACACATAACGAGATTAACGAAATCGTGGAATCCACATTACTAGAATTTCTCCTAATACGTTTATATGTATATTGAAATATAATACAGTAATTCTCTAACTATTACATAATGTTTATTTCTCACATATTGATGACTGATGGTTTGAATATTCAATATTATGAAATGACAAAGTTTCTACTCTTAATTGTTTCGATTTAATTTCCATTATACAAGTAATGCAAAAAAAAAGTTCATTTTGGGGGAGAAAGCATAAACGCAATATTTCTTCCACTATTTCTCTCAAGAATTATTGTAATTGATGGATAAAAATTCAACGATGTACAATTGAATATTCAGAAGACGTTCGGTACTATTGCCATTACGCATTACTTGCTCGTACGAGTGGTGAACGAAGAGTTCAATTGCAGTATGTTCAATTTAATACTCGATTGACGTACCTCGATTTTCACGAAGCTGGTTATATTTGCATGCAAATTACCGACGCGTGTACTCGCACGTTTCTGTATTTATATTTTGCATAGGTGAAGATGCTCGACTAAACAAACATCGCTCCGACGGCATCTGTGGACACAGTTGGCGGATTTCTTTCGCGTTCGTACTCCGAATCTGGTAGTCGCGACGCCGTGCCGGTATCACTGTAAACTTGATTTTTTACGCGTTCCGGTGTGCAAGAAAAGAAAAAAAAAGAAGAAAGAGTATAATCTCTGGGCAATTATAAGGATCCGAGTCGCTTAAGGCGGAGGGGTGGGGGGAGCTAACGGAACCGGAGCGACTGCTCCGTATCTCACCTCCTTCGAACCATTCTGCGAGGAAACGTCAAGAAGCAACAACCTCGAGTCGTCCTCCGACCGAAGATGCTATCGTGCTCGGACATTATTGCCGCTTTTCATGGTCCCCGTACGAACGAGTCAGGCCCGTACGTCCACCGGGAGGTTAAACGAATAAAGGCGCGCATGTACGACACGCAGGACACGCAAGTGCACGCGTGTATACACGCCGACCGTACAAAGTCGTAGAATGAGAGAAACACAAACAGACGTGCGTATATGTATACATACGAAGAGAGAAAAGTACGAAAGAGAGATGAAAAGTAGAGAAAAAGAGAGAGAGAGGGAAAAAGTGGCAAAAAGTGGAAAAAACAGATGAGCGAAAAGAGAGAAAAAAAAGAAGGAAGAAGAAAGAGAAAGAAAGCATAAACATGGCCCATTATATACACGTAAAAGCCACGTTGTCGTCGTCGTTGTCGTCGTCGACGTCGCTCGCACGTTCGCTCGTTCGTGTACTATATACAAGAGGTGAAGTTCATTGCCTTCTCGTATTCGTTGCACCACTGGCCACCGCTGCATCTTTGCACACAACTTTCGCGAACGTGCGCGTACACGTACACATGCACGCTTGGTAGTGAGCGACTGTCATTCCCCCGCTCGCTTCCCGAATTCACGGTGCATATGTGTCGCTCGTAAATATACGAGTCACGTGCTGCCTGAAGACGTCAAAATGTGAGACGTAACTCAAGTCGGGGACACCGGTGCGCGACAACTCCCACGCGATCGGGATCCCTCGGTGATTAGCGTACTATCGACCCGCCAATTCCTCGCGATTATTATTTCAGTCGAATTTGAAAAGTAGGTTACTGGGAATCATTCTTGAACCCTTCCGTGGTTAGGATTTTGCGATTTAACGCTGAACCTACCGCTGCCGGTCCAACGACCGGCTTCATATTTTTCAATTATTGAAATGAGGAAGTTGCTTGCATGGAAATTGACTCAATAAATTTCTTTAGTCATATACATGTTCTTATAAAAATTGCACAAAATCTAAATAAATAGAGTCTTGTCACTTTTGTAAGCTAAAACATTTGAATCGCTTTTAGTGCTTGGTAGGTGTAGTGTTAAAGAGTAGAAGTTCATTTGCAAAGAGTTGAATAATGCCAAAGAGAAGATAGTGCGTTACTGTCAGTTTCCGTAGAAAGCAGATTCAGTTAGATGTAGACAGAGATTTTGATTTTATTCTATTCATAATCTGCTTGACGTTCTTCTTTGTATGGTGTGGCCAGAACATTTTTACATGTAAAATGAACCCCTGATTTTACTGGACATACTCTGTATTAATTTAGTAACATTTTAACGTGGATAAAATAAGAAATCAGGAGGTTCGAAATATTTTGACCCCCGTACATGCAGAAACGCGATTGTTGTTTTAATAAAATACGGATACAGCCATGAATATATGCAGGATGTCCCTGAATCAATGGAGGTGGGGTGACTGTGGAGGGGGTATTTCTATATTAGAAAACAAAGTCGAAAATATGGAATGAATTTCTTCAAGAAAATCGAGTTTGAAAATTCGGTGGTCACGCGGGCCAAGTAGTGATCGTCTGCCGTGTCTGATCATGGCCTACTGATTCTACTTCGTACAAATGCTTGGCACGTAAAGCAGAACTCAAAGTCGATGTTCTCGAAAACGAAGCCTCAGATTGAAAAAACTTTGTTACATATTCCATATGTAAAATTACTCCCTCCACGGTTCCACCATCAACACTGGGACAGCCTGTACATTACGTTTCTCTCATCGGGTGAAGTCATAAATTGTATTTCAAAGCTGGATTTGACTACAGGCTGTTCGAACCACGTGGCTGGGAATACCGTTCGCACTGGGTGAAAGGTTAATTGCGCGCCGAACGGCATTGTATTAAATTTTCGAACGGAACGACAGCGAAGCGCGTGGAATTAATAGTGCAACAACAAGTTTTACAGCCTCATCCAACTCCGATATAAAACTGATTTGCATTTTCGATCGACGTTCCCGAACAACGTCGGACGTTTATTCGTCCGTTGACCTCGCGCGCCATGAGGTCGTTAGTTGCGACTTTTGCGAAAACCTCGGGAAGTTTCGCCGAACGACGGTCAAGAAACTACCAGAGTTAACTCGTAAAACGAATCGAATCTACCATCCGACCGCTCGTCCGGGAGAGACCAACGAGAAAATTACTCGTGATACCGACGTTGTGCGAGGAATTAACGCGTCGCGTGCTCTCGAGCTTCGTGCAAAAACCTACGCGGAATCAATCGTCTTCAACGCAGCCAGCGTTGCTTTCGTTCTGTGCTCCCCGACGCTGTGTGGAACGCGATGACAACCGGTCGCGCGGACTTTCACCGATAGCATCGAAGATTTAGTAAAAAAAAAAAAAAAAACGGGAAGCGTGTTGCGTTGGGTAGCGTCGGTGTAAATTACGATTCTAGAAATCGGTTGTCTTCGTGTCGCGAGCAAATCGATTGTATAAACGAACAGATGGAGACTGGGGGCGTCGGTCGGTCGATAATAAAAACAATCGATCTGCGCGTAACGTCATCCACTGCAACGGTCAGTGGAGCGCGAGCAAGCGAACGAGCGAGCGTGGCCGCTGCACACGGTCACAGTGTACTATGCAATTTTCTTAAGTCCGGCCACTTATACTCATTTACGTTCACGTTTACATCATCGAGGCAGTAAAGTGTTACTGCTAGTGCACAGGTGCGCCCTGGTTTTTCTTTTTATCTTTGCTGTCCGTTCGTCGTTGGTCGGCTGGTGTCGGTAGGTTCGTCGGTCGGTCGACCGGCCGGTCGGACAGTTGGTGGTTGGTTCGGCCGGTTCGTTCGGTCGTGAGCTTTTTTGTTCGTGGTCTACGTGCACCTAACGAGTCATGGCCTGTCATTATCCGCTCTTGCTGTACCCCCTGCACCCTCTCCTGGCTCCTAGTTGCTTTCCATCTACGCGCAGATTATCCTGGAAACTTATTGCGGTAACCTCGGACAATAACGACAGAATCGAATGCGTTTGCTGAATGCCCGGCCTGGCCACTGGCCTCGCCTTCCTATAGTTTCTTTTCGCTGTTGCTTCGTACAACGATCTGTCGCGTGGCGCGCACGCCTCTCTTCCTCTTCCACTGCTACTCGCTGCTGGTCGCGTTCCGCACGGCCACGGTGCAGATCAAGCTGCACGATCTCTTTGCGTCGGGTAATTAACACGTTTCTTGTCGCGTACACTGGATCAACTAAATATTCCTACTTTCTCGTCATGATCCTATGTGTACGGGCTGTCCGCGATAACACTAGCCAGCGTTTTTCTTGTAAATAGTAAACATTATAAACCAATGAAAGAGGAAAACGTGAAATCACGGTGACCTTCAATGTTTTAAATGGAGTGCTACGTATTTTTTTTTATAGAATATGAAAACGTGTGCCAAAACGAATTCATTTGTATCCGATATGATAACCTTCAAAGTCATACAAGGTCAGAAATGGAAGAACTTACCTTCACTTCTAAAAAATAATGCAAATAAAAGAAAATTATAGACATCATTGCATCGCTTGCAAAAAACGGTATAACTTTTCCCTTTTCTGATCCGGACAGTAATTGAGTCGATTTGAGGGGAATACAGTCACCTTCTTTCTGCCACTATCGGATTAGTCACGTGACATTGTAACACATGCACGACAAAGACGAAACGCGTGACGTGACGGGACCGTGGCGGAAGCGTGGAGGTAGTATCGTAGAATGAAAAGAGTAGAATGGGCGACAAATGTTATTCTGGCGACTGGTATGTATTCTCGTTATTCTCATCTACAACGACTGAAGTAAAATACATATATTATATCAAATAATCATTTCCTTTGTTCGCGTATACGTAAATGAAAACATAAATTTCCCAGATTCATTAAGCTATGACGGCAGTTATAGAAATTAATGGCCACAGTGAACGCATTAAAACCGAAAGAGTTAAAACATCGTCCTTGGTTTTACGGAGCAAGTTAAATGGCAATAAATCGTGGATGGTTCTAATTGGGCAAAATAAAAAAAAAGCGATTTTCCATGGTAACGAAAAACTGTTGTAAAGTGTATTATCCGGGCCCGTTAATAAAACCCATTAGACATTTCCTTTATATTCTTTTTAGTATCCAATTAAGCAGGTATAATTCTATCGAAAAGACTATTGAAACCATAAAGTGGTCATTGGCAGGTCGTTCGCGAAACAAACGACGACAGGAATTGTGTTAATAGCTCCCACTTTCTTCCTATTTCCTACGGCTCCGACGGGTCGTATCAATTTAGCTCGGCGCACGTAAGAAACGCAACGCGATCGTTCCCGTTGGCCAGATACACGGTTGGTATTACGCACAAGCCGCTGACACCGGGACGAGTTTTCGAGTTCGCGAGCAGGTACGCGGAAATAATTACGTCGCGATTCGATAAAGCGGCGCGATAAAAATCCAGCGCGTAATAGCGCCAGTCATCTCTAACGGGAACTAGTTTATCGAGGCGTATCTGCTCGCGAACGCATTAATATCCGCGAAACAGCCTCTCGCGCAACTTATCGGTCACGTCCCAAGTACGAGTCGAGTCGAGCGGACTCGAGCTGACTCGAGCTGAGCCGAGCGGTACCTCGCGCTTTGCCGCGACCGAATAAATCCTCGTGGAAAATTGATTCGTTACCAGCCGGTGGCTCATCGCACACCAACGAATCGCACGCCTGTCGTGCAGCCTTTAACGATCTATTAATGCGCGCGAGATCGCTAGTACCCTATTTCACAGAAAATTACGCGCGCCAGCTCCGCGTGGCTCGCCTCTTCCGTGTGCACGCGTGCGCTTACGAAACCCCTCGTAATCGTAAATTCAAGCGGATTGCTTCGAGTACGTGGTTACAGGAATACGATGAAAGACGGCGAGACAGAGATGGACGAAAAAGTGCGTCCAATTACTATCACGCGACTTAGAATCTCTATCATACGTTGTTCAGATGAGGAGAGAGAGCACGAATTCAGTGAGAAAAGTTACCCTCTTTCTCTCTCTCTCTTTCTCTCTGCCAGTACCGGATTAATCATGTGACATTGTGACTATGTGTACTATGCATGAATAGCGTCGCAGAAGGGCAAGATAGAGCGGTGATACAAGTGTTAATCTGGCGAATCTGTCGTTGCTTAGACTAATTGAATGGGTGTCTGAATGAAGAGCCTATGTCAGGTTTTCTAAATTGTATAGGAGCGCAATTTTGAATTCTAACGTGAATTGCAATAATAAAAACCAACATAAAATGACGTAGACCCTTTTCCGAACACCCATTCAATTGTAAATATCATATCGAGTTTTGATTTCACCAAACAGTTCTCGTCGTTTATGAGTTTTGAAGTGAAAACTTCTTTAGGCGCACCGTGTACAGAATTGTTGGGGAGTGAATGAGTCTGACCCGTTACGCTGAAACGCTATTCGGGTAAACTCGGACCCCTGTTGTTTAGTGATAGTTGTAATTGGTTTAGTAGTGGTTCGCGGGGTATGCCTCGCAGTGGACGAGATATCCGCTTTACGTAGATTCTACAGTTTCTGTTTTCTTAGATCAGGAAGACAAAAAAAAATAAATAAAATATTAGGTAGTTCCCTGATCTTTGTCCCTAATTTCGTGCCGGTATTTGCGCCCACTAACTCGACGACTGTACGTAGTAGTGGGGGGAGTAGTAGTCTAATGGTGGGGACTTTGCAATTCTCGGGGGAGAACAAGTTGGAACTCCCTGTCTTACATCAAGGCTTTACTGTACTGAAGCCAATAAAAGGTATTGCGATGTCCGCATTCTCAAGTCGTAAACGGTGTGACCCACTACGCCAGCCGATCATCTGGTGGAGTTTTGTTACGTCGGAAGTAGTAGCAGGCATTTGAAAAATTGTGTTGTACGTTTTCGATTCAGTATTTCGCGTAAAAGCAACGTTTGCAATTTGTACGTCGATTCTCTATACAGGCTGTATGACCGCAACAAATAGCAAGGGGAGCGCGAACGGTGGACGTGATTCAAAGAGAGAAAAAGGAGAAGGGCCTGCGAAGTGAATAGGCTCGTAATTTCCATCAGAAAAGTTACGCCGTTTCCATTACCGGGCACGCCACGCCATGCCACGCCGCGCCACGCCGCACCGCACCGTCCTGGACGTAGACCCGGCCCGGCCCGCTCGTCCGGTCGCGCGCGAGCAAATCATGCTACCGACGGCGTCGGGCCTCGCGATTTCTCGCTCGAGTCGTCCAATTATCGCGCGACCGCGCGCCAAGCCCCGTCCGCTCGCAGCGACAAATAGTAAATAATAGTAAATAATGGTAACGGGCACCGTCGACTGGCAGTTTCCACGTGCCGCGGCAACGCGACCGCGAACACGTGCACAGCAATACGCCGTACTCGACTGACAGCTTATCACTCGGTTCGACAACGGGACCCGGCTATCTTCTCTCCTCGGCCCTGGCGAACGTTCAGGGGCGACAAAAAAAGAAGGCGACGGTAATGGCTTGAGGCTTTTTAAGATCGGATCGAACGAGATCTCGGCCCCCGTTAAGAGGGAACTCGAAACGTTTGTTGACACTGGCTCCGTCATGATGGTCCTATTTAGGGACCCTCCGAAGAACGGTCCGATCAACGCAAATTCGACTACCACCCTCGTCCCGCCCATTCTCTGAAAATGACAATGCAGAAACGTAGGGGGGGGGGAGACACGGAACTGGGTCGCTGGATGAGGAAGTGTTCTCAATACATACTGTGCTTTGTGCTGTCCCTTTTCTTGAAAGATGCTTTAATAATTTAGGTTCAGTACGGTCTGTGGTTTTCGAAAAATGTGACTCGAGGTTCGCTAATGGTCAGACTTGGCTGTCCATCTCGTTCTGATTATTCTGAATGTGGAACATGTCAGCTATAGGAACGAAGTAAACAGTTATTTTAACAATCGGTGTACCTGACGAAACTAAATGACTTTTTTTATTATTTATTCCCATACGTGAATATCTCGTTAAATGTATAATAGTATACAGGGTGGTCCACTTAAATATACCCACCTAAATTATCTCATTTGTTTGTGTACTTTTTTACAAGACAAAACTGTCGATGACCTTTGAAACTTCGGAACAATTGACCTTGAGGAAACAATAACATTTGCAAAGCGTTCACGTTGTGATACCATTTACATTACATTGCAAACGGTAGCTTAAACGGTAAGATAAAGGAGATATTTAGGTGGACCATCCTATATATTGAAAGTATAACAATAATATTACATTATTATATGCAATATGCATAGGTACTTCTTGAAACTTCACAAAAGAAAATACAGTTCATATTGGAAAAATCGGCAAAGTCCAGCAAAGAGCAGAAAATTAAAATATTGCAATAGTTCTTTCACACGACGTTAACTTATGTTTGAATTTTCTCGAAATCTTTTGCATTCTTATTTACACAGAAATCAAGTGAAGTGCAACCATAATAGTTGTGAACAACAAATACAAGAAACAAATAGGTACTTTCAATATATGTACATTCACGTAGATCAAAAAATGACGACAAAAATCATTGTGCCCAGCTAGAATCGCGTTTTAATCCACCGTACGGCGTGTGCACATGTATGTACACGGACCCTGCACCCACGCCGTGCTGCGTCTTTCTTTCTCCATTCGCCTCCCTTTCGCTCTGTCGTGCAGTTCGTGCGGTTACGTCAGGTATTAAGAGGCCGTGCCCCACGGTGACGAAAGTCTCAAGGTTGCCTCGTGCACCGGGGTGCAATGACTCGCACGATTTTCGCGTAAAAATATCAACATCATGTACGGACCCCTCCGAAATGATGTAGTCGGTCTCTGGGGAACTAGGTGAGCTCGTAACTTTCACGGAATTAGTGTTACGGGACCCCTAATCAGTCTTCGGAAAAAGGTTGCCAACCCTCTTTAGTACTGTCTATACAGACCTCTATTTCGAAGCATTTGCTCACCGAAGCCTCCGATCAATAACAAATGATTTCAACAAGCTATATTCCAATGTAATGTACAGTAGTTCAAAGCTGTTCGATTATTTCAATAACTTCAAATTAAATAAGAAAATTTAAAATATCATAGTTCATTGTATAGTTATGTATTTAATATTTGTTTTCAGTACTGTGTACATAAAAGGCACATAAAAAGTGTATATAAAAACATGTTGTGGCGTAGAATACTTTTCGAAATTCACGGATTTAAAAACAATAATATACAACTTGATATGGTGTTATTTTATTATACTGAAACCATTATGAAAATTAATTCCTATTCTTCAAATATGTGCCATCAATATGATTACATACTCTTGAGGAGTATTATGTACGTATATGGATTGCTGGAGTCGTTTCAAAATTTTATTTTTGTATTATAGAACATATCGACTCCGAGTACCTGACCATTGTTTTGTAACAGTGTGGTAGGGTAAACAGCTATTATAGCTAGACCGTGGATGTTTATGCAATTTTTAATTCGTGTAGGCTTTTAAGAAAGTGGGAACCAATAAAATATAAGATTTAGTGGTAGTAGCGTTTACAGATCTGAAATAAATAAAAATCGTATTAATTCTTAGCACTCGGAGCTATTGTAACTCGAAAATTAAACATTTATTTTCGACCTACAATAATTTCATTCTATATAATTTGTTTCTTCTCATGAATATGAAATTCATATAATACCTCATACAATACTTAAATATTTAGATACCAACGTATTTAATAATATAAACAATATTTAAATTCTGAGGCACCACTCTTATATTCTAGCATCTTCTGAAAATTTTTAGATGTTCTAATTATGACTGTCACAGGATACGTCTCTTCTTTAAAACAGAAAGAGAAACAATAAATCTTTATACATTTTTAAAGTGAATAATACGATCCATACTTACAATGGAACAACGGAATACACGGGTACGTAGAAAAGGTTTCTAGAAGAAGCATATCAGTGTATAAACAACGTACTTCAATCTATGTACAATGAGATCATACAATAACTATCTCGAAGTGCAGGATCTAGGTAAACTTTGCTCGTATCAGTGCCAATTCCGTCCCATCAAATCGCAAGGTTCAAGGACAGAATCGAAACGCGAAATTCTAGTATCAAACGATCGGCTGAACGGTATACGTTACCAGGGGAGATCTCCGATCGGCTGGACCAGCTGTCCGTTGGTCGGGCACGTTCGGGTTGATGGGTGTGTAACCTCGGCAGTAAGCGCGGTTTGTTGATCGCGCGTAACCCTGTCGCTCGTGCAAAAGAGCCGGGGGATAGGAGGGAGCGAAAGAGGCGGTAAGATCGCGAACGTAGAACAGAAGATGGTGTTCCATCCACGGTGTTCCTTGTCCAGACGATACGGCGAGGGCCCCGTTTGGTGTTGGAGTCGGTGTCCTGGGCTGGTGTTGGTGTCGACGAGCCGCGTGGGTAACCGGTTTGGCGGGTCCTGCAGTTGCAACGCACGCACGTGTACGTATCGGCGCGCGCGAACGCTCGTGCACAACCCCGGATCGCACGCACGCACGCACGCACGCACGTACGTACGTACGCACGCACACACCTGCAGCTGCGTGTTCAGCGGCAGAAGATCCTCCGACTCCAACCGAACGTATTATACACCCGAGATACTGGTCTAAATATAGCATCGCATTTACATACGAGTCCTAAAGACCAGGGCTGGATTAATGTGTAGGCGAAACGGACAGCCTTCTCTTTCTCTCTCTTCTTATTTTTCTCTCTAGATCGCTCTTTCCCTTGTTCCTCCCCCCTCCCATTCTCCTACCTCTCTCGACGGATCTCTAGACAATCGGTCGACCGATTTTCTTCCTGGCGACAGGTAACTCCGTGAGGAAGAAGATAACGCCTATTCTAGGTTCCTTGTAACTTGTGACTTCCAAATGTTACTTGGTACGTCCTCTAAACTGTTTCGCTGAGTTGGGAAATAGGTCTGTTAACCTTAGAATCCTCCCGTAGTTTAATAATGATGTACAAGTTCAATAATGATATATTAAACCGGTTTCCTTTTTGCATAACGTTTGAAAAAAATTATTTGTTGTCGTGTACATGTTGAAGTTTAATTTGTAAAAGCACTACTCTCTCCTATTTTAATGACCCGAGAGTATGTTGTCAGGGATATGATTGTGAACAATTTTTTCCTACACTTACGTTTTCATTTTTATTATTATATACTAAGACACAAAAGTGGTGTGCTGAACAACGTATTGACAGCCATGATCATTACGTGTCAGAATTTTTGGAAGGAGGCCGAGAGTCAACATTTTAACTCGCGGATGGCTCGTGCGAGAGGTCAAAACCGGCGTTCCTCCCGCTTCAGGAGGACCGGTCGTCTCACGGACGCGGATGATCTTTTAGAGATTTCCGAGAGAGATTAAACGTTCCTGCGAACTCCCGAGTCGACCGGCAACCCTTTTCGAGTTCGAAACTCGCGATTAATCCCCTGAAATCAGCTCTATCAATGTCGATGCGCTAAAATTCATCCTCCATGGATAATTAGACCAAGCACCGAGATTAAACCGGATATGACCAACCCAACGATGAAAATCATACTAACCTCTCATTTATTTAGCTCGTACAGCTTTTTTGTAGTTTATTGAAAAAAATTCTATGAATATTTTGTAGCGTAAGGTAAACTGTAAATACATAAGACATGTTTGCAGAGTTGGGGAAAACAGATTATTGAAATAAAAAATTCACTGAAAATATTTTTATTTTGTTATGTAATACAGAACTTGGCAAATAAACTTCTTTTTGAAATAGTAGTTATGTACATACGGAAATAACATTTCAAATATACAGAGTGAATCACCTAACGTTTGTACCTCAAATATCTTTCTTGTTTTCAAAGATATATTAAATGGTTCTAGGACAAAGTTGAATGGTAGAATGGGGCTCACACAATACTACAAAAATGTGGTATACTATTATTATTTTTTTTAATTGAATAAGACATATCGGAATCGTTTGGAAACAGACTGTAAATAAATAAATCACAGCGTAATCGGCTAGAGAGTGTTTGAAAACATTCAATAAAATTGAAGGAACTTAGAATTTTTATATAGTAGTTTTCTCTGTCTGTGACCTTGAATCACCTTCAATAATTATAGTCATCCAATTTGTAATGAAAGGGAGGTGTTTAAAGGTGTTTTTGTAGATGTTTAAAAAAGGTTGGTTCTCCGTATAAAATTGAAGGTGACTCTGTAATATCTCTAAAAAAAATGACGTAAAAACAAATATTTTTTGAATTGTGTGAGCCCTATTTTACTTTACTATTGTAGCTCGTAAGAATACTATTGCGAAATAGGAATTTTATTGAAATATAAGAAAATAATATTTCATCAAATAATAATATATCACACAATAGTATTTAGAATAATGATATTGTAAAGAAGAAGTTTTCATCCTTTAACTTTTTATAGTATCATGTACTTTAATCGACAATATCAGACAATAATTTTGCTTGTAAGTGACTGAAAATAATATCGATAACATAAGACTTTTTTTGTGTAAATAATTGGAAACATAAGAAAAGACACTGCCAACATTCTTCAATGTATTTATTTTCTTAAAATTCACACTTGGATGCAATATTCACTTTATGGCCAATCTAAAGTCTAATTGAACTATTACGCAAAGAATAATATCTGCGTTCAAGTTTGCTAGAACGTTGACTTCACTGAACTCTGCGCGGTTAGATTTGCTACAAATGCATAAATATTTCTACGGTAAAGCAATTTAACGATTACCATTCTGACAGTTATGCGTCGTTGGAAGAGAGAGGATGAACGATTCGTTCGGAAGCGATTGATTCCTCTTGGGACACCAGCCTGCGTTCTCATTAACAATGGCAGACCGTCGAACGACCACGACAGCTATGACTCGCGTGTTTCCCGTAATTTCCAGATTCATTCCTGCAACACAGAAGTCTGTTGGACTGGCGGGGGTAAGAAGGATTCACTTTCTCGGCCCTCGAGTTGGAAAATAAATGGTAGAACTTGACAGGTTCGTTCGCGATGCGGTGAAGAGACGGAGTAAGGAAGCTGGAGGAAAGGGGACAGAATGAACCAGCCAAAGTGTACGACCAAAGAAGAGGGTCCGATTACTTCTGTCGCTGTTCCTCGTTCGCTCCTGGTCCCCTATACCCTCGTCTTCTTTCCCTCTCGAAACAAATTATCAACGCATCAAATATAACTTAACTCGGCTACCGTATTCTTAAGCCGTCTCCGAACCGAGACCGTCTTTATTATTTCTTATTAACTCGACGCGTTTTATTGCGGGCCCGTTCGGGCCGCCACTTTTAATTGGACGCTCGTACGTGCCACCGATGATTCGGTGCTTCAACGAGTTTACACGCGACTCGATCGTTAACGACACCCGTGTATCTTTTTCATCGGCCGGCCGACCGTTCCTCGGGACTAGGGTTGCCATCTATAAAATCGCGACCCCAGGACGAACGGCATAAAAACCCAGGACTTTTCCGTCTGAGACTCGAACACTTATAACTCTTTTCTAAGTTAGATATGATACCATAAAGAAAACTATCGGACGGTAAATTCGGGCAAAAAAGTACACATATTTATTACGATAATTATCAGTAGTTAGGAATCATTTTTGGATGAATTATATTGCAAATTTCTAACAACTGTGAGCGAGTAACATCGAAGAATACGCACCTTTAAAAAACATTCTCCCGGGCTCCCTCGGGCGCACTAAAAACTAGGACAAATTCGGGGAAACCGAATAAATTGCAATCCTACTAAGGACCCACGGGTCCGTTCATTGTATGAATAGTTTATCAACCCTTGACCATTTCGCGTAGCTTTCTACAAGCACTAGATTCTCTTCACTTTCTTTATTAGTCCACAAACATCACCACAAGAAAGAATGTTGATCCCGTTGGGCCACAATCTCGTGTCTAACGCAAACACTGAGCAAGGCGATTCTGATCTCCTCGTAGTACAGTAAAACCTCAGTAGTTGTACTATGGACAGTATCATGTGGGAATACATAATTGCCTAGTCACGGAAATCATGCGACATCGCGATACATAATGTGAGGAGCGGGGATTCTATAAGTACAGCGTGTAAAGAAATGTTTTGTCTTGGCTGCCATCTGTGATGATCTGTAAAAAAAGTTGCAGCAAAATTGTCGTTGACCTTGATTCTCAAGATCAAATTTTTTTGATTAAATTGTATTCTGGTGACACAGTAGAAGTGGGAGATTTCATACAGTTGATTGGTTCCTTCGATAGAGAGATATTTATTTCGTAAATTATGTTACCTCAACGAAGTCTGCAGTTCAGGATGTTTCATACAGAAACTTTCAGTTCACATAAATTTAATACTTGACACATATTTCTCTACTGAATTATACTCACTAGTACATTGATTACTCAATTCTCCTCAACTATACTGAATACTCAAAGATTTTTTCTTTACGTAAATAGCAGTGGAACACCGCAGAGAGAATTATACACGCCGTGACATTTCGCGCGCCTCGATCCAGCATTTTCGAGTGCGGATAAAGTGATACTTCCTCAGCTCGTCGCTGTTCATCGAGGCATATGAAGCCGAAGTAAGGTGCCGATAAAAACGGTTCTCGAGTTAACAGCTCCCGTGAAACCCCCATTTACGGCTGGTCTCTGAATTATTCCATCGAAATTGTAACCCTTTTCGACGATGCTTTTAGTGCGATCGATCATCGCCGATAACCCATCCACGGTCGTCCGCTCGTCCCCAAGGTTTCCCTCGGCCCGCGGAAACTTTTCCTTGCTCTTCGCCAGTTCCGGAGGCTTCCGGGCGACGCGACCGGTGCCTTCAGACGGCGATTTCCGCGCTAGTAAAAAGCTCTCTCTCGCGCATAATTTAGCGCTCTGTAGGGTAATACACGAATACCCTCTCCACGCTCGGGAGCCCGAGGCCTGCAACCCCATACATACTCGATTGCGCCTCGTGAAAACCGGAGGAGCAACGGGGATAAATGCTAACTCCAGGTCCTGGAACGGTGCCAGCCGGCTCCGTTCATAAATCCACGCACGTCTTGCCAGGCTAGTAGTCACCGATGCGCTACGACCGCTACCGTACCTGATCCTCCAACCCCTAGCTCCATCTAATATTCTTCCATGGTGTCGTCGTCGTCGTCGTCATGTCTCGAGGCAACGCGCAACGGGGCGAACGTCGCGCGAGCAATCTTAAGCCGGATTTTGGACCAGATTTACAGTATACTTTATAATTACACGGAAAACTTACCGCGTTTCAAAAATAAAATGTTTCTTTTAATCCCTTCGCTACGGGATTAAACGCAGAGTGCACAAAAGTGTTCTCAATATCAAAATAGATGTTTGATGCTGTTCGCTATACATTTCAGCACACTAGTGTTCAAATAGAATAAGTTTACATTTTAATATATTTTCATTTAAAAATTTTCATTAATATGACTAGTAGGTTCCTCACTGACCACAAAAATATGTACCTATACAAGATTTTATGTACAGTAGAACCTCGATTATTATCCGAGCCAGTGGATAAGAGACTTCGAAAAGACAGTCATCGATGGTTAAAAAAAAATTAAAGATTACTTTAACAAACTAAGGTTTCAATATCGTGGCACATAATATATAAAATTATTTACCAATTTTCATTTAAATGGTCCTAATTGATATTTTCAGACCATAATTATTGTGTTATCAAATTTTCAAGTTTTATTAACTTCCCGATTTATAGGGAAGTAGCAACAACGAGAGCGAGCAACAACCCCCCTCTAGTTTAATTTTGTAATATGTATTGATATTTTATTGTTTACGTTTAGTACATCCTAATGTATCACTAATAGTATAGTAAAAATTAAACATGACAACTGAATAAAAATTTATTCATTATCTTAATAAAGTATTACTGACGGGGATGACCGGTATAAAACATAACAGGGAGCGAAAGTAATAAAAACTTGCTGCACTCGACTTGATTTTTTCAAAAACTAAGCTTTGGATGAAAAAATATTGAATAATATTTTTTCATAAAGAATCACCTGGTATCCGTTTGTATATGTTATACAGCCGGACCCTGTATAATGTTTTGCGAAAACCATGTTAGGAGGGGAAAGTGTCTTTGTTAAAGGATCAACGACCTACTGGCCAATTTCCCCAGAGCCATCGAAGGAGGCGCTGGTTCCGTGACGATGATAAGCACGTTCCTTCGATTCCTCCTCTGAAAATAGCATCAAAGGGAAACTCTCCCTGTCCATGCTCTGGATGAGCGCAAGCAGAGACTTTATTCAGTGGCGAAAGAAGCCGACATTTTTCTGTTGATCAACGGCCGGAAAAAAGCTTGCGCGTAACTATCGCGTGCATAATGGAAGGGCCGTCATTAAAACTTTCCTGGCGTCGGTATACGTGCGTGCATGCGATTCTTTCTTTCTTTCCCCTCTTCTTCTTCCTCTTTCGCCCGCCCTGCCCTCCCGCGAAGCGATTTCCGATGGTTCGTAGCGCTTTTGCATGCGAAACGTCGCGAGGTTACACGTGGAATTACATAAGAACCGGAACCTTGCGGTTGCGTGAATCGTCGCAAAAAAAAGCTTGTCGGACCTGCTCGGATTTCTACGATACAGCCATAAATAAGTGGAAGAAGAACACTTTTCTTTCTTCTAAATGCTTTCAAAAAAAAAAACTGGAAACGACATTTTTAGGTTGTTTGCTTGCTAAGCCTGTTCTACGAAAAGCACAGCTCTGTTTACATTAAATGAAACGAGGTTGGAGTTCTAACACTTTTTAGTCGATCATTTTCATTAACCCTTTGAACTCCTGGGAGTTCTAGGCCTATGCCTGCGTCATTTCTGATCATACTACTATTTCACCAATACAGTTTTATTCAGATATAAGACGGAATGAGATGGCTCAGGACCGACTTTCGTTGTATTTCGGATGAGGGTACCTAAGCGGCTTGACTTTGTTGACCTAATCTACCAGGAGTGTACTGGTACACTTGAAATTACGGGCTCGAATCGGATCAAGTTTATCGACACACACATGTATTCGGATACCCGTTCTTTTGGAATCCGGTTTTCGATTCCGGGCTCGACACTTAATTCAGTGCATAACTTTTTAGTCAGGTTTGTACTGCACTTTTTAAGTTCTAATTTTGAAGTACAATTAAATGTAGGAATTTATAACTGCTTCAATTCTCCTTGGTTACAAATTCCTTCATCTAATTGCACTGCAAAATCACAAATTAAAAATTTCAGTATAAAACTAGGCGGAAAAGTTATCTACTGAATTGCGCGTCAAGCCCCTAAATCGAAAGACCTGACCCGTCCCTGCTCGACCATTATCTGACCCGACTCGATGCCCGGTTACCCGTATTTCTGCGAACGTTACACCAAACGATTAATTCATTTAATTTTAATAAACTGCCGGTAGCGCAGCATGACACAAGGATGAGCATCACGGTGACAACACTTGGCGTGGAAACAGAGACGCAGTTTTTTCGCGCGAGGCTGCACGAACATCTCAGGGACGTTATTTGTTTAATCCTTCCACGAAGGATGCGTCTAAGATTCTTCTAGTGCAAGCGAGGATTTTTAATATTCAGGGTGGATAGCGGCGGCAATAACGTGGACTGCGGATTGAAATAATTGTCACCTCGGCCTTGCTCGAGCTAATGCGATTCCGCGAAAGGCGTGTCGAGAAAACTTTCAAACCCAAGCCACGATAACGTTCGAGCCGTCTTAGATAAGAGACGAGCGATACGGCTTGGCTCGTGGCCAACCAACGAGACGCGCGGCGCGGCGTTCCTTGACTCGGGAACGTGTCTATCGAAGTTGTAATCCACTTTGTAAAAGTGCTCAGGAGACGGTCGTCCTATCGACTTGCATCTTTCCTGCCCCATTAACTTCTGTGCACTGCTAAGAATCTCGGCGTTCACCTCCCCGAAAAGCGAGGGTCCAGTCGACAGATTTTACCCACCTGTAACATATGTATATCAAATCTTATTCCTTACAACACATCGAAAAATTTACAGAAGTTTAACAACATTTTTTATTCACGACGAGTACTTTGATGGACCGAATAAGTTTTTGTTGGATCATCGTTTAGTAGGAATTTAACTTCTTGTACTGTAATATCGAGTCGTGATGAAAGTTTAGAACAAGATCTAATGAACATGTAAATTATTTTTATGTAAGTTATATAAAAATAAAATTCTATTTTGTGTTTGTCAGTCTATAGCAATTGGAGAATATATGGACACACGATAAACTCAAACTTGTATCTTCATCTAAGAAATTATGAATGACAAATAATCACTGCAACGGTAAAATAAATTTTAGTGCAAGGGGTTCAACCCCCCGAACAGCCATGGCGCTTCACACCATGGAAAGTCAGATTGTATAAAACCATGAATTGTTGATACACATATTTCCACAGTATAGTTCTTTGACCTCAGGGGTAAATTCTTTAAACCTCCACTCTGCGTATAGGGGCGTAAACGCACCCCATACTAATAAAACCGTCCATGTAAAGTTGCCGAATGGAAAATATCCAAAGTTCTTGAAAAAGAATTTAAATTATTAAATTTATTATGTTCCTTCATAGAGAATTTTGATATATACTATCATGAAAATTAATAAAATTTCACAAATATACAGTCAAAGTATTTTCTTTACACTTTCCACCGAAACCATGCAGGAGATATGAAAATCACATATATGATGGTCAACATATTGTACATCGTTGAATTTGTTTTTTATTATGAACTATGGCACTGTTCGATGACCTTAAAATCTGGAGAAAGTGATCTTGGTAAAATTTTTCTTCGACCTTTTTTCTATCATAAAAAAGCGAGATATTTAATATGGTCAACTTAGATGAATATGTCTTCAATATTGTATAAATTTGGCTCTTTTATTACTCAATTTACGTAACTTTGTCCTTCTACGCTCAATTTTTCGCCGTACAGGGAAAAACAATATAATTTCTGTTCGTTTAATCATGCCAACATTGAATTTGTTCCAAAAAAGTCAATCGAGTTTTCGAACGGCATTTGAACCACTACAAAGCTTCCGGTGACCTGTGCCTCCATTGCAAACTTTATTTCACTGTTTCGACCGAAACTGAGCCGCGCTAGCGCGGTTTAATTGTTTACGCCCGGGCTACTTAATTGCGTAATAATATTTGCCCGCGCGAAATCCCCGCGGCAGGAATGTAATTTTAATCAAGCGTTGATCAGGTCGCATCGGACTGATCAAAACTGGGAAGCATCTAATTGGTCGATCGATCGAACAAACCACGGCTGATCCTGTCGATAAGCTTCTTTCCTACGGAACGTTTTGCGGTGCTTCATTACAGACTCGCGCTAATGAGCCGGGTTTTAGGGGATTTGCATTTCACTGTAAAAACCGGCTTGGACGAGTGAATTACGATGGTAAAACACAGCCGAACGAGTATTGCGTGTAGCGAGCACACGCATTGTCTGTGTTTGGCTGGTTTCAGGAAACATGCGATGATTGTGCGGTTTATGGCCACGTGGCCACCCTCGAGTCTGCACGAAACAACAAATCAGGGAAAATAGAAAAAAAAAACACCGAGGAGACAAACAGAGAGTGAAACAGGAAATGGAAGAAAAAAGCAATTGCAGGCTAGACGAGGCCCGATATCGTCCCCGATCTAGATGGACGGGCCATCTGATATCCGATGTCGATTACGTGCAACGATACGCTGATAACTAGGCACATGTCACAGTCGGACCCAGGGTCGGCCAGTAATAACGCGGTAGCAAGATCGAATCTTAGTTGCGATTTAATAGCAATTACCTGACGTACGTTCTTGACAAATTACAACAAATGCGCCATCGTTGCGAGACACACGAGCCCGCGTCGCCCGTAATTATGCCGGGCGTGAGCGTTGAAATTTTTCGATACCGGCCACCGGAGCCACCGGTAACTCTGGTTCTGGCTCCCACCCCGGCAGAGACTAGGTCAAGTCTACGTGACTTGACCGCACGAAGGACATGTCGTACTTGCTCCATGGCGACTTACGACTTACCGCCACGAAAGTAAAAGCCACCGGGATACTCGAGCTACCGCGCGACTCGATCATCTCTCTCGCGGGCTCCGAGACACTTCTGACTATTGCCACGGACAGGTTTCTGTTTCATCTCTCCGTGGAGAATGTCTTACTTAATTGAAGAGTTATGCCTCGTAAACTCAAGCACAGTTTCTGCTGTACCCCTTTTTCGGACTATGTCACGTGATCTTTGAAAAACATACATCGTATCCTAAAAATATGTCACCGTTAACCTAAAAACTAGTTTACAAAAATAACAAGTATGTATACCTATCAAAATTTTTAGTCATTCCTGTTATAACATATAATTAAATAAGTTCTTGACAATCTCAATAATTGTAACTTCAAAATATTAGTTTAATATGTTTTAGTTAAAAGTTTGGTTAATGATATTGATTTAGGGACAAACTTTCCTCAAACAAATTATGTTAGCCGTGTAAACAATTTTAAGTAAACATATGTATCAGCATGTCGATTAAGGTGTTACCTATAGCTATCAGACTAGCTCAAATAATCATGACTTGAACGAGACATATACTATTAACAACGGCTACATCAATTTTGCGCAAATAATACGATGAATTATCTTTACCGATAAACTATTATCTAAATACTTAAGTTTTTAACTATTTTTCAGTAATGGGCATTCATTTTCTTTGAGTTATCTGAAAAAAATTCGTGATGCCAGTGACTGACGTGCAGTGTCACCAGATGAAGACTTGTGTCCCCACTCTACCTTCCCGTTCTTCTAATGTCGCGTTACTAATCCAGTGCTGCCGTGGGAGTCGTCTAAAAAAAGGAACAATTCGACTCAATTTAATCCAGAATCACCACTAAAAATTGCTCTACCATTATTCAAAATATTGGTTACATTCTTAAATATGTTGGTATGTAATGAATTACTAAGCTTTTAAGTGTCGTTTGAGGTATTATATCAATTTCATATCCACAGAAAAAAATCATACAAAATGTAACTATTCTAAGTAGTGAGAAATGTTAATCTTCAAGTTGAAGTAGATCCAAGTGTAAAGGGTTAACTTTGTAATTCCCATTTGTTTGAGAGCAACCTTATAAAGATTATAATCAAACATATGTATATGGTATAATTTTTTCCTTGTCGATGTTTCAATTACGCCAACTCCGCTCGATGTTACACTTAACGCGGTTACCAAAGTAAATGCCATGATCTTTTAAGAGGGCGGAAGAGGTACGCAACGACGCTCGGTGTAGATCGTGACTCTGTGCTCGTGTGCACTAGATAGACTTAATGGACGCTTGGTATTTAGCATAAAACAACAAATGATCCTGGCTAGATAGACATGCAACGTGTTCGATGTTGCGCAGCCACGTTTATAATCGAGGTGAGCGATCGATAACCGGTAATCGGCGCCGATTTAATCGCGTTACTGACCTTGTGCCGAAGCGGGCTCTCATGGAGAGTGTTCGCAACGCGCAGATCTTGAAGAAATCCACGTTGTTTATCCACCGCAGAAATATATTCCACTCTACTATTTCCAACCACTTAATCAAATGACTACTTTACACTAGTGACAAAATATTCACTAATTATTCGTACAAAGATATTGATACGCAACTCTTAAAAAATATATAAATTTCAGAGAGAAAATTGATTTTTGACACGTTTGTTATTATCATGTTTTCGGTAACAATCTATATACATGATACATTTTATTAAAGGGAATTCTCGCTTAAACGATGTTTAATAGAATTGTATGTATAAATAATTTATATTATCTTTTCGAAATTGTTAAGTAGTTTATCCATAAAATACGTTGAAAGTTATAATACTCTTTCCACGGTATTTTAAACTATATTATTTTTCAAAATGCTTTAATCGTATTTCCTTCTATATTAATTGAATATCCTATATTTCATATATGCATTGATTGCTTAATATTAATCTGGAAATTAAATTAAACATTCTCTAATAATATAATTTAATAATAAAATACTAATTGCAAGATCGTGTATTTCGGACAGTTTCCAAATGTGGGGTAATTCATAAATAATTAATCAATGGAATCACATTATTTTCTTGCAATGTAAAAGTAACATTTTTAAAGTAGCATATCAAATTGCCTCGGTGACTTGTAATTTCTGGAGTGGTAATATATGACTATTAGCATTCTACTAGAATTCAGAATCTAATTGTCGAATCATTAACAGACATCTTCATGCAAAATAGAATTGTCTACCTGACTTGCAACAAACTGAAGGGAACTGCAAATTTATTTTCTTTCTTAATACATATGTTTAATAGGTTGAAAATAATATAACAATATTTTAAAATTCTTCTGAGTTTTTTACTATTTTTAGTTACTAGTGATTGATGCTATTCACAAAGAGAACAATAATAATAGCAGTAATTTCACTGACAAATTTAATGATGATGATAATAATGGGCAGCTAACAATAATAATAATAATAACTAGTGGGCAGTATTTAAGGGGTGGATTCAACAGTTAAAGACAACAAAACATGTCATCTATGCAAATGTGCTATTTGATTTTGTTCACAGTTGTGCTTCGCATGTTTTTGCTACACCTACTTATTTTTATCATAAATGCATAAAATCCGCTGTCTAGGATTATCTGTATTAATAAGTACATGATTCTTATAATAGAGATTCCACTATTCTAGAAATTACTCTTGATCCTGGAGACATTATAAGTACATATAGCACACGTGTGTCGCGTCGTCATCGACGATGGCGACGGGCTTTGACAGTCCGTTCGTCGAGGACTAACAGCAATATTGGAACTTCGTCGGCGGTTAATTAAGATTAGCTCAATTATACGCGTTTAACCCACTTTCACGGACGTTGCGCAAACCCCGTTTACCTGTCTGAAACACCGCGACAGATGCTAATAACGATTTCCACTGGTTTTAATAAGAGCGGCCGGCAAAAACCGCGCGAGTAACGATCTACACACCGCAATTCATCGTGCGTATATTTATTAACGGCACCGCGAGGTAACAATAACAGCAAGGACCGTCGCCAATTCAATAATTCATCGTTCAGTGTGCATCATCATCATTGCTTGCTGTTGTGGGACCGTCATCGTTGAATAATTAATTTTGATGCGTTAGTTGCTCGAAGCGGTGATTATTCGATGCGTTGTCGCTCACTTGAAGACAACACCAAAAAGCTTATGTGGTTAAAAATAGTTGTCCTGTGCCGTACGCTCAAACGAGACAGCAGGGACGGCTGAAATGAACCTAGATAACAGTATCGTGCCAGAGAGATCGAGCTGTATCTGGCTCAAGGGCTGCACCGACACTTTTAAGAAATTCTTCGACCTCGCAGGACGAGTGATTGTGCAGCGGAGCGCCTAGAGGATTAATCAGGAATGAGCGCGAACTGGATTTCAATATTGATGAGATATATTGTGAATGAAAGTGGTACGAGTTGGATAGAGGACATTTTATTCGATCATCGCCAGGAACACGCGATGACTTACTATCTGACCTGTGTAAAAATATTGGAAATAGTTAATGAAATACTCTTGTTTCTATGAAATAAAAATTCAAGATTAGTTTGACGCGTGAAAATAGTTATTTGTGATGTGGCAAAAAAAATTATTAATTAAAATAGTATTTTCTTAAGATGTACTGTAAAATAAATTATTTAAAATAGTATTCTTTGTGTCTTTTGTATTAACTATTTGAAAATCTGTTTCTTACGATTCATATTAATGATTCCTTTTTTTACTGTCTTATTTTATAAAGAAAATATTTACTTTAATTAAGTACTTCAGGTAAATATTGCAATATATATATATAAAATACTTATTATATATTTGTAAAATCAATTAATATTTAATTTAGTGCAGAAATAAATTACTATTTCGTAGTTGAAATATTTTTACTCAGGTCTGCTTACTAGACAGCGGATCGTTATGCAAAATAAAAAGTTTTTACCTAATTTGCAAGAAACTGGCGTGAAATAGAAATTTGTTTTCTTCCTTAACATGTTTAATAGGTTGAAAATAATTTAATCGTATTATGAAATTCTTCTATGTCTTTACTGATTTTTGTGATAAATGTATAAAATCCGCTGCCGACAATTATGCGAGCGAGTGTATGCGGAGATCGATGGGAGAGTGATTCCATGTTTGCAACTTTTCTCTGAAAAATCTGGAATAAATAAGATGGCGGAGAGAAGCATCTTACGGGCAGTAGAACAGCTCGAACAAAACCAAAGGCGCATAACCTCGCGACACGGGCACCTCGATGGCACGAGTCCACCGATCTCGAAGTAGGAATGGGTGGGAGGACATTGGAGAGGGCACACACGACGTGCAAGCAACAAGCAAGAGGTAGGAGGGATGCTTCAACCATACGTTTGAGTTGGTTGACCCGGAGCAGGCACGTTCCTACCTTCACCTCAACTTCGTCCTAAGGAATTGCCTTCACGCTTGCGATTTCATTCCACGCAGCCGCGATACGACCGCTGCGTTTATGCCTGAATTGACCCTTTCGCGCTGAACTTGCCCCGTAATTGATGGGTCCACGAGGCAACGCGCAACGAGGAGGGGACGGAAACGACGACGTCGCGCGTCGTTGCAGCGATAATTGATCTCCCGCGCGGTACTGTAATTTCGGGACTTGCAAGGAAACGGTTCTCCGCTTTTTAATTTTTTTTATTAATTAATTATTTTTTTCTCTGCATAAATTATTGTAAAAAATGATCACACACCATTTTTTACTTAGAAATATTTAACACAAATGAATGATGCTTACTCGTCTCGTTGATAAGAAATTGAAAAGGGTGTTTTAAGTATTTCAGATTTTCAAAGCAAAAGTTATTAGCGAAGGATTTGCACTGACTGCTGCATTTATTGTTGGTTACAATTTTTTATTTCTTTTACCATACTATATGTAGGTATATGTTGTCTTTTTGTGAAGGCCGAGATAGCCCTGAACCCAGCAATCTCTAGGAGAGGCTGTGGTGAATATATTATTAATTTATATTTATCTCAAAAACGGTAAGTAAATTCTCGGAACAAGTGTCCGTGTAGAATGTACAGTTCGTAAAAATAGGTAGCTTATCGGTTGAGCAACTTTTTTGAAAGCAGTCCCGTATTTCATCGACGAATTTCAGCATTCGCAAAATTTGTTCGGAACTGTTTCCATCACGGGGAACTCGCTATCAGAAGGAAGGAAAATCGAAGAGCGTCGGGCAACGTGACCGAAACAAACTTTGGCGCGAGGATTCGAAAGTTCAGCGCTCGGCGGAGGGTGGCTATCTTTCCTGAATACTCCACCGTCGACATAATTCACAGGAACGGGACATTTTCCGGTTTCGAAGATCCCGTAGGAAGCGTGTCTCCGCTTGGTTGAGAGGTAGAAACGAAACGAAGATCCGAGTAAAGCTGGTATTACGAGAGGTAGCGGATCGAAATACTGCGGAAAGAGGAAGAGCGCAGCGCGAGGAGGGACGGAGATGGAGGGAGAGATTAACGGAGGGCTGGAAAGAGGAAGGTCGAGGGGAACAGAAGAAAGTAAAGGGCAAGAGGGAAGAAAGGAGACGGAAAGAGGGAACTTGGAGGATTGTGTGCCTCCGGCGCGATGTTCAGCTCGTGGAGGATTACTACCTCTCGAAGAGACAGAGAGGGAAAAAGAACTGGCGCGAGCAGGAGGACGAGAAAGAGAGGGAGAGAACGACGAAGAGGAAGAGCGAGAGCGATAGAAAAAGGAGAAAGAGCAGCGAGGACGAGGAGGGGCAGACATCACGTCGTCAATCATGGTCCAGTTGCTCCTATGTACTACATACTCTCGCTGAGCACGAAGAGCGGACCTGTACATGCTACTGCATTGTAGCGCACAATGTTCAATCATCTCTGCGTCGATTCCTTCGGCTTTAATTGAAGAAAGGGTCCCCTCAGATCGGCGCGGCGTCGGCGGGGGAGTAAATAAGAGAAAGGGAGAGAGACACCGGAGAAGAAGCAGGAGTGACGCGCGGACAGACAAAGAGGGAAACGGAACGAACGACAAAAAAATGGACGAAAAAGGAAAAGAAAGCGCCGTGGGGGTGTCGTTGACCCCACGACGACGATATTGTGTACCACTTCAGTCTTTAAGTCGAGGCTTCGAAAGACCCGGCAAGGAACAAGGACCTTCTCAGCCACACTCAGCCGAGTCCTCGGAGCCATGGATCATTAACCGAGGCGAACCGCGAAATACGAAATCGCGCCGAAAATCACGGACCTTTTGAACCGCGCGACCCAATCCACGATCACTAACCCCCGCCTCTCTTCTTCGGCAGCCCCACTCTCCGAGCGATTTCTTTTCTTGCTAGAAAGGTTCGAGTGGCGGTGGTCGACGAGTGGCGAACGAAGGGATAA
Source organism: Lasioglossum morio (assembly GCA_916610235.2). Classification (NCBI taxonomy): domain Eukaryota; kingdom Metazoa; phylum Arthropoda; class Insecta; order Hymenoptera; family Halictidae; genus Lasioglossum; species Lasioglossum morio. Next base: position 10,075,245 of record OU744327.1, read on the forward strand.
AGGAAGGAACCGGGAAACGCAAAACTCACCAATTTGTTGCGGGACACACTATCGATTCCCTCGGCTGGCTGTTCGACTCCATCGACGGCGAGGGTGGAGCAGCCGTCGAGTGTTCTCTCGTGTACGACAATGAAACTCTCTCGTCGCTCTGGAGCCTCAATTATGATTCCGCAATAAGGAGAAAAAAATATCACCTAACGACCGCGAGATTACTCGTAACAATTAACCCTCCAGAAGCAGCGACCTCACGGACCACCGCTGGGGACATTCTTCTTTTACGTCGTACCATTCCTCTCTTTCCCCGAACCACCCCTTCCTTCGGACCCAGATATTTCCTCTTTCGTAATGAACCAAGTGAAATTGATCCCGAGGCGCTTGTTACGCCTACCGTATTATCGGCTCGCGAACCTGAGTCCAATTACACCTACAAGATCCTCTGTTCCGCGATATTTATTAAATTCGTTTAACTTACGGAGCCAAGTATCTTCTAACGATCCTTCGAGTGTCCCCTAATCGGACATAATTATATGAACTTTTCCACTGTGCCGAAACTTCGCTCGCTTCAATACTTCTTACATACGAGACACCTTGTGTGTTAATCATAGAAAGATGATTTTTCATTATTTTGTATGCTAGAGGTTCATCATCTAACCCAGACCATGTTACTATCTAAAGAATTAAAGGTTAAACAAATGGCGACTTCGCGGTAAATAACCAGAAAATGAGGATCTTAAATGACATTCCTGAAAAACGCAAAGAAACGTGTCATCATTGTTGGAGAGTTAAAAATACATGTAAATTAGTCCTATTATACTAAGAAGTCTGAAATCAGTTTCTCACGAAACCAAATTTTTAGACATACGTATGAGACACGAATCACTTTTTCCTGTGAAAAGACAAATTGTCCAGAGATCGTGTCTTCAAAAATTCAATGCTCAACCTTGAAACGTTCCTTTTTCGTTGTTGAGTCGTGAATCTACCTATTTCGATCAAGGTATCCCAGAATTATAGTAAATAAGCTCTCACCCTGTAGCCATTACCGACGCCTTGGCTGGATGACTAGAGGGTATGCTTGGTCCGTAGCACCTTTAGACACAACTTCCTTGGACGACAGGATCTGCGAAATGGGATCCATTTCGCGATTTCCTGCGAACACGATCCGGGCAGGAAAGGAGGGTGTCGAAGAGGAACAACGGAGAGGAAAGAGGCCAGAGGATGGAGCCTGCGGAGCACAATGCCGCGGATCGTTGCAGGAGCACCACGCCGCAACCGTCTTGTATGTATACCCTTCGATTATGGTAAGCGTACTGTAAGTTGAGATATAGCGTACAGGTATACGTCCTGAGCCGGTTAGGTTACAAAACAGAGGCGGTAATTAGCTCGGTGGCGCCGACTCATCCTACCACGCCTTGTTTCTCTTTCTCCGTTTCTTGGCTGTTTATGTGTTCTCGGCTAAACACGAGCTATACGTCTCTGTGTTTTCTTTTCACGGCGCGGCATCACACGCGAATGCCGCGTTTGCTCCGTTTCCATTTTTCCCTTCCGGTGTACTGCTCTCCGTCTGTTTACTCTAAAAATAATGTGCATCTCGGTTTTCCATATCCACCGTCCCCTAGAGAGGTCTTTCGTTCTATATCGTTCGAGCGCTTTTTAACTCTCGCGAGTGACCATAATGGCGGGCACCACTCCGCGAACGTCGCTGGGGACCGGGGGCCATCGCGGTGCTCCTAGCTCCGAAACGTTGCCTGTTTTACTTCCTCTTCAATGGCTCCACTTCAATCCGCCGCGCCGACAGAGGGTAGTATCCATTTCTTCCCGCCACCAGCAGCTGTACCCAAGCTCTCCTCCGTCGGTGTTTACGTTTCTTTCTATCCGGGAAATTCGGCGACTCCTTGTCCCCCACCGACCGCCAGGTTCGCTTCAGCCTGAAGACGACCGAGCTTTATATCCTTTGGCAGCGAAGAGCGATGGCGAACAAACGCAACGTTCCCGGTATCGGGGATGCCCGAGGGGAATAGTCGACGCACCAGAGTCCGGACACTCTCGATGAGCAGCTCTCTAGCTCCGGTAATGCACGCTGCTCGGCCCAGAGGATCACGAAGTCACCTTGAACCCCATCGAGCCCGCCATCCATGGCCCCCATCCTGAAGACTGCGTGCACAGTCCTCGGCTGAATGTCTCGTGAACCACTCAACAAACCTAACTGCTCCGATGGAACTTTATCCGTCTCTCTTTTCTCTCCCGCTCCCCTGCCCCCTCTCTCCTCCTGACCCGAGCTTCTCTGTTTTTCTCTCTTTCTTCGACATAGGCACTTTATTTCCACGCTCGTTCCACCGAACTCTCTGTTCGTTGCACCGTGTAGCACCTCCTGCATCGCTCCGGCACGGCCGTCTCACTTGTCCGCCGCGCCGTGCCGGGCAAAGTGGATTGCACCGAGGATTATCCTCCGTGCACGTTGACCCTGAGTTTACCGGTATATTGTGAAATCCTGTTTCACCGGGCGTTGCATTAGGATAATGAACCCCGTAAATGCGATCGACAACCGAATCGTACGTGAGAGCCCCGATTCGATGATATTAACGCCCTGGCCCGGTGAAAGACACCTTTTGGCCAGCCCGAGTGGATCACCTTGCGCCATTCGGACGTCTGCCCGATTGCGAACAGATTAATTGGATTGTTGATACAGGTTAGATATGCGAGAAATGATATCTGCTAAGATAAGGTCCCGAGGTAATAGACTCTACAGAGGGAATCAATTTCGAAATAGGTTCTTTCAAAAGCAATCCTGAAAGTTACCATCTTGCTAGACTTTAGTTAGGAGGAACTGACTAAATAATATTATTAGGAACTTTGATAGATGTCACTTTCTACATGTAAAAAGAACACGTGTCAGTACATGGCAATTCTTGCTCTGCACAACATACTCAATCTGAGGGTTTAGATTATGCTACCACGTGTTACGGTATCGTTCCCAAGCAACAGCTTGCCCTCAAGCCGTAGTCGAAGAGCGTATCAATTACAAAAAACCATCACGTCATATCCTATGTCACGTAATTGTCTGCTTCCTCGGTGTGCATTGTAACTTCACTCTTGCTCCGAATACTAAGGGGACTATCTGCATATATGGTCGAACACGAACGCAATTATGAATGTCTAATGAAACTAATTAAGGGGAGAATAATATTTTATTGAGTGACCGATAGTTGCCAGTGTATGTACATTTTGTATAATTATTATGTAATTTTGTATTGGGGAATACAAATAATTGTTGCAATATCCAAAATGTGTTCATGTCTGCAAGACAAAATCTTTTAATAACAGAGATTTATACAACGTACATGTATATCATTTCTATACATTAGATAACTTGTTCATCGTGATTCGAAGATCTTTTGCTCAAATCATATTGCATACATTTCATATAAATTTACATTTTGCACGTAGCGGAACCTCGCTTGCTAACCAACCACGCGATCTGTTATGTCACTTTCCCTAAGTTACCACCATAATTCCCACCTCGAGTTGTGAGAAGCTCTATCAACTAGTGAGAATCGCTCGTAAACGACGAATGAGGATTCGGTGCAATAAACGAGGTTTCACTATACTTCTCATTTACATAGCAAAGAAAGAAGCTACGAAACGGAGAATTAAAATGGAACACCTTGCTATCCGCTTTCGCATCGAATTCGAAGTTGTTGCAAATCGTTGCAGCAATGCAGTGCTGCACTTCACTATTTTTTAGAGCGATACACGCAAGGTTCTTGATCATTGAGCGGAGAAAAAAATGTTCTCAAGCGTAACCGATCCCACTAGTCGCCCTTCTATTCAGCAACGCAATCTGTTCGGCGAAGGATCACGAGGAAGTATCAAGGATATAGACAGTGCTTCCTTGAAAGGAGCATCGTGGAAAGACAATCGGGGAGCGTGTGCGCGGGTACGCGGGTACGTGACACGCGGTTCACGGCTGTCGCAATCATATGTGCAAGCTGGTGTACCGTTAGCCGCACCGTCACGCGCGAGCCAATACGTCACGCCGCGACGAAACCTGTCCGTCCTAACGTAACGATCTCGTTGAAAAACAAGGAAAACTAATCGACCTCTTGATCGATAAACGTACGTCACGGTAGTCGAGCAAAAAGCGAGTTAATGTATTTTGCGTGGCACAGGAGGCGAGACAAGAAGAAAGCCGTGGGGGCGCGCAAGAAGAGCCCGGACGGATTCTAATGAAGCGAAAGAGGTGAAACACCCGTCGTCCGTTGAAATGTCATCGTTGATGGGTCTTCGTCGGTGATTGATATTCCCCACGTTTCACGTGGAACCAGAAAAAAATCTCCTCGAGGGGAAGAAACATTGTTTCGGAATCCGGCTGACAAAAAGTTCACGTTGCAAATTGGCGAACGGAAGTGCGCGACAGCGGAGACTGCTTTGTTTTTATCCCCCGTTTTACGCGATGGTTGTCCACCGATTCAATTAGTTCGCGTGACAACTTAATGTCGCGTGCAATCGGAGAGCGGTAATCGTGTGGTGCAGCCCCGAAATGGCGATGGTGGGTTCTTGGTTTCCGCTACACAACGAAGTTTAGCTGCAGCCAGCAAACTGGATCTCTAAAAAAAAAACATATTTGTATAACATTGAGATTACAACAGTACATTACGTAATTGTATTTTTGTATTTTATTTCGTTTAATCGGCAGAAGAAATTTTTCTCTTATTCGAAAATTTTATATAAATTATAATAATATTTCGTTTCTATTACATACTTTTTATTATGAACAGTTATGCTGGTATTTTGTCCTGGTAAAGTGGCAGTGCAAATGGACTAGGCAATTATCTATAAAATTAGAATTTCGCATAAAGCGGCAAACGAAGAAAATTGTCAGATATGGAGAATTCTGATTTTCAAAAAATCTCTGAAATATTTCGCTATTGGGCAATTATGTTCGTGTTTAAGGCGCCATTTGTCTTTTCAATTACAAACAATCAGATTACTGGCACGTCTTGCAAGATCAATCTCGATCGGAACGACGGAAGAAAAAGAATCGCAAGAAGTAGCATACTGGAGGGGTACTCTTGTCAGGCGAGTCAGTCGATGATTAATCATGGTCTGTTCTCCTTAGCGGAGCACCCCTGAAAATTAAGAAACAAACGAGCATCCCCCTGGCCACCTCCTAACCAGTCGGATCCCGTGGCTCGGTGCTCGCGGTGCTGGGGGATCGGGTTCTGGCAACGATTCTCTGGATGATCGAACATTCTCGATCGACAGACCTCGCTACCGGTGGTACCAGCGTCACGTCCCGAGATAAAGGCGCGCAGATCGAGCAGTGATAGCGGCGAACACAAGCTCGCAGCGGAAGATCCCGTGCGCAGGAAAGGTCTCGCGCGAGCAGCGCAGCACTGGGAAGCCGAACTGCGAAGCGAGAGGAAGGGAGAGGCAAGAAAAAGGAGAAAGAGCCACTACGGTCGGCGTCACGCTGTCGGGTACACCGGTTTCGCTCTCCTCCTTCCTCCCGGCGCGGCGCGGCGTTCACCAGGAATACACCGATGCACACGTACGCGTGCAAACCACTGCAAACACAAAAGCATCGGTGTGTACAGACAAGCGGTCGCGCTCGGGCGATATCGCGAAACGCAGTACCAGGGACTTGCTGATGTGCCTGCGTGTCAGATAATTGTATGTAATTGCCGGGTTGGATAATTAGCGATCAACAATAAACCTTTACCTCGCCCTCGAGTCGCCCCACCTCCCTCCGTGTGCGCTGCCCTTCCCGCGGAGCGTCCATCGGGTTGCGGTTGCAGTTGCACGTGTGCATAGAGCAGACATACGAGGGAACAGAGAGAGCGTTGCCAGAGGAGAGTGCGTGTACCAACACACATCGGCAACGGTTCTCTCCCTTTAGCCTCTTCGCTTCTTTTCTCGATGCTCTCCGCCTATTTATCTATTTCTTTTTCTTCGTACCCCTCGAGAGAAAGGAGGTGGACAGGATACGCAGCGTCGTACGGGAGCCTACAGGGTCGATCGACCGGCCAAACGACCGAACGAACGGCAACCAAACAGGCTAGCGAACCGGGGATGCTGCTAATAATATGCTGCGCGAGTAGACGCGTTACTCGCGCTACCAGCCGCTGCGCTGATCAGAACGCTCGAGGGAGCGAGCGCATCGGAACGGGAGCTAGCTCCGTCGGAGATCGACCAAGATCACGAGAACCAGAATCCCTCCGGCATCCTGGCCGATCTATCGACTAACTGATCCGCTACGACTTCCAGCTTTGACCGAGAACACCGTGACGCACATCTCCGTCTCTGACGTACACATAATGGGGTTTCGCCTGTCGTGAAATTGGAATCTGGCGAATGCTTCTGCGCTCGACTACCACCACGCACACGTGCTCGATTATTGCGTATGAACGCACCGTGCTCCGCTCTGACTCGACCTCTAGTTAATCCTGTTGGCTGTCGTGACACGTCCTGCCTGGATACTAAAGGCCGACCGCCTGTCTAATGAATCTTTTCCTGCTACCGGTCAGTTGTCCCCGTGATTTTTGCTGGACGCGAGAGGCCAAAAGGAAATTAAATCCCGGAAAGTGGACGATTCTGACAAGAATTTGCGATTTATATGTCTAATGAATCCATTAATAATTAATGGAGACATTAAGATTGGAGTTTAGTTGGATTTTTAGGTGTAAAGTCGAAACGAATTTTACCGGTTTCATTATTTTAATTTTGTCTTACTGGCTTCAGAAGTTTACAGGCACAAGTAATTTCATAAATCCAGGTGTTTGAGCATGCTACTGGAACAAACATAGTTGGCATGTTAGCAAAAGGTCGATACCGTATTTATGAATCTGTTCCAATATATCTTCTAATATATTTCTTCTAGACGCATATAAAAATCACGTAATGAATTCACGTAAACTTTGTGCAGTTCGTATTATAGTATGTGCTTTACTCAAGACATTGATTCATTACTTTCTTATGAAAACGTATTCATAATTTCAATAAATGTAAAATAAGAAATCTGGAACCGGAACGTTTGGTGTGAACTAGCATTGTTTATGAGCTTGAGTACGAAGTGCTCGGAATATTATAGAAGCAAATAAGAACAAATAGCATCCAAATACAGAGCATAATGGTTTCATACGCGACGGTGGGAACTGTCCCATCCTCCTGCGATCATCGACGGCTATCGTTAGTCTCCAAAGATAAAGGTAATGGGCGCATCGCGACTAATCGGTCAAGTCTGGCACGAGTGGCCTCGAGAGTGCAGGTTTGAAGTGCATGTATTCGTGGGAACACAGGACAGTTAATCGTGGTACACGTTGCGCACAAGTAGCTACAAGTACAGCAGGAACGTATGAGATACAATAAAGTGTCCTACTTTAGCGTTCTTGAAACATTGCAACTGCAAATTAATAACAAATCGAGGAGAAAGAAAACCTCCTTCGAATTGATTCTCGTGATTTCAACGACTACCATCTGGAAGGTAGCTGCTCGGCCTATTGCTCTCCATCGTTTAATCATAGGACGCAGGCAGCTGACCGCGGGATTGCTCGGCGATCTGGTGAATTCGATTTCCGGCGATTATCACGTACACAGAAGGGTGTAGCTAGCTCGGACGGCGACTCTTGGCCACGCGTTGCCCGGATTCGGTCGGGCACGACTCGTCGCCGCGCCGGACGGGAACGTCTTAAATGGCGACGTGCCATAACGCCTGTCCGCGTAATTAGACGATCGAGCCGCGCACCTGTGCACTCCCATGACGTGTCTCCCCATGCGTACGCGGAACAATTGGTCCGGACGGTGGCAGACAAAAAAATCTTCGTCTCGATTTGTCAATACAGGATCTGGCCGGAGATTAGTCACGCGCGGCCGTAATACCTTGCGAACACGGACCCCGGCTCCGCCGATATCCGTCAAGCTCGATCTATGGCCAACATGATTACTCGATCGAAAATCCCCGCGTCTTCGAGCCTGTCCTCGGGGATCTCTACCTAGCGATGGATTGTCCCAGACGGACGGTCGACCATACCAAGATGATTCAACTGCGATGTTTCATTGTTAACCCGTATGTCAATAGACAATATTTTCTACTATCTTCAGTGATGTTACCTTTATAGTTTTTTTTTTTTTTTATTATAGAAAATCTCATATGAGATTTATTACAACATTGTTTCAAAACAGAAATACACTACTACCTTTATTGTTTGAATACATACTTTTACACTTCAAATGTAAATTAATCTGTGATCAGCGGGCCTTTATGCAAAATACAAATGTTCTGTCTGAATGGCAACGAGCTGGAATGAAAGAGAACTCTGTTTTCTATCTTAATATATTTAATAAGTTGATATAACAATATTATTTTAATATTTGTACTGTTTTAAATTGCATCTACTCATTTTGGTCATACCTGCATCAAATCCGCTATCTAGTGGTCATCCGAGAACATAGAAGTCTACAATAATTTTGCTATTTGTGAACAGAAATATTAAAAGAATTTTCAAAACGAATAAAAAATGGGTTCCCGGTTATTGATACAACAGTTAAATGAAAACATGAAACAATATTTTCAGTTCATTCGTATACCATTCACGAAGTAAAAGATGCGATTTATCAATTATTAGTTAATACACCTTTTCTTCTATTGTTTATATTACTTTATAAACATTTAGATCCGATGACATGGAATCATTGTAAGCGTTTTCAACACTGGCATATTCTTTCTGTAGAGTTTTAATGATGATGTAAAAGGAGAAGCACATTCGTTAATAATAAAAACAAAACATAGTGTGGTAGGATGAAATTGTGATTGTGTCAACTACTCATTCTAATCGCAAAGGAAATATATTTACGTTCAATTTGAATTGTTTCATAAGAAAAGCTTTATTGATTTCGTTTCGTGCTACTATTACGTTATATAAGTCAATGTAATAATTTAATTGACAAGTATTGTATGAGAGTCTTTAAATATTGGACAATAAGTATAATCGCTAGACGGAGGATTTTATGCTTTAAGATAAAAATGGGTAGGTGTACTTTAGAACAGTAAAAACATTTTAAAAATACTGTTATATTATTTTTAACCTATTAAACATGAAAGACAATAAATTTCTCGTTCACTCTAGTTCGTTGCAAACCCGGTAGAAAATTCTTATTTTGCATAAGGTTCTCTGTCTATTAATCCCACTTTCATATAGTTTTATGTTTTCTATCTGCGTCCACTTATGCTAGCAAGATATCACGCGTGAAATGTTAAGTCACTCACAGTTAAGTCTGTGCACAATGTCAACAAGTACCGTTGCATAATTTTGCTAAAATGAAAATTGTAGCAGTGTTACGAAGATCGGGTGTTCGATATTTTCATCTCTGAAGAAACGAGTGGTGACAATAATGTGAACCGTCGAAGAAGGGTTTCCAAAACGGCGAGGCGCTGATCCCCTTTAGAAACGGAAGAGAGGCATCGCGTGTAGCTTGGCGCGGAGCCGCGATGGTCGATCGTGGACGACAAAAGGGGGCGGGCCGCGATCGGATCACGACCTACGGGGCTTTCGCGGGTCGCGCCAAAGTGGCGTGGGTCGCCAGAAATAGAAGGAGACGCTTGAATTCGTAACTGGCTTGTTCTTAGCCCGCGTGGAGGGAAAAGGAGGACGCGGCGAGTCGGGCCCGCGGTTTATCAACCTTATCTTCCTCCTTCTCTGCCCTCCTGCTTCCTCGTTCGCGTCCCGGAGGCGAAAAACAAAGTCAGTAAAGTTACGGCGAAACGCAAGCAACACGAAACGAGGGTCAAAATCCTTGCGCTTCGAAGGATGCTGGTGCTGGTGCCGGTGCTGGTGCTGGTGCTGCCGGTGCTGCCATAGCTGTGGCTGCCGCTCGGTGGCTACGGTTGAGGGACGGAGACCGGCAGAATCACGGCGGAGGGAAGAGGAAGATGAGACGCGAACGTGGAAAGGAGGAACAAAGCGAGGGCGAGGAAAAGAGACGGTCGTAAAGGATGAGACGGAAGCTGGAGGGAGACGAAGTCAACGCGAAAGAGAGGTAGGGGAAAAGAGAGAAAGCCAGAGGAAGAGAGAAGGATACTGCGGGGTGGAGTGGAGGGAAATTGTCGGGAAGGGGGATGGCGAGGGGGAGAAGGGCAAAGCTACTGCGCGTTAGCTGTGCCTGTAGTACTCTACCTTCACGGCCTCTGCCACCTCCACCTCAACCGGCTCACCTGAAGACAAGTTACCCCGCAATAAAAACACCGAGAAAATTATATGCCTCCCGGCCGCGCGCGCCAGCGTCGAGCAAAAGGACCACTTGGCTTTCCTACTAACGCGGGGAAAAGGAGAGCAGAGGATAGCGGACAGAGGAGGACACTGAGACGGTAGTGTGAAAGAGAAAGGAGAAGAGATGCTACCGGAGAGAAAGAGGGACAGTTTAGCAGGAGAAAAAACTGCGAGCAGAACGAGGAGATGGTAGAACGGAGTAAGAGGAAGCAAGAACGGTTGAGAAGAAGACGGTGATAGAGGAAGGATGACCGAGAAGAGAGAAAGAGAGAGAGAGAGAGAGAGAGAGAGAGAGAGAGAGAGGGCGTCTCCAGGCCCTAAGGCTGCCGAGGAGCCGTTGAAGGAAAGGACTGTATAAAGTATAAAGGAAGAAGCCGTGCATCGCCACGGAAGCCTCGATCAAGCCACTAAGGCCGCCGTCTCTAATACAGGGTGTTCTACTCCGGTTGCAGCGTAAGGCATCGTTCAGAATCAGTCCATTGTACTGAAAATGCTTCTTTTTTCTGCGCTCGGTGTCCTGGAAGGATCGGTGATCCTCTTCTGCGGTGGCGACGCGCGCGCCAATGGTTTCAGCCCTTTTCTTTGAGGGACGTTCTGCTAATGGGTAACTCGAGAACAGTATGTCTCCTCTCTTAGAATGATACTGGTCCTCATGAATTATTATTCCGATCGAAGGACATACATTATATTGGGACCGACAGATGAAAGATGGCCGGCTTGGAGGAAATCGTTTTTATTGCGAGTGACGCACCGAGTGTAGAATCGATACACGGCCCGAGGATCCACGAAGCTGGTCGGTCGTATTCCGAATAAAATTCAGGCCAGTAACAATCTCCCGATGACGGACGAAGAACGGACGACCGGTTTCGCCGCGGTGGAAGCGGGACGGCAACACAACAGACCAGTCCGGCCAGCTGATGAGCCGGTTCTCCGATATACTTTTGTTTCCTCTTATTTTCTTGCCCCGTGCCTCCTCTTCCCGCTGTTCGTCCTTTTTTCCTTACTGCTAGGGTTCTGGTTCGAGAAGGGACCCGTTCGCGGTGTATTTATACCCAACTCTCACTGGTTCCTCTTCCGTTCCCCCGTTTATACGTAGACGTGACTCCGAATTTAAGGGTCCCGGGCCCGAACCCGAACCCGCGGGAGGCGTCGCGTACACGCCTCGCGACTTAACGAGCTTTTTCTTGAGATTTTCGAGCTGACTTGGACGATACACGACCTGCTGCGACGCACGGTCGTGACACGCGATCGAATAGACCGTTCTGTACCTTCTTTTTGCTTGATGCGAAAACTTGTTCACCTCGTGGACCACGCGCTGAGGAAACGCGGCCGCTGCTCAGTTCTTTCAACGAAGCGTGTTTGGAAAAAGATCACCGACGAGCTGCGCGCCGGCACAGTCAAACCGGTCTCATATTTATATCAATTTTCCCTTCGATTCAATACGCTCCTTTTATCCCTATGCCGGCGGCATAGACGTTCGTCGTGGCTTAATTTTTTTTTAAGTATACAATTAATTACGCCCTCTCTTTTGCTGATCTCTTTTGATGATGAAAGGGAATTCCACGTAACTGCTTACGAAGAGATCATTTCCACCGGTCTCTATACCTGCCGCCGTCGTTCAGCCGTAGTCTTTGAAAAAATCATAAATATATACTTGATATTACACATGATGTTTACAATATTTTGTATACGTTTATGTTGGTTGGATTAGGTTTTCACGACAGGGGCAAAGACTCTATGCTTTTACGTCACAAATTAACGTCTTTACGTCTTAAACTTTCCCGAGACCTCGCTTGAATCTAATCCAATCTTGCTGGTTATAGTGAGTTGTTAACTCTGGGTTAGTCTGGTAGATCTGGATTAGGTATACTATGGTAATCATACATGTTAAAGCAGATGTCCCATAGACATGGTAATTTACATGAGTAGGGAAACGTTATTCAAAATATTGACCTTATAAATATGTTTCAAAGACACTGAATCAGTGAGTAAGAACATTTTTCTAAATAACAATTATCAAATACCATATCAATCGACCTATACAAACAATTCTTTTAAAGCTCTTTATTCATCCCTCAAAAGCGATCCTGTGGGGAAAAAAGGTCAATATAGTGAAGAAATAAATACTACAATCCTCCAAAAATGTTCGAAATTGACGCATGTCGACGAGATTAAATATTAAATATAAATTATGATTTGTCTATAGAGGATTAAATGATATTCGTATTTATACATTTTGCTTCACGCGTTCGCGTAAACATGACATTTAAGGGGCTCATACAAACCTCTGTGAAAGTATGACATTCTGTGCCCCTGTGCACAAAGCAAATACAGTGCTTTTATTTTTCATTGTAATGGTTGAATGAAATAATTAAATCCGCTATGTTCACAGAAAGTATAATATATTTTCATATATTTTATATTTTGATATTATCATAAATTAATCAAAGATTACAAACAGTTACTTTGTATGCGTGTAATCATATAATAGACTTTCCTAGAATATTTTCAAGTGTTTCCAGGAATTTATATGCTCTTGTGTCGATACTTTAACATAACTGGTATGGTAAAATTCAAACGACCCCATTAGAAAACTGGTTTAACAAACAGAAAACTCCTAACATTTCATCGAGCCGTAGGTTACCCTGAATAATTCGAAGCGGAAAACCAATATTACACATTAAAAGAATATCACAACGGATAGGAAATTATAAATGTATAGATATTATATTATACATTATGTATATTACGTAATTATATAGAATGATATAAAATGATAAATATATATTTAGATATTTATAGTATATTATCGTGTGGATAAATTTAAATATTTTCTGGCAATACCGCGATCTTCTGGACCAATAACTTCGCATTCGAAATGATGGAATGGTGAGGTCGGTAGACAATTGTACACCCTGCGACACGGAAACGGTTTCCAGCATCGGTATCGGTATACTGTATACGTTTTCTCCGACGCGTTGTTTACGCCCGGTGTAAGTGGGACAAGCAGCTAGGCGGGCCTGGCCGAGACCGCGGACCGAAGAAATTACAGGTTTATCGGGGCAAAATGATCTCCTCTGCGAGAGCGAGGGAGCCGGAGAAGGAGGAGGACTGATCGCGATACGTAAATCCGGGGAAGCCGTTCGAACGGGCCGCAATAATTTCCCTTAAAAACGCCGTGAATTCCGCGACCGGCATCGGCGATCGACGTCCTGATATCAGCTAAGCCGGCAATGAGATCATTGCCTGGAATAAACGAGGCAATAATTTTATGCCACCGCGCTCCGTGCGAGTAGCACCCTCGCACTCTATCGCCTCGGCCGGCGCGGTTGCGCAACGATTTATTTTCCGTTGCAATATATGCGGTATATAGCCGAGGACTGTAGTACAACTGGCCTTGGATGAGATAGGCATTACACGATGGCATAATGCACGAGACACGACGAGCCAGCTGCGTGCTCGAGGGCCCTGCATCATCATCGTCATCGGCGTCGTTGTCGTCTTCTTCTTCTTCTTCTTCTTCTTCTTCTTCTGATACTTCTTCTTCTTCTTCTTCTTCTTCTTCTTCTTCTGCTCCTGCTCTTCCATTTTCTCCTCCCGCTCCCCCTCCTCCTACCTCTTCCCCACTCCCGCTCTGCTGGTTTCGCCTGTCCTCCTTCTTCTTCCTTCTCTTTGGCTTCACTCGACCCCGTTCATCTCCAGAACGCTACCGTTACATCGCGTAACGCAGATTGAACCACCTCGGAGGAACTAAACGGGGCTCTTCGCGTCGACAGTGGCCAATTAAATCGTGAACCCGATGACGCTACTGTTCATTGTTCTATTCGCGATACGAGGAAGCCGATTTTTGTGTCGGTAGCTCGATAGCGAATTAAAACTGCTTCATCCCCCAACGACAAATGCATTAGCTTCTTAAATGAGAAACGAATCTCAACGCCGTAACTGTTTGGAAAAATTTAACCCTTTCTTAGCGGTGTCCATCAATTTTCACCCAGGTCATCGGCCCTAACCTAAGATGATGGAGACGTATGTTAGATCTAAAATAAGAGTGTTTCTATTTAAATAAGTCCATGCTCACCTGTGAAATCTTGATAAAATACTTTTATTCAAACAGAAGAGTTTCAAATTTAAGTTATTCGATCCTTACTCCAGTAATTTTACTTTCAAAACAGATCGTGTACTATTCACATTTAATTTACGACTATTGAGATTGCAAGGATGAATTTGCGTAATTATTCAAAGTATTTATTTCTTTGAACATGAACATGTTCATGTCCAGAAACATTTCTAACTCGTACCGATATTTTACTAATATAGGTTTGTTCAAATATAAGATGATGGCTCAGGGCCGGTTTTCGTCGTATTTCGGATGGGGGTACGTAGGAGTCACGAATGTCTCCGACATAGCATACGGAGGGTTAAATTCGAAATGTGTTTATAATTTTGTATATCTCCTATCAGTTTTTAATGGATGCATAAAATCTGCAATCTACTAATGACTTTCATTCATGAAAGCTTAATCGAATAATCGAGTTAATAATAGTAGCCAGATCATGAGCAACAATGTAATGCTAGGTAGATACCCGTAACTTGCTGCACAACACTCCGGACAGCTGCCTGTCTTTCGCTTGCGGGAATCCCGCGAACGGGAATTAATATCCTAGAGCGCTAAGACGGAGATAGTTCTCAGCTTTATGCACTTGTTATCCACGCGGTGTTTTGCTTCGTTTCGGAATCGCTGCCACGGTAATGGGCCGACTCGCGGATCCTTGCGAAATCTCTTCGGAAAACCGAGGCGTAGAATCGTCTAACTGTGCCTCGATTTTTGACCATGTGTTGCTGGTTAAAGGCGCTGCGCTGCACGAAGCCAGCTTATGCAACAACTTGAATGCGCAAGAAAGTAGTTACCAAGGCGTGTTCTAGGAATCAACACATTTTTGTTGAAAAAATACAACGTTGGCTCTTTTGTACAGTGTTCGTACTTATTTGCCACGGAAATATAACTATTTGTGGAAGATTAATGTCTACGCCACACTATAACCAGGGGGAATAGTTAATAGAAGGGGAAGGTAGAGTGGGGGTGCATCTGCTCTTCATAATAGAACAACTCTGCCCTTTGACTTTTCCCATAAAATCATTAGTAACAGAGATATATTCGTGTTCCCATTTAAACAGTTTCTGCTAGATTTTTTGCAAGACGTTTGCATGTGACGAAACAAGGAAAAAAGGCCAAAACAACTACTCTCCTCATCGGGATATAGGGTTAAAATTTTACACAATATGTTTTCTATGACGCCCCATGGAATGACCCATTCACTTCTTAATCCAAGTGCATTTTTGACCATTTTATCTGGCTACACCCTTTTCCAAAAAGTAATTAATCTTGAACTCTATGGGATCAGTGTCCTCGAGTTGTCATTCGATAATAAATGCCGCAAACAACGAATTCGCCTAAACTGTGTTAACTCGAAGTAAACTCTAGGAAGCCAGCTACTTGTAATCCTCCCTTCTGACATCCATTCAGATCCTTAACGAATATCAAACATTTGACGTGTGACCGGTTGGATTTACCTTGATCCAATTAACAGTGATTACGTAATTATTATCGATCCGATCAGTAAATACGTGACCGATGATCGAGACCTGATCCGAGTGGTGGGGGATTTCGGGACGACTTTCGAAGCCCAGGATGACAGGTCTGTCGATCGACATGACGATGCGATTCGACCTGCAACTCCATCTTGTGTGCCAACCGATTCGTCTGTGTATCTACCATTTGCTACCTAGAAACTACACTGTTTGCTTCGCTAATTAGACACGTAGTACGTACGCATTCTCCGTGCTCAAAGACCGACGGAGATGGATGGCAATGGCCCGTGGAGAGAAAGAGAAGCAGGGAGAGAGAGAGAGAGAGAGTGGGAGGGAGAAGAGAGGAGAACGGTAGCTAAGAGGGAACACGAGAAAGACACGTATCTAACACGGACTACTAGTATTTGCACGCATTCGAACACGTACACGGAATATTGAATCGGCTACGTGATTCCATAGATCAAGTCAAACATCGCGGATAACCGGCGGGACGTTTCAAGATTACCTTGGACCATTGCCTTACTGCTTCTAGACTAGTGAACGCACCCGCACACACGCCACACTCCATCGAGACCTGTTATCAAAACTGGTACTGCACACCGATGGCTACGCACAGCTCTAACGATCCACGTTTCTTGTTTCTCGGAAGAGACGTGCCGCTGGTCTTGCGTGTTTAGTCCACGCCGATACGAGCCAACATGTGCTCCATTAAAGTTCAGGGAAACGCGCCTCGGATCGACGATGTCACGATCGAGAGTGTAAGTCGTCCAGCGGCCGTTTTTATCGGTGACATTTCACGTTGATGACGCGAGACGTTTTCCTCCAGGCGTTCGGCGATTCCAACTTCGACCCCGTTCCGCAATCAATTAGATTAGGTTGTTAGACCTACCATAAGATCAAACGAGAATTCTGATGTACGATCAGTATGACAGCTTGTTGTTTTATTAATTGGTGGTGCTTGGAATTCAATGATGTCGCATAGAATTTTACCGAAACCCTTGTTTCTTTGTGTCTTGTCGGCGAGGAAGACCAACTTCTAAATAATTACTGTATTTCTTGAATACTTTCATGACTGCTAAAAAATATTGTTGGTGCTTATGGGTATCATAACTTCTACCTATTATTTCATCTAATTCGTACAGATCTTTTTTGTCACCATAGAATGTCAAAGAATCCTATTCGTTAGAAAAATAGAACAAAATATTGTACCAAAGGGTTAAGCGTTGTACAGGTTAATTAGTTTCAAAATGGTTTCGCAGTTGACTATCACTATAAAATGGTATCGTAAATCAATCGTAAATAAAGTAAAATTAGTGTAAGTGTCATTTGTGTATAAAAAATAGTAGATAGATAACACACAGACGATAATTGTGTATAGTAATGTGTATAATAAACGAATTAAGAATGCATCAATGAATAGAACATTTAACGTCTGTAACAGTAACAACTCGCATCTCTTCAAAAAAAACGTGAGTAGCCTAAGAATCTCTGTTCGCATAGACCACAGAAAAATACAAAGCTATAATTAAAAGTAGTTACTTTTATACCACTATAAGATTACTAAAGCTATCTCAAAGAATAATCATATTTACCTCGGATTGAATTGCAGTCCTATATTAATTGAAAATGCGGAAGAGAAGATCTGCGGGAACATTCTCGAGATACAGACGATTGCATCATTTCTTTAAGTAAAATTCTATCTGTTCCACTGATTCATCCGACAGATCCTCGACTGTCACGACGCGACGTCAGCAATTACGGTTTTGGTGAATACGGCTGCCGTGATGCACCGTGGCGCACCTGCGCTCCACAGATAATCGTAGCTTGACTTTTCTCTTCCGTGAGAATAAAAGACACTCATCGGCCAGGCATCGTCACCTTCTATCTACCTGGGAAGACTCTGCGCCTCCTTCGGTTTCACAATCGTGTACCTTCAAAAGGAAGCGTGCTTCCATGGATCTTCCGCGGTTTTCCACTTACATACGCGCTTTCCTCGACATGCCTCGGCACTTAATTTACGGACTGTCCAGAAGGAAACTCTAAAGTGCGTTATTGGTTCTTCTTTGTGATGCAACGTGCAATCCAATCAGCGCTAATATTTTTTTCATTTTTACAATCCCTTTCACAATGTATGTTTTATAAATCTGATGCTATTTTTCTGAGTTCATGTACCACATTTCTGAATTTATATATAGGACGTCCCAAGAATGTTCGAGTTCCTTGAAATGGACGGTTCCTGAGGTCTTCAAAGCCTCGGCTTTGTTAAGGAGTTATTAACGAAGAACGCGGACCAATCAGAGAGATTAAAAATTATTCTAGAAAGTTCCAGGAGGGGATTATACATGTCGAACGATGGGGTGATTAGACAAGAATACAGCACACAAAAAAAAGTTTATCCTTTGTTATTTTTAGAAGAATATGTGCTTGAATGAAGAAATTCGTTTAATAATTTCTATTAGAAGCATCTTTATAATTTCGGTAATTAAAAAATAAAAATGTAATACCGGTCATTTGATCGGTCGTGGTACGGTTAAGTGTTAAATAGGTATTTTTCAGACCTTTCTCACGAAAGGAATTATTTTTATCATTCATTAAATTTATGATAAACAATTTTGTCCCATTTCTGTATTTTATTACTATCTTTATGCAAAATAAAAATTTTCTATATGAATTGCAACAAATTGGAGTGAAATCGAAATTTATTTTCTTTCCGAAAATAGTATAACAGTATTATATTTAAATTTTTGTAATGTCTTTACTACCTCAAATTACACCCACTCATTTATGTCATAAATATTTCCATGTATTATAATATTATTGTGATTTCTTTGGTGTAAGCTCGTGTCCTAATTAATATTAACAAGAAACATTTTAGCTAAATGTTGAACTAAATTAAATGTTAATTGTATAAAATATTTGATGTAATGTTGCGATAAATTCAATGGTCATCAAAGATCACCGAAATATCCTTGAAAGATCAGCGGATACTGTTACTTCTTCCGGTAGTTTCCTCGGAGTGACACTATTTAGAACGATTTCAAACATCGTCTGCTACGAACGACCCTTAATTATTTGTTTAAGAAGCTGATCATATTTTATTGATTTCTTTGAGCCATCTTCTGTCTTGCAACAATCTACCCTGTCGTCACGGTCGATGGTAGTATCTTTAAAAAAGGAGTCGCGATGACCGGACACCAGACAATTCGTTCCTTACGCGGTGCCCGTTACTCATTCGTGAATCATTACGCGAGACAACAAACTTTTTTATTTACCCCCAGTCCATTTTATCCCGCGTCGTAACAGCGGACACCGCCGTGGGCTGCGTTGCCCGGTGCAACCAATTTCCTGCGGCCCGAGACGTAAACGTGAAGAACCACTGCGCCGACCGTTACGAATATAAAAACCGTGTCAACAGGCTCGTAGAGATTTACAACTATATTCTGGGTACGCAGCGTTGTCCCAAACGCGTTTAGTATCACGCTATAACACTTTCGCGGGCACTATCTCAACGTAAGTTCAATATTTGATTTCATTGAAACGATTAAATCCTTCAGACTTTCTGCGCAGTTTATGAATCTGTTATTTCAGATTAGACACACATCTTCGAGAAATGACAAGTTTTTGGATTTCTCGCACTAAAAACGTGAATAGACTGTCGTGATAGTTCTTGTCCAGACTACAGGGTGTCCCAAAAATCGTATAATCTCAGGAATCGCTCCTTTCAAGGAACCACAACATTTTTGTTTTTTCATAGAAAAGTATTAATATCAGAGGTTTTAATCAAGGTCGCCGCGAAGGAAATCGCAGTGTAAGGAATACATGCATAAATCGGAATTAGTTTTAATCTACGAATGCAAAAATATTTGTATCGACATGAGATATATTCAATGTCGACGGGAAGTTCGCATCAGCATACGTATATTTTGTTTATTAATGTTATACATTACAGTAGCCGTATTATTTGACGAGTATTGAGCATGAAGAAACAAAGAAATTATTTTAGTCTAAAAATATAGATTAGTTTATCGTCGATTCTCGTTGGTTTAGTTGAACCAATAAAGCAGACACACAACTCGCTGACGCAAATCGGTCGTGCCCGTTGAGACCACGATGCGACGGAACGAAAGGGACCAGTTGGCCTGCCGGACATAAACCGAACGACCGTCCGCATGGGTTTAAAAAGCACATTAACGCGGTCATAGAAGTTTACAAGTATATTCCTTTGTATGGTATGTATTCCGAGTAGCGTCAGTTGGTCTGGCGAGCATCGATTTAAAGGTAGCGAAGGGATCGGCCGTAGCAGGGCGTTAAAAGGCCGTTACGTCGGGCCGGACGGTCAATTTTTTAATGCATCTTACGAAGTTCACCGTAAAACGTGCCGCTCTGTTACACGTTAATGGTGTCTCAACGGGGCGTTTAAAGCCTCTCATGAATTTCCACGGAAGTCCGCGTTAAAAATTCGCACCTTTGCTTTACGTTCCGTGGAATTTTAATGCTTCCCGATTTAATGTCTTTCAATTGCGGCGAGCTGGTTCCCCGAAGAAATTACACGGCGATTACGCGGTGGTCCTCCTCATCATACTTCGAAACCGTCGCGTCGGCCGAACGTCGATTCCCTGTAGAACTCGTCGAAATACATTTTGTCACGTTCCAGGACGGTCTGACAAATTTCAACGCGGCGGCGCGGCGTGGAATTTCCGACCCTGCCGAGAAAGGGACGTCAACCTTATCTCTCGTATCTCTTCCCTCTTTTGATCGTGGAACGCCTCCGCGAACAGCACGGAACAGTCACTGAAACCGGCGAAACCGACAAGGGTCCCGAAACCTTTTTCTCGAATTTCTTCGTTCAGACTTTTTCAAAGCTCCTTCTCCGTCCCCGTGGCCCACGATTTATTTTCACTGGTAACCACGCGACACGTGTTGCCTTGTAACACGTGGCCGTGCTTACATTTCGACGCTGCCGCATGCGCGTGTGCGCGCGCGCCCCCGCTTGTTATCTTGCTGTATAGTCTATTATTTTAAGGTCACCACGGACGGCCCGTGTTAAGTGTCGTCCCGTGTATTGTCTAGTAACGACGTGAGACAGGTCAGCCATCACTTCGACATTCCCTTTGACGTCTATCACCAGACATAGTTCACTGATTTATGCTTTGAAAGGTTCCTCAGGCCTCGTGTTTCAGAAGCCTTTGCTGGCCTTAGTCTCGAGTTTCAAAAGAAAAATTTAAAACATCTTTAATTATGTGGAAATTTAATTTGTCAGTTATTAAGCCCTCTTACTATGATTTATTTTATTATAATTGCGAAAGTGAAAAAGAAAATTTATATTTCACTTCATTATTATATAATCATTAGTAATAATTGATTACATAATAAACAATAAGATCAATTTGTTTGACATTTACACCACTTCAAATAATTATCGGCACTGTATATGTACAGGGATATTATGAATGAAATTAAACAAGTGTCTTTCGTGATTCTTGAGGATAGATTCTTAAGTCTAAAAAGATAAATGAAACATGGGATCAAGTATACAGTTTTATAAAATTGGATATTCTATAAAATCGCACATAAATTGCAAATGTCTTGAGATACCATGGATCTGATAACTGATCTTAAATTCTTTCTGATTGATGACGGAAGATTGTTGAAACAGTCCAAACAAGCAGACAAATAAAGACAAAATCCCGAGGTTCGTAAAGATAAAATTCTCTTTCATTTTCAATTTTCTCTCGGCGAAATGTTAAAGATCCGTCTATTTCGTGGCAGATATAATCTCTGGCCAGCAAACAAGTCTCCGAACGGGCACGTTTGAGCCATGACCGTCCACGGTCCTTCGACCAGGGGTCATAAAGCGAACCCGCTTGGCTCCGAATGCGTCCGCGCGGAAATTTCGTTGGTGGATTCCGCGAACTCCGCGGCTAAATGAAATTCTTCCAGGAATGCGACTCGAAGTGAAGCATTATTTCCAGCAGGAGACGTTATCTCTTCGGTTGGACGTCGATCGTTCGCGAGATCGGATCGCAAGACGTATTGTTTCCTCCGGCAAGCGTAATCATCGCGTTAATTGCGCATCTTTTAAAATATTATCTCATTCGCGGTCGCAAAACATCTGGCGGGATCGTGTTCACTCGCGGCTCGGCTGGCGAGTAAGTATTTCTCCGTTTCCCATCGGAGAGTTCACGTCCATCAAAACTTAATTATCGATCCCGGATTGTTCACGGGCAGATATCGCGGCGAACAGCCTTGTCCTTACACAATCTCCCCGTGGACAAGCAGCCGAGAGTGGATGAGGCAGCGAACGGATAGGAAAAAAATGCTAATGCACCGTAATCACCGTAATTTCAGAAACAAATCAGAAATAGGAAAACGCCTGGCGAGATCCGCGGCTAGATAGAAAGATCTTAATTAAAAAATTACACATCCACCGACGCTAATCGGTACAATTTTCCTCGACAGGGGCATGCATAATACGTCCCATTACGGCCGCTTCGATCGGCCGTGGATCGCTGTGACGAGTAGGGATGGGATCAAGTTCAATATATAAATTCTCACTCGTAACATTCTAAACAAACAGACTGTCCTACCCACCTTGAGCATCCTAAATGTCGTTTATTTTCTATTGTACGAAAAATGTTAATTGGTCAAAATAATTGATTTAAGGGCACAACCAACAATAAGTCAAAGTTATTCTACATACATTCGTACATATTTTTGTTGTCGCGATATGGTAGATAAGGTCAAGGCCAATCGACTGAACTTATGGTAAAACATTTATTATATTCGAGTAATGGATAAAAATAGTAAAATAATAACTGTGATTGAAAGATTAATATAAGAAAAATTTATTTTATTACAACAAATGGTCAAAGTGCTGTCCATTGGGTGTAACAATTTTAACGGATGCTCGACTGACGATCATCAGTAATTTCATAGACGAAATAGGTAATTTTTCTAAAATGATGAATGGAATCGAGTATACCTTGTTACAAACAAAAAAGAAAGATAATAACACACGAGTTTCACAGAGAAAGGAATTCAGGATGACTTTCAAGGAATTATTTAAAGAAACAGGTGTCTCAATATTTTTAAATACAAGTTAAACACATTTTATGATAAAACCGTGAAATACCAGAACAGCCTACTTGCGAAGCACTTGAGCCCATCTCTAGTAACAAGCTATCAGCCTCAAGATCGATCAGCGACTTTCCAATCGGATCGCGAGACGCATTGTCTCCGCAAGAGAGCGAGCCAGCGTTCGCGCGCGCTGCCATTAGCGTCGTTAATCATAGGCCCCGGAGGCGGCCGATACACCGCCGAGATCCAGATACGTGGCTGAGCGAATCCTTGAGCGAGAAGGCACCTTAACGACCGATCGAAAAGGCCGTTACGCGCAATGCAATTAGACGCGAGATATTACGAAAGGAATGCCTGTCATTCGTTCGATTAGTCGCGAGCTGCCGCGTCAAGTCTTCGCACACCGTTGTCCTGGATCTGGTGTTAACAACGAGTTAACATTCGCGCGAGACACCGAGATGCGAGAGACATGTAGTCATCTCATACGGAAGATGTTGGGTGGGGTCAGTGTTTGAGAAACACCCAGTCACGCGTAATTGAAAACAAACTCTAGAAACAAAAAACATCCGGAAGCCTTTTCGAAACTAGCAGATTAACAAAGTCTGGATCATTTAAAAGAAGATTGCTTATTATTGCTTTGAAAGAAAGCTGTTGCGTTTTCCTATACAGTGAAGTACGATCTTAGTCAGTGCGCCTACCGCCTACACTGAAGAGCATACCTCTCGAAGGGCTCTTTTTTTTGTTTTAGGGCGATGGAGAATTGCCTTTACGCACACCCCCTCCTCAGATGACGTTTGGAGGGGGTAGTGAGGGACTCGCCCCCCCCCAAAGATGTTATGCGGGGGAAACGGAACCACATGACTAAATCACATATCTCTACCCATACCCTCTAAAACCCCACAAGGCCCGAGTGGACCCATCGCCTCGATGACCTCTCGAAGGGCTAAGAAACTTGAACTGCCTCGGTCGTCGCACAATATAAAGCGTAAACATATGGGGTCGGGCATATCGATGTGAACCACTGCTAATCCAATTACAAAACTTCATTACATTTCAATTTTTTTATAAGACTTTCACTAACTTATTTGTGGCATTTCTTCTTATTAAAATGACACTAAACATGATATAATTTGAACTGGGTTGACGAGGTTTCAAAAAGATAATAAACCTACACGATCTATGTCGGAGCGTGGAGCCGAGGATTCGGCTTACTTAGATCAAGATTTGACTGTATTTCATTTTAGAAGCCGTCTTGGGTTCTTTGGACAAACAATTTCCTTGTGTTCAAAAGTTTCTTGTAATCACGTTTCCTGTAAGAGATAACGACCTTGATGTTCCGGAAATTTCCTTTGGAAAAAATCGAACATCGCATCGCGAGTCTCGTTACAATCTACCTACGAAAAGGAAACAGCGAAAGTTGACGGCACAGAAGTAAGAACTGTAACGAGGTTATTCGGATAAACCAAATAAAATTTTTAAATGATTCAACTGAAGTGGTCTTAAGTGGCCAATTTAGTTTGAATCAACCGTATTGGAGAACTTGCACGCTGTTCGTAAATTGGTAATTCACAGCCTCCAAGCGGCACCTAAAATAGTTGATCCCTTGGCTTGTCGATTGACATTTCAAGAAGCTGAGTATAGATAAAGTCTCTGAAACTGAATTAACAGTTCAACCAATGTATTGTCATTTGTCAGTCGTGATAATTTCTTTTTTTTTTTGCTGTTCTATACAAGAAATTTCCAATCTTCTATCGATTCTTTGAAATAGTTGATTAAAGGAATCGTACTTCCTGAAGGTGATCACGAGAATAACAATTGGATTGATAGGCAAGATTGGATCGATGGCTCACCTGGGAACTTGCCGAACGGTTTTCCGTGACAATTGAATACACAAACAACCTGACAACTCCGGCATGTCGTCTTTCCTACAAAAAAAAAACACTTAAACGTTGAAGAACAGAAGGGTCTCCGGGCAACAAATCCTCATAATGCCTGATCGCGCGGAATGGCTCCACTAACTTACGCATGATTTATGTTTTAATCACGGTTTACAACAACACGTTCGCCCACATGCATGCGTCGCACGCAGCTTTGACTTTGCATAATGGTTTTGCAGCTGAATGCAATATGCAAAAGCATCGTTCCGGCTGGGCCCGGCGCGGCGCTTCCTCCTCGTTATTGGCGCAGCTAGGAGTTTTCTTGTTTCGCTGGCCTTCGAGCCGTTTCTCCTCGTTTTCTTCGTCCCCGTTTCTTCGCCGGTTTCTTCTTTTTCTTCCGGTCAGTCGCCGGTTGCCTAGCCTTCAAATTGCACGTGTTACGTGCCCGATGCTACGTTGTTGTTCCATTAGTCTCGCCAAAGGAGTACCGTGCCGCGAACAATCCGTTTCTTCTCGGAAACACGCCCGGTTCCACGGCCAGGACACCGATACTCGCGTAATGTAGGCCAACCACGTTTACCATCGGACGCGTTCGAGTGTTCGCGCCGCGATGTTTTGCTAAATTATCTAACTGCGCGGCGCCAATGCCACGAAATCATCATCGCCGCGAATGCTCGTATTACCCGGCAGCAACCGTACTAACCGGCGTGGCGGAGAACGGGACCTACAAAAAGGTAACGATCCGTCACGCTAAAAAATGGTAGTTTCAGCTCTCTTGAACTTGCGCAGCATGCAGATTGTTTACAAAATAAAAAATCGATAATTCCGTACGGATTTCTTACGACTGCCCAGAGAAGGATGATAGCTTTTGAGCCCCTTTCTTAGAAGATATTTATTTATTAACTCTACAAGTACGTCAAATATTGAACACTTTCGTATCCTATCTGCCAGAACTGATTTCTTTTGCCAATTTGCCAATGATATCCAACGTTGGTGTTTGTTAGATATTTTTATTTAAATTCGTTGACATATCTAGTTGACCAGATCATAGCAGCTACGTCCAAGTCATGTTTGCATGATCTGAAAAATCTGAAAAAATATGTATTAATAACCACAATGAGACACAACTAACTTAATTTTGTAAACGTTGTACTCTGAACACTGCAATATAAAATAGGTAATATTAAGGTTCCGGAGTTTTCTAACAATTCTAACATTTCGGTTCTAAAAATTATTGATCCGGAAGTACAATCACTTTGCAACCGATTTTTCTATGGAATTATCGTTCGGGATGCGACGCATCATTGCACTGTGCGCGCACGCGCGCTGCTTGCATACTCCAGATAAATAATTACGTGTCATTATGCAAACGACGACTTGCAAGAGCGAAGGCATCACCGACGCGAGCACAATAAAGCTAATGACACGAGATGGCTAATGATCCTAACGATCGGCACGGATAATCAACCGTTGGGTAAGGTTACGGTGTCATGGCCAGCGGTGTTTGTACTCCCAGACGAAGATCTTCTCGCAGCGCCTCCTAGAAAAAGGATACCGGCTGCTGCTCCTGCTCGACACTCGGACAACCTGTAATCTTAGAGTTCTCTTTCTCTCTCCCCCTCTCTCTTTCTCTTTCTATCCCTCTATCTGGTTCTAGAGGGGGAGGGAGATTGCAAGGCCAAGTTTAGATCATCGACGACCGGCAAACATCTCTCCAGCATCTAACTTTACCGGTTAAAGGCTTCTCCACAGTGGAATCCCTCGTCGAACAATGCAACAACATGAATTTCATTGACTGGCGAAGGACATCGAACGACAACTCTCATTATATCTTATAAACCATTCAGTGAATTTCATTATCTGACGAAGGTCATCAAATGATACTGCCGATATGAGTAATTTGTTTTATATACAATTGCGACAACAAAATTAAATTACTGCAAATAGATGCTTAATCAATTTTGCGATAATACATATAATCATTTTACAATGAACGATGTCACTATAACTAATACTTTGTAAATCTGCTTTCGATGAGGATAAAAAACTAAAGCACTACGCAATAAATAGAAAAATAATGAAATTCATTTTACAACACTTTGGAGCCTGTGATTTTTTGCTATAATATTAAATATTTGTTGATCAATGTATGTTTCTCAATATGAACTAGACAAACAGGTGCTAAAACAAATGAGCTAACCAGTTTGTTCTAGTATACGCAACTGTATAAGGTAACAGGTGCCAGATAAAGTGAATTATTATAGTCGCAAATGTACCATGAATTACTGCAGCTGTAAATGTATTGTGGGGGTACTATACGCCAAGAGGTAGTATGCGAGTTATGCAATATTTTGTTGCATATGTGATACGGGATACAGAAACATGATACAGAATCCGCCCACATTCGAAAACTTACTGCATACCGTCAATTAAACCACTAAATACAGTTCAAATTATGTCGCGTTTAGTGTCAGTTTAATCAGAAAAATGCTACAAATAAGTTAGTGAAAGTCTCATAATAAATAATGAAAAGTAAAGACGTTTTGTAATTGGATTAGATGTGGTTCACACCGATATGTCCGACCCCGTATCAGATAACGCGTCATGTTTACACTTACACTGCTCGAGACGCATCTGGAAATTTTTGCCCTTTCAGGGTATGCCCCGCAGTGGAGGGGATATTCATTTTTCGTAGATCCTATCTCCATTTTCTTAGAAAGGTGGTTCGGGACACAACGTAATAAACGGTAAGTCCCGCTGAAATATGGCGATAGTGAGAGTGGAAGAGGGGGCGAGTGGTAAATGGATTTGAAACACTGGGGGGGCCGATTGTCATTACTTTACTATTTCTCTTTTCTTAGATCAAGGCTTCACGATTTTCACGAATATAAAGTCTCGTATGAACAAATTTTATTCAACATTTCGAATTTATTTTTCAATATGGTATCACGTTCTTTTCGGTTGCACTACCAGTTTCCGCTCACGCTGTATAAATCGAGGCAATCGTGACATAGTGCAATGATTATTGAGCCTCCTCGCAAAGATTATTGATAAGATGCAAGCGGCAAGCGATATCTTGGGCATACTATCTTATCGTTCGAACGAAACTTGTCACGAGCAGTCTCGTGATTTTCGTTTGGGTTCATTAAACTCGACCCTGGAACGGTAAATTAAATGCTAATTGCTTCGAATTAAAGTCTGCACGGTCTACGGGCTTAAAAATATCGGGTTGTGGGAAAGTTTAAAACAATTTCAAGTTTGTTAACTGGACCTCGTAATAATACTGCACCGAGAATGACAGAGTTCATTATTCATTCATTTCCAAGTTAATGAATGCACAACATATTTTAAATAAAACGAATTATTTTTATGAACATATTCAATGGTTAAATTCGTGAATCCTATTACTTTTCAGACACCGTGTGCTGCACTCATAATTTAATGTACATATCAGTTTAAGAAACAAAATAATATGCAGTAACTCTATCTAATTTCTTCGTTTTTTTTTTAATAGTCTTTGCGAGACTACAGATTTCATGTATTTATGTCCAAAACGTTTGAAATTAAAATAGTGTAATTATTCCAACAACCTAAAAATACTGTTTCATTATATGTTGAATTGAGGAAAATTCGAACCCGAACCCTCCGGAGCATCGAGCAGAACCTCTAACACCGTGACCATACAACATACTTCTGTTTCATTATATATTGAGCTTAATAATAATGTAGCTATAGTGTGTTGTAACGAATACAGAGAATTTTTATTTTGCATATAAATCCGCAGTCTAGTCATTTTTGTAATTAATCAAACATTCTTGAATCATCGTGTATTTCGAAACACATATACAAAAGTTATATTAACTCAGAGTAATCTTACAAGTGAATTATTTTCTAACACTAAAAAATTCGTAATTGGGCAGTATCTTTATATAAAATAATTGAATTATTATAATTATTTCCTCCTTCTTGGTATCTTTGTTAAAACATCAAATCTTCGTAATTCGCATCTCCATTTGCTCGTAAAAAGAAGTATCATCGACGTTACTGTAATTATGTAATGAGAAACAATTAGAGAGTAGCTCGGATCGCTCATTGAAACTCCATTGAATCGCTGTGTCTACACGAGCGTTATCGCATCGATGATAACTTTCAGCTCGAACACCGGCCAGCTGTCAACGCTATTAATCACCGCTTCAGACAACGAAACAGTAAACGTTTCATAATTTAGACATAACAGACTTACGCTCACGCGTCCAATAAACTCAACGCTCCGAGCCCCGGAGCTCCTTGAACAGTACAGTCATCTGAACAGCGTAATCTTGCAACGGGATTACAAGATACCTAAGATAAGAGCTACGGTCGCCAAACTAAATCTCGATCGACGAGTTTCTTTGTCTGTCGCAACGTCACAATACCGTGTGGCAATGCAGCTTGCAATTTTGCGCGCGACGATATCCCCGGAGCGTTACTCGTTCCGCGAGCAAAAACTTTTATCTGCCAGGTGTCTCTGTCAAAATCGAGGCACATAGTGCTGTTTCAAAACCGGATCGCGGCTCGGCTTGACCGGTCGACAATGAAAGGTTACGATATCGGAGGCTACTGCAACAAGATGGAAATTACTGCTGAACCGCAGCGGACAATGAGCAATATTTACCAGCAATAAAAAAGGAGGAGGAGGTAGGGGGGATGTAATTACCCACGTAATAATGCAAGAATATTGTCGGCGAGAGTAGGTCTGCCAGATCGGCTCGATTTTTCCTAAAACAATGACTCAACGATAATTGTCGCGAATTAACAGACCGCGACACATCGTTATCGATTGGTTTCTATCCTGACAACTCGTTGCCTGCCACCAGCCTACCACGAATCCTCCGTTCTGACCCAGTCGGACGTGATCGCATGTCCCACGATTGCAGGACTGTGATCTGTCGCGTTCCTGACTCGTTGATAATAGTGTTATGGCCAAGATTAACCCTTTCAGCGAGCCTGTGCACACGCCTCCGGAGAAATTGACGGACGCGCACCTACATGCCACGGTTCCTGCGGCGTCCATCAAACGTCACCCGTGTGACCTATGGACTCACCTCGTGTCCGAGGATTCGCCCGGATTAGGATTATTAATCGCGGTCAAAGTGAATATGTAGGATTATAGTAATTACACTGTTTTGGAATTAATTTTCCTTTGAAGTGCAATGTGGTAATACCGTGTTAGGTATTTATGGCCGACGGTCACATTTGTCGGAATGGAAAGCTCTTATACTAAATCAAGTGTCTGTCATAGTAGTTATTCGTATTTCGACCGTGGAAAATACTTCCGATAACGATACAGAGGTACATAGAAAATATTCACATAAAAATGAATATGTTCATTTTCATTATTACGAACACACACATTATTATGAACATGTTCATCAAATCATAACATTTTTTTGGCAATGTATTATCGTCATCTTTATCGTTAAAAATATTGAAAAGTGTTCGAATGTTTTGTCACTCTTTCTTTTTAATTTTCACAGATGGGTAGACAGTTTCTTATTTTTAAAACTTTGTTAAAACTTTTATATTTAATTAATACTGAGTATATATTAAATATATATATAAATATAAACATTATTGTTATTCATATTTAATATACGCCCGCATAATTCGATCAACAATCACATTCATAATTTCGATTAAATACTTTGATTAAATCAGCCGTGTTCATGATCATATTAATTCTTCATTATTTTCCAATGTTCTATGAAATTAAATATTAACGTGTAGTACATCGTTGAATTCGTAACAAAAACTTGTGTTACACTCCCTACTACGAATACAAAGTAAACTGTTCCAGGTAAAGGAACTAATTTGATTTTCAAACCTGCCAGACTGTATCATCAATAGAAAAACTATTTGTACTGCGTAAGTTTTGTGCAAGCATTTTTTAAATATTTTCAGTCTCTTCTAAGACCATCCAGCGAGTCGAATTCAGTATGAAAAGTGCAAAACGTTGAATCTGTTCACAAAAAATGTGACCTATATTTAGTTTGCAATTTCAGAATAATATTCAAAACGATATGAATATTTCATAAAAATGAAAATAAGAAAAACATTCTTATTTCAGAATAAGAATCAGGTCTTATTTTCCGTAATTGCTTCGAAAAACTTATAGGCAATTCGATCGATGTGAAAGATGAAACCTACATCGATTAAGAGTATATAACGGTAGCGATGCACGGTTATGGTCACTTTCTCTGTAACAGGTGTAAAAACACGAGTAATTTACAGGATTCGATATTGAGCTTAATCCTCTTTGGAGCTTCCGAATTTGATACAGTCCATCGGACTCGATCCCCTTTGATACCCTCTATCCAGCATTTTTCGGAGCGCAATCCTCGGGAAACGGCTTCGTTACGCACGCGTAGCGTAGGAGCGAAAAGTCAAAGGAACGATATAATCCACAGGCAACCGATTACGCGGCTCGATACAATCGACCGGAGCCGAGAGCCGAGCGAGGGTGAAGGCGGGGAGACACGGTGAATAATGCAATTAGCGGCCGCGAAATACATTAATGCTCGGTGACAATGTTCCTCGTGGCTTTTACTTCCGACACGTTCGGCTCGTTGGCCAGGTATTAAGCGGCGATATTAAGCCGCAATTATCGACAGAGGTAATCGACGCCGCGGCGATCCGAGCCGACTTAATTATTGCCGTGGTCCGGAGCGATCGCTCGAAGTAGATCGACCCCGCTAATTAACCATAAAGCAGGCAACTGTTACAGACTAGATACACACCGGCCTATGAATAACGAAAAGGAAATTAGGCGAGCGTAGAACAGTGAGTGTGACACGGCCCAATGACCGTGCTCGAGCGCGTTTACCGTTTACTCGATCGAAAGTTGCCCTCCCCGTCCTCGCCACGGTCTGCCTCGATTAAACCTATTTCCCTAGATAGTCTAAGGTAATTTATCGAACCTTCAAATCGCAACTCCATATTTCATGTCGTCGTTTTATGGTGAATTAAGGGGTTCAGACAGATTGATCGTGTCTGGAGCGATCTTTTATGGTGTCTTTAACCTGTTGTTTTATTACAAAAAGGAATAGAAGTAAATGGAAAAAAATAATGGTGACAAGTTCAACGTAACAACGCTATTTTAATAATATTATGCACTCCTTTACACTCTATCCACCGGAAGTCTATTAATTCGATTTTTAACAATTGTGTCGCGGCAAAAGAAAGCTTAAAAATATTATTTTCATATAAAATTATAAATGACATTACCAAGAGTGAATTGTTGATTTACAATTACAAAGTCTTTAGCCATGGACCATAGACTTTTAAAAATTATTAAATGATTGTCGTTAGGTAATGTGTTAAAATTGTAGGATTAATACACATTTTTGATTAAAATATCTAGAGATTGAATAATGTTTGAATGGCATTGTTTATGGTTTTTCTATTGATAGGTCAGTTTTGTATAAAGTTTAATGCAATTTCTTATTTTCAAATGATTTTGTTATTATATATTGTATTTTTCACGTCTCTGGATAGTATCGATCCAGTAGAGTCAATATGATGATAATATAATTTGTTAAATTTTTGTATCGTCACGTTCCAGTATTTTCCTCAGTCAATGAGATGAGACTACTGTAAACCTAATCGCTGATTTCCAATTTCTCCGATTGCACCTAGCACCCTCGGGCTGAAATAGTATCTCCCGTCCGTATCTATTCCGTTCCACAACAGGCGTTAATTATTCATTTCCTAGAACGGCTCTCCGCTCATAACCTCGTAAGGTCTCCGTTTCTCTCTCTCTCTCTTCCTCCTCCTCCTCCTCCTCCTTCTCTTCGCTCTCATCCACCCCATCCTCGATCCTCCCTCCTCCGTTCATCGATCGCAGCGTCGAATCCTCGACTTAATGCGAAACAGTGACAACGAGGTCTATTGTAGTCCGGCACGCGAGGAACTATTATGGTACGGTGACAGTATCCGCGTATATATCGGGGAATAGCTTTGAATACGTTTGAATCGATTTGCAGGATTGTTAGAAGCGTGGTGGTCGTGCAAGCCGGTTCGTCGAAGGTTCAGCTGGAACCGGGCCAGCGGCAATACCGGATGGAAATCTCATTCCGACGTGAATATCTTCGTTGCCGAGATTGTATCGAGCGGTAGACGCGGACTAAGGTCGTATCGAAGAAGCCCGGTCTCCTTATATACGCTGCAATCAGTCGCCACTCCTTTCTTCTCCGTTCGATTCCTCCTTCGACCCTGGTCAACATCTATTTGCATTTACTTATAGATTCCTATAAACAACACATGTTACTCCCGAACGTGGCCCATCTTTTAGTTAGCGAAAGATGTTCCAGTTGAAATTTCGTATGTACATATACATAGCCGAGGTGTTCGAATACAGAATGCCCCATTTTAAATCCCCAGGTAGGCTTGCCATCTATAAAATTGCAAACTCAGGTGGAACGGCATAAATACCACAGACATTTCCTTCTGAGACCAGGACACTTTTAACTACTTTTTAAGTTAAATATGATATCATAAAGAAAAGTTTCGTTCGAGCAGAAAATGTATATTTATTACGATAATTATCAATAGATAAGAATCAATTTTTAATGAATTATAGTGCAAATTTCATTCCGATATATAACAGTACAAGCGATAGTTTACCCTTTGCAGTCGGAGCTAGTTTAACTAAAAAATTAAACATTTCTTCCGAGCTAGAATAAGTATATTCTATAAGATTTTAAAAATTTTACTTAATAATAAAATTTTCTAAATTTTACCTTTTAATAATACTTCATACAATACTTACATGTTTAGTGATTGGGTCGAAACCAACATATTCAATAATGTAAACAATATTTTGAATAATGATACAGCAATTTTTAGTGGTACCTCAGAATATTCACTCGAGTGCTAAGGGTTAAACTTCCGTTTGTTGTTAATTATTAGGTGGGTTCACTTATGGGATACGAGAAATAATTGTTTCACACACAATAGACTGATATATTTTACACAGCAAGATAAATGACACGTTGTGTTCTAATGACGTACATACGCGATCTGTTCTAAGTCTGTACATACACGTTTAATAATACATAAGTACACTGCAGGTGTCAGCATAGTCAATTTGTACATATGGTAACATCTTTATATCTTCGTTATCGACAGACTTGTCGTTATTACATTCAACACCGTTAAATGGTATTATAATAAACGTTGTAGGAATCTGTGAGAGAAGCAATGATCGTCATTAGTAAAATAAAGATTGATTAGCTTTTCGATCAAGGGATTTACCTTCAAAATATCAATCTTCAACGTGTGTCGAAGTACTGTGACGCAAGTAGAACTTGTGTTACTTATTAACTTCCGATTCCCGATCATGTATGTGAGGATTTCCAAGCTCCCGACAGCAATGATAGTTGGTACGTATGGTAGAATCGGTGAACGATAACGGACAAAGTAGCCCGAGGTGGAAAGTTGGAAGTAGCGGGTAGCGTTGATCAGAGAGATTTATAGGAAAGTCACTGGTTACCGGTGACACCTTCGCATATAAATCTTAATCGCTCGATGTTACGTACGATAATCTTACGTTAGAATCATATACGCCCACTATCGGGTTGGAATCTGATAATATTGTGGGATCCTTTTCATTTCGCCGCGGCTGATTCTCCGGTTTATTTGCATTCTCTATTTCCTGATACTGTTCATCCCTGGACCGAGTCATTTATAATAAAAGAATCAAGAAAAACCAGCGCGGGCAGCGGCCAATGAAAAATGTTACACGTCGCGCTCTTTCCAATGTATTCAACGACCTCGAAATCATCGCTAATCTTCCGCGTTGCGATGGAAAGCCCACTGATAGCAGAGATGCATCGTTGAGACTGGCGAATGACAAGACGATTCCTCGATCGGCCTTACTCTCTGTCGACGTTTCTGTGGAAAAGTGTCAGCCGTATAGGATCGCTATTTATTCTTGAAATAAGTTTTATTTCAATCACGTAGATACAATGTTGAGAAAAGTGGGCTTTGAAATCCAGCTGAAAATAGTAAATTTAACCCTTAATAGTCGAGTGATGACTCAGAGTCGCCACTAAAAATTGCTTTACCATTATTCAATATATTGTTTGCATTATTAAATATGTTGGTGTTTAATCAACTACTAAACATTCAAGTATTGTATGAGATATTATATAAATTTCATATCCATAAAGTGAAAAAAAAAATATTGTATAATTGAATTATTCTGGCTCCGAAGAAATGTTTAATTTTCGAATAAAAATAGCTCGAAGTGCAAAGGGTTAATTTTTTTTCTTTTAGCTATATCTTTTGCGATAATGGTACAAAGATGAACGAGTGAGTCAAGTTCTGACGGTCGCACGAGTAAATATGAAACTTGAGTTATACTACGATAATTATATACCATTAGAGAGGTGTTTCAGATAAGAACAGAGAGCTCACAAGGGTCAAACGTTGTGTTCCATTTCGGATCTGCTGCTTTCGGTTTTTGATGAAGGAAGGAATCGAGAGCTCGACGGGGCATCGATTTCAAATACGGGAAGGTCCCCTGGTTGCTCGGGGACTAGAGGTCTCTAACCCCTGAGGGCAAAATAAAGATTAAGAGCTGGTCAGGAGGGGGTAGTTTAAAAACACATCGTCGTCGTCGCCGTCGTCGGGATTTGTGTGGGCAGAAACCTAAGGTTCAGGTTAGTCAACAGGTGGCTAACCTGCCAGGGGAGGCAACCTACACAAACAATACGTCGAATGCACAAATACAAATCTCCCCTTTCGAATATAACTTAGGGCACCGGGGGTGAGGGAGGTGGGAGGAAGAAGGAAGGAGGAAGGCCCGGCACCGAGTGAGGGAGAGGAGCCTCCTATATCTCAACTCACACAGCCGAACGGTACCATCTGAACACGAACACGTTTACGGGGGGACCTGGACCGTTCGAGACTGCACGTGTTCCTAACGTACCCAAACCCCTGGCTATAGCTGGCTGGTTCTCAACTGTGTCTTTTCAGCAATTTCTTCTTCGCCCGCAGAACTAGTACTGCAGCACAGACAGAGCTCGATGTATGTACAAAAAAAACTGTTTCAAGATAATCTTCGAGTTTCTTCATCTCAAATATTGCATACGGAATTGTGGAAGAAATATGAGCGAAAAATATCTACCAATCAACATGTAACCTAAGTGGCTACTTTCATTTTTGAAACTAAAATAGTTCTTAATTAAAATGCAATAAATCCGAACCCTTCGATAAATATTATAAATAAATTTTCTCGGATCAGAATATAATTTCACTGTTGAATAAGATAGCCTACGTGTTTTATCAATATGAAAAGTGATAATGGTAAGAAAGGTGAAAAATTTGCACGGTAAAAGAAGAGGGCGTTGAGAGTCACTGAGGTTCTCGCCGCGGGGCACCGTCCGTGACTCATCAGGCCCCTCGATTCCCTCTTGTACAGGAGCAGGGCCCGAAAACGAACAAAACCTCATCCACAGCGAGCCAAAGGCAGTGTCTGATCGATTTACGTCCTACTCGCGCTTTGGGGAAATTTACAACGGAAAACGTGGCTATCGAGCTTCGCAGGGACTGGGTCCGGGTATCGTTTGACCCACAGAGATCACTCTTGCGCCCCTCACCCCCCCCCTTTTTAGCTATCCTCCTTCTCGCCCGCCTTCTTTTCTCCCTTTTTTTTTAATTCGATCCGGCCCAGTGGAAGCCCTGAAAAGAGGCGTGCAAACTCAATCGGGACTCGAAGAGACTGCCAGGACACTTCAAGGTTAAACCCCGTTTCGCTCTTTTACGAGCGACGCCCCGTATATACACGTACGAGAGATTCGCTACCAGAACTAAGTGGTCAAGGTCAGAGGACCCTGAGATCGCTGTCCGATCGGGATCATATCTTGGAAGATATACGAGGATCGATTGGGGATACACCAACGGTGTATACCTGAGCAGTTTAAGGGGAAAAGGTTCAATGGCCTCCATGACGATTCCCCTTTATCGTCGTCTCGTATCTGTGCATTTGGCGAGCACCGAGCTACCCCGAGATCGCACTGACACTCGTCTGTCAACAATAGTATTTCAATTTGTACCGCGTTCGACTTGATTTAACTCTTCCACCCTGCAATCTTTTGATGATCATCGACATAGGATGGTGCAATATTCTGCGTACTGCCAATGTCTGCTTTTCGAAAGAGGATACCCGAAGTCTCAATAGTTGTCTGCTCATATGTTGCAAGTTTCAAGAAATAATATTGAGATAGCCAGATATCATCTTCTTTCAATAAAATGGAGCATAGTTTCATCTGTAATGAAAATGGTCTTATCGAGGTCTGGGCGTATTGTTCTAAACAATTTGTCCCTACATGTGTTAGTGCTGCACGGTCCTAGTTTCCGAGGATTAACAGGAACATATGATTAGCAGTACACGCATTCATTACTATGCAAATTAGTATGTGTATGAGATATACTGTAAGATATATGATTATCATAGTCTACTTATCAATAATCGTAAGTTAGAGACAGTAATTCACGGTAACATCATGGCTTAGGTTAGGTCTTCATTAGAATGAGGTCTGGATCAAATTTTGCCGTATCTCCCTATTCTGCATAATTACCAAAACTTGTTTTTCTATACTTACCTGTGGACATTATGCAATATACACATACATACATTATATATTTTTGTTTATTTTTCTTTTTCGTTTATGTTGGACCATATACAGGAATGAATATTTGCAATGGAAATTTAACAAAAGTTCTACGTTAATTTTTCTAAGACATATATAACAAAAGGTTGTTCAGAATGATAACTTTTACAGCATATGTCAAGGTAATCACGATTGACAAAGTGCCAATGATTCTGTATATATACCATAAAAGATACCATTTATAAATCTCAACAGTATGAAGAAAATTTCCGTGCGGACATCATGAAATTTTCGACGATAAGTGTTCAAAATATTGATTTCATTGAGGGTTGTCTTGGACAGACCTAGACACGGATCATCGCAGATACAGGAAATACGTATTTTTTGATAAACTGCACCTGAAATTTTCGTTAAAACTGGCGTGTTATACTTAAGTGATATCCCTTGTTAGAGTCCCCGTTCCCGAACGGATGATCGAGGTTCCCGACCTGGTTGACCCACAGGTACAGAAATATCTTCGCTGATAACGAATCCGAGAACCGAGGAACGTTCCACGAACACGAATTTTATGGCGACACTTTTGACCCAAAGTGCCCCAGTCTACCTTCCGTTGAGAGGGTTCAACGACCTCCGTGGCACAACGTTCCTCGACATTTATCTATCGTTCATTTACTAATCGTTAATAAATACAGCCTGCGGTCAAGCAAGCTTACCATTAATTTCCTCCTTGTCTTATTCCAAGTTTATTTACAATTCATTTTCCAGTTTCGAGCTCTTGGCTACGACGCCTAATCTTCGCAGGCGCAGAAGCCTTCCGAAACGAGAAAAGATGAGGTTATCGCGATATCGACAAACGATCGGCCTTTTACGGCAAGCCGTAATGGTCTCGTTCCCCTTCCATGCAAGGACAACAGCGTAGGTAGTGTAGGTAGCCTCTCGACACGCAGACGTATCGATGGATGACGCTAAGGGATTACCGGGACCGATTGAATTTTCGGGATGCCCCTTACGAGGCTTCGATCCTTAACCCGTGGGACTTTAGTATGGTACTCTTGACCCGGCTGTCGTCCCGTCTCTCTTCAAGCGTGTTCCGTGCGTGCGTCTCTAGATATCGGATTCCCATGCACGTGCATTCGAGCAGTGTCATCACCTTCGAGCACGGAGCAACTACTACCACCCCTAACCGGCTCCCAACTTTTTTCCCTGGTCCCACAGGATATTGTGTTTTAATATCACTATTACGGGCAAGGGGGGGGGGGATTCCTCCGCCCTCCAGAATCACCCCTGTACGTACACCGGCACCGAGCAACAAACGCTCGGGAGGACCGTAGCGTAGAACGAATAGGAACGAACGTTGCCCGGGGCGAAGTCCTCTTCTCTCTTAGAAAACCATGCACCTGTGAGATTCCCATACAGTCTGCACACAGTTCCCCTCGATCTCTGTCCCCTCGATAATGCAAAGGCTTGCTGCTCTCCGTCTTCGTTCCTCCGCACGTAACTAAAAAAGGGGGAAGAGTGGCGGAACGAGACGGGACGGGGTTGGCACGACGGGACCGGAGGAGAACAAAATCATGGTGTAACCGTTTCTACGGGGCGGCCACCGTAACACACTTGTCCCAAAGGTTTGTTCTTTTGTAGTGAATGGGGTGGTACACCTGCGAGCCTAGTAGGGGAGCCATTCATATGGAGATGTCGGTGTTACGCTACACCATTGCCGTTCTATGAAAATAAGAAGCATTCGCGGGGACGAGCTCGCTGGAAAAAATCCGCCTTTGTCACGGGTTTTGGCGCAACCACCCCTCCTCTCTCTCTCTCTCTCTCTCTCTCTCTCTCTCTCTCTCTTCCTCTCTTTCTCCCTTTCTCTTTTCTCCTCTCCTTCTCGGATTCATCTACTCTCTTGCGATCGCGGAGATCATTATGCCGTGACGATCGAAACTTGACCAAGGGCGGGGACAGTGACACGACCCAATAGATGCTCAAAGCTACCGTGTGGGGTTTCCTTTTTTTTGACTGCGTGGATGGGATGGGATTGTGTAGAGAATTTGTATTAGGATACTCGTGATCAATTACTTAAAATTCCTTTTTAGTCATCCATACCGGAATTGCTACCTCTTTTGTAAAGATTTTGACTAATTAGGATCGAATGACGTCTAGTTAATTAATCTTTGTTTCGAATAGCTTCAATATGCTACAAATTGAATTGTCTGTATATCATTAAATCTGGCGTTTCCTTAATTTTCACGCATCGTATAAGTACACGAGATCCCACACTACCCTATGTCATATATGTTATTTGTGTACGATTAAGATTTATGAGATGTTAGAGATAGACATAAAGAAATTATACTTATCTAACTGTACAGAATTGATTACCTTCAAAATTGTATGCAATCTCCAACTATAATCAGGGTTATGCTTACAGACAAATTCTATTGAAATCGAGGGATGCCAGATGCACAGGTTCGTTGCCTTGTAGGTTTTTATCGGAGACACAGTGCCTGCGAATGTACGTATCAGTAATGTGCAAAAAGCCGAAAGATGAAATTACACGAGAGCTATCGATCCAATTGGCTGTGATCATCTCCGGAACGGATTAACCGGCCTCAGAACTGAG
Source organism: Lasioglossum morio (assembly GCA_916610235.2). Lineage (NCBI taxonomy): Eukaryota > Metazoa > Arthropoda > Insecta > Hymenoptera > Halictidae > Lasioglossum > Lasioglossum morio. The sequence goes on from OU744327.1 coordinate 10,115,317, forward strand.
TTTTACGTTACGTAACACGCGTCATCTAAGACGCGGCAGAAGGTAGGGAACCGCGATACCGGTGATATTTAAAACCGGCGCGATCGCCTTGCTCGCCAGCTCGTTGGGTACCATCGGTGCACGCCAACGAGAACAAAAGAAAGTGAAGACGAGTGACTCAGGTGGAGTAGCCTCCGGGCGGTGCGTAATTATGTCACCAGTCCCCGTAGGAACGACAAAGAGGAGTCGATCGCGTAACAAGGGAACAGGAAAGGAAATGATGGTGGCTAGGGGATCGGAGAGGAGAAAGGAGAGGCTCGGTGTGTCCTCTGCAAATAACGTGAATCACACCAGAACGCTGACCCTCCCTCTCTCCTCTTCCGTTTCTCTTACTCACTTTCTCCGTGATAACCCTAGAATGTCTACCGGGAGGATGAGTAAGCTGAAAGAGGATGGAAGACGCAAGCGACGAGAGGAATTAAAAGGGAAAAAGGGACGGTCTGTTTGTAAGCGCGAGATTTCCTCGAGATCCGGAATCCCCCGAGTGAAAGAGGAAATATTTATTAATTATATCACTAATTGGACGGTGGGCCGGAGCGCGGCAAAGGTCGGAGGACCAGAGAAGTGCTTTGTGAATGGTTCTCGCACTCACGGAGCTACGCAAGGCAAGAGAAGGAATGGAAAAAAGAAGAAACAGCCAACTGGGGCGCTTTACCGATGGTGGTTACGCGTGACTGCAAAGGACCGGAGCTAGGGAAAAGCTGTTAAAGCTAACCAGCCTGTCAACGTCAAACGCGATCCAATCACACAAAGCTTTCCTCCGGTCGTCTAGCGAAGTGGCGCGTTGGTCCTTGTGTCGCTTCCGCCTCGCGTCGGCACATTCACGCCGTCGGAGACGCTGAAATTTAATAAGAGAATTAATACCGTGCACGTTTCGATTCTTCTTCCACCGACCCGCTGTGTTTTAAAGCAATGCTGTCCAAAATCTGGAGAGATAAATGCCGTGTTCGCCATTGGTCACGGACACCATAGCACAGGGACACGACCGTGTCGGTAACCAATATGATTGCTAACCTGGCAGGAAAGAAAGGTTGGAAGGGGAAGCAAGCGCGCGAGGCGCCCGTACGCTGGACATCACTGTTTTAATACACGGCGCCGTTTTGTTCGCCTCGAAAAGCCCGGCCCGAGTGCTTGCTTAGGGCGACCGGGCTAATCCTATACGCTGATGCATGGACACACTGGATGACGCCCGCGTTCCCATTTCCAGAACGTATTTCACTGAATGTATTCCTGTCCCCCCCGCCCTCTCCGACCCGCCGCCGAAACCAAGATCCGTACAGTCACTCGGCCGAGGGATGCCTATAACGCTTAGATTTGCTTCGGCTATACGCTGACAACTCGTCGTAATTATCAGCCACTTGAGATCTGGGTCACCGTTAACCGTAGCTCGGCCGGTCAGCCGACGAGAAATGGCCAACGATTTCGTTTTCTATGCCGGCTGGAAAGCCGTTCTGCAGAGACTCGGAATATCTAGCAAGGCCCTCCTCGGAATGAAGGATCGCTTCCTGTGATTCGATAGAGCGACCGCTCGGAACTCGTTGAACAGTGAAGTCATCGACTGCCGCCACCACTAGTAAATTACAAAGAATCTCGCGGCAAATCGAGGAGACAATTTTTTAGGATTTTTAATGTGAAATTAAACTAGGATTTTATAGGGTGTTAACAAATTTTACGCCTGTTTACTGATACTTCAAGAACGTACATTTAAATTTCTATGCAATTATTTATTATATTGACGAAGTTATTGCATGTTGCTATAGCTCGGCGTTTTACTCCTCTATACGAACGATATATCTAGATGAAAAATAAATCAACAAACGCTAGGAAAATTTATTTACTTATATATACAATATCTGAAGAACTGGTCAACTTATCGTTGGAAATTACAGCTAATTTCAAAAATGCAAGTCTGAGCATACAGTTTTTAACAATTCTATAAAATATAAAATTTTTAAACTTTGCAAAGAAGAAGCTTCTTGTCATCTCACCACAGTACGCGGTGTCTCCCTAAATCACCCCTAAAACAATGTGCCTTCGTGATGAGAATTACTGGTTGGAATTAATTAATTAATTATTAATATAAATGAAAAATATCGAATTGCACTGGTTCAGAAAGATAGTTAAAGAACGATCATTCGCGTGCTTGTTAATGTTTAAAGATAATAAAATAAAGGTCTACTTAAATTCGAAAAGTAGGAAACGTCATGAACTTTCTAGGTAGATGTCTACGTGAATGTGTAATATCTGAAGGCTAGAAATTACGTTTCACCAGTAGAAAATAACGAACACGAGCAACAAAGTATACATTTCCTATATACTTACCGATTAAGTTTACATTCCGATGGGTAACGAGTTAATTGTCCAAGCAAGTTTTTTCAGTCTCCACTTCTCATTTCACGTGGCACAAGCAGCGTGTAATTATTATAAACGAAATTATTGCAAAAGACAAATGTATCGAACAATGTGGTCGTAGAATACATCGTGGGTCAGAGGTCTCATTGGATTATAAGCTAATTGGTTTCCAACAACCGAGAGTGAAATCGAGCTCGCGGAAGCGATTTCTGTAGTTGAGTAGAACGATCAGTTCCTCGATTTAATTGCGCGTCTTTCGTGACACGCCCAGAAATAGTATCCTAGCAACTTGTCAACAGATCACTACGGATATAGGGAAATTTGATTGTCAATTAACTATTTACAGGTGGGGCATGTTCACCGAAGTCTGAAATGGGAGAGACCGGGGTTGGAGATAATATTGTAAATAATTCAAAATCTATTACTATTATTGGATATGTTATCGAAAATTAATGTGTCCCAACATATGTATATACATTGTTATTTATATAACAATATAAAGGTACAATTAACTTATATACTGACCAATATTTACGTTAATAACTCGGACGTTAGTTCGTTAGTTGTTGTATATCGAAAATAGTGGTCAGATAATGTTAGATAACTGCGTAACATTTTAATTCTAAAAACAATAGCTTTTGCGTAATCGTAGTTGAAAGCAGAGTGGCCAGATCAAGACTTATGTCCCCACTCTTCAACTACCTTCCCCTTTTACGACGCTATTCCTCACGCATCCGCCTGATCACGTGACGCGTTTCGTTTCTGTCGTGCATGTATCCGGTATTGGTAGAGAGAGAGAGAGAGAGAGGGTAACTTCTTCCCCTCTAATCGTGCTCTCTCCCCTTATCTGTAGGCTTTGGTACAAATTGTTACTTTCGAATTCGGTCTGTGCTATATGCAAAACGAGGAAAAAATTTGGACAGTATCCGCGGTATGTCGCCGGGATTTCGAAACTGCCGGACAACATAAATCTGCTCGATCGGTTCATCCGGATCGGATCGTTAGCTGGTTTCCTACGCGTTACTCCCGATTAACCGTTCGCCTCCAGTTATTCCGGCTTCGCTTTCAATCTTGGTCGACGCAACCACCGACAATGCTGACTGACGTCCGACTCCACACGGTAGCTGGTAAGTACTCTATCTCGGCCCTGTTGATCGGTATCAGCAGTGGCTTGGTGCTCTATCGTGGATCGTTATCTATCAGGCAGCGTACAGACGTTTAGAACAACGACGATTGAAGGTATCGCGGCAATAGAACCGTGGCGAGCTATCAGCGTTTGCCGCGGGATCGTAAAATCCAATTCTGTGTATAATATTAGATTGCTGGAAAATAAACCACCGCGCCGATTTAATGATGGCAAACTTCATCATATTGGTATGGTAACATAGTCCTCTTTCAATTACGTCCACGTTGCTGTAATGTTTCGTTGCCTCAGTATATTCTAAAGCAGTTCTGCAACTTTCCGATAAAACACTTATTAATGAATTTTGTTTATGTTTCTCTCTTTTATTGTTCAAAAAGAGACCTCTGCACTTCATAAGTGTTTCAATCAGTCAACTACGAATTCAAGTGGTCATCAAGTTTGTAAAGATACCAAATTCTGGAACAAACAATAAAATATATACAGAGATTGGATAGTTTAAAAAAATTGTGAGTATTAATTCCAATCTTAATAAATGTTTTATGGACATTTTTATATAAAACTAGTTTAAAAGTGGTGACTTGTTTATGGGTGTCAAATATACTCGACATCAACCCACAAGCTAGGTGGGGTACTTTAGATGAAAAATATTATTTTTCCTGGCTTTACTATCACATTAGCTTACATACAAATTTCCAGATTTTCAGCACGATGTAAAATATTTTTGATCTGGAGAGGGTTAAGTATCCTCCCGATCTATCTACAGCGTATCTTTCTTTCTTTACTTTCTCAAGTAGCAAAAACATTTTGGTAAAAAGCATAAAATGGAAATCATAAATCATCTCATAACGCGATGAGGAAATGTATAAATTGCAGTAGATATTATTTGAACACGAATCATATGTGAATATGCAAAGTGGATCTGAATTATAACGTGTCAAGAACCGTGATCATTCATTCGTTTCACCTAGAAATAATGATTACAGGTTTAGACTATGAAACTCTACTTATGATGTCAATTTTTACTATTAGAAAATACAAAGAAACGAGCAGAATAATAATAATTCATCGTATTTTTATTATAATAACATTACTGTTTTTGCGTTTATCGCGAAGAACTAATTGCAAAAGTAGTAAAGTTCCTCAATTTGTCGTTGAAAAAATATAATCATCACAAAGCGACATAACTTTTTTAATATTGGACCATACGACTCTCTCTTGAATTTTTTTAAGAAGTTACTACAATTAGTTTGGTATATAAATATTTCAATTCGTCTATATATGATATGTATAATTGTTATGGACGTAAAATGTATTTTTTAAATTTTCAATACAAGCCCACATAAAAAGGTTGTAGGCAACAACTTCTAGTATTTGCTCTATAATTCCGACAAATTGCAATTTTTTCAAAAATTTTTCTTCACGTCTTGCAGCAATCTAAATACTCTAATTTCTCAGAAAAATCCAAATGGTGTTGTCCGATGTTAAAAAAGTTATTGTCCTATCCTTTATTGCGATTCACTGTATACCATAATCAGAACAGAATTGTTGTTTACGAAAAACTTTTGATAGCTATTCGTTCACGAAACAGCTTTAGAAAAACGGTGAACAATGTCGAGAACATGACCACGAATCGGTGAACCGCGAAAGCCTGCATCTACCGACTATCCCGACAATGGATGCTAACGAAACGAACAATGGTCGGGTGATCGATCAATCAACATTATATAGTATCTCGGCAAATATCGAAACAAGTAACACACGGCGACCGACCGAGAAAAAAAAATCCGGCTTTGGAACGAGAGCGTAATAGGACGGCGCGGTGGCCAGTCGTGAACCTGAGGTCCGGCACTCGTGACTAATGGACTCTCCACTTTTCAAACTGTCGCTGCACCCCTACCTAGGTACGGCTAGATTCGCAATTTTCATTCGCGATTCAACTCTTCCGATACTATCGACGTAAACTAGTAGATACATTTATACGAGAACCACGTGTCTCAAACGATTACTTTGGCTTTCGTCATCACGAGGCTCGGAAAGGGAAAGCAACGCTTCAGGATGTCATAAATTAGGCTCCTATCAATTCTCGGAAGCGTCCATTCTTTGTAGAATCACGGACAGACACGAACCTTAAGAAACGTCCACACGTTCGATCAGTCTGTGCAACTCATTTGAGGTCGAAACTGGTTGTTAAATTTTTTGAAAAATTTGGGACAGTAGGCTGCTGCAGAGTATGACACTATAAACTCTTATATTGATAACCAGGTACATATTGTGATAAGATGACAAGAAGGTCCGAGTTGGGAGAAAAAGTTATCCTCCCTCTGCCAGGCCATGGCTGAAACATGGCGAATAGCGTCGTAGAAGGGGAAGGTAGAGTGGAGACACAAGTCTTGCCCCGGAGACCTTCGTGTCATCTCACCACAGTACACGGGTACCCCACTTTCAATTTTCTTTTAAAACTACTTTAACATTTTTGTTGATAAACAGCACAATTATTAGTAGACTTTTATGTTCTTGAATGATCAGAGAATTAATTTACATTTGCGGCATAAAAAACTATGCATTGAAACTATGAATTGCAACGTCATTGAATATTGCAGAAAATTTTGATTATCAAAAAGTTATATAGTTAAACATTGATTGATCCGATCGATCCACGAGACCGAGGATCCGGCATTCGCGGATCGGGAGTGTATCGTTCGATAGCAGGGCCCCCTTGTAACTCACTTCTATGACTATTTTATGGTTCGGCCAGTGACTCATACAGACAGGGAGACAATGGTGGAAGCCCTTCATCATGCACGGAGCCGCCGCTACGTGTGTATCTCGCGTTTCCGTGTAGAAAGCATCGTGCGTCGGCCCTCGTACCTGTTGAACATCCACACACGAGTTGCTTGCGCACGTATCTCACGCACACCGATCAGCATCGGGACGCTCGCGTCGCACAGAAGGTGATTCACGTCAAACAAAAGGCTAAACATTGTGTGACTGCGGACGGAACACGTGTAGAGGAATTTCAGATACGAAGGATGCATGTGTACGGGCACAGGCGGATCGTAGGCCGGGACGGGGGCCTGGGCACACCGTGCCGGCCGATTCTAATGAGGAGAAACCTTTTCCCTCGAAAATGTCACGCGCGTTTTTACCGAATGGTGTCCCTGAAGACGTCTCAAAGGGAACGTCTGCTGATTCGTAAAAATTGCGAAACACCGTGAAAGAACGCCGCGATCAGGATCAAGATCAGGTCTGACATCTAATCTGGAGCACTGATGTTATGGACGTCATGCAGATTATAGTTCTCACAAGCGAATCATTTCGCGCAGGTATCCAAGACAATGCGACATCGCGTTATCTACAATCTTCCTGGCCACAAAAACCAGGTTGGCTCTCGTGGCTAAACTCGGCCGGGCCTCATCAATTTAATCCTTCTCTTAGTATTATATAGACACTTAGAAGTTAAATAGTCAGGTGTGCAAGTCAAATTTGAATACAAAATTATAATTATAAAATAATATCGTGATGAGTAGGTCATACTGTTTCTTTACATTGGATGCAGCTTACATGTGCTATGACGGGGACAAGACTTCAAGGTTAATGAAAAATTATCCAGGGAATATGGATAGAATGCCAGGGACACGTAACTATGTTTTAAAGTATCAACGATCACAACGATAGACGTGAAACTTTGAATTTCATCAAGGGGAGACATGAACGCGAAGAATGGAACGACGGATAAACACCCGGACAAATCCTTATTTTCTGGGTGTCATTTTCGCGAAGCAGGGCGTGTATACATTGAATATCGGGACTTGTCCGTGCAAAACAGCCCGCGGCCACGGCCACGTGATTGCATACAATTCCCCGCGCTATCCGGCACGATCTCGGCCGGTGGAAAGGTGGCGTACAGATTCGTACTGCCTGCTTACACGCGATACGGTGTGCCTCCGTGTTCCAGAACTCGGCTACGTAGACGTAAACGTCGTCAATTGCTCTTCGTCGTCGTCGTTGTCGTCGTTCGTCGTAGTCGTCGCTCGCCATGGTGGACCCGGGCGTTTCATTACGCGTAATTGCTATGGTCTGCGGTTTGTCCCCTTGGCTACAGGTACAGTATCATTTTCATAATGACGCCAACCATCCCTCGCTCTCCGCCGTCATCTTCGCCGACCCCTCCGCCCCCTTGTTTCCCCGGTTCTTCGCTTTAGGACGGGAAGATTAACCGAAGGTAGGGAAAGAATACGTTCTCGCCACGCGGTGAAAGAAAGGTCGCGATCGACAGAAAGGACGGACCCCGAAACAATGAAAGATGAGATCTCCGGCCGAAGAGAAACACCATGATGACCAGGTGGGTCGCAGAGGGAGAAAGGGAGTGGACAAAAATTACGATCATGCACTTCGACGTGACCCAGTTCAACGGACACAGACCGTTGGGACCTACATACATGCGTCCCTGAGTTGTGTGTCAGGCTAGGAGCCCAGCTATTGAGAGACTGACTTGCAGGCGGCACACAATAGGCCCGGCTCGCATTATTCAGCCAGGAAAAAGCGGCATGCCTCCCTTGGTTCACGCGTACCAGCCTAGGGTCACTACACAGAGATGCACGTGCATTTTTTCGCGCCCTTTCATCGGGAAATTGCGCGCTACTTTTCGCAACAATGGATAACCAGCCATTCGTTAGCGCGCGGCTTTCAGCAGAAGCTTCTTGCAACTGCCAATTCTGTCGATCCTAGTGGTCATGCGTTGCTGTGAAAATTGATAATTAAATTGTTGGTATTGCTAAACAAAAAATTCCAGGCTCGAGCAGAGTACTGATAAATGTGAAAGAAATTGCAGATTTGTTGCGAAAAGTAGAAACGTTTCAACAGTTGATCGGTCCGAACGGCTTCACCGAACGAAGTTGCGAGTGGCTACGCCACTGGGGCTCAGCTGCACTTTGCCTCCCTCGTGTTTCACTTTTTTCTCCCTTTGCTCGTTTCGTTTGTATCTCGGCTCGGCCTGGTTCGCCTCGGCTCGGTGTTGCTCGGACCCCGAACGGAGTCTGTCTCCCTCTGTTTCTCTCCCTCTCTCTCTCTCACACACACACACATACACTCTCTCTCTCTCTCTCTCTCTCTCTCTCTCTCTCTCTCTTTCTCCGGCCTCTACTGGCCTGTTCGCTCGCGTCGTCCCTCCGGCTGTCCCTCTTCCAGGGGCCCTCCCCTCTGATCCCCTGGATCCCCTCGCAGGGCCCCGCGGCTATCAGCCACTCGTGTTTACATCGGGCCAGCTTGGTGGGGGTTTCGACAAAACGACGAACAAGTTAAACCACCCGCCCGCTACCCCGCTGCGCTCACTGCGTCTCGCTCGCGCTAGCAGAGATCGTGGCAGCTCGGCACGGCCGCAGCCGAGGGAGGAGAACGGAGGGCCGCGGAATAGAGCGCGAGGGCGATCGACACGATTTCGCACACACACACACACACAACCATACATACACAGGGAGACAGAGAGGGTGGAGGGGGGAGAGAGAGAGACAGAGCTTGTGGAGACCAAAAAAAAGGGTCCATCGACGAGTCGACGCACACGTATAGAAGGATTTGTCAAAACAAAAGCCCGGTCTTTCGTCGAGTCACGTTCTAAGGGCAAAGAGAAAGAGCAAGAAGAGATGGGAAAGGAAGGAACAACAAGAAGGCCAGGGACTTCCTAGTAATAAACCCGAAAAAAGTGACCTCCTCCGGGCCCATCCTCCCACACTTCTGCCCGCGTACGTCTTCCGTCTCCTCGGATCAAAATCCAAGTAATTACGGTGCGCCTGGAAAGGGTTCTAGCTAGGTCCGAGCCGGGACAATCGACCGGAGCCAGCGACGAGAGAAAATAACCACGGCACGAAAGAGAAAGAGAGTCTCCCTCGGATCAGCGGATCCACTATCCAGGATTACTCGTTATCCTTGAGAGGAGGCTGCGCGCGACGGCTCTCGATGCGCTCGAGGAATATAAGACCAGGGGGAGTTGGGTGCCAGGGACTACTCCCTCCTCCCACTTCTACCTTTTCCTACCATTTGCTCCGTTCCCCCTTGCTCTCTTCCCCCGTTCTCTCCCCCTCCTCACCATCTCCTCCTCCCCCTATCCGGTGTCTCGCTCGATCTATATCTTTCTCTCCGTTTTCCTCTTCTTCTTCCTTCCTCGCTGCCTCTTGACACCTGTTCCTCACGATGGATCCGAATCCTTTTGGGGATTCAGGTATATACCTACGCAGGTAAGAGTATAAAGGAGGGTTCGATGTACTCGAAACGATCGGTGCGCACCTCGAGCGCCGCGACGAGCCGAACCGGACCGCGTCGATGCCGTTCCACGCTACGCGCGGCCAGATACGTACCTTGGATAAAATAAGTACTTGCACTTCGGCCGCTTAGTTACGCTCTTAGAAATTGGTATTACCTTCTCCGGTTTTACATGCACCAAGGCCCACGCTATTAGGTTGGATGCATATGGGAGCCTCCTCTTCTGCCCGAACAGCCGAAGAAGATCCCATGCACTACCCCTTTCATCTTAGGCGCACACATCCTGGCCGCAATTACCCTTTACCACGCCGCTTTTCAAATTTCCTGTTCTTACGATTCGCGCGTGGATCGTGAATCCCGGACGAAACTTCGAATGACCTGCTTGCTTTTTACCCAATACTTTACTCTCAGCAAAGCCGTGGCATGATGGATTGATTAATACGTGATGCTGCTCAACCGTCATCTGCGCTATGTGTTTCCGATGTAAAACACTGTGTGTTAATCTGGTATCTAATCCGATTGCTATCAAAGCGCATAAAAACTTTGTACTTTATATCGAGGATCTCTTTCGGATCCAATCGAAAAAATATATACGAAAAGGGAAATAAGAAATTTCATCGAAATATTTTCAAAACAAGAGATTCTACATTTTAATGTAGATCCTGCGAGAAGCAAGTCGATTGACAGAGTAATCGTTTGACAGGACATGAACTAAAATGACTTAAATAGATTATTGCCTTTTTGTGGAATGTGTAGTTTGACAGAGAACGTTATTATGACAAGCTAAAAATTATAGAGGAGTATTCCGCACACGACACCTCGGTTCTGAGAATGCACAGGACGCGAGAGGGTCGTGGATGTAAATTATAGGGTGCAGAGGTGCTAGAAAACGCTTCGCATGAATTTTTCACCGTTTAACGAGTTAACAGGTAGGAGCAGGCTCTCTTGTCCCGATACTAATCCCCCGATAATTAGCTCGATCAGGAAAAAAGACTGGAACATCTGTCGAGTCCGCGAGGGATCGTGCGAAAAAAGTGGACGAGCAATACGGACGCACTCGCGTGCACGCGCACGTTGGCGCCGAGACGCGGTGTCCAGCCGTTACCGACAACTCATTCTTCGATTCGAGGAAGCACACGGCCGCAGATTGGACGCGGATTAAACTGGTCCCGAGGTTCACGGAACCGAATTGCGCGAGCGGGCAACACCACCTCGGCAATAGCCACCTATAGCGCACGTCCACGGTTCAAGGAACCCGATCAGACCGCGCTGATTTCTGCGTCGTTTCTTTCGCGATGCAGAAGCCAGTGCCGATGGAACAGGTCCGCCCCGATACACTGCATTTGTTCCGTTAAATCAACACGTCTCCGTTCGTCCCTGTCCACGGCTGGCCCCGTCGCGTCCAAGGGAACAGGATTTTCTGGATATGTATTTTTCGAACGGTTTCTTATCTATGTCCTCCTCCTGCTTTGTTCCTCCCGTGAAAACGACCATTGTTTCCGTTCCTCTTGTTCTTCGACAGCCAGAAAATATGGGTAAGATTGACGGTAGAAAATCGGAAATCTAACTTGGTGCTTCTTTTTCTTTTGTAATGACTAGACTACGGTTGTTTATGCAAAATAAAAGATGTTTTCTCTCGCTTCTTTTAATTATCTTATTAAGTTAAATTTAGCACACTGATGTCCTTAAATCTTTTTGATATATTCACTGTTTTGAATTGTACGTACCCATTTTTGCGATAAATGTATAAAATCCGTAATCTTGTAATGACTTATTAATATTTCCTCGAAAGATTTCAACAATTCATTACCGTAAACAGCATGCTCGTTAGCTACAATTGTTAATAGTCATGGCCATATTCTTGTCTGACGTTTCATCCTAGTGACACCATTCGATTTTTATGAAACTTATAGACTGCGCAACAGTTAAATAAAAATTCACTCCAATCCTCAATGGATTTTTGTTGTTGAAAACGTCATAGCAATATTCTTTGATTTTTCTCATCTTTTACTGTTTTATATTTCACCCAATTTCTTCACATAAATGCATAAATATCAGTCTACTTATAGCATAAAACTCGAGCAAATATTTGTGACGTATTATATTCTCTTGGGCAGTCATTATTTATTTTCTGAAAGTTAAAATTGATTTCAAGATTAGGACCAAATATATTTTCTAAATGTAGCGACACTTCTCTGGCTCATTATACAACGACACCGTTCCTGCACCTACTTGAACCGTCAACGATCCGTATACATACATATGTATGTAACGTCCTCAACCGCTCCTCTGACGCCTGCGTCTATGGCAAGATCTGTCAGATAGCCTTCCTGCCGAGTATTCTAGCAGGACCGGGACGAAAAACAGCTTTTCCTCGTCTCCCTCGTACATCCGCAGCCGTCAATCTAAACAAGTAAAACTTCGTTTTAATTTGACTATATGTTCAAAGTTAGAACGAAAAAAGTCACAAGTGTTTCTCTAGAAACAATAGTTTCAAGAAAATAATCATTGCATTGTAATTATAAGCTTTTACCTTTATTTGAAGTAATTTTCACTCCCCGAGGACAAATGATGGCCTCAAGAAAAAATATGAAATATTTGGTCAACCTTTATATTATTATAACATGTCCACACACTTGAATAGCAAGCTCCGTTTGGCTATTATTACTGACGATTGTGTCTTGAATCAAATTTTAATTTTGGTATAGAAGAGATTAATAATATTATTATTTCTACTACTGTAAACCTGGTACTAGTTTATAAAATATCAATTCAATAATTAAATTGTTGGCTGGAACAACGTCGGATGATACAAATTTTACAAGAGAGCAGGATTTCATGGGAGAACAATAAAAGCTAAAATAGATCTCAAGGAAATCTCACATCCAACAGTTTCTCCAGCTACCAATTCAATTGATTCAACGAAGAATGAAAATTCTGGATTACAATAGTTGTCGGGAATTTCCGGAGTTTCCGAACTGCGTCATGGGTAACGCTTTGCGGACGGATTCTGGGCAACGAACGATTTACCGCAGGCCGGCTCCCAGTCTCCTTTTTCTCGACTGTTCTTGTCGACTGCCGTTCCTCGTTTGCTACTGTTCATCCATAACCACTAGTGGCATTGGCCTGCCGCTATTGTACGGCTCGCGGAAACACGAACGAGAGAAGAGAGGAAGAGGCGCAGAGCAGAGAAAAGCCGAAGCGAATTCGTAGCGCTGTGGTGCCACCTTGAACGCCCAGTGAACGAGTTCAAGTTCAGGGAAGCACGGGCTGGGTCGTGCACGACACGCGATCTCGCTGCCGCGACTCGGCTCGGCTCGGCTCCGCCTGATAGAGACGACCGTGGTCTCGTGCTGCCGTTGGCTCCGGACAAGAAACAAGTGGATTGAACTTGCCAGCGTCGTAAATACGCCGGTGAACAGCCGCAAATAAATTTCGCCTAAGATACCGATCGATAAGGGCCCGATAATAAATGTGTGGCTACACCGATTCTGAGACGAACGGCCTGATATAATTCACCTAACGATCTTGGAAAAACCAGTTGATTTACGGCCACTAGGCTCTATCGATCGCCCTTCTGGGTGAAGCCTCGCGAAATTGAACACTTCGATATCCGATACTCATACGATTTTAATTCAAGGCCTGTCTGCATGAGCTTTGTACGGCCGAGTGTCAGAGAATAATTGACGCAGAACGATCATGTGAGCACGTAGTGCCTCGACACTAGAAGATCCTGCTTCGTCCTTATCGTTAGCCTTGAGTCAGCATACAATTCTAGGTTTTTAAATGTACCAGTATTTAGCTAGACTAAACTGGATTGATGGATGTGACTGGCCAAGTTGAATTCATTTTATTTAAGTCTGCTTCGTTAATGTGTTTAATGTTGTTGATACTTTCTCGATATGTTGACTGATGATGTGTATGCATATCAAAGGTGAGTCACCTAACGTCAAGGTCACCTTCCATTTTTTGAATCGAACCACCCTTTTTTAAACACCTACAATGATAGTCCATCCGTTATGAATTCAGCTGTATGTGTTTTATACAATTTTAGAAATTAGCCGTTTTAAACACGAAGCAACGATGGATTGCTTAATCTTTTCATGATGTATCCTAAAGTTCTCGTTAATCGAGAATTATAATAAATTCTTCTTCTATCCATAGAAGTATGAAGAATACATATTTTGTAAGGAATCAATTTTTTGTAGAGTTTTTAAGATAATAATGTTTATATATATAGCAACACCTTAAAAACGGATAACTGTAAACGATTGAAATAGTACCTAAAACGTACCACTGTAGTTAGAGTCTTTCCAGTATTTGGATACTGTCAACTAAGATACTTAAAAATAGATAAAACACTTTTAGAAACTTCCAGAAAATGCAAGTAAAAATTAGTATATCTATCATAACTTCGTCTTTCATAAAAAAAAAATAATTGGTTTTAACTATTTGATCGTGAAATTTGATTGCTCCTTTTCAATGAGCATACATTTCGTACATTCTCTTAATCGCTGTAAGCAATCAAAATGAATTAAGAAAAGAATACTCGGTGTAAAAATAGTCTCAATCCGTTCCTTTATTTTAATTGTATACAGTTCTCTCGCAATTTCTCAATAATAAATCGCCAGTCGTAGTATAATATATAGCAGAGTCATGCTTTCGTAAACGCTTAATGACCCGCGAAGAAAAATAAACAGAACGAAACGAAATTCAAGACTAGAATACATACATAGGATATTATAATAAATCTCGGTTTACACGAAGTTTTACGAGTGTTTACACGACAGTCAGCGTGTTAGACAGCGTGTTAGTTAATGCTACAAATCGACCGGTACACGCTCCGACGATGATCCGGCTGACAAAAGCCTAGCGCTATCAAACGCGCATCAGCGTGGCCTCGGCTCATGCGCGTCTCGCTAACGGCTGTTAACATTATCCGCGGGGAACACGCGGGGCTACGCGCGTTGCTGTTATCCGCTCTCTGGCGATCGGTCGCGCGCTCGCGCTCGCGCAGGCGCCTTCGGGCCGGTTGTCGCGCATCGCCCTCACTTAACGTAGTACGACGCTCGCTCGACACACCCGACACCCGGTAAACCAAAACAAACCAGTGAGTGAGCCAGCGAGCAGGAAGGAAGGGATAGGGACGAGGTGGCGAACGCATCCAACCGAGTGCAAAAGAGAAGGAGAGACCAACATCAGAAAGAGAAAAGTCTAATGGCCGAGAAAGAGGAAGAGAAAGAGAAAACATCGTGAAACCCGCCGCCATACGCATTAACACCCTCGATAGGTGCTACGACTCATGGGCCTCTACGATTGCCCTCGCTTCTTCCTATGGTCGAGGCTTTGACTCGTGTCGAATCGTGGAAAGCAATAACGTAAACGGAAAGAATCGATAACGCGGAATAACGTAATTTTGTTTGGCAAATTTTCGATGCGGAGGCAGCTGGATGTCTAGATTGGTCTGAAACACGCTGGCGATTGATTTCGACATAATACGCCGATACCCGTTATGATAGCCCAGTTGCATAACGATAATTCATTCGCCTGAAAGACCGCTGGGTTTCCTTCTCCCCCACTCCGAGCCCTAACAGTATCCGCCGGTTTTATATTTCAATTTTACTGAAGCTCGTGTGCACGTAGTCTCTAGCCGAGTGTACACCTGTGCTTTCCCTCTCCCACCGGTCGGTGCAGCGCGGTGCGGTGACGGCGGGGGGTTGACTGAAACGCGCGTACTGTAGAAGAAATCGACGCTCGATTTTCCGAAAGACTTTCACCCTTTTCCTGCCCCTACCCCGTCCTGGCTCTTTTATCACTGGCCCCCGCTCCCCTCCTCTCCTCTACGCTCCCCGGTTGTCCTGATGCGTTGCGCTGCGGTATTACGCGCGCAACAGAGCCAGGAGAGCACGGAACGGCCAAGAACAAGTTCACGCGGGCAACAGGCGCGACGGAAAAGAGACGGGACCTGACGGAGGGACAGAGAGGGAACGGTAACCGTCGATGGTTGAACGGAGAAAATAGGCGAAGGTGGAGCGACGAGGACGGAAGAACGCGCGAGGGACAGAGTAAGCGGGAGGAAGAAAGGGTTAACGAGGAAAAGAGAGACCGTGGTAGAGGGACGGAGGGACCAAGAAGAGGGAAAGAGAGATCCCTCTCCCCCCCCCCCCGGCCGCGTCAGAGAGTGCATGCAGTTTAAGACGCACACCGGGGACCGTGTTTTCAACACGCACACACGTGCGTGAACCAGTCTAACCACCTCATCACGAACAATCTCCTCGTGTTACTCTTTTCCTCTCGTTTTAGCGGCGTCCTCGTCCAGCGGACAGCGTGAGGTAGGGCCCTCTTTGTTCAAAGGCAATCAGCAGGCCCCGATAACGGGCCTACTCTGTCGTAACCCAAGACACGAATACGAATGCATCGACGGAGAAGCACACCAGATACGTGGAAGATATACGGTAGAGAGGGAAAGAAAGAGCAACGGATAGAGACGGCAGCGCGTGTGTTGCACCGTGCACGCAGCGCACCGCGGAACGGAATCCTCGCCAATGTGTAAAAGACACTACGTAATAGAAAAACTAATCTGCGAGCCAATTCGTTCGTTTCGCGAGTACCAACCATTTTGTTTTCCAAGCGTGTCTCGAATGTCCAACCACTATGTTTCCTCATATTTATGTCAATATCCAGATCGAGAAGTTTGGAAACACTTTGTGTGTAAAAATATCATCTTCGTGACGAAAGTTGGCGAATAAATCCATACATTTGGATTAAAATAGTGTATGTCAAGAAGTAACGGCAATAACTAAAATTCATCGTGATCTTCGTTGAGTCTGATAGGATATTATACAAATTCCTCCGAATATTTATTTACAATAAGTTCGATGTTAATTCATGAGAATTTATGAACCCCTCAGATTCAGCATTATAATTGTAAAATATACTATGACGAACGTTTAAGGAAACGATGATTTATCTCTTTCAACGTCTGTGCGATTTCTTATGATATTCATTAAAGAAATATTTATTTATGTTTTTCAAATGTATACATACATATTAACATTGTCCTATTCAAATATCTACTTACATTTGAAACTAACTTCGTCATAGACTATCGCCCTGGAATGGTTAGGGATAGTAAATATAGGATAGTAAATATACACACAATTCAATGCATGCTAGAACAACCAGTTACGTCTATTTAAATGAATAACTATGTTTATCAAAGGTACGCACAAAAAGTATACTCGCAGTCAACCAATGTTCGCTTAAGATTAGGAAGGAGGAAAACTTTCAGATGGACTAGAGTTGAAAATACATGATCCGAGGACTAGGTACATGAATCACTTTTGGTAGCAATCTGCATTCTTAAAACAAAGCGGAGTGTTCCGGTGCTACAATGGAGCTTAACTATAAAATGATTCTCCCATCTGTCATCGATTGCCGCACTGATTTCTGTAACAGTGCCACCGGAGGATAGTGGTCGTTGATGACGATATAATTAAACGAGGAGATCGAAGCGTAAAATTGCTAGACATATCTGGCGTATAACCGGAGTTCTATGCGCAAGACGCAACTGGTTCACCGAGGAGACCTACGAGCCAAGATCAAATTAGTCGGATCGATAGCCGATAATCCAATTAACGCTACATACGCGTCCAGATCATAGGATTAACCATATCGTGTGAAGTGTCCCGTTATAATTGCCGAGAACGTGGCTTCTACCGGTGCTAACAACATTGCAAATTAGTAATACTTCGGTTTCTGATCGATGACGTCCACGTCGTGACAATTTACCGTTTATTGGATTACGATAGGCTTCTTTTACTTCCATGGGCATCCTACATGCAGTTCGTCTCTATTTTAACGAGAATGGAAGACACCGCGATGGACGCGTGTCCCGCGATAGTTAGAAAGTAATGAATTGTTGGAGTCGACATTGTTCGCCGCTAATGAAGATCGCATGGTAGGAGCGTATAACTGAATCCCGAGTAACTTGTCTATAAGGACTCTTCAATTTCTTAATATGTTCAGGATGATGGATTGTCTTCATCAATCGGAACGGAGACGGATCGTCCAGGACGACGTTAAAAGAAAGAGAAAGTGGTACTCGGAGTAACGAGGCACTATCTGTTTTCATTACGACTATCATAGACAACGCGCTGCTATGATCAACGAATCGATCACCGAAGATTGATAGAACACGGAATACATATCTACTACTGTTCGATATTCTTTTCAAACATCAGATTTCACAATATTGTGCTTGTGGTCGAGCACGGTCGGAAAACTTGCCGGAGAAAGTTTAGCAATGTTTGTGTTAAAAGAGAACATAGAGACAACGGTGCTATCTTAAAGACGGGGAGTAGGAGAGGAACGAGTATATTCCATATCGGTAACCGTCAATAATTCCATAGCATTAGCCAGCTAGAAATTGTTTCTTTCATGGAATCTCGTTACGTAACCGGGAGTGTAAACTACGTAGAAACGAAACGGTGAAAAATCGAGCGGGTTTATCGTTCGCGGTGGAACGGTCGAAGAGGTTAACGCTCGTGGATCGCGGCAATCCGCGATCTAATCGACGCGAGGCACGCGATTAGCTCGGACGAAAATTCTTGGGGGTCCACGGCAGAGAATCGGTAAAGAATTGGTAAACGGATTCGCGAAGGTTCCGCACGCGTTGAAAGAGAGAAAAGATCCAGGTCGTCTCACGCATGAACGCGCACACAGCTCGGAATCGTTACGAAATCCGCTGGGCCTGTCTGAGAGTGTAGGACTCGCGCCGCACTGGGCCCGGGACTGGCCGGGACCGGTTGCGATCCGGATAGATCCTCGTAATGGCCCTCGTCGACGCCCGATGCGATCGACAGTAGGCAAATTATTAATGGGAAAACTACACGGAATATTGTCGCCGCCCACGGCACCGCTCGTGAACGCTAGGCTGACAGCGTCGAATGCTTGGACACACGACCGAACGGAGAAAGGCTGCCGGTTGTTTTCATTCGTTCGGCCTTGGCGATGTCGCGCCTTCCTTATCATGCTGCTCGTCCGTTCGTCCACCTTCGGACGTCTCCTTTCGCGATCGATTCCACGCTGTTTACAAGCATCTTCGACGCGCTCGTCCGTTTACTGTCACCTGGTCTCCTACGGAGACACGTTTAACAAAGGCGGAGGCGCGAAAGGTTCCCGCAACCACTGCAGGAAATTGGTGTGTCTATCCTGTCGGAGTAAAGCGTTCCCCATCACATTGTGATTACTCTGTCCATTTCTATGGAAATTGCCATCTCTACGCATACTAAAGGATCTTGCGTTCAGAAATGTTATTTTAAATATCGCACAATTTTTTATTTGTGAAGGCTACAATTGTCACTCTTCGACACTTGATCAGTAAAATTGCAATATTGTACAAAATTGTTAATAGTAAAAACAGCATTTTTTATAATCTAAAATAACACTTCTTAATGGAAGACCCTTTATTTTACTTCTTTTTATTATATTCCTATGAATTGTACATGTATTTCATAGTTACTCGTGTTCCTGTTGTGACATCACATTTCACGCCATGATTTCCACTGAAGGAACTTAATAAATGGCGTAATAGTGTGATCTAACTCGGAGAGAATCTTTTTTCTGTAAAATTATAAATCTCTTCACTGTTAACTTTCCTAAATACTTTCGTGTACGTTTTAAGAAAATGCATTTAGTCAAAAACAAAATAAAAATTGAATCATTTAATCAGTTCTCTATTTACATAGCTTGACATGACATTTGCAAGAGTAAATATCAATGCTCTACCATTTTGAGAGTACAATATTGCCATTTTCGAAAAGTTAGTTTCTCAAACTTGCAAACTACAATATCTACAAAATCACCAGAGAAAATAATTCAATTTTAATTTCAAAATTTAATAAATGGCACAATGTTTACGTGACCCGTAACAGAACAGCGTAGTCTGTCACTCAGCCTGTCAACCTCCTTGTAAACTATGTCGACACACACTGATTAAAGATTAATTTTTAGCTTCTTCCGAAGGTATTAAACGGCACCCAGCGAATTTATTATTGGATAAAGAAAATAACAAACCGAGTCGCCTTTTGCACGCTAGAAATTTTTGAAAATCTCAACCTGACACTAAAATAAGATGACAAAAACTGCAACTGACTGTTCAGTTACATTATAAGATATTTTTCTTTGCATCAGTTCTATTCATCGAATTAATATTTCACACAAAAGGGAGCCCAAACTCTATGTAGAAAATATGCTTGGAGGGAGCCGCGTCCTTTTTTTACCATTATTGAGCCCGTTGTTTCTTTAGAGAATGAAAAGGGAGGTGTTTTATTAATGCACATTATAAAGGAAGGACAGAATAATGCTAGTCTTTTCGAAGGACCTAGACCCGACGCTATCCTCTCGGAAGACTCGCTAATGTATACGCAAACGCCACGATCCAGCTCCGTTCTGCTCGCTTGCGTGCGAGTGGCGTTACTCGCGCATACGAGCCTCCGCACACATCCGCGCGTTGGAGTCAGTCACTCATTTTCATCGGTGCTCCGCCGCTGGGTTAAACAGCCGAAGAGCAACACACTCGTCTCGCCGTGTGTGCGTTTGCACGTAGCACAAAGTAATACGGCTGTTCGCGCGCGGCTACACGCGTTGTTTGGAGTAAGAAATTGTGTACGCGGGACTGTACACGGGGCGCGGAGAAAATCCTGGACGCCGCGCCGCGCCGATTCGACGGCCGATTCTTCCTGGATAGTATGGCGAAATCGGCGGGTTGATTTACGAGCTAAAATCGTGGGAGCGTCGTGTCGGGGTGGAGTAGCGTTGCAAAATTTGGAAGAGTTCTTCGCGATGCGTGTCGTAGTTTATTAGATTTATTCGATACTATTGCGTGATATTAAAATATACACGACAATTACTTCCAAAGGTTGTATTGGAATTGTTGCAGTTTCAAATATATAAGGAAATTTTATGCTACTTAAATGATTAATGTTTCATAATCTCAATAATGAGCGAACACTCGCTACTGCGTAATCCGTATATCACAGTGGTTATTTGTGATTGCAAATTTTTCATATCTCATTAGAAATTAATACCAAAATCAATCTAATAACTCGACTCCTAACTCTTTGCAGCGGTATTGAAAAATTATGATACAACTAAGACCGTCTTGGAGACTTCACCTAATTTTTAGTGGTGATTAATTCCTCATAGCTCCCAATTACCAGTTACCAATATCGAATACAAATAAATTATTGTTTCAGTTTGACGAGTAGCATTCTATAAGAAGCTAGACCATTAGTTGTTTGTGACGAATAGGAGCTGCACAAATTACAATTCAGATATAGTACTCGGCAAGTAAACCATAAGCGGGTTCGAGGGGCAAGTTGCGAAGCTTTCGCTATCGGATCGGCTCGGAAATCTCATTATCGGAGCTCCTTTTATCGTGGCTCGAGACGGAATTATAACTCGGATGTTTTGCTGATATTTAATATGAAGGTAATCGTATTTCAAGCGTAAATTGAGTGGCGTTCGAGTCGGTGGACGAAGTTGGAAATGGTTTCGCTGAACGTCGAGCGTGGGACAATCAGGGGATGAAAGGGAGGGCGGGGTAGCAAGGCGGGGAGACCCCATTGAAATTAATTAATTCCCCGATGCAGACAGAGGTCTCGTCCCGTTGGAAAACCGACTGTCCTTGCCCCCCCTGTTCTAATCGCATCGGAATCCTTGATCGCGTAGGCGTGGGGAGGATACCCTTTTGCAACATCTCATCGAATTAAATCATATTCCAATAAACGCATGACGAAACACGCAGTTTACGCTGCGTCCTGTTTTTTTCATCTCCCCTTTCTTCGATCTCGTAAGATTTTTTCCAGCAAGCCGTGACAGCCAATCGTGCGCCGTTGACACACGGAGCCACTGCTAAACAAAGACTCGGATTGGCGTATTGCGTTATGGGTTTAAAATCGCCACGAAGGTGGTGAGGTGCGCGGAGAACCGGCGAGGAAACATATATAGGCGAGCCTTAGAGATTGTAGGCTTGGCGTTAGGGAGCCCAAGGCCAACACCTGCATCAGACCCCACCACCACCACCGCCACCGCCACCGCCACCGTCACCACCACCATCGACTCACACCGACTTCGTCACCAATACCAGTCGCCGGTTACTCCGGACAGAACTGTACCAATACCAGCTTGCTCTTAACTACCATTAAATATGAGCCATTCTACGTTCAATCGCACAGACTTTGCCACGTAGTCACTGATTTTTTTCCAAATCTGTAGGGTTTATTGTGCCTCTCTTAAGTTCTTCAAAATTTTAGGCGTCGAACTCGAACAGTTTGCACCATATTGACTGCGAGATTTGAAAAAATTCGATCGAAATACATCATTCTCCATACTTCTTCTGTTCACGTTTTAGTTCAAGTTAAATCAAATTATTCTTGCTTAAAAACATTTGGAAGATACAGAAATGCTGTTCCCAGAATGTGTAACAACATTTTTATATATTATAAATATAGTATATAATACAATAAAGTTTCCACCCCCTGATCGGATTGAAACGAATATGGTTCCATTTCTTCGTTTTTCCCTTATCAGAAGATCTTTTTAAGAAGCTATTGGGCTATTCAAATATAGTAGATCTCGCTATTATTCCCTGAACATGGAAATATCTTCATATACCCTAAAGATGGTGTACAACGTAAAATTTTTTTCTAAGTTCTTGTAAAGCAATGGGGTCCTATCGTTTGCAAGATATTTATACTTGACTGACATGTTCATGTACAACAAAAAAAAGTGTAACTACATGTGCGGAAAAACCATTGAATAATCATTTGATTACATTAGAACAAAGGTATCGGGGATGAAAGGGTATAGCGGTTAATTTCGGTCGAATTTAAAAAATTTTGCAATCACTATGTTGCTACCTATTTGAGCTAGCGTCTAAAGGGTTGACAAAGTTTAATTTCTCTGGACATTTAAAAAATTGGGAATCTGCTCGGAGAGTGACGACTGTTATGTTGACGACAATAACCTATTCCGCAGTTGGTCGTCTTAAGGTTTGATTCAGATGCGTCGAAAGCTACCGGGAATCGATAACGCGTAACCAGGAAGTCGACTAGTAAATTGGTCGCTCAGCATTCTTTTGGACTATGACGCTGAAGTGGAACGGGAAGAGGAACGAGGAACACTCGTGGCGAGATGGATATACCGGCGGAAAGGAGCTATCTCGTGGACCGGTCGAGATCCTTAAAGAGAGCAATCTATCAAGATCTCCGTAGGAGGAATCTATCCTCGAAGAGATCGTTCGCGATGGTATCAGCGTCCGCCGTCGAGGACCGTTTCCAGCGCGTGCCGATACGAGCAGACATGCGACAGTGACTGGTCTATATAGACCGGGTCCGAGGGATCTTCTTCGGTCTTCCTCTTCCCCTGAACCTTTTTCGCAGTTAGAATCGTATCGATAGTATAGGGGTTCGCGAACGTGTTAAGGCTTGGTTTCCATCGGAGTGGCTTCCTACGCGTTTCGAAAGCGACTAAGAGAAGCTTGCTTGAAAAGAAAAACAGAAAGAACGATCACGGGGTGGCGTGGGGGAGGTGGGGGGAAAGGGGTGAGGGTTGGGAGAGAGGATTCGAGGCAAGAAAGGAGTAAAGAAAAACGGAGAGAAGGATGGTTGGCAGACGGCGGGAGGGAGACGGAAGGCAGAGAAAGGGAAAAAGAAGGATAAGAAGGGATCGACTGACTGCGGCGTGTCCTGCACTTTATAGTGCAATACTTTACGAGCAGCGTGCAGCGTGGGTCGGCATATCTCCCCAACTGTCCAGGTGAACCCACGTCGTCCGCGGCCGATCCAACTCCGCGGTAGCACAACTCCGGTTCCAGTTGACCAGTTTCTCTCCGGGCAGTCCCTCGGTTTGTTCGTTCGGCTTTGCAGCGTAGCCGGTTTCAGCCAGTCAGCCAGCCAACCAACTAACCAGCTAGCCAGGCAGCTAGCCAGCCGTGCTGGCTAATGGCATTGACGCGTTGCACCGAACGGCGAAAGTAATTCACTCTGTATACACAGAGACAGAGCTCGACGCCGCCATCGCCATCGTCGTCCTCGTCGTCTTCGTCGTGGTCGTGGCCGTCGTCCGCGGTGCATACCGCTAATCTGTTCCACGTATTCACAATGTGCCACCGGCCCCGTTTCTAGGTTACTACGAATGCGTAAAGTCGTCGCAACGCGTCGCACCTTTCGCCGCGCGTATCGCCTGCCTCCTTCTCTACCACCACCAACCACCTCTTGGCCTTTCCTCTCGGCCCCAGGGGCTATTTATCGAGGTCGTAGGGACATCGAGGCACGAAACCGGTGAGAGCCTATCGAAGCAGACCCTGACACGTCACCGGAACTCGAGATCGGAACCGTTCCGATCCTGTCCGATCGATACTCGCTCCGAGTCACGTACTTTTTAATTACATTCATGTTTTACTGTCGCCAGGTTTACGGTCGAGAGACGCGTCTGACGAAACACGTGTCTCCGGCAACGCCGTTGCGTGGCCACGATGTCACAACTGTCTCTCCGCAGCAAGTCGGCGCGATTAGAGTGCCGTTGAAATCACGTTGACTTACGTGGGAGTAAAGATGAATTGTACACCGACCGGGTGTATTGAATCGGATCGAGGCAAGGTGCCCGTCGCGCGAGCTCGAATCGTTTCAATGAAATGAGACTAACGAGGTTCGCGGTATCGGGAATCCAATCCACTCGGGATTTTCACCTTCGAACGTCGATCGTAGGCGAGTTCGAACTATGTGGGTCAACGTGTCGGATGTATTTAAGCGAATTTGTTGCCGGATCAAGGAGTCTTTAATTCGAGTCCCGATGTATCATTTGACGATTTTTCGTTGCAAATATGTTCCGTATGACAAACTGAGAAAAGAAGAAAAGGAGGAGTCAGTAACATATGTACATAGTTATTGGATTTATTATTCTCATAATAAATTAATCTTAAGCCAGAGTAAATTAATCCTTAGCACTCGAGCGGTGTGCACTATTAAAAAATGCTATATTATTACTCAAAATATTATTTACATTATTAGATATGTTAGTATCTAATCAATTACTAAACATTTAAGTGTTTTATGAGGTATCTTATCAATTTCATACCCATAAAAAAAAAAATCATCTATGTAGAATAGAATTATTCTAGGCCGGGAGAATGTTTAATTTTCCAGTTAAAATAGCTCCTAGTGTAAAGGGTTAAACTGAACTAAGTTGAAGTAAATTATTATCCAAAAGACTTGATAGCATAACGTAAAAAACATTCAAGTATGTGTGGAGGTACAAAGTATCGATAGATTTTATTAGATATGTATCTATTGATATAGTAAATATTATTGACATTATACAGATCTTGTTGATCCTACAAATAATATAATGAATAATGGAAGAACCGATACAGAGTACAACGATCTACAATTTTGAGTAATAATTTTACACACTTTTTCCTAATAGAAAGTTATTCGCATCTGAAGGATTAGCGTAAGAAATAGTACCCAAGCAAAAAAAGAAATTGAAATTGCAAACGACTTCTTTCGTTATTGATGCTTTCAGAAAATAGCAAATAAGATGAAATTGTATTTTGTAGTTCTCGTGCGCGTTAGGTTCACAGAGTTCCGCATCTATTTATTATGAATAGAGACGTGGCGCAGCATCGTTAGCTGGTGTTCGTCGGTCCGAGCTTGGAACGTAACAAGAGAATATTGTCTTGCATATCGTTATTATTCCGGGAGTCGCTGTTTTATGCAAAACAGGTAGAGGACGCGCCTGCGGTGTGTAAGAACGACCGATCGAACCAAGGCCTTGGAGAAAGTGGAGACACGCGGATCGCCGGTCGCTGCGGAGCCAGCTCGCGCCTTACCACCGCACCGTCCACCGAGAATAAATTACTCCGGTACCGTTATTGTCTCACCCGAGCCACGCACCTCGGACCATCTTTATTTCTGAAAAGTGTTCACCATCCACGGCACCCATTTTCGGATCCCTCCTGCGACAGTCCGGGAACACGACATTAACTGCGGCTGATCGAGCGAACGGCGACAAATGGAAATTTATCGGTCGTTTCGAGATTACGTAGCTACCGGTTATCGGTATCCCCCTCAAAAATTGGTCATTTCCAAATCCCGTTCTTTTTGTAACGCCACGTTCGTACTTGTACCCCCTTATCTGTAAAATTATGGAACGAGTATGGATATGTATATAGATAACCATGTGAACAGAGTTCCGATGAAATCGGATATTATGCATACTTCATGCGAAAGCACAGACGAAACATGTACCAGAGCGATAAATGGAAAGAACATAATCATTTACATTCGAAATTAATGGATGCTCGAGAACAATTCATGTGAAACTATTCTCAGACAAACGATACGATTATCATTTACCACCAATTCAGCACATCTTATGTATCGGGTTCAATTCACTTGTAGTAGACTTGCCTCCCACTCTACACTTCCCCTTCTACGACGCTATTCCGCCACGCTTCCGCCACGGTACGGTCACGTGACACGTTTCGTTTCTGTCGTGCATGTGTCACAATGTCACGTGACTAATCCAGCACTGCTAGAAAGAGAGAGAGAGAGAGAGAGAGAGAGAGAGAGAGAGAGAGAGGCGAGAAAGAGACGGTAATATTTTCGCCCTTTGGAGTCAATTCCTCTGATCTGGCGACAATGGAAGTATATGTAGTATCCCAAAAATTGCCCGTTCGCCAGCGGTTTATAATCCTTCTTGAATAATCTGAAACGTTGTGGCACTGTTCATTCACAGTCGCAAACATTACTTGCTTTATATTCATACAGTGTAAAGGCTGGAATTTTTGCCAGATTTACATAATAAACAAAATGAATTAAACAATGGCGTGTGCAGAAAACCGCACGACCGAAGTGAAAACTTCTATGGCGATTGCACACCTGTCTGTTTCTCGCTCGCTCGCCTAAAGAAGTTTTCACTTGAAAAATATTCAGTCACTTGATTAATTGTAATAATATTCTTACAAAACTTTACCAAATCCTGAAATATAATTTGTGACAGATTAATCTACGCGAACATTCTATAGTGCCACACAATATCAAATAATATGCTACTTTATAATGATCGTGCAAGAGAATACTATAAAAAAGAAAGCCGATGCCCTCAATCGATCTCTTCGGTTTCGACGTCCCGCGATTATCGGTAATCGGATGCCTATTGTTCTGGGTCGCTGCGCATCTATCGTAATTAACGAGTTCGATAACGAATTCTGGGTATTTCCTGATGTAATAAATCGCAGAGGCGAGTACGCGTAACGCGAAAAATTGTAGGTTTCTCGTAAACGAAACACGACACCGTTGATAAAAAGACAACAGGTATCTATTACCGCGTTAATAAACACAGCCGCTATTTGCGTCTCCTACGCGAGGGAACACCTGGAACGATTCTGCGCGAGACCGAAGGGTGTATTGCGTCAATGATCGTTTCATCACTCAGAAAACAGCCTCATGAGTTTTCTCCATTACGCCGCGACGCGCGACGCGACGTTTGCAACAAAGAACCGATTCCAGGGATGCATAGCGCCGTGAGCCGCGTGCCTCGAGCCTCGGGCTCGGAATCTTAAGCGACGTTTTTTCTCTCTACTGTTTCCGTCAGACTGCTTTCGTTGCAAATGTATTTCGTGTCACAATTGCGCGACCGACAGATCGCGAAGGTCACCGTCTCTAAATGTAGCTCTCGCGCCGACTTGATATTACGCGTGCGATCGCTTTCGGATCCTCCGTAGTTTCTTCACGTTTTCATCGTATAACAGGAAGAGACGCAGGGAACGCGTTCGCGGGCCAGTCATCCTCATCGCTGCGTCGTTGGTGATCCGACCTGGCGAAGCTTCTTTTATACAGCCTGTTCATCCTAACGGTCACACCGATTTTTGAGGCATTTTGGCGAATCTGACATAAGAGATTATTCAATAGGGGACACCGGAGCTAAAAGTTCTGATTTTTAAGAAACATAAAATGACGTAGAAATAGTATAGATGTTCCCATCTATAACGACAAATTCTAAACTTAAAATTAAAATATTGCAATAGCTTTTTTATATTTTTTAAAATTCATTCGTCGTTGTGCGAACCGTGACTTTGTGCCCCGTTGCGGGGCAAGTTGATCTTACATTGGGACAAGTTGTTATAAGGAACAAAATTTGCTAATAATTCAAACTTTAATGGAATATTTTATTTGTTAATAATATTGAAGACTATCATGTAAATAATATTGATTTATTCTGGTTTAGGTTAACGAAAATATGCTATGTTTGACAGCACATCAAAACAATATAATAACTCGAACATTATCTTTGGTATGAAATTACCTTGGCATATATTGCATTCAATTATTTAGCCACAAAGAAAGTCGATTTTCTCGAAAACAGAACCTCGTACGAAAAAATTTTATTCTAGTCTTTAACTCATTTTTTATGTAGAATCACTCACTCTTGGTTTGTACTACATGTGATCACCCGGTATTTCTATTATGAACTTTATGTTATCTGTTTAATAATAATAAAAATAACAGTACAAAGTAAAGATTTTAGCCGGGCTGTTCGTATTAGCGATCACCGATTTGCTGAGATGAACGTAACTTAACGAATACCAGCGTACCGAGGCGGGAGGATCGTGCCATTCGTGACGTCAGCCCCAGCCACGTGTCGAAGAGGAAAGAAGAGGTCGAGGAGGTCCCGCATGACCGGTGGTTCTGCGAACAGATAATTTCAGGATACGAACAAAGAGATATTTGCGAGATCGTCGCGTATATCCTACGGCTCGATACGATCGGCAATGCTCCCGGGGGCTGTCCGTTTAAAATTAATCTCGCATGAAGAGCGAACCAGTAGTTTAACTGTCGTTAAACGAACGACTTCCTCGATCGAGCTAGGATCTAGCGGAGCGAATTGACGATAAAAGATGAGCACCTCTGTGGAGCGGTCGGTTCCTGATTGAATACAAACTAACCATAGAAAAAAAAAGGAAAGAAAAAAGAATAGCGGGAGATGGAAAAGAGCCTACGCCTAAACAAGCAGGCGTTATCGTAGCTGAGAACGCGCGCGTCAGACCTAAATCCCCTGAAGGAAAGCGTCCCGATAACATTGCCTGCAACTCGCAGGCAAGAGTTGCTGTCGAAACGATCATGCTCGCGTCCCACACCTAATCATTGGTTATCGCGCTAACGACAGACCAGAAATGCGTAATGATACGGATCGCGCGACAAAGCTTGCACGTGCATGTTAACGGTAGCTGCTTTGTCGAGTCGTAGGAGGGGCTATATCGATGGAGCAGTCAAATTAAATTTCTGATGAAACCTGATTCAACGCTTAGAACATCGTGCATGACTTATGACCTTTTCACGTCAGAGCTCCTACAATATGAATTTATAATTACGTCCCACTTGTTTATTTTGCTTTCGTTGTCGTCAAAGGTCAAATAAATAGATAGCGTATTGCCTACAATTTTATTATAACCATTATGGGTAGATGCAATTTGAACAAGAAATAAAAGGTTTAGATCAATATAAGAATATTTATGTATTATTTTTATCTTGTTGTAATTATGAAAGGAAGAATGACCACTTTATTTGACTTGTGTTTCAAACAATCGATACGAACAATTTTGATTTTGCACAGAGATTCGCAGTCTAACTAATAAGTACTGATATACAAGACATTTTTGTAATACAACAATGTGAACAATGTGAAGAACACTTTGTAAGACAGGAATATCTACTGCATGCAATTTGGAGAAAAATGTCTTATTTTAAAATTTCTACATAAAGAATATTCCCCTCCAAATATTGTCAACCAACAGACTCACATTCTCCTAGAAAAACCACTGGCTTAGTTTTCTAACTCTAATTTTGAATTTATTACTTTTTCATACGAGGTTTTGCTTTTGAAAAAATCGGGTTTGCAAATTCGGCGAGCACGCATGCTACATACCGGATCTACTTCGTACAAATGTTAAGCACGAACACTCGATGGATTTTCAAAGTCGATTTTCTTAAAAACAAAGCTTTATGTGAACAAATTTAATTATACACTTTCGACTTATTTATGTAGAATCAGCCCCTTTTTGATTGTACCACCAGATATCCGACACCCTGTATTACTAACTCTTAACGATCTATTGATGATTCTGAGACACCACCAAATTGCCGTACTATTATTCAAAATATTATTCGCATTATTAAATATGTTGGTATCGAACCAATAATATAAAACATTTAAGTATTGTATGAGTTATTATAGCAATTTAATATCCATAAAATTAAAAAAGTCATATACCTAGAATGGAATCATTCTAGGTCAGATAAATATTTAATTTTCGAATAAAAATATCTCCGACTGTAAAGGGCTAATAGAGCTTTCACCAAAATTGAGCAAGAGCAAATCTACTGAAAAACGAAAGACTACTATCAAAATTGAAACGGGGGTGAATGAAAATTGTGATTAGCCCCACAGATGGTCTGTAGTAGTGGTTTAATAACGTGTTAAGATTTGCAGAAGTTACAACTTTGACATTTTGGTAACAGCTTACCAAAAGGGCAGCAGTTCTTTTCTCGAAAAAAGCTTAGTTTTCTGGGGAACTATAGGTTAAAGAGATCCGCGTACTCGCGAGACACGGTAGTATGCACGGGCCCTAAGGTTCTCGTGACGACGCGGACGCTGGACGGCTGGGTCTCGGAGCGCGCCTCGTGACGTCAGTGGTGACCACGTGCTGAACAAGAGGGAGAGTCGGCCAAAGAGAAGCCACTCCGTGCCTCTTTCGTATCGTATGGAGCGTGGCCCGGGGATCAAGGACGGTTTTACTCGCGAGAAGCGGGGCCGCGTGTCCCTGTATCTCTCATCGTGCTGCAGCTGAGAGTGTACCGGCGGGTGGGGGGCGCAGGGAAGCGGTTCGGGGACCATGGTGAGGAGGCCCGGGGAAGCTAGCGGGAGTCGAGAAGAAGAGGAGACGAAGAGGAGGGAAAGAAAGGTTGCAACGAGAACGAGGGGGAAGCCGAGTTATAATGCTCCGCGCGTCCACTGTCCCTAGCAAGAGGGACGGAGAGGCTGGAAAGAAAGGGAAAGGTAGAGTACCTCGTTCCCTCTCCCTCCATCTTCAATCTCCTTCTCCAACAACGTGTCTCGAACCTCTTCTATCTCTCTTTCTTTTTTTTCCCCTCCCGCTTTAGCTCCCCGTTGTCCGATTTCCACCTTCTCGTCCCTCTTTCTGCGGAGATAAAGAGAGGAACGAAGAAAAAGTGCCGGTGGGGCAGGAGGAGGTAGCGGGAGAAGAGGGGGAGGTTAGGAAAACGTGTCCCAGCCTGCACGACCCGGTACACTCACCTCCAACAGTTCTGACCATAACATTAGAGCAGCGAGCCGGAATCGCGAAACGTCGCACTGAAACACCTGGTTCTGCGCGCTCGTTAGGGGGGCTGGGGCCGTGATAAAACGTTACCTGTTGCTGGCGACGCGCTTAGAAAATATTTCAACGACTTTTTCCTTTTCGTTCTACTCGAGCGGACGACGAAACGAGTTAAGAAGCGACTCCGACTCCGGAACACAGCCTCTTTTTAACAACTTGAGTTTCATTGCGAGGCCAAGGGAGCTCTCTCGCGATCCAAAAATAGGAAACTATTGGGAAATACGTTTCTAACGGTTTCTAGCCGATCCTCCGGTCGTTTGAGTATTTTATACGAGCGAGCGATAACGTCGCGACGTACGCGGCGACCGAGGAAAAAAGAAATTAACGCGAGCCATCAAATATTATGTCTCGACCGTCTGGCCGCTAAGTGGCAACTGCTCGCAACATCTGGATACGATCGTGGGTTATGCAAAGATTTCCGAGAGGGATTATGCAAAAAGTCCGAGCCCGCTGCAAGCGGTGCGCAACCCCGACGAACAATTCGGCTCGAAACCGCGAGGCGCCGAGTCCAGGAACGTGCGGGAGAGGATTTTTTTGCTGGGAACGACCCGAGGGGCGAAGGACGCTGGGAAAATGTGTCCGAGCTTGTACGGCTACGTACAGTCTCCGCAACGAGTTTCAGAAATAATAGTCGTCCGAGTCTCTATAACGCGAGGGCTCTGGAACTCGCTTGATCCTCATATAGTCGTGCATTTTCATTTCGTAATGAAGGATAAAAGAGATGAATCACTACACACAAGGATAAAGAGGTCACTGGGTAGGTGGATCTATTCCTTTCACGATGTGTCTGTACATGATCGAGCAGCAGAGTACACAATGCAATTTACATTGCTTGTTATGGTAATTTTATTCTTACAAATATATGCATACGCACAATTTTTTCACGACGAGAAAATATTTCTACATACTTGATTTGACTGTGTCTATCTTCATTGTTTTATACATAATACTTGGAACCTTATGCGTTGGTTCATTATTTACTTAGGCAATAGGGTGGCTTTCAGATCTGGGTAAAAAATATTTAAACTATCATTTAACACAATTGTGAGAAATAGTATTTGCAAATATTTGTAGTTTTTAGATGAAATATTTTTTACTGAGGTCTGGTGGCTTTACAGTTTAAACAGAACCAATTCGAATTGTCTTTTTAACGATTGTTCAAATTATAAAAATATTTTTTGAGAAATCAAAATGTAATTAGGAAACAACTTTATTTTTTATAAGAAATTAAGAACGAGTTACAACGCTGTGTATCTTTACTGGCAAGAAAATTTGGCAATTTTCTGGAAAAAGGATCTTGTTAACCTTGAAATATGTAGCCAAGGGCGCCATTCTGAACAATTTTTTCCCGCTTCTCAGGAAGTAAAACCTATGACTAACCTTCACCCTATGTATAGTATAGAATATAGTATACATTGAATGTAGTATATGAAGGAAGTGTAGAATGTAAAATTTAACATAATTTGACATAATAGATCTGTACATTTTGTGCTGAGAATATGTATTAGGTGTAAATACACCCCAGTATAGGATTAAATCCAAGGTCATCTTAATCGGTGAAGACTCTCCTTTTCTAGATACAGCTTGCCATTGATTTTATAAATAATAATCGTGATAAGTAGGAACAAAAATTGTCAAAGTCTTCTTGTCAAGACGATTATTGTACTACATCAGTATTATATACAATTGATTATGTATCGAAAAGGGATAATTTCACCATGAACAGATAAAACTAATAATAAACGTTACAGGTCGCAAGTGTTTGTCGAAATATTTTGAGCGTGTCGATACTGTCGATTTCAAACTCGCGATGTTCATGACGCCTAAAATGATGGGAGGGAGAGGTGTGTGTGTGCGTGTGTGTGTGTGCGTGTGAAGTTTTCCTAGAACATCCTACCAGAAGCTCGCGAAGGGCTTAAATTTAGTTGATAGCCTGAAATCGCGTGGAGGATCATCTGGAAATAGTGGCTCGTGGCTCGTTCGTTCCCCGCTAAGCGAGAGAAAAATGGAAGAAGGCCATATAATTTCCGAACGCGGGGGCGCGCAAGGAAGGGGCGAGAGGGTCGCGGCCACGTTGCACCGTGTAAGGAAATAATCCGTTAGTTTATTACAAGGCGAAGAAACGAAGATCGGCTGCGCGCGATGTTGCTCTTGTTTTTGCCTCACGTTTACTCGCTTATTCGCTTAAGTAAAACCCGCAATGCAATCCCTGGCAAAATGAATGATAAGTTATATTCCGCGTACTTCGCATTACACGACAGCGTAGAAAAATTCGGTCTTGCTCGAGCGGACGAAGGAGATGATTGCGCTGACCTTGGGCGCTTCGCGCCACTGCGCAGCCATAACTGAATCGCGTTGCCGCGATACTTTCGTAACACAGCGCACGACTCGATAATTAACTAACCGCTGGGGATGATGCCACGCTGCCGTTCCGGTCACTTTGTTCTCTTTTTTTTCTTTTATTTTTACTTTTTTCCTTGTATTATTCACTGGCGTTTTCCACTGTTTTCCGATGCAGCCGCGTTCACCGTCGCTTCCGGGAATTTACGCATACGATTTCGTATCGAGCGCGGCTCGTTATGGTCGATTAGAAAAATTTACGATTAACCTCAGCCGTAAATTCACGTCGTTTTATACTTTCGCATTCCAACCCTATCGATTGCAAAACATTGATTACCATGCCAGGCTTTAACGGCCGTTTCATGGGAACCAGGGGAGAAGCAGACCTTTCGGTTTTTCGTGGTTCCGACCGGAAAATTGGTTCATGGGAAGGCTCGAAGCACCGGTCGACGATATTACGATGGTCTCTCATGGGCAGATGATAAAATCTCGCCGAGGGAGCCAATGAAACGCATCATCGACCGAAGTGACGTTTACTTACGCGTCATGCTGACAAGGCCAGTAAAAGTAACAGGAGCTCGTCGCCGATCTTGAAATGCAGCGACAAACACAACGGAAAAACTTTGCGGATAATAGGACCCTTGGAGGAATGTATATTGTTCTCAGAACGAGTAGGCTCTATCTCTCTTCCGTCTTTTGTTAGAAAATAAGCCGAATTGTCGCTCGGAAGATACTCACCAGCGCTGATAATTAGACGGAATCTGATACCTCCAACGTGTGCTAGAAAGGCTGCAGAAGATCTTATATCACACAAGTTACATATTTCATGATACAAGTCATTGATTGACAGTGGAGAAAACAGGAAAGTAATTCTTTAAGCAAATTGAAAAAAAGTTAAAAAAAAAGTCGAACGAAAATTTTATTCAATTTTTATACATTTACAGATACTCTCTGAGAACACGTTTCTATATCAACCTTACTTCAACACGGTCCTCATATAATACAACTCAATAGACTTGGATAACTCTCTCCAGATTAATTTTAAGTTTGGCTGAACATGAATCAAATTAACCGTGTTATAGGAAGATTGGGTTTATTAAAACGTCATCATTGTCGTATAGTATTCTAATATGCTTATATTAGATAGGAAACGGAATATTTTCCTTCGAAAGGGTTGCTTGCAACCCCAAAAAAATTAATTTTTTCTACCCTTAATAAATTGCTTAAAATTCTCAAAAAAATATACGAAATGTAGGAGGTAAATTCAAGGTGAGAGTGGTAAGAAGGGGAGAGCGATAAATGGATTTGAAACCCTGAGAGGTCCAAATATCATTACTTTTATTGTACACTTTTGTATCAAAAAGTTCACAAGAATCACCTACATCCGAAACATTTTGTAGACAATTCTCTTAGTGCGAAAGCTGTAATGCTCTCAATGTCTTCTAGAACTTATCGACTCTCCGTCTCCAGTAACTTTTCCGATTCACTTCGTGATCTCGCTACCAAGAAAATTAATCAGGATTCCGTACAAAACTGTATACACGTCGAAACTCCCCATGCTTTATCCTCATGACCGAAGTGCTCGAGTAACGATGAGAAGTTGAGGTTTATTCGGCGAGGTCGCAGGACACGGTGTCTCGTTCGCAATGGCAGCACTTCATCGCGTCAGATAAGACCTTGTCCGAGGTCAGCGTGCACAGTAACGAGGTAGACGGCCGGAAACAAAACGCCGGATGGAACGACGGTCGACGAGTCGACGTGGAACGGGGACGCGAAGAAGCGGGGACGATCAAGCGGATTGTTGAACGAGACGAGAAAATCGAGCTGAACGGGGAGGGGCGAAAGAGTTCGATGTAATTTCGCGAAATACCGAGAGCATCGTATCGTTCCGAATCGACGAGCTACTGTTTCCGGAACGCGCAAAACAACCGGGAGTTGGCGGAGCGCGCGCGACGCGACGCGTTGTCCTAGGATCAGACGGCGCGGAGCGCCAGGACCTACCACCACATCGAAGCCGTTGTGTCGACGACAGAAAGGTGTGGGAGAAAGAGGAGCCCGGAGAGTATACAAGACCTTTGGCATTACCAAGTCAAATACAGCGAACATTGCCTGTCGCCGGAAAAATGGCGACGACGGAGTCAAGGAACCTGAGACGACTCTCCTCGGTCCTCCCACCGCTAACCTCCTACCAGCTCACTGTTTTTCTTCCGGCAGTTTCGCGCCGAGCGTACTTCAATTTCGAGAAACGACGTCGCGACTATTTTTCGCGCCTCTAGCGGGCGCCCGCCATCGTGCACCCACCCTCCAATCAAAATTTCAACCCTTGGACTCGCTGGAGCCCCTAACTGTTACCGCGTATTTCGATGTTCACCAACTTTTTTTAGCAGAATCATAGCAACTACGCGATACACATATTATCAGATCTGTTACATACTTTTACTTTTGTCTCTTCGGGAAATATGTACAAGAACGAAGGGGCTCAGGATTATCCCTTTCAAAGAATAACAACATTTCTGGGGCACCCTGTATGGCCACCGAGTTGGACATTATGTTCGGATGGCATTAGCAGGAATGAAAAGTAGGCCAGCCCGCGGGAGAGAGAGAGAAAGAGAGAGAAAGAGAGAGAGAGAGAGAGAGAACTAGAATATTGAATCGACTCGTATCAAAGCGGGCCACAAGCGAATGCTTCTAGCAATTACTGGGGTTAACTTGTGGCCATATATCCGAAAATCACTGTAATCTTTTAGCAAATCTGATATTTTAAAATGTACCGCTTGTGCTTTATTTTCAAATTCGGCAGGACCCATTGCAACCATTTAATACAAATATTGTGATAACAGCCGTAATGAGATCTTACATGGAACTACAAACACTTGGTGGTCAACTTCCGCTGATAGTAGATAAGCCGTTTTTACAAGTATTAAAAACCACCAGTAATTTCTTGCTAGCTCATAACATCTGTTTCTAATTGACGCACCTGGCTTCCGCAGTGTAACATACCTCATTGTTTGGATGTGCTTCTTATTTATTTTCTGGTTTGTATATTTAGTACCCACTTTACTGTTTAAAATTGTGCTAGTTCACGAGTAACTAGCAATTTTGTTCCTATCATTTTATAATTAACCTTTCATCCCAAGGATTCATTGCAAGAATTCTTTCGTTCTCACCCATTTTGTAGAAAGTGAATAGAATTACTGTACTTAAGTAATACTGTTAAAAAATTTAAGGACATCAATGTATTAGTTGCAGCTTATGAATATTATTAAAGAATGAAGGAAATTATTACTTGCATTATTATTAATTATTGCTTACATACAATTTTTATTTTGCGTAAAGTTCCGCAGTCTAGTCGTAACTAGTGAAATGTAGTGAAAATAGCTTCATAAGATCTATGAAATACAATTTAATCTGTGTTTTAA
Source organism: Lasioglossum morio (assembly GCA_916610235.2). NCBI lineage: Eukaryota > Metazoa > Arthropoda > Insecta > Hymenoptera > Halictidae > Lasioglossum > Lasioglossum morio. The sequence continues at coordinate 10,152,329 of OU744327.1, forward strand.
ATATTCAATACCCGACTTTGCAAACCAAAGGGTCACTAACAGTAATTCAATGCAACTATAGTTCAACACATCAATCCATGAAATAAGAACAAATCTCTGACTTGGTTGCAACCCCCCAATGTGACCTAGGGTAACGTCGAAGGAGCGCTGAACCGCAAACTAACCGAACAAAGCGACGACAGTCCGCGGGATACTTATTCAGTCGGAATCGGCCTCAGTAATACCGGTAATTCTTTAGGCAGGACGGTTCCTCGCAGGAGAGGGCAGGCATCGCCGATGGTATCGCTCCCTCCGCGCGCACCTGGCAAAACGACGTCGTTTCAGGGTTAAGCAAGCATCGGTCAGCTCTGTTTTCAACCTCGTATCCACAGCTGGAGGAGCAATTAAACGGCATTAAGAGGCAAGGTAGGGAAAAAGCGTTGAAGGTCCAAGCGGCGGGGGATCGGCCGGGGTGGTGGTACACTGGACTCGTGTCAGATGTTAATTAAGGCCAAGGAGCGGAAAACGCGCTTGGTCTCCGTGGCGGAGGGTGTCGCAAGCCAAGAAATGGCCGGCTGGTCGGTCTGTCTCTCGGCCCCCCACCGGCGTGCACCGTGTCCACACTGTCCACCTCCATTGGCGTCGATGTGCGAGCCGATACATGGTCGCGCGTGTGCCAGGATTTTTATCCTGCGGGAGTTAAAGCCGGCCGCGGCCCCGCAACTTCACCGGTTGTCCGTCGTTATGAGGCCTATGCTTGGATCGCGGTTGCTACTTGGCTGTCTGCCACGGTAGCTCCACGCTACCAGCTACCACGTCGCGCCATGCCGCGCCAACGGTGGGGGGATAAAAAATGAAGGCAGGTCAGGAACACCGGCACGGCGCATGATTGCGTCACGGAAGCCGGTCTGCTTTGGCGTGCTTTCGATTTCGAGTTCGTTCGAGAATCTGGACCGCGTAATTCCGGTAGGTAGTAGGCAGCGTTCGTCCTCCAACGAAAGTTCCCTCCGGGAGCCACGTGGTCCGGCTCTTGCGTCCGCCACCCTACGGCTCCGTCGATGCCAGAGTTTAGAGGCAAAAACTGGTTAATCCGGTATCCAAGAGAGAGAGAGAGAGAGAGAGAGAGAGAGAGAGAGAGAGAGAGAGAGAGAGAGAGAGAGAGAGAGAGAGGGCAACGGGTGGAATCGTTCCATGAATTTTCACTTATCGGTCTTCTCGTCCACGCTATTATTCGTCCTGCTGATTCATCTACCGCTCCGCGCCGTGCCGCTTGCAAAACAATCCGCGAACAATCAAACCATAGCAGCGGTTGCACTTCAGAGGACTATCGACCGGTGGAAACGTAAGATGGTTTCTCGTGGACCGCCTGGATAGCGAACACGGTAAACTTTCGAGGAACGCCAAGCAAAATGTCAACAGCTCTCGACACCGTACTATGACGCAAGACTCTCCTCCTCCCATCGATCCTCTTCTAGGTCCCTCTTTCACCATGTCTCTTTTCCTACGTCTTCGAAACAAGGATTGTCTTCCTTAAAGAAAGTTTTCAACTCGCATACAAGCCTACAAGCCTAGTGCAACCTTTCTCAAAATATATTGCTTAATGATTAAATTACATTCAATTGAATTTGTACGATCGCAATGGTCAGCCTATTCCTCACTTCCAGTGTACGGCTTCATGTCCTCATCTAAAAAATTTAGAAAATGTTAATAATGACGGCACTTGAAATGGCTGACTACTGGAACAATGATTTTATACATGTAAGATTTGTAAGATTAAAGTCATTAGTTAAACAATGATCTCCGAAATATCTTTATGTATTTAAGAGATACTTATGTATTTAAGAGAGCTAGAATATTTACATTGCAACCCATGAAAATAATTTTCCTCGTGCAATCGAGTCCGTCAAATGTTTACATATACTATTTAACCCTTTTGGGGGCGAATAAGAATCCTACCAGTGTTGAGATAGAATCTTTTTTCTACGTATGTATTGATTAACAACACTTCTTGCTTGTAGGGAAACTGTTGCTTTGATGCACAAGATCATTACAAAAAGTGTATTTAATACCTTGAAAGCTGCCAACAGGATTAAACGAAACCAAAAAATAACAATTACTTTATGGGTTTCATAAACTCGAACCATAGAGGGTTGAACTTTCAAAAATCATGGTGGAACCGAGGCTGTATACATGAAAATAAGATTACAACGAGGGCATTAAAAAATGTATCGCCGTGATACACGATAATAAACAGTGCAAAGTGCTTTCAGCGCACGAGTAATGGACAAAATGGTTTTACATTGTGAGTGGAGAAAAATCTCGGACCAGAGGCCTGATAACGTAATAATGCCTCCATCACCGGTGAAATTTCAGCGTCACCGTGCATGTAAAATTTGCATGTAAAACCATTGGCGGATGGTTAATTGCGCGATGCCGGCAGTTCGTGATTTACGCGAGCTAATTACTGATAACGCGTCGAGTGACGACGGAATCGACTTACGGCGAGCCGAATAACCATAGCACACGATAAACGCGCATAAATGCATAACGAGTGCTTAACGTTTGCATCCGGTGACGAGCCCGCGCGATACCGATCTCGCCGTGAGAAGCGGAAAACGTTTGAAGATGCGTCCGTGAGCGAATCAGTGGAAGCGAAGGAGAGTTCGCGTGCGCGCGCGTACACATATCTACAGAACAATGGCCTCGCGAGCAAGCGAGCATTTTTACGCGCAGAAACGACTGGTCGATTACTCGCCGCGATGTGTTCGGCTTGCGTGAAATTTCATTGTTCCGTGGACGCAACGGTGCAACACCCGTAGTAACCTTGGCCCCGATATTATTTGCTAATCTCGAAGTTACGCGATCCGCGCGGCGCGGCCGCCACGCGAGAGGAGGGAACGAGCGATTGCGCGGCCGATAGCTTTGTTCGTCGAATAACTTCATCGCCGTCGGAACCAGGAAAGAGGGAAGAGCGGATTCTACAACTGGAACGGAGCTTCTGTGTCAGGGAACCGGCACGCGAGTCAATAAACACCCACCGCGCCACGCGGAGACAAAAACGCGAGAAAACGAAGCTGCTTTCGTATCCATCTTGCGGTTCCAGTTCAATTTGCGTTCTCGCTCGCACGGTCCAACGTGTTCTTTTTTTTTTATTTATTATAGAAAATCTCACATGAGAGATTCATTTCAACAATATACAGAATTCAATGTATAAACAGCAAACATGGGAAAGTTTCACCGAACAAGAATATATGTAATATATGAGCGTTAATATGTACACATGTGTACTAAATACAATGTAGACATTCCACCTAGTGATGGGCATTGAATTTGGCCTGTCTAAATTTCAAGAATGTTTTATTATATTATTTACAGTTAGAGATTCGTTCAACCTGAGATTTTCTTTTTCAATACTAACATCTTTTTCTAATGTCTTCAAGTGCTGTGAAAATTATAACATTGTCCCTATATTTTTTCATTTACTGAACTAACAATAAGCACAATGACGCACTGTGGATGGAATTAATTTTATTTAACAGGAATTACCTAATTCAATGGTCAATAGAATAACATGTGTATGTTTATGTTAATGTAACTTTATTAATGTCTTTAATGTGATATGTCAGTGTTATCTTCTGTAACGAAATCAAACTAGACCAAATGATACAGTAGAATATTAAAAAAAATGTAAGCCATTCCAATTTTGATATTATGCGACAAGGCGTTGCAAAAACTTCATTAGAAATGTATGAATGTCGTTATCACATAAATAATAAATTGTGACTAATAGGAATAGACAGTAGGAATAGATCTTCTGAAATCGCTTTGAAGGTCATCGTATTTGACGCGTATCTGCATTGTTTATTTATAAAGAGTAATGTGATAGTCGAGGATAAACATCATTCTCTCTAGAAAAATGCTGATGTCCTTGAATCTGAAAGAATGTAACCCTGAGAACACTTCATTCGCTGGACAATTTCTCGAATCTACGTTTCAATTACAGTAGAGCCTCCTGTATCGGAACCCCCTTTAACCGAAAGTTCTGTTTTCCAAACAGTGTTCCGCAGCAATGTTTGTATAAAGTATATATAATATTATAATCTATGTATAGTTACTAGTGGTACTAAATTAATCACAATTTAGTACGAAACTAGGGTTACCTATCCCATGAATGAAGATAATTCGTATTTTTGTTTTATGAGCCATGCGACTATATATTTAAAATTACTTCCATGACCTTGAAATCTCGAAAAAAAGTGACCTCGAGAAGACTTGTCAAGTTATGTGAAATACCCTGTATGTACATAAATACATTTTTGATTTAGCAGACAAATAGATGTAGGATCTTCGAATAGCATACGAATTACATGTCGAATCTCTTGATTTTGATTTAACTAAATGAAATTTAATATATCAGAAAATTGATTGTTCTGTTATCCGAACACTTTTGTCTCCGTATTAGTTGGGATACGACGGGCTCTGCTGTATTTGAACGTAGATTTTCGCTGATACATAAATAGAAGAGTAGAATAGATACAAATGGATCGCGTTGAAACAGTGACGACCGCAGGATTCCCTCGAAACGTGTCCGCTGACCGCGCGACCAAACGTAACACAGTTTCCTTGCACGCAGTCAAACAATGCGTATCTCGGTGATTGACCCAGTGCGGTTGGACCGCAATTATTCACATTTCCCGGCGGCACGATTGAACTTTCAGCTTGATCAAATTATTATGAGCATAGCGACGCTTAGCTTCAATTCGCGCATCGCATCCCGAGGGCAACAATAACATGACACGCGCGTGCGTCGAATCCGTTGACTCGAAAACAGACAGAAAGCGGATAATCTTGATGCTACTGGAAACATAGCAACCTGGGCCTATGCAGCACGTGGTTACACCGGTTTCATGTCTTGCCGACCAATTGCATTCGCGCCGACCATACGCGTTGCAACGGTACATACACGGAACAGCAATAAGCTGAAGAACCACGAGAAGAGAGGGTGGATGAGAAGCAAAACGAGACGTTGAAGGTAGAAGTGGCACCTACGCTCTTTCGAACGATTTTCTACCTTTGCTAAGCGGACTACGACAAAAAGAGAACCCTGAAGAGGCGATATAAACGAGGTCTGATGCAATTGCTTTTACGAGAGACAGGGTCTATAGGTATATAGGTGGCTACCGTGGCATTAAAGCACTACTAAGGCAGACACGATCGCGCTTTAGTGCTTCTCTGCGTATGTAGTCAGTCAGCTACGGAGTCGTAATCGGACGGTCACGGGGAGATTTAGTTCAGGGCTAGGCGAAAGTATCGTACGGTCGCGCGGATCGCGTAGTATCTCTTTTAATACCGCTCGAAGGGCTGATGTCTACGCAGTAACGATTATCGTCGTGATCGCGGCCTTACACTCTTCTCGCTGTAATCAACGAAAGACAGCACTCACGCTGCGAAGAGCCCGAACAAAATTTTCGCATTCTCTCGCACCGATAAATGTTATCGTCAACGATAAAACATGCTCGCTGCCACATCATGTGCTCAAACGAGTTTGGAGGATCTGTGTTGTTTGACTGCGAGTCTTTATAGAGAAAAAAATGCTTCCAAGTCCAATGTTCTTTTAATTATTCTAGTAAATCAATAATAATTTTGTGTCTCATTTATTCATTTTTGTCACAAAGGCATGATGTCCTCAGTCTATTTATTGTGTAACTTTGCACTATTGCTTAATGAACTAACATAAGAAGAATCATGTAACTTGAAATAGAATTTCAATGATCAATGTTCTAAACAATTAATAGATGCCACTTCAAAAGCATTGAGCACAGTTTAAGATACTTTTTATGTGTCGGAATTGTTTGTCAATATAAGTTGTCACTATACATTTTTTATAACTTGAATCAATGTTGATGTACATTTGACATGAAAAATCGGGATAAATTGTCGATATTACAAAAATTAAATGAATGAATAATTGATCAAAATCGATACATTTAGGAAATAGCCTGTGTTCGAGAAGATATATCGAGTTTTATATTCGATTTTACGCCCCAGTTTTAACAATAAATTCATACATTTGGTAAATATTGTGCATCGTATGGCAAACCACATTACGTTACTAATGTTTTACAACAATTTTGCTAGATACCATACTTTGAAAATCGGACGTTCCGTTATTGTCCCGAGCACCGTGTGACGGCTACATGCATGCATGCGACGCGCTGTACCCTCGACTGGCTTCACAGACAACTGATGAACTCGGCATTAGGGGCGGCAGGGTTAAAGACAAGCTTCGCGTTGCTTCTCTTACTCATACGGTTCGGGATAACACAACTATGCCCGAAGCGAGCATGCCATTGATTTCGCGAGTGTACACGTAAGCGACGAATCAGACGTCACGTCGAGTGGCTCGAAAAGGATGTCGCATGCAAAGCAAATCTTCCTTCCGATTCGACAATGGTCGCCGGGGGCCGGTACGCCGGCTGCACTCGAGATATGCTCGCCCCGTCGCATTGTCTACCTGCGGTTTACAATAATGACGACGCGGCATACAGAGAGCTTCATTTCGCGATGCCTTTGACCGACCACCGACTGCGACGAGTTCGCTTCAAGCTCTCGTTCCTGCGCAATAAACAACATTTTCCATATTACCAGGATCCCGTCTCGGTGCTTCGAGCAGCTTTTAACCCCATTGTCCCATCGGTATCGATCAGCAAACAATGACTGGCATACTTTCATGATACCGCGCAGGATCTCCTGGGCTAATTGACTCTAACGTCGGTGCTACTGTCCGTCGAGTACGAGTATATCAATTGTCGCGTGCTTCGGGCCTAAGTAATATCTACGATCGACTAACCGTTGATACAGTACCTACATACTTTTTCTTCTTCCAACCGCGCGATAAACTATTATTTACAATTTACGAAGACTGGCATAACTGCGCCAGCAAACCACATATATCAGCAACCTTATAACAGTAATACACGCGGAACTTTGTCCAAGTAGCAGTTAAAGCGAAGTTACGGTGACGTAACGAGCCACAATGGATAGCCGAGCTGCGTTTCACGCGGCGAAAAAAATCTTCAGGTGAGGACAGAAGACAAAGGCGTGAGACAGAGTGGATCGGCAGGGTAGACCGCGTGTTCAAGTAATTGATGACCTGGCGAGTAACGATGCACGAGAGATTTTTTTTTGTCAAGGTAATCCAACACTTTCACCAGACAATTTGACGGATGTCACTGCGATAAAAAATCGTTCCACGAACCTGATCGCACCGTACCGTTCTATCATCGATTTGTTTATACTGGTGAAGATGATTTTTATCATCCCGTGAAGCATCCGATGTTTCCAGATCTACCGATAAAGTACGAGCTAATGCGTTTACGGGAATGCCGGACACATTAACGAGTTTGAACAAGCTTATCAGTTCTTCGAATCTCGAGACGCGTGGATCCGACATTTTTCAACGTGGTGGTCCGTTATGTGCGGTGCAAAGAGGTTTTATCTCATTTACACAGCTGTCGTAGCCGACTCCGTCGTTCTTAATTATTTTGTTACTTGTTGAAACGTGGAAATACTTCGAAAGGAGTTCCCTGTTCAATCCGCATAACATGGGACAAACGGTGTTACAGGAGCATTAACTTGTAATTTAGGTTGAACAGCATGTATAAACCATGAATTGTTATGCATTTATGAAGAAATTAGCTGGGTGAAATATGGAACGGTGAAAAACATGATAAATCTAAGAATATTGTCACTTTGTTTTCAACGTAAAAAGACCATTAAGGGGTGAAATGAATTTTTATTTAACTAGTGCTTCCCACAATCGATGTAGAACATTATTATTTTGCATAAAGATTCACAGTCTAGTCATGTATAACAATGAAGGTATACTCTTCGCAGAAAAAATGAATACGTAAATTTCGAATACCTAACACGTACATTGTTTTCAACCTTATAGCGTCTTCTTAAGCGATATTTATAATCTGTATGCACTAAAATGATCTACAGGGACCGTATACCAATATTGCACTGTTCACTCATTTTTACCAAAATGAGCTTTATATCCTTATTCCCGGTTCGTATTCAATTATCTTCGGATCGAAACGAAATCCGATTTATATTAACTACTTAGATCCCATAGGTCCAACCTACTGATCACCCGTTTTTGCAATATTTTATGTTTTTCGAGGTCATTGAGGTTCGACCGACAGTTTTTTTTTCCTGTTACTTTTTGGTTTAAACAAAGTGATTAAGCAAAGCTGGATTAAAATCTGAGTGGGGAAGGGAGGGGGAATCACAGTGTGACACTTATCCTTGACATTGTAAATTTACTTTACGAAAGAAATTGAGTTGTAATAGAAAAGTACATTTGCAGAATCAAAAACGACGATATTCAAATCGTTTATCGTGGATTACGCATTTCTTGCTTCGCGAACGAAACCGGTGATGCACTGCGTACCCAAGCCGGTGTTTTCCCCATTCGAGCGGCGACGATATTTAATATCAGCCGGTCGATCGAAAGTCGAGACTTTCTCACGGGACAGAAGACACGAGGTCCGAGGAACGGCCCGTTATCAAATGGTGATAACGAAACCGCTGGCTTGGCCGCGTTGCACCGCGTTATCCAGTGTAGCTGCGAGCGGGAAAAGGGTGAGAGAGGGAGCGGGTGCACTCACGTGGCAGCATCGATAAGTACAAGGCAGCGTGTACTGATTTATAGTCGCTCGAACTTCGCTAAGTAGGTCGTCGTCCACGTTAATGCACTCGGCTCCGGCGCATCGCGCTGCGTCGCGCCCGCAGGAATGTCTGCGCGCTTCCGCGGAACTTGCCGAGAAGGTTTGGGGGTTTAAATCGCTCGAGCCCACGAGCCCCCATACCCCAGGAACCACCGAGCCCTCCAGCCCCCGAACGAAGCACCGTGAGCCCGAAATACGAGGTTGTTGGCCGCTGTTAACAATGATATCTCGAGATCCGGGCAAACACCATTATTTCAAGCTGTATCTCCGCCGAGATAGAGAACGCCGCGCTCGCGCAACTCCGGTAACTCGCCTTTAACGAATTTTTGCTGGAATTCGTTCCGCGGTCCTGGCTATCGGACTATTTACTGCATCGTAGATTCCCAGACGAACGGGCCGCACCATTTTTCCCGGAACGTATCCACTACGACGAAAATATGAAACTGCAGTTTGATCATTGTCTCTGAAGGAATGCTTCAACTTTATATTTCAAGGTGTCTCATAACTCTGACGATATTCGGGAACTTTTAAAAATGAAGCTAATAGACGCGCCAATTTCAAGTTATCCGACTATGCTTATCTTCAGAGTATGTCGAATATATGTATTTTCATATACACAGTATTTTACCTAACTTGACCATCATAAATATTTTGCTTATTTTTCATAATAGGAAAAATTATCAGAGGGAAGGAGTCATAAGGTCACTAAAGTTGTTTTAAATGGAACTGCATATTTTCATTACGACTGCCTATTGGATCACAAAAGAACAATTCGTCGATGTGTGATAAGTTGACCTTCACGTGACCCTCAACGAAAAAATTTAAGTGTTCAAAAATAATGATTTTGCGCAAGCTTATTATGGTTTGCACTTATTGTAGTTATTTGCAATTGAGAAAAAAAACAGAAGTTTTTCTGGCTGTAGAGCTTATAGAATTTAATTTTCGATTCCAAGCGCAGTCATGAAGTTTCGTAATTTTACAATGTGGACATTTTTATAATACTAGATCAATACGATGCAGGCAATTGATTAAATGTTAGTTTATTAGCAGCATGCTAATAAACTTGGTAATTGGTGCTAGTTGGAAACATTTTCTGATTGACTGAGCGAGCAGTTTGTAGACCGTTCCCGGCGTCACGGGTTGGATAATAAATTTGCGGCTGCTTTGTCCCGCGACCAGGGGTCTGGCATCAGCTGTTCGACGTTAAGACGTAACCCTTTCAACCCTTGCGTAACGAACCGACGGGATGGCCCTTAATTAATTAAGTCCTCCTCAAAGACTCAGGTGTGCGACGAAATCTGGCGGTTTCCCGAGGGCCCAACGGAAGGTACGATAATGGCGACATTATCATACACACGACCTATTTAGGCCCCTGGCCACCGTAACGGGATTCCTAAATTCGGACCTACAATAGTCTCAGGTGTTCATAGCTACTGATGAGGTCGACCCAAGGAACTATAGCGTTGGATACAATATATTTCCCTAAGAAAGGAAATATTTGAGCTAAGGTAGAAGTTTCATTCTTTTAGGAATCATAGGTCTCTATTAGAGCAACAGCCTCGGGGGATTTGGTTGCAGAAACCATGCGCAGACACTATTTTTTTTACTGTGCCGGCGACGGCAACTGTCCGCATCTCTTTCTTTTCTATACGCTATCCTTCCTTGCGCCCGAAGCGTTTGTAGTGGTTCACACCGATATACCGAGCCGAGAGATCGGATTACTAAGTTGGGAGGGATAACTTCGTCGCAACAATCGTGCGCAGCATTGTTGCTCTAATCCAGACATTGCTGTATTCTCAAAATTAGTTTACTTTTACTGTACATATATATTCAGGGTGGTGCGCCAGATATATTACCACCTGGATTTACGGCATTATTCTAATTCATAGCGAGAAATGTTTAGATGGCGATTAAAGGGTTTCAAGAGATGGAGGTGGACATGTCAAGGATTCATGATTGTCAACTTTTGTTTTTTAGTGGAATCATATGTATAGTTTATTCTCTATAAAAAGGTATTAAGTTATTTTAATTGAAATACTACAAAGAAAACCTCGGATAAAGAATAAAGTTTATCCAGAAGCTTTGACTACATTGTTGGATATAAAGGAATGTATCATAATTGAAATTAAAGGAACTTCTACACTAATCATTTTTCGAAATTCGAATTCATAAAAATAATTTTGTGAAGCTAGGCCATTTGTTACGAAACATAGTAAAGTGATGGCAACATACTGACTCAAACATAGGACTTGAGCGGTTAAGTAAATTACCCAGGTGCTCTTGTACTTCCCACCTTCGTGAAGTATATCGTTTTACTTCATATAAATAAATATGGTTGTATGCCTCTCCTAACAATTACACCCTGCAATTGATATCTACATATATTATGTGACAACGAGACCAAGCAACGGAGCGTTAAATCGACATGTAGGCAGATAGAGGGTGATTATGTAGAACTTAATTAATGCACGTTCTGTCATTCTGCTATGGGAACGCGGGATGCATTAATCAGAACACGCGATACCCTGATTTACGGTCTTATAAAAGTAACTGGGAAAGCTACGATATTAAATTAGTCACTGTTATCTGGCACGCGCGTACGCTCATGGCTACTATAATTTATGTAATTATCACTGAGGAAAATTAGCGTGGTCACTTAAAGCTGCTACGGTCGAAGCCTCTTCGTAATCACGTTTAATACATCTGCTTCTACGCGACGGGATTACACGTAATTAACGTACGGAAGAGACACCTTGCAACACGTTTGCTTTCTGGACTTAAAGGCATTAACCAATATTCATGATGATTAGTTATTGCCACCTGATCATTCGAGTTTGGTCGTTTTAGAAGTTATAACATTGAATTAACCCTTTGCACTTTTGTTCCGGCCTAGAATAATTTCATTCTATATAATATTTTTTATTTTATGAATATAATGTGAGTCATCAGATAGAAGAAGGGAGCATGAATTGAGGGGAAGTAGTTACGTAAAAGGGGTAGGTAAAGTGAGGACACAAGTCTTAATTTGGTGACTCTGAATATAATAGTTCATACGCGGTTATTGATTAGATACTCACATATTTAATAATACAAACAATATTTTGAATAATGTAAAGCAATTTTTGTGGTACCTCGGAGTCACCACTCGAGTGCTAAGGGTCAATATTTTCAGACTACAATGAGTGTAACCAGGCAGCAACAGAGGCCCAACAAAGTATTAAAACTAACAAAATATTTGAATATCAATATTGTAGTAACTAAAATGTAGAATGGAACTTATCAAATTTCTATCTGTGACTATCTGTTTTATAAGATGCAGATATTTATAAAAAATTCAGTTTGTAAAAAATGTGTCAAACATTTAAGCTTTCTTTTGTCTGACACCGCATGGAGTATCTTAATTAGAAGAAATGAACTATGTCGCTAAACAATGAATGGACAAGTTGGCTACGACGAATGCAATTCCTCGAGTCGAAACGGAGCGCAATAACACCACCACGAATCAAATATTGGTACACGTGGGCCATTTGAAATGTTACGCAAGCATAGCCACCGTACCGCGAACCTTATGGACGCAGTGGCGACATGGCCAAGCGGTGCATGCATGACTCCACATCTTTTATTGGCGTTGGCGACACGCGAGAAACGCGTACACAGGGTAAGATACACGGAAGTCGCCATCGGACGGTTAACGTGCCTCTAAAAACCACGGGCAACAGTTCCCCTCCCCCGTTGTTTGTCTCACGAACGATACCGAGAACTCATAACTATATCCTGGAGCCTCGAGAATTTCGTTGACGATGCCCGGCAACTGGGTCAAGCACCGAACAAGTATTAGTGTCTCTAAAGGAATATTTTCATGTTTCACTCTATGCTGAAGATACGATTTTTAACATTTCTTAAACGAAATGAAATATATGTAGGGTGTCCCAATAAAATGTGTAGGCACTTTAAAAGTATTGACATGAAAACTTCTTTATGCGTATCGCGTACACAATTGCTGGGCAGTGAATCAGTCTCATCCGTCACGCTCCGAAGTGAAACGCGATTTGAGTAAACTCGGGGAAGTCGAGTTTATCCGAGCGAGAAACAGACAGGTGTGCAATCCTCATAGAAGTTTTCACATCAGTTGTGCGGTCGTTTATGCACACAGAGTTGGTTGTTTTGTTCGTTGACATTTCTTCTGGAAACTATTATGAGATTATCGTAAACTGTTATTGTTATATTGCAGAAAAGTACTATTAGTAAAACAAGAATGCATTGAAGAATTCCAAGATAATTTAAAGAAAATTTGAATTCAGATTTCCCAGACATGGTCAATGTAATGGAGGGTTAACAGCTGACGACTCCCTTAATTTTCACTCGTTTCAGGATCAACCGGTTTGAAATAATATTTATAACAACTGAGGAATGCTGCAACTGTTGTTAAATAGCAAATAATTGTGGCATTATTGATGTTAATGTCGACTCTGGTTCGATGTGAACCGGAAGGGGTTAAAGCCGCACAGGTTTGATAATTTATTTGATTTCGTAAAATCGTTTGACAAATATATTACAATCTCCTTGTCGCGATAAAAGGATCCAGCTGTGATGAGAGAAGAGACCGATTCTGTCACCGCTAGAAATGAGGAATCGATTTTCCCGCGAAGCGATTGTAATCTCGCGTCGAACCGCGAGTAACAGGCTCACGGATCGCGGTGACCCGCGCATCATGCGCCTGACCTCGATATTTACAACGTTGGATGACGTGTGCCAGCAGAGTTTGCCTTGTCGTCTCTTGTGAGTTTTCCCACAGGTGAGGGAGACTCGGAGAGGTACAGAGGGTGCGACGTGACTGAAAGTATCGACGGCCTCCGGACGTCGCATCGTCGCTTCGCGTCGCGTCGTGTTCGTCGATGATACAGAGCCGCCTGCTTGTACAGCAACGCTGTCCACGACGGCTTATCACGTTGTAAGACACGTAACACGACAACAGAGATAATGCGTCGATCGGTGCTCTCCGCATGGCCACCTCGCTTCCCAGTGTTGCGGAGGATCGTGTACCGAATTACGTGGCTCGGCCACGTGAATAGAATTGTACCGTTACTAGCGTTTCAGTCAGCCATGGCCAAGGACACGGCCGAACTTTCGAATTCCGTGCGCGATCCTTGCGACGGAGGGACACTGGGACCGCTTAATAATCAGCGAATCGGGGAAACCGTGTGACTCGGAGTTTCTTCGGGGAAACTGATTTTTTATTGCGCGGAACTGCGTGACATTGAATTCCGAGTAAAACCTCCTTCAGTGAGGAAAGAATTTTTGCAAGCTTGCAAGCCATTCGCTCGGTGCGAGTAGTATTATTTTAGAATTTTAAGGTACAGTCTAAAAAGTATTCGTATACCCCGTTTAAAACGAATATCGTTTTTAAAATTGATCCAAATGGTTTGACTTGCTTTTTACATGTTTGTAATTTGTAATAAAAATGAGTAAAGGTCATGATTTTTACCTTCTTTATCTGCGTTTATAATGCAAATTTAAAACACCTTTTGTAGATCTAAGTAAGTTGCACATATTATATATCACAACAGTAAGTTGTACATATCGTTACGACGGCATGAGATGAAGTTGCCTCCCCCTGTGATATTCTGGAGATATCGCAGAGATCGAGAGTAGTCGTCTGTCGAATCGATATCGATATTGCGGTATCCGGACAACGAGGTTGTTGATGAGAAGAAGAAAGATATCAGATTCTCTCGAGTCGTTGAAGCGAGACCACGCATCTACGATTACACTTTTATCCGCTGTTGATTTTTGTACGTTTAATAAATATTTAGAAATAAAGTTAAAATAGTGTTGGCTATCGTTTCTGACGAGATTCCGTGGTGTGCACCGCTTAAACAATCAGTTAATCTCGGGACCATTTTGTCGGTGGGAGTTCTCGCAGTTAACTCGGTTATACGAGCGATTTATCTCGCTGTCGATGGACTTCTGTTCGTCACGAATCCAGCGTATTTGCGTAGTATCTTTCGAACGTGCACAGATTTATCGAGGAAACGAGTCTCTCCACGGCGCGGCGCTCGTCCGATCCTCAGTTTTGATTCGAGGTCAAAGACTTCATTTCCGGGATTGACAGCAATTTCCCAAATGGCAGTTTGAAAATCAACCGTGCAGCACAAAGGGATTTATCGGAGCGGGCCGGCGCGGAGCGGTGGATCGCTCCCATCGCCCTGGGCGTTAACATCGCGTATCTCTGACGCGTATAACATAATAACTGTGTCATCCTTCTTGCTCCCTCTCTTTCTCCTCCTCTATCTCTCTGTTTCGGTCTCCATCGGCCGTTTTCATCTCTCCTTTCCCGACGAACGCGGTCGGTTCTCGTCTACTGCAGTTCTCCGCACGATTCTCATTCTCTTCGCCTATCCCTCTCTGTGTCTGTCTGTTACATTGCCACCGAGTTGATTGGATCCACTTAACGGGGTATACGGCATGCGACATTACTGCTCTATGGTGTATGGCGAAGCGTGTTGTTGCGTTGCGCCACCATAACCTGACGTTAGCGACGGGGCGAAACGGCTCTCGAGGCCGCCATTGTTTGCATCTTGTTACCGGTATATTGGCTATTAGGACTGGTGCTACGGTAATTTTCCGTAACGTCTTCGCCGCCGCGCTGATATAGGGATCAACGCTTCGAATTTCGAAGGAGACACTCGGGTCGCGAGTTTATTGTCTGTGTATAGACGGGATGCGTCGCAATGGTTCCTGTTGTTATGGTTGAGAATAGGTATCGCTTAGTTGGCTCTAATAAACGCACGCATCATCGAGGAACGTCGTGTTTCGAGATCATCTTTTAATTCTCAAGTATTCTTCACGCCATTCCTCGCTCTTCTATTTGAAATTAAAGTCTTTAGCTGTGTTATATCAAGTTTATAAATTTTATGAAAAATTGAAATACGGAAAAGAAGATAAAATGGATAGATGTGAAGGCTGTCAGGGTCAGTTTGAGTGGTGTCCATTAGAATGGGAAACAATGGTGTTGTTCTTTCGTGTATCGGTCGTAGACATCGCTCGAATCGTCAACCAGGAGAGACGCGGTGCTTCGTCGGGGCTAAGTGGACTTCGCTAAGTAACAAGGACCGGCCTAATGACTCGAAAGGCCCAGATTATTTTATTATCACATCGCCAGTGATTTCGGCGACGGGATCGTAAAACGCCCCTCCCCTCCCTATCGGCAGCAGTTGCTCGAGTATGAGACGATAGATAAAGGCGCCTATAAAACCGATCTACGGGTAATTGAACGGACAAGATAAACAAGATTTGCTTAAAATAGGACCCCCTGCAAATTTAATTAAAACCTGCTGCTCTTTCTATGGATCGACAACGACGGCTTCTCCGTTATCCATTGGCCTTTAAAGTGTTAGTTATTCGGCTATTAAATATTTATTGTACATTTATGTTTCGGACCTACAGTTTATATCTTTGACATTATTTCCTTAACACGTTAAACGCTACGTCCGTCTTTGGGGACCGACGGTTTCGGATTTACAAAATTCGTTACATTGGTGAAAAATATGTTCACTGTCTCAATAGATTTGATTGGAACAGATTCAGCAGAAACGAGGTGGGCAAGTTTTTTGTTTACTTTTTGCGTATTTTGCATTTAAAAAAATTTCTGTCGCTACTGATCTTCGTGCATTTGGTTTATTTTTTCTAATATTAAGTAAGCAATTATTTTAGGCATATTTGGATTCAACAATTCTCTGTTTTAGAATGGTTTAAAGGTCAACATTTCGCACATCGTTGAATTTGTTTAGTTATATAGATAAGACTGTTTATTGTAAATATGGAAAATGACCTTGAGAACATTTTTCTGCCTATCGACAAATGTACCCCTACGCATCGGTCGTTCGGATCACTGTGCTTCGAACTGTTCCTCTGATTTTTTTCCTATCGTAAAAAATGAAACGAGATATTGAATATGGTCGAGTTAGGTGAAATACCGTGTATAACAACCTGAAGAATTGCATATCTGATAAATTATCGAGAAACAACGGCTTCGAATGGCGATAGCCCGATGATTCGTCGAAATCGGGTTTTCGGGAGCTATTTAAAGGAAGGATCGGAAAGAAGAGTTTCCTGGTCAAAGAGTCTTCAGTTTCGGAAGTTTCTCGCGGCTCTTGAGCGAACCCTGAACTCGGACGCGAAACAGCCACGAGCAAACTAATAGCTTTTAAGGACTCGGAATTATCTTAAGCGTACTTAACCCATTTCCAAATGGACTTTCGTCCACGAGTGCGTTGCCACCGAGCATGAACGCACACGGGCTACCATTGTTTCTGCTACTCGACCGGTGAACGAACTGCAACCCACTAATCCTAATGGCAGCCGCGGTTTCTCTTCAAAAGATAAAAATAGGAGTCCCCGTCACGGGATGTCATTCAACCCCACGATCTGAACGTTATGATTTGTGTTTCAAGAATTCCAGAATAACACTGCTGCTCGGCTTGCGCGCACACCAGACACTCTTCCCCCCTCTGCCGCGCCGTTAAATGTAACGTTTGCATTAGCTCCTCTGAACTGCTCCGTGTCAAACACACTGTTCTATGAAACGTACATACATTACCACTCAAAAATATTATCTATTTACGAGCACGTGTTCTCTTTTTTAAGAAGTGGAGGGACCTGTTCAGTGAATGAACATAATTCGTATTTGTTCTTAATTAATGAGTTGAAGTTAGAGAGGAACAGCCACGTGTTTGTGTTTGTATTTAGTGTTGTGGAATATAAGAACTTGATAATAACAGTTGCAACAATTTAATGTTAAAACAAAACTATCTACATCTATTACAATTATCCCTCTGCATTCCATACAAAATAAGCAATACAAACTCTAATTGTGTAAAACGCGGAGTATTTTATATTTATCATCTTTAAGCACCTTCCACCAACGATGACCACCACCAAATTTTCGAATAAAATACATCATGTCAATAATAATTGTTTCTTCGACATCGTGGAAGCGAGATGTCTCGTCCATTATAGTGAAAGGGTGAAATAAAATAGAAATGAACGATTGTCTTTTCAGCAGGTTTCCAACTCGTAACTCTGCCACGCGCAAACTAGTCAGAACTCGTTTATCTGCTTCGGAGTTCATAAAGAACAATTGCGCCAGATGTGGAATAAATCACGAGTTGCTTGCAACCTTGTTCGGCATCGAAACTCACGAGCATTATCGGCGGCGCGTTCAAACTTTTAAAGAAATTTGTGAAATTCTTAGCGAGTTGTAAACTTTGTTGAATTGCCATTTTGGCAAAACAGATCAGCCGGGCACGACGATTGTCGGTTAGGAAAGAAAACGTCGAAGGGCCTTTTAATAAGGATTGAATCGGCTTGATCTGCCGGCTGCTTTCTCGAGGGGTAATCAGGGTTAGAGTCGGGATTATAGGCTGATTGAATTAACCCCGTGTTCGCTGCCCTCGTAAACTCTTACTAAAGTCAAGCCCCGACTCCTCCCGTCTCGTGTATTCGCATTACGACCGAAAGTCTGTGCCCAAGTAACGGCTCGTTACGGTCCTTTCGGAAGTACACTATCGAATTTCCGGTTTCTTCCATTATTCCGTACGGTTTATGTAACGTCTCGGACGATGACTATATTGTGCCCGCCGCGCAATTCCCTTGCTTTTACCGGAAAGTGCTACGTTCTACGCGGATTGCAAGATGTATATGGTCGTTCACCGAGCATACATTATGGTTACATTACCAATCAAATATACCGCTGCAAAACTAGATCGTTTACTTCATCGATTTATTTTTGTACCCACAGTAGAGCGTCTATTATCCGATCCTCGATTATGCGAACCAGTGAAAAGGATCTCGAAAAGACAGTCTCGATAGTTCGAAAAAAATTAAAGATTACCTTAACAAATAAGTTCTGTTAACATTAACTATATATTTGTAATTACTATGTAGTGTATACGTACATACATATATTTTCAGTAATATATATTTATATATCACATTTATAATTACTTTTGTATATTTAATATAAATAATTTTAAAACTGTTCGATTATTCGAACCTCATCTCGGACCCAATTAGTTCGAATAATTGACGCCCTACTACACATATATTGAAAAAGATATCTGTAAATGAAAAATATCGAAAAATGATCTGGGCATAAAAAAATTCTCTGTAGCGTATTGATCTATCCATATCAGTCAAACTACATTTAGGTGGCTTCCTTTAAGTAGACCACCCTGTATAAAAGAATATTTTAGTTGAAGTTCTATAAAAATATTGATGGATTTGGTTTTATAAAAATAATTGTTATTTGGATCAATAATTTAAAAAGTAATGCTTGATTTTGATGTGTGGTTACGTGTGTGATATTGATTATTCATTCAATCTGCTCGTAAGTTGCTACTTGAATGAAATGAACAAGTTGTACACAAGATTGTAATTTCAATATGCGAACTGTGACACAGTAATAATTCTCAAGAAATGGTGTAATCGTCAGTTAACAATCTCGCTCGCAGCAGTATGAAGTATTTGAATGTTAAAGTTGAACGCGGACAATGCCAACGTGATGAAACGAGTGTAGAAGAGTTGAGCGATGGTTACCCATGGCTCTTTGATCTTCACACCTACTGCTCATTGTTTCATTTTCCTCTTAAAGTGTATTACTGCTGAACAATATGAATAATACTTCTCTTATCTCTGATTAATGACCAGGAAATAATTCTTGTAATTTACGAGCACTTCTATGTAATAACAAAGTGGTACTCCTCTATAAAGTTCTATGACATTCAACCAAATTCATTTGCACATTACCAAGTCCCTTTTTTCATTAGCAACATTATAACATTTTTTTTAGAAACAGAACACTTAGCTTGATGTGTTCACTAGGTCAAGAAACTCTACTGAAGTTTCATTCTATAAGCAGTATTATCGTTAAAAGGAATTACTAAACAGCAGATTTTTATGCAAAATAACAATTGTCTGTATTCATTGCAAGATACAGGAGATACAGTGACTCCCATTAATATTCGTACGCTTTCAAAAAAAACGATAACTTTTTTAATATTGAACTATCCGATTTGAACTATTTTGAGAATTTTTAAGAAGTTAGAACAATCAGTTTACTGTATGATGTGAAATGAAATTTTTTCAAGAAGTGCTATTGATTGGAATTGTAGAGAAAATACTAGTAGTTGCATTTTATGAGTTTTCTATGTGGGCCTATATTGAAAATTTGAAAAATACGTTTTATAGATTTGTGACAATTATATGCATTGTGAAACTTTCATCGAAATCGGTTGATGCGGGGAAAACGCCAGTCATCGAAAACTGCAATTTCTATCATCTTTACACGTTTGTAGCTCGTTCCAACGTCGACCGATTTTGATGAAATTTTTTAGAATATGTTTAGTTGATACAGATCTACGGAAGGTGTTTTATAAATTTTCCATATAAGCCGACAAAAAAGTTTCAAAATACCACTTTTAGCATTTTCTCTGCAATTCCAACAATTTGCATTTTTTTTCAAAAATTTTTTCACACTCTGTGACAAACCAATTGTTCTAACTTTTCAAAAAAGTTCACATCGTATGGTCCAACATTAAAAAAGTGATCGTCTTTTTAAAAACATCCAAATATTTGTGGGAGTCACTGTACACGCACCTTCGTGTCATTTCTCAGTAATTCTACTATGTTAATAATAATACAGTATTTATAAATTCTTGAATTAATTTTATAGATTTGTATCTTCGTCTTAAATGCATAAAATCCGCAATAATACTCAGTTGGTTGAAGGTCAAAGACAGTTACGAATATAATCCAATTGGTTTAATCCTCCGATAAACCCGGGAAACGTACGATTAACATGAGCACCGGCGAGTCAATCAACTATCTTAACATGTCGAAGAAAAAAGATCGGCAGTCTTGGAACGGCATGGCAGACTGCAGAAAACGAGTTAAGACGTCTTCCTCGATTAGCGGATAAACTCCTTACCAGAAAGACCAGTTTTCCCAACTACGCCAATGTGTTACGACCGCTTTTCACAAGTGTACGCCTTAAGTAGACCCTCATCGAGTTCCCGAACGAAAGATTTCGACTCGCCGTAGCGTAGTTTCCTTGAGTGTATCTGGCTGGAGGCAGAAGACCACGATCGCGATCGAATTTGCATGAATTAATGCAGACTCAGCGAGCCGTGTAATCGCGATTTTTCCCCCATGAATCCAGCATCGTATCGAGCTGCTGGCGATTCGCGTATAAATGCAAGATAACAAAGTGCAATCTAATCCCAGGGGATAATTACGCCGGTGGATAATGGTATGCGCGCGTGTCCCGCGCATTAATTGCGGCCCCCGTGAACCACGTGAGGAGCCGAGCGGAGCCGAGCGGAGTCGAGCTAAATCGAGGAGAGCCTAGCAGAGTCGAGCGGATCAAATGATTTTATATTATCGGAACACCGTGTATGCTGGCATTCGGTGTTAAGATACGTTTCTTACGAGGCTGTCCGAGTCGGTGTATACATATGTAAGACTTATGCGTAGGTCAGTGCGGGCCGCATAACGCAACGAATGCGGAGTGCAGGTATGACGAGATCGTCGGGTATGGAAAAACAGCTTTCTCTCTCGACAGGTTCAGCCGGCGCACGTAGGAATTAAGTAGATAAACATACGTGGAGTAATACGCGCGCGTAATGCTGCGACTGTAATATACCTAGTCGTGTCGGAGTAACGCGAGATATTCGTTATGCGAAATAAAACACGGCGAATGTGCTACATTCATGATAGCAACCGGCGTAATAGTCCTGACTCGGCTCGTTGCACGTTAATTCACACTTTCGTTGCCCAATTTCACAGACCAACAGAAATAGATGGCTTCTTGATGAGCTGTTTAATGGAACGTGATTTTTTTCCTTTCATTTGAATTCAAACGATTTGGTAATTGCAAATGATCTATTCAATTAAATAGTATATTTGAATACATTATATATATTTATACATATTTACATTCTATACTTCATATGTATTTCAAATATATTTGAATTAGTATTTAATAGAAACATTTCAATAGAAGGATGTTCTCTTTGAATATTTATTTATTCACAAAATTATACTGACATCTTACCATTCCAATTATTCTCGATGTCCTAATATTTAAAAGGCAGGAATCTTTTTTCATTAAATAATTAATCATAGACGAATGCGCAACTGGACAAAGCATATAAACAGATTATACAGTATACAAATACAGTATAAATAAATTATACAGTAGTTGATACTACTTACATAAATGCTAGAGTTTCCATACATATATTTTAAAAATTCTTCTGTAGTCCCTAACCAACAGAAAAAAATAGTCTTTTTTCAATAATCTTGTTAAATTTGATTTTTGATTGATTAAATTATATTTTCTCGCGTGAAGATCCTAAATCTATTTGCATATGCTTTGACTATTATTTTTATATACGAGTTTAAATCTTGACCCTCTGGTGCACGGGTACGGCGGAACCAAGAAGAAAATTGTTGTCTATTTAACTTCTTGAAATTACTGCATAGCTGAAATAAATTCGCTTCGTTTGTAGTTGCATTTTGCGATGAAGCGACGACCTCATTACACCTAGAACGAAAAATATTAATGAAATTGCATTAGAGGGATAATCTACTATGTATATTAGTGTAAACAAGTGAAATAAGTGAAAATGTAAAATAGAGGGAAACGTGTCCTAATAAGCGGGATGTACTAGTGACTGTGATTATATTTTCGCGACTCCACCTACGATGTTCCTAACGGCTGCGCGTTATTGTCGTGTGATGGCCACTTCACAAATAACAGGCACGCGTTCCACCGAGTACACGGATCTTAATAAACGGGATTCATTTTCTGCGGTGTTCGTATTCGCGTATCTAATTACACACTTATTGTAACGACGCGTTATTCACGTCGATAATACGCCAGTGGTCGTTACACGCACGCATCGTCGTTTCATACTTCGCGATACGTTTCCGACGTTGTGCCTTGACTGCAGTGTGATAAACGAAAGAATATCGTTTAAACCCGTACCAACGAATCGACGGTCTAATTAACCTTTCGCGCCCTCGTCTCGCCGACGACATTTCCCCCTGGAAACATCACGCGCTGTCGCGTCGTCGTCGTGTCGACAACATGCGAAATTGGCTTTAATGGCACTAGGTACCAATATGTTTATTGATATTTTGTACAATTTTTATTGTAGATAAACGTATTTAGTACATAATTTCTCAAGTTTCCGATTGAAACACACTTTTATTTTATTTATTATTCAAAATACGCATCGACGAAAAATAAAATAATTTTGATTCCATTAGAACCAATTTAAGTTAGCTTTTGTGAAGTGAATAAAAAAATAATCAAATTGATGTGATGACTGAGATGTCTTTTTAGGGCAAAGAGTTAAAATACCCCGTCGATAACCACGATATATGGAACTGGTATGAGAATCTTAGATTGTAAAATAGTTATATTGTTACTACACATGTTAGTTTGTGCTGGAAATTAAAAAATAACTATATTTCTCCCAGACGCCTTTTTATGGCACACGATTAAAAGATACCCTGTTCAGCACCATGATATATGTATGGAAATAGCATGAGAATCCTGGACAAGTTTTAATTGTTGATTAAATTGTATTTAACCACAGTTATATCACCACATATCAATGTTTTGAAAGATCGAAAAGTAGAAAACGTTAGAATACTGTACCTTTGTGATTGATCAAAACAATAACCGATAAAGATATAATCTAGAATATACATTGATTTATATTATATTTACGGTTGTGCTCACAAATACAATACTTACTTCATATTAGCAGCATAAACAAGTTGTTACACTGTCATACTAGAATCCAAGTATGTATCAGCATACGGCAATAGCATTGACAGAACAATGATAATCTTTTAATTGAGGACGACGAGTTAACTGGTCATACTGTTCGCTATCAACAAGACCACAGTGACAATTCAACTCTTTCATCAATCAAATAATTCTTTCACATTATTGTATAATAATATTCACATTAGTATGAACTACATTTACGTCTATTGTGATAAAATGTTGGTTAGATCAATGTTATTTGTCTCCATAAATATTCATGATTGAAGAGTCACTTGGAATTGAAAGTTTAAATTTGGACTGTGAATCGAGGCAAGTTCATTCGATGCACCGGGTGTCGCGCAAAGAAATCGCAGCATAGGATACATATATCGTCATAGGCGTCAATAATGGAGTGCCGCGAAAGGTTAATGAGAGTCGATTTTTAATGATCGCGCGGTCAAGATGTAGCGGTGATATATGGTGAATAAATAGAAACATTGGTTGCCGATGTCGACAATGACTGCCGGCCCACGAGTCGTTACGCGCGTCCGTATTTATACGTACACGTATAAGTCCAAGGTAATCGCGTATGTCACAATGGCGGCGGTGCACGTGTGCGTTGCGGGCGAACCGGTCCGTGTGTATTTACAGTGTACACGCGGCCGATTACTCGCGGCACGCACACGCGCGGTCCGGCCGAGCGAGAGGCTGTGCAACCTCGAGTCATTGATCAACGTAGAAAACGCGGGAAACCTCGGCCAGCCAGTTTTCAAGTAGGAGAAACCGTTGTGGCGATTGCGGCGAGGGGGCGGACACGACAGGAAAACCAGATGCACACACCTAGAGAGTCGCGGCTGTCAACGAAGAATACCGGCGCGGTGGCGGCGACGCTTATAAGGTGAAACCGTGTTTTTGCTCGTCACCGGAATCGATGAATGGCGAGCCAGGCCCAAACAGGCCCGACCAGGCTAGAGATGAAACTAGTCGCGATCCGTGGGATGTCGTCCCACTGAGACACATCGTTTCGTTTCCGTCAGACCGGCCACGCGTTTCCTCGTGCCTTTCGCGATCCTCGCGGAAATTCCGCCAGACGGTTCCCACGGCGTTTGCCTTTTTCGATGACACTAATCGTGGATAGTCGTAGGGAATCGTAGGTGATCTCGAACGCGACGGACGCAGACGACCTGCAACGCGTGGGCTACTCCGTTGACCGCTCGAACGTTCACACCTGGTCGTGACTCGCAAGAGAACGTCAACGCGTCGTGTCGTTGGCGTCGTCGTTGCTCTGACCTTGGTCGATCTTCCGCGTGAACGTAACTCTGCATTCGAAGCGACGCGACGCATTCGTATACTGTCGTTTGTCACTTTCAATTCACTTGTCTATGATTCAATCGGAAGATAACTATTGTTTATTTCTTCACTGTTTTCTGTTCAAGATTAGCAGGTTCTCAACGCGTCGCGTCGCACTGTGTCTACAGTCTAGTCTAGGTGGAAAAAATTATTTTAGTTTGAAAATAGCCTTGACTTTCCGAGATAATTATTGCAAATGAAATACGTAAGTAAAAGTATTCATAGCGTCATTGATTCCACGTTATTATCATAAGACGATCAAAGGATATGTAACAACATGGTTAGGCTATTAACACGTGTCATATATCCAGGTTTTCGTTATGGTTTGTTACTTATTTTGTAATTTAGAATTGTAAAAACAAACCAAGTTGCATGTGGTTGGTTCTGTTTAAACGCTAATGTAAGTAGTAATACTGTATATATACACTGACTCACGGTAATATTGGAACACTTTTAAAAAGACGACAACTTTTTTAAGATCTAGATTAGTTTACTAACTGAGATCACCATTTTTTTTTAACAAATTGCAATCGATCAAACTCATGAAGAAAATGTCAAAGATCAGTTTTAACAACTTTCTTTATCTGGGAAATGATTAAAATGATTCACTACACTATGCATGCAAGTCTTAAAATAATGCTAAAATAGTTTTGGTCAACTTTTCGAGGCAAATACTCTCCTGAGCGACGAAAAGCCTGTTTGTTTTCTACGGGCGCAAAGGCGTTTCACTTCTGCCGCTATCCGTCGGATCTCCGAGTTTTCCCTCAACAATAAGACGTGCCGAATCGGCCTATCTGAAAACAAATCTTCACGCAACGCGGTTGTCGTCGCGTCGGTGCCCTTTCCAAATTTTCACCGGTTAAAATGGGTCAATTAGCTACGCCCCATTTTGGGGAGAATGAATCGCAGTGATCTAAAATCGATCGTGGGTGGTCCGAAGATGTAAACTGTGCCCGCGGGTTTCGCCACGGGGTTCTTGTTGGCCGTCCGGTGCCCATCAAGGCGGATAATCCACGCCAAGCCTCCACAGAATCTTGCCGGAACACTTTTCGCTGTGCCGCGCAGCGAAGAGAACTTTGGGCAACTTTGTGCAACTTGGCGGCTTAAGGCGCGGTCAAGGGGCCATTATGGAAGCGCTAAGGCGGCCATAAAAGTCTTAGCGGCCGTGACGGACCTTTGTAGCCAAAATACTGTTTCTCGGCTGTCGCCAGACTCCGGGAGATGTGAGATCTTTCTCGAGGTAATAATAACAACCGAAGGGATACCGGACGTCACGGTTCTAAAAGTCGAAATGTCCAGGCGGACATTGTGCAAGTTTACACTAGCTACAAAGTAACAAAAAAAAAAACAGTTACGGGGGACCGCGACGAATATCTTTTGCATGTTCCACGAATCATCGGTAGACCTCGGACGTAAAAAATGCTTCGGTGATTTCCAGCTGTGCTCGTCGCGTCTTTACTTCCCGACCTGGGGCGTTGTTATCGTCGATAAACGTCAATCAGCCCGGGAACACTGATGGAAAACCGGCATAATGGGAAAAGAGGAAATTACGTTAAGAGCCTGGTATTGATGAGATTTTGAACTTTCTGTGGACAAAACATGTCGAAAAAAGTCATCGTGGACGGTAAACATATTTGGTATTCACAATTTTATATGTGTAACACTATTTCTAAATTTTATTTTGCTCTCTGTTTTCAATTAGTACAGTAGAACCTCGGTATATAGTTGTATGAAACCCGCTTCCTGCAATTATCGAGGTAACGGTCGAGTCCTCGCTTCTCTTATTGTGTATCGCGTGCCACATGTTTTAACGATATTATCAATTATAAAATTTCCTAAAATATTTCATTTTAACATAATTTACATGCAAAAATAATTTTGTGTTAATATTTTCGGTGGAAGCCGACTCCATTATCACGATTTTTCAAGGATTTCGGATAATCTGAGGAAAAATGTTTGCAACAAAATTTGAACAGTATTTAAACATCTGCAAACTTCTCTAAATACGTAAAATTTCGAAAAAAAAGTTTTTTTCGACAAAAATATATACATTCAACAATTTACTATAGTATGACCTTGCTTCCATAAGTAACGCTAAAAACTTTTCGTGGCAAATACCCCACTGTGCGCCGATGCGTCACCCTGGTCTTAATATCCAGCGGTGTGCCACTAATTTCTGCCGTCGCCGATATGACGGATGTGCCTTGACTAAAGATCGGATTCTTGGTCTCGATCTGGCGGCCGTTTAAAAGAATTACATCGCGTTAACGGCGTGGCGGAATGCAGCGTAAAAAGCGTCACTAAAAAGCATGCCAGCGCCCCGAGACGGGCATTGTCATGCATATGAGCGTTCGGTACACGAGTTACCGATACAATGAACCCTAACTAGCTATTATGCCCCGCACGCCGGTTGCAGGAATTTTCTTCCTCGTAGAAGAGATTTTTTCTCGTGCTAGCTCTTGCTCGTACTCGTCGATCGCACGCGAGTTCTTCGAATCACCGGGAATTCCGTGGGGCTCGGCTCGGCGAACAGCTACTCGACCGTAGAAAATGAAACAGTTTTTACGATCAACATATTTATTTGTTATCGTCCCGGGCAACTTTAAAAATATTTATTGCCAATAAAAGGCGGGACGAAGAAGAGTTTCCTTGGTTTTATGGACCCGCGTGTCCCACCCCTTTCGAGTCGGTTTTATTCGTACAAAACTCAGAGACTTCTCCCGAGTATCATCGGCATCGCGAGACATTGAGACGGTGCGCGCACTGTGTCTCGAAATGTTTCGAACTATTCAGACGAGTTATCCACCGTGAAGCCGTTTCCAGTAGCAGAACAGGTGTAAATTTATTCATTTTCTCGTGTTTTACACGGTAGAGGTAGCACCAAAGGATTCCACCGGTATGGGGAGGGAAAACAAGCGAGCGTACACGCGATCGTTCGCGTCGTCTTCAGGGTGGTTTCTAACCTTGCGAAATATTGCATTTTCTCACGGTTCTAGTGGCCAGTGTCTTCCAGTCTGTGGCGGAAATCAAGAGCCCATTAAGGGAAGTGGCTTAATGACAGGTTAGGAATCTAAACTGCGATTTACCCTATTCTCCTATCCCCCTTTCGTTTCCCGATAGTGCCGGAAAACAATGGCGAAACGGGGGCCCTCCGTAGAACGCGCAAACGCTTCTCTTACAATTGCTTTCCCACCGGCAACGCGATGCGACACATGGCGTCTTCTTTCATCCGGGTAGCCGATGAAAGAAGGTCGCTGGAAGGCGGCGTAGGATGAAGAAGCGACACGCGGTTCGCGGAGCCTACAATTATTACAATTACTGGTAACTACCTGCCATT
This sequence comes from Lasioglossum morio, assembly GCA_916610235.2. Lineage (NCBI taxonomy): Eukaryota > Metazoa > Arthropoda > Insecta > Hymenoptera > Halictidae > Lasioglossum > Lasioglossum morio. Next base: position 10,180,566 of record OU744327.1, read on the forward strand.
TGTTCGTTAATCGTTACGTGACGCACGGATGGCCAGGCCGCGTACGCAACCCTTTGACGGCTTCGCTATTCTACCAACGAGTCGAATATTTTGCGGTTTACCAGGTAAGACTCGACGTAAGAACGTTCGTGATTGCGATGAATCGAACGGATCCGGCGACAGCTGTTTTTCTTTTTTTCTTGTCGATCCGATGAAAAAAAGGTCGAACCAATGATGCAGGCGAAACGTAGAGAGGTAACCGCTGTGAAATTACTGTATTTCGAGCAGGTGCGTGATGTTGGCTTATTAAATTCCTAAGCTATATGCACAGACATTTTCGAGGCTGTGAATATTGCCTCGCGATGTCTGCTTCGCGGTAGAGTTGCCGTTGCGGGGCGAGGCGACTCGAGGGTTGCCGATTCCTTGACGACATCAAAGCTGTCTTGCATCTATTGTTCGCTACATTTGGACAGCTATCGTGTACATGGCAGCCTGGGTAATAGATCTAATGCCGTGCTTGCATCGCAATAACTGATGGCTCATTCTGTTTCGCGCATAGTATGAAAATACTTGAAGCGGCTGTCACTTGAAGCTGTTTTGCGAGTACATCTCACAGTATTTCGCCAGAGATCTATACCTAATTGAATGGGTGTCTGGAAGAAGGGTCTATGTCAGGCTTTTTAAACTTTATAGAAGCGTAATTAAGAACCTATTTTGCTTTAACATTTAACCCCTTGCCGTATTTTAATGAGTCAGACTCGTCATGACGATTTTAACAAAGTCTAGCGAATATGATGTGTTTCTTTTTAGATAAAATAAAATTTGTTGTAATGAATATTTAAGCATTCAAATAAATGTAGCCATACAAAGATATAAATTTTCTTTTCCCTTCTACGAGATTTTTGGGCAAAAAGACGTTTTAATATCTGTGACTCTTAAAGAAAATGGTACGGCAAGGGGTTAATAAAACAAACCGTGGAAAAAGTCACTCTACATTCTACACGTTCTACTATCGAATTTTTCCCAGCTAGAGCTACATCGTGAAAAAATAGTCCACTGTGCGTCGCAAAGCAGTTACAGAAAGCGGAAGAACGCGTGACAAAACGTCGATTCCCACCGGCGTGTTTCATCCCAGTTGTGAAGGTAACAATTAAGCATGCTCGTTTTTTTTTGAACGCTCGTGCGGCTGGCGTGTTTCGCGATTACGGATAATAGAGACGCCGCCGCACCGCGCCACGGCGGCAGACGGCAGGGTTGAAGGAGTACCTGAAAGTAGGCCAAACTGTTCCGGTGCCGGTTCGCCGTAACAAAGGGCGACACTATATGTCTTGCTTAGACTGTGAAAAGCGTTCGTCTCGGTAGAAAATATTGAGACACGCGCCCTGACTTTTGGTCCCGGGTCTGGAATGTTTCCAAAACTTGGACCGATTCCGTGACGAATCCGCCGGTGGATCCTTCGTTGAATTGTCCAACGAATCGGTCCCGGGACCTTCCCAGTTTCTTTGTCAACCGTGAGACAAAGTTTCAGCTCGTCGTTCGGCGGACTGACTTATGTCGTTCATACGTCAGGGCCCATTGTGATAGTCGCCTCGAGCCTTCTTATGCGCTTCCCTGATCGCTTAACTGTGAAGTCGGGACGACGACCCTTTGAAAACGAGCGCGCGAATGACGAAAGCCCTCTGGCATCGTTGACGAGAGCGAGGAGACCGAAAGAAATAAAGAAAGAGAATAAGGAGTGTCGCTTTGTCATAAGCAAAGCGTTCTCCAGTCGTTCATAAGACGTCGTCCGAATTAGCGAGGAAATGGATAGCTTCAATAAATAGTGGAGACAATCCGCCGGTGACGGATCCCGCTCGAAATCATAATAAAGTCAACCTCGTTGCTTACACCGATGCAGGAAAAACCGATGGGGATGAAATATCTGTGTTGACCTCAGGGGCGGGACTTATTTATTTAGGACAATCACGGGAACGTCGTGGCCGAGCACCGAACGGCTTTCGTGCCCGAAAATACAGCGACGTCGGAGAAATAAATTGGTGTAGACATCAGTCACTGGCGGAGCAGCGAGTCGGACGCGGACTCGACTCCTATTGTGCGTTGATAAAAATGCCTTGGGTCCTATTATTCAATCCCATTGCATACGAAACGATATCGGGCCGACATGACGGTATCTCTCGGAAAAGGGTCATCGGTCTTCGGTTGCGTATCGCGTCACAGAACGAGTGCCAGAGGTCTAGACATAGGGACTCCCACCTTTATTGTTACAAATGATACGGCAGTCGATTCGCCTTTGACCCCGACACGGGTGGGATCGAGCAAACAAGAAACGACTTGTCCCTTCTCTGCTCCTCCTTTTCCTCTTTTTCTCCAGGCCCCCTCTCCCCGCAGGACTCTCCCCGTTGGACTGTCGCATCGGTTCGAGAAACGACAAATAGTTCGACGGTGAGCTATCGCTGGTGAAATTCGTCGGTGTCTCTAGTTCGGAGCCGCATCAGCGAGATTCCGCTGGATTAACCTGCTCCGTTCGTTGCGCGCTCCTGAAAAATTAGATGAGACTCGGTCGTTGGCGACGTCGTACTACCCGGCGAACGAAGACGAATTTTCCGTTTAAGGTGAGGGGAACTGTTCAGTTTTGCCGGAAACAAAAACACTGGAAACGAGAGGAAGACGAAAGACGAAACAGCCTATGACCGCCACACGAGTCGCTCTTTATCTGCATCTGCCATGGGTGGCGGCGAGACGCCGCGCCGCCCGTATCGAGACGCGTTCCATTCGATTTTCTGCTTGAAGACTTGCAGACAGGTCCCTATTGATCCCGGATCGATGCATCGTCTTTCCCGGAGTCCGCATGAATTAGCACTTGGAACACGGTTGGCGACGGATCGCGTTACCCGTGGCCCAACCGTGAATTGCATCTGTTGTCTTCGGGTGTTCTGGGCGTTGCGCCGGATGGGCCGATGGGGATCCGGGCCCGCGGGAGAAAGCGATACTGCTGATCGGCACTTCGAACTACACGCGTGTTTTCAATCAAGTCGAGAAGTTCCTGCGACTATACGGCGAACTTCTCCGGCCAATTAATTCAATTTGAATTTTTATTATCATGCCTCAGTTCAACAACTCGGACGACTGTAATCAATCGAAGAAAGAGAGAGATACAGTGTACCCCGCGAACTCTGTCCACGTACTTCGTTATGTTAAACAATAAGTGAAAATCTTTCAAACCAAGGTTATAGGATTTGTAATAATTAACATTTTACATTCGAAGCTATTTTAACTCGAAAATTAAACATTTCTTCCAATCTAGGATAATTCCATTCTATATAACTTTTTTCATTTTATGGATATGAAATTGATATACTTAAATCATTGTTCAAAATATTGTTTACATTATTAAATATATCGGTATCTAATAATTTACTAAACATTTAGAAGAAATGTTTAATTTTCGAGCTAAAATATGTCCGAGTGCAAAGCGTTAAACTGGCGACACTGCTAAAAGTCTGTTTCTCGGTGCCATACTCAAACCAAGAAAAATGATAACAGACTCACACATTAACACGATCGGAAAATCGGTTTAGAAGCGGGGCTGAAGCAATTCTGACTGCAGCGCCGTAGTTTTGTGAAACAATGAAGAAAGCGAAAAGTATTGTTATATTTCAAAGTTCAAATAATAAACTTACAATAAATAGTTTGTAACTTAGGAGCTCTTCTGTGAGATCGTCGAGAAGATCTAACTAACCTTTCGACTACGACACACATACACAGATATATCGGTAACGGATCGAGTGCTGGGCAGGTGCTGTGCAGAGATGCATCAGGTGTTGCGTGTAAATGTTGCGTACAAACATCGGTGAACCTTTCCAAGTTTAGAACACCGTACGTTGCCTATCATAAGATAGTTCCCTGGAGGTGTAAAGTTCAGGCGAAATAATAAAAGGCGGCTTGTTATCCGGAAAAGAATCTAGCCGATAGGTTCCAGCTTGGTTCGATAACAATTTTACACCTTCAATCTCGCGAAGGATCTCCCTCGGATCTGTGACTCACGATCCGAAGGCGAGGGAGGTGGGGCGGAAGATAAAGCGTCTCCGTGGGGGCGGAGCCGGAGACGCAGCTTTTTCGAACGGCTTCGGCTGATCTAAACGACGTGGTTTACGCGGCGGGCGCGAGATCGAAGCTTCGAATCGTCGCGTCGGCAGTACAGAACCGAAGCGACGCCGACTAACCAGGAAGAGGTGGCGGGGAGCGGAGGTGTATCGGGAGTAAAAGTCGAATCGGTTCGCCGCTTCCGCTCACCCTCCGCCGTATTCATTTTTATTAACCGACATTTCTCCCGTAATAAAATCCCGGGCAATCTTCATAGAATCTTTGTGAAACACGCGGTATCCAGTATCGTTTGACCGTCCCCTGGCCTCGCCGCCTCGACGGCCCACCCTCGAAAACCCCACCCTCCGTTTGCGTGGATATAAAACCTGATGGCCGATAACAACCACTAGCGCCCCCTACCCCCTGTCCTCCCAAAACCCTGTGCCTCCCACCCTTCGCTAACGCCGCCACTGTATCCGACACAAAAGCTGTGAGTGGTTCCCGTTTTATTGGAACCATACACGGATACAGATAGGGGCGATATACCCACCCTCTCCACCCCGGCCCGGCAATGTTTCGAGCCGAAGAGGCTGCTGGTCATAGGGAGGTGGTGCGGAAGGGAGACAGGCCAAGACGAGGGGCGCTGATGGTCTGACAATATGCGATCTCCCTCTCGACTCAGTGAATTTCTTATACTCGATATACGCGCACGATGGGAATGGTTAAAGGGCGGCCCCCTCTCCTCACCTCTTCACCCTCTTTATTCGAAGGAATCGGTCTCGTCAGAATCGCAACGCGTTAAGGGTTGTCGATGGGTTAAGCAACGATTCCGAGGCTCTGTCAGAATTTCGAGGCAAGGGTCCTTCAATCGTCGATTAGGGTGATCAAGGTTTGGAAGTTCTGCGGTGCACAGTAGGGTGTTTCGTCCGAAAGATCGGGAAAATGTTGGTTTCAAAATTTTGTGTAAGTCGTAAAATTTTTGATGTTCCATGGAGTTAAAGGTGTAGGTCTAAAGAATAAGGCTTCAGTATTGTTTTTTGTATACTTTTACACCCGTAAAGTACTCTACTACACGAAACACTAGAGATTTTATAGTACGCTTTGCGTTCTTAAATAGTTTCTGAAACAACGTTCATTCATTAGTGATTTTCAAGTGTTTTAAGGAAATTATAATTTACATAGATTGCAGAAGCTTTTCAAGTGAGCATACAGAGCACTTTCACACAGATTTCATTTCATTATCATATAAATTAGTATAGTTATTAGTATTTGGACACAATCAATCATTCTGTAAGTTTTATTAATATTATAAAACTTCATTAACGATTTTGTTACACTATTGAGTAATATCCGGTGCTCTTTCTGGTACCAGATTTTCCCAGATTGAAGATTTACAACTAATTTAAGTAGAAATGAGCATTAACGGTCGCGGCGTGTGTTTCCTGATGAAAATAAACAGTAAAAATGAAAAAAATTTCTTAATAGTTGTGATCAAATACATCCGCATACAAAACTTCGAAGAGGGTAAAATCTAATGGTAGTTAAGCGTACGTAAGTAGCTAAATCAAATTCATTTTCTTGAAAACGAAGCTTCGAATAAAATGATACTCCACACTTTCGAAGTATTTCTGAAGCAAAGACAACCCCCGAGTTAGTCACTTTCTGAGGATGTTTTATAAATCATGATGGATAATTGTATAAAAAATAGACTACAGCAAAAATTAATGTCGTGGTATAAACAAAAAGAAAGATGGATGGAAAAATCCCAAATTCGATGAATATAAAAATATCTTCTCATACCTATTTCACAAATGTAGAAATGCTATAAATGCATAGAAATCTACCGGTTAGTATCCACTTGATCAGAGTCGAGCATTTGCAAGAAACCATTCAACGTTGTTAATACTTTTGTGGTTATAGGATTTACCGTACAAGTTTCGAGACAATCAGGATGTCCTATCGCGGTCAATTTAACCCGAAGGAATTACAATTTTTCGGTATGCTAGACAGAAAGCAGTCGTTTTGGTCGGCTCGGGTTGCTCGTTTCGCCTTAGCAGATTGAATTTGGGCGCGAGCACAGTCGCGATTCGTCGCGCAGCCCTGGAAAATTGGCGGGTCTCCAATGCAGCTTGGGTTGTGTTTCGAATCGCCAACATTCGGGCGGTAGGTGTGCGCCGGGCGATATAGAATTGCTCGGAATAACAGTTCCGACGTTCTCCCCGCCACGGCTGAGCAGTAAGCATCTCTGATAATACAGTAGGGATATCATGGAGAGCTCTTGATATTTATGCGCCATAAAAGTCCTGTACACGGGGAGGGCAACGTTCGAATCAAGGGTGCTGACCGGACATCGATTTCGGGGAAGGCCAAAACGGTCGGTTCTTCGTGGTCGTACCGTTCCAGGGTTCTTTTGTCCTTGTCGCGCTGCGCCGGTGTCCCTGTCACCGCTGCACGCGCGCCCTTCCTCGTCTCTTCCTTTCATTTATGAGCGGCGAAGTGACCGATTTACTTACAATGGCCGTTGACAAGGAGCCGACGGGGTAGCTCGATTCCACGGGGATGACGGCGCACCGTGCAGGGAGATCAAACGAGAGATCTCGAATCGCCACTCGATCCTTTATACGCCATTACGCGAGCCCCGCAGCCTTCCTGATTTAAAGTAAATATCACGGTATCGAGTATCCCGATTTACGAGGCTCCCTCTATTCATATCGGACGCTGGTCGACACTTTGTATGGGCTGTGCCAGTTATTCAACAGGAATAACGATAGAATACCGCGGAACGTGAGAAACGAGACCGGGCCGCGCGCGCTACCTGTGTTTTATATCGATAAATGCTGAACAGAATGGAACGTGAAAGAAAACATCGGGGAATGCCGTAGCTGGTTTCGTCAGAAACGTCGTCGCATAAAATGCCGACGGTATTAAGGCCGACGTGTACAATTGTGTCGTAACGGTCTTCGCGAAGCGATCGTACCACTTTTTTTTTTCATTAATCCGACGACAACGAATTCACGGACAGTGGCGCTTAGCCTCCTTTCTGCAACGAAGCAACGAGTCTTCCATACCGTCCTCATGAATTCTGTTTTCATTTACCTCTCCGACGACATTGCAAGCTCTCGTCGCGTCGTCTCACTGCGGCCTGCGTATACTCCCTTATTAGGACACCTGTTGTGTCCAGAGAAAATGTAACGTTTCACGAGAATCGCATGCTTGCCATCATTTTTCTTAACGTATGTTCGAGTAAACGTGGTCTATTGACTGATTTCAGGGCTTCACGGCTCGGCGACTCACAGCAGTGTACAGTTCTCAGTCCTGGGAATGTTTGGGGTAGGTTATATCCTTCTAGAAAACTGTCAGTATCAGGTGGTCGCCTTAATTTTGTAAGAAGGTCGACTATAATGCTAGCGAAACTGGTGAAGACTTAAAAATCCAAGTCTATTTAATCAGTCTATTAAGTATCATGTCATAGGAGGATTGGCTGTATATTAAAAACAACTGTAATTTTACTCAATTTTTTGTATCTACAAGCAATCATTTATTCAATGAATAAACTTTTTCCTCAATTTTCCTTCATTTCCCTAATTTCCTTCATTATGAAATGACCTCTCAAATGAATTTTACATGTACGTAATCTTAGTAATCAAAAAAACAGTATTACAATTAAAAACAGTATATTTTCTTCTCAGGAGATTTTAATACTTCGCCAATCGAATGAGGAGATCTCCCCACTTTTTACGTTCGCTGTGAGGCACGCGGTTGGTTAAGTGTTAATATTTTGGATAGTTTTATGGGTTTTAACTAGTCACCGTAACTATTGTAAGACAAATTTAAAAACTTATTTTAGAAGTAATATCTATATTTAAAACAGTTTGGTGACGAATAACCATTATCGATGACCACATTTTTATTAGACCTCTAACTGTATTAACAGTACTGAAGAGTAGTACTCATTGATAATATGAAAAATCATATAGATTATAGATTTCATGCTATTATGGCAATTAGTACACTTTTAATACAGTAATCAAAAAATTTTACATTGGCCACTGGTAATCAAATTTAAATTTCCGTCGAAAATAATGGTTACTGGTAGCTAAAAATTTTAATTATTCATAATTAAACTATGGATTGTATCCATTTATGACAATAATGAGTGACTGTAACAGCAAACAATAAAAAGAGTACAAAAATTTAAGAGTGACAATATATTTCTTAGAACTTAATGAAGCCATTGAATATTCCTATTTGATTCCTCAATCTGGCAATTAATGCATACGATTTTTATTTTGCATAAAGATCTGGTAAATAAGAATTTTGTAATCATTTCGTTTTTTGTGAAATGTGTTTCATATTTAATGATATTTGGCTTCCATTTGAATAAAAATTAATTTTTATTCAGCTTTTTCCAAGAAGATGTTGAACTCACTGTCATTTTGAACCTGTGATTTTAACAGTTTGACAATTTCAGTGCGGACGATTGAATTGAGGAAGACCAGGATGTACATATACAATACTCATGCGGCATTGTTCACCAGCTTGCCGTTGGATGACGTCCCTCCGAGTGCTAAACGCTGCTGCGCCGTATAACCGGCAACAATAAAGCGTCTCATCGAAAAACTTTAAGCACACAATGCGCGAAACGTCAGGTTTGAAAGGAACGAAGTGAATGTGCCTTGTACCCATGAATTCACTCTCTTGGAGGAGCGGTTGGATCGCGCTTAGACGATTAATAACTGGAAACGAGCGAAACTTCGCTCTCTCGCGTTTCCCGCTAAAATACCTAGGCTATTTTCTCTCCGCAGCTCCCTTGGGAACTGACGTTTACAATTTGCGGGAAACAGCAGGCAGTGTTATTTTTCCGCATGCAGAAGTCGCGGTGGCGTTCCTTGTACGCGCGAGAAGGAGATGAGTTTTCTGACGATAGGCGGACAAGGACGAGTCGAGAGGAGAGAGAACGGAGGATCGGCCGAACGGTTGTGTACACGAGCCGTGTACCTCAGCCTCGCGAATTTTTCCGGTGGATCCGTTATACGGTTGCATCCGAATCCCCATTCCTGAGGGACTTCAGAAACGGCAGACGGGTGGTCGCGGCCAATCTCGATAAAACGCGCGAGCAAGAAAAAGAGATGGAAAGAGAAAGGGAGAGAGAGAGAGAGGAAGAAAGAATAAACGGAAAAAGGATCCGACGCGACGCGCGGAAGTCGGGATACAGCAGGCGAAGAAGGAAACGTCTGCTCCTGGTGGCGTTTTAAGCCACGTTTGCCTCCACTCCGTGCGATGCGAGAATGTTTGCAGATACTTCAAAGATATCGTTGGCGCACAGCGCAGCCTGAAAGTTTTTCCAGGCTAGATTGAATAAGCAGAATTGATGATAAACATGAACCTAACTTGTTAGTTCCTTGCCATGTTAGTCCCGTGATCAATGAGGAGAGACCTGGGCAATAAGTTCCGATTTTGAAGAAACATATAAAATGACGTAGAAATAGTATAGATATTCTCAATTTTAACGATTAATTTATTGTTGAATGTATGATATTCTAAAATTGAAACCTTAAAATTAAAATATTATACGTTGTGGGGCATGTTGTTACTAAAGTATAAAATTTGCTAATAACTGAAACTTTAATGAAACATTTCATTTGTTTAGGTTAATATAAATATGATAACCTTTCTTTCATATCATATAAAATAAGCAAGATATTTCAGATGATCAAAATAATAAACGTTTTCAGGCTTGTGTTTATAGCTAGTACATAATTTTGAAATTACTCTTACGAAATTGAACAATACAAAAGTCAATTTTGGAGGTTTCCAGAAATGTTCGATAGTTTGACTTGTTGTTGAGTTGTATTACTGAATTTTCGAAAACTTTTCAGCCGTCTTACTTGTCATTGAGTTGCACTACTGAATTTCGTGCCACTTCCTTCGATATCATATTCTCTTAATAGAAAACTCGATTTTCGAGGCTTTTGAAAATTTTACGGCCGTCTGGCTTTTCATTGAGCTAAATTACTGTCGTTAAGTTGTACTACTGAATTCCGTGCCGTCTCCTCCGATTCTACAGCATTACACAAAACAAGTTAGAAATGTTTGGTTTAGCTCTTTCGTGGGCTAACTATTGTGCAACAGTAACAAATTACGACTGCATATTCATAAATAAGAAGACGAACAAGTCAAGTGGGATAACTTACAAGTCCTTCGTTGTAGCAACGTGTCCAACGTGCGTAAGACAATATTTAAATGTTGGGAAACTATGGTTGGGCCGACGTAGTGTTTTCGTACGTAACATTGGATATTCGTTAGCAATTGTCATAAACTTTGCGGTCGTAGGTACTATGTTGGGAATGTGTAGGCAAAAACAGTAACTAAAGCCCAAGTAATTCCCAATAGTTGGCTACCGTTTGCCAACCATAAATGCTACTAAGGAATAAAGTCGGGGGAAAATCGGAGAAAAGAGGAAAAGACAAATGGACGGACGGAGGGAGAAGGATATACAGGACGAAAGGTAAAGATTTAAATGGCTCCTCGCAAAAAGCATTTAGCTATTCCCCGTGGCAAACGACCATGGCGAAATGGCGAGAGAGAGAACATATTTTAAACAGATTTCCCTCTTCCGTGCACGATATATTTATGTGCCGTGGAACCGGCAACCAGGAACCAGTGTATACTAACCTAGGGGTGTGTTGCCGCCACTGTTCAATGCTCTTCGAGGACTCGCCTCTTTTTCGGGGGTTTCGAATTTAAAAGGTTTAAAGCGATTTCCCAGGGGTTGGTGCGACGGATTCCCGGTACTCGAATGTTGATCGACTGCCGGCGACTTCCTCTTTCCTTTCTCCGAGGAACTCTCTTCCGTCTGCTTCTGTGTCTCTTTGAAGTCTAGATCCATGATCATTCCTTTAATTTAATATACTACAGGGTGGGGCAATAACTCTGTCCACCTTGAACATTTCCGTTACTGGTAATAATATAAAAAAAATGATTGTATACAAAAGTTGTGTGCTATAGAGGGGGAAATATTGTAATGTAAGCCCTTTTTGTGAGCGCGAAGGCGTTTCGAAGATTTCTAGATTATCTTGATTTCTTTAAATAGAATGTCCTACTTTTTATGACTTTCATATGTGTTAGATCTAGTAGAAGAATACATAGAGGAATGACTACTACTTCTACCTTTAATTACGTCGGACGGTAAAAATTGAAGGCCTTCGCAAAATTTTGAAATCGACTCCTTTTCAATTTTTCGGGCCAAATACCTCACTATGCACGGTGCTGAAAAATTACAAGGCAAAGAGTGGTGTAACGTGCGAGGATCCGTGCAGCTTGAATCCTGTTATTCCGCTGGGCGCGATAGTAACTTTTACGAAGCCTGATAGTGGGTAGCGCGGTTATAGCGAGCTGTTGCTGAATATTCCATCATGGGATTAGGAATGTCCCGTCGTAAAACGGCGCGCGTGATCCTCTTCGTTCGAGGAGAAAACGCGGCTGGGCGTTCTCGCCCGTTCGCGGTTCGCGCGATGGTTCGCGAAATCAAAGCCGGCCGCGGACAATAGATCTCTTTGAATCCAGCGGGAGGGTCGTAAAGCACGGGTGCGAGCGTCGATTTAAGGACGCGCCCTGCGATTGTGCTAACGAATGCGAGGTCGTAAACGGATTCCATGCCTCGAGAAAGAAACATGGGAACGGGGTCGGCAGACCATTGAGGGGGCGGGAGACTCGACAACCGAACTTGTCCTTCAAAAACGCGGCAGGGAGGAGGAGGAGGAGGAGGAGGAGGAGGATGGAGGCTACGAACGCCTTTTCTAATGGAATTAATGTGCTCCTTATAACCCGCCCGGAGCACAAGATTTACCTTTCATCCCGGAGAATATGTGATCAGGGTATTAGTGCCTCTGTATTATTAAGAGATGAAAACTGAAAGTAAGAGGACGGAACGACAGGAGAAGGAGAGGGTGGAGGATAGGTCGTACGTAGGCCGGAGTAGTTGGAGGGGGAGTTTGAAAGTCCTCTGGCAATGGAGACGTTTTCCTGATTTCAATGCGTAGGCTGATTTAAAATTCATCAGCCTCTTTAAGGGCTTATTTTTCTGCTAGCGCTCCAGGGTATTTATTTTTTTCTTGTCAGGACGAAGACGAGGAGGAAGACGGTAATCCTGTATTCCCGGTGCCGACCGAGTGGAGCATCTTCTTTTGTTGGGCGGCCCGAGAGGGTAGGATTTTTAATTTCACGTGGCCGTGCGTCTCTCGTGCTCCACTTCGTGCCCTGGCAAGGGCAGCGGTTCGCGAACCACGCCGTTCTCTCCGTGTCGCGGCGCGGCGTCTGCGTCTACGCTTCGTCGTAAAATAAATTGAAATTTCGAGTACTCGTTCCCTGAGAATCTTCCTGAATTACTTCTTATCGCGACGGCGTCTCGCGTGCTTCGTGGGTTATAGATTTTTAACGTGAATCCGGCCCGCGATCTTATCGCCGCCGTTTATCTCAATTCAGGCAGAAACAATTCCCGCAGAGCGGATACGATGGTGGTGTTGGGTGCTGGGGGTCAGAGCAAACTCCGAACTCACTCCGGAAAAACCTCTGGCAATTTTTCCGGGAGCAAATTGTATAGATTGCATTAAGTGATATCTCGGCGAAATTACAATACGCTACATTTGACTTGGAATTTATAATATCTTCGCCAGCACCGTAGCCAACCAACCACCCAGGGACCTATATGTATCGCGCGAGACGTCGCACTAATGCGCCCCCGTACCCCACTTTCAGACTCAACCAATAACACGCCGGCAGATTAGGGAGCAAGCTTTTAAAAATACTCGAATTGGCAGCCACCCTTGTTTCGCTCCTCCGCTTCGCTCGTGTGCCAGTCAATTGCGGATATTACGATTACAGTCCCCGGCGATCGACTTACTTCGTATAACATCGGGAGAACATGGATGCCTCAAGCCACATTTGCATTTAACCTTCGATTGCAGTGTTGCGGGATTTATTGAGCCAAATAAACTTATTATTATTATTATGTTAACTTTAAATTTTTATATTAGAAGCCAATTTTTTTTTTAGATGTTATTAATGGTACCATCGAGATATTCTCGAAGCATTGAACGATACACTTAGACGTAATTTTAGCATAAGCCATTTCCATGGTATAAACTCTCAAAGTTGTTGGATCACAGTTGGTTTTTCAGTTTGTTCGAAGGTAATTGAACTAACGCAACGAAGTACATAAATAGTCGAGGATTCTAACATTCAGTAGCTGCAGGAACTTTTTCAACTTAAAAATTTTAAGTTGATCTTTGTAGGCCTTTTTTCCTTGGCAATTTAAAATGGGACACCCTGTATGTTCAACCTATATATACCGCAGTTATTTCTATATTGCTTATTATGAAAATTTGAACCTCCATAATTTTGAGCCCGTAGTTGGTTTGCTTGAACAACGGAGAAAGGGAGGGTATTTTAAGTACATTCTTTAATTGCCAGATCTTACTCGGCGAAGTAGCAGGCCGGCCCGTCGTTTCCCTCGTTGGTCCGCTTAATCCAAGATCAACAACGATGCGACGAAATTACAGTGAATCAGGGAAGGGGGTCCCAATTGCAGGGGTTCCGCAGGTATTCCCCTGCAGGCGCGTTCACTTTCTAATAGCCGGTAGCCGACAGGGTCGACATACATACATAGTTCTACACGTTTTCTCATTGTTACCGGCGGAACGGCGAGCATAATTGTGACAGCGCGTAATGGACAATGCCGAAATCCCTGCGTCCCCTTAGTCAGCAAAGCACCGCCACGCCGCACTGGAGAGATGTTCGAGCGTCGCCCGTCGCGATTAGCCACGGGCGCGGCCGAATCAATGTTATATCGAAATATTAGCAGAGACTCGGCGAGGCACTGGGTACAACGTACGCCCTATTACCGCGATTAGCATACGCTGACAGCCGGCCACGCCGCCTCTAAACAAGGGGGCAGGGGGGCAACGACGTAACCCATCCCGTCGTATCGGGTGTGCAGTTCGGTGGAGACACGGGCCGCGGAGATACCGCTGCTAACCCGATTCGATACTGGCACAGGGTGAGGTGGCTGACTGCTCGATGCCGTGTAACATATTGCGACAAGCTATGCAGAACATTAGGCCAGTGACGCCGACTGATGCTGTTCGGCCACTCCGCGCTAATGTATTCACGCATATTTGTGTCCTGACCGGGGTTCGACACCGCTCCGTTGTTCCGCGGAACATCGTGCGACGACGAAACGAATTTTGTGTACGCCCGCGTGAATAACAAATCATCAACGCCCATTTCTAACCTGTGGTTACCGTGACTAGACTTGACAAACAATATTATTGAAAGGGTTCCGTCCCCAATTGTTACATTTCTGTCACTTTCATACGATTGTGATCAATGGGAAACTTAGTAATATGTAATTGCAAGTCAATGTGGAGAAAACTGTTACCTAGAATTAATTTTTAAATCTGTCTCGTACAAAAATGAAAGTTTTAAATATTGTTCGCGAAGTCGTTGGTGTAAATACAATAAGTGAAATAAACGACAGTGCCTATATTCATTGTTTCTATCTTATGATACAGCAACAGCGGCAGACCGTTAATTTTAGGTCCCTGGGCCAACCCAAGTTAACTCAAGTACTAACAATTTTTGTACGATATACCTTTTCTTTAGTTGGTAATTTAAATTGTTTTTATTTTTTTCACCGCGAAGGGGATCCTGGGCTGCTGCCCATGTCCAGATTCGCCTCTCTATAGTAACCTTGTTTACTACTTAACCCTCATCCACACGACGTGGAACCCGGGTACCTATTTCGAATTCATTTAGAATAGTACAAAAAATTACCCGTGTGGATGAGGGTTAAACCAATAAGTTAACAAAGGTAAAATGTTCCAAGGCAGCAGTGGCATCTATAATCGCTGAGAATGTGTAGGTACACATATTCAAATTGAACCAAAGTAATTTCTGTACCACTTAAAAGGAGGTGCTTGACTCTTCCTTCATAGAGGAACCAATTTTTCTGAACGAGGCTGGGGAATGCGAGAGCCATGATTAGGGGTGGCACAATGCGAGCGCATTTCCTCATCTATACAAATAGTATATTTATTCCCACGCAGCGTGTATCTTCATCCTCGACAAACACGGGCATGCCTTGAAAAGTAACGGGCGCTTGCGTCTCACCCTCCGCACGGGCCCGGTTTGTTTATTCCATGAAAAAAAGATTCCCCCGGCTGACAGGAAGGAACATTTCCGCGAAGAATCTGAAGCGATGCCGGTCGCGCTTGTTCCTCCCCCAGAGCTCGTTGCCCGGTTGCTCTCCCGTCAGGTTCTCGGTTCTCCTGAATTATTTCGCGCTTTGTAATTACGCGGGATCCAGCCGGACGCCGAGGAACGGGGACGTCGTTGGTCACAGTGATTGCGTGCAGTAGCCTGGGCCGGGTCGGCCCGGGGAGAAGATACTTGCAGTAACCCGATTCGATGGTGGACGGGGGTGGGACGCTCGTCGGATGGTGTGTAACATATTGCGACAAGCTATGCCAAACATTACGCCGGCGACGTCGACTGATGCCGGCTAACCAGCTCGCAGCAGTAATACAGACCCGTCGGTGTGCCATGCCGATGAGCGTGGGTGAAACTGTCGCGCGTTTGTACGAATGCACGCGAACAATCCCCCGGCTCTGATAGGAGCGCGCACGGCCG
Organism: Lasioglossum morio; assembly: GCA_916610235.2. Classification (NCBI taxonomy): domain Eukaryota; kingdom Metazoa; phylum Arthropoda; class Insecta; order Hymenoptera; family Halictidae; genus Lasioglossum; species Lasioglossum morio. The sequence continues at coordinate 10,196,316 of OU744327.1, forward strand.
CGGGAATAATTATCACACGCGCCCGGTCGTGTCATCTCGTTTCGCACGTTGACGAGGCATTGTTGAAGCGGGCCGCGACGCGCGATCCTTACGACGACTGGATGACAGCTCGCTAATAACCGGCATTAATCGAGAATCCCACCCGACCAACCGAGCAAGACGCCGAACCGAGCGAGCCCCGTTGCCGTGGACACCAACGCCGACGTCGCTTTCACCGAATTCTCTTGAATAATAGCTGCATCGGTTGTGTTGCTCTCAATGGGTATGTTTTCGATCGACACGAAGGCGGAAACTGCAAGTGGAAAACGATCTTTTCACAGCGTGTCCTGGCACACTTTGCGCAACCCGCTTAATCGACTGTAATTTGATCAAAGTTGTGTTACACGACATTTAGAGTTCATAGCAATGTGATTGTACTGAATTACAGTCACTAGCGACACTAGATTTGGGCACTTTCATAATGATGACTTTTTTAATATTGGCCCATACGATCTGGATTTGCTTGACCAGTAAAAACGGTTAGTTTACTACAGGACGTGAAAACAAAGGTTCTGAAACAGTTGCGATTGGTCGGGATTGCAGAAAATTAGTTTATGTCCCATTTAAAATTCGAGCAAATATCCCGGAAAAATGTAAACGATATTACTCAATATTTTAGATAGAAATTATATGGTGTCGTGGTGTCAGTAAGAAACTGTTATTTATTCGACCTTTCAATTATCTTGAACAGGTCGATAAAAATCAACTTATAATTATTAAGTTTAAACCCATATTTTTATTTATATATTATTATTGCTAGCATCGAGACGTTTTGTAAACTGTCAAAGTTCCCGGTCACCGCAAGTTTTTCAGTTTATTCAAGGTCTTCTCAAGGTCGTATATGTAAAACACTGTTTCACATAATTCATTCGAGATATTTGTCCTGGGCATTCGACATGGGTCACTCTGTATACTTGATTAATAAAATTTTATCTTTAAATGTAAGCGTTTGTGTGTTACTTTCAAATCAAACACGAAGATCAAAAATTAAATAGTATGTCACAAAAATTTGTAATATCAAAGAGTGATAGCTCTCACATAATAATATAAGTTCGTTACTTAACGGTTATTTGTAACTAATATGTTGCACTACACCAATGTTGCATACGAGTGGATCTTCACGAAATTATAATTAACTTCAGTTTATTCATTTTGTATTTGAATTCTGTATAATTCACGTTAAAGTTTTGTCGTAAAATTGGTTAAAAATCTTTTTAACCATGCATAAGAAATGGTTCAAAAGTGACCATACGTCTATACCATGTATAGGCAATTCATTTTACTGTCAAGCTCGATGTATGCATAATCGGTCTACTGATACTTACACATTACAGAACGAACGTTTCTATTACGGTGTGAATGCAAACGTCAGTATCGATTACTATTGATCAATAAGCGTACAAATACAGTAATGCGATACAGTAGCTCTCTAGTTTCCAAATACGGGACGATATTGTGCAAGTATGATGTTACATGTACTCTTACTCGAAAAATTTCATTCAGTAAGGGACTGTTCTAAATGTTGGCACAGTACTTTTTTCAAATTAATACACTGGGAACACCAATGCAATGGCTTTCAACCTTATTTCCGTTTATTAAAAAACCAAGCAAAGGCTAAAGATATATCCAAAATAGTTTTATTGTGTTTCTTATTGATTCGATTTCAACTAAAAAAATTTCAACCCTGATCGCGTAAACATATCTAATTTCCTGGACATTTAATGTAATTTAAATGTCTACATAGAATTGTGCACTTATTGCTATGTGAATTTGTTTTTTAGGTGTGTTTTGAAATAGCGTTTTTTGTAAAGGTAGGGACACTCGTGCCGTATAAGTTCGGACACAAACTTTTTTCTGTGTTGTCTTTATAAAATTGGTTATAGAGCTCTTTATCCGTTACCGCTATCGCGTTATACTTTTGCAACAAAAATATAGCTGGCAACTATATTCAACAGTATACATTTTTTACATAATTCTCATCCTATTAAATTTTAATAGCTAAGACACAAAACGTCTTCCAACCTTTATGACGATCCCTTATCATAAACAAAATAGAAATAATTTAGGCGTGATTCAAGTGCGATTCTTCGGTTCCCAAATGATCCGTACGAAGAAGGGAAACCGATGAATACTTGCAGAGCCGAGGTAGACTAGGTCGTTCGAGTCGGAAGCCGAACAGAGTCGCGATAATCGCAGCCGCGAGCGAATTTACATTGGCACGATCGGTTTGCAGGAGAACGGATTTGCATTCGAGACGGAGGCAGCCCGGTGGATTCGGTGGAAAATGGCTGGAGCGCCGCCGCCTAAGTGCAAGGATAGCGGCAAACGACGTTACGGGGTTGACGGACTCATTACGCGGCGGTTTGCATATAGAGCACACCGACAACCGGGGCGGATCTCTATACACAACTCGAACACGTAGTTCCAAACGAACGGATGTGCAGAGAGCAACGGACACTGACTGACTACTACACGAGTAATATGGATTTGAGGGGAGGCTGGCACAATAGTGCCACTAATGCACAATCACCCCCACGTCGCCACCACGTACTCCCAACCACCGACCCCCTCCGGCAAACTACCTATACAGACCATTCAATATTGGCCGGAGCTCTAGCTGCTGGGTTGTCCACGGTTAATGGCGCGATATTAGTCCACCCTGAAGAACTTTGTTAAAACATGCTCTCGTCGCAACTTTCAGATCGCGACATGGCATTTCTTATTGTTCCCATACACTCTCGATCACTGATTCAACGATCTTGTTCCTATTCCTCCTTCTAAATCTGCTGTTATATTATTCACCTGCTTTATCAGCTACCTAAGTCTTCAGTTGGCTGGTGTACAGAAAAATAATTCTAGAACGTCTTGGTACATTGTGTTAGCACAAAAGATATTAGGTCGTAATGTAAATATGTTAGGTATCTTTTTATTTGTTAATTTGTTGTAAGTACTGAATTATATTCAATATTTTGTGGAATTCCTGAGTGCAAGTCGGTCCGTTTTAATCATTTACATATGTACAATTACAATGAATCCTAACTAAGAGTGCCTAAAGTAAGTCGCAGTAACCTAAAGTGCATCAGGATAATTTGCGTTTTATTAATTTTATTTCTGCGTAGGTACCTAATATTTTCGAAAATATCAAGGCAACCATAATTTTTATTCTAGACGCCGCATATTGTTTTGATGCACTAATACAACCGTGTTGAAAAGACAAAAATCAACGATACAAAATATCTTTCACTTCATATTAAAAACAATTTCTCTACGAACACGGTTTGTAGTTACATCCTAGATTCGATCTCTAATGCTGCAAACGTATTTGATGATTCGATTGCCAAATTTTGCACACATGCAAGCCACATAATATTTACTTCTTTAAGAGAAAAGAAGACGGCGATTACCTGTCTTCAGACTCCTAAAAACCAGATATCTTTTCAAACGACTAAAGAAAGGAAAAACAAGTTTACATATCCGGAAACCATATTCCTTCCGCTATTCAGGAAAATCCCCACGATGAGACTTCTATCGATTCGGGAGCACAGTCGGGATTCTATGCGGTCAAATAAACTGAAATCAAGCTAAATCTCGCGTCTCGTCGGTCCGCGGCGGGGGCGTATCGATGTCTGGTATCCAGGAGGATCAAAGGACCGAGCCGCGTTCACGAGACAGCGGCGATTCTCCGTAAACAGAACGTCGAAATGCGGTCGGCCATTTCGACGCGGCGCACGGCGGGATCACGAATAACACGGTGAGTCTCGCGCTGGGAGTACAGGGGAGCGTCCGTGAAATGGTCATATTGTGCAGCAACACTTCGGCCCGATATCCGCGGCGGACACCGTACAGCCCTGGACCGGTATCAGCACGGCCCATTGCTCGCGAATCCGACCAATTTCCTGCATCCGGATCTGATCGTCACTTTACGACGCGTGTACCGGGAGTGACCATACGACCGGCATTCTAACCGATGCGATGCGATGCGTCCATCCACCTAGAGTCCCTGGCTCGCTTGTACTAAACCGCGTATACATGTACATGACCGGCTCATACCCATCGACCATGCCCTATGTACCCGCTGATAACGTACGTATCGTGCTCCCCGTTTTCAGCATAATCTGACTGATTGGCGGCGGACAACCCTACGCGATGGGATCCCGTTACCAGACTGACTCGTTGTGGCTACTCGGTGCACGGTTCCCCCTGGTCGCAAATCTTCTTTGAAACTGATCATTTTACAGTTTTTCGTGCGCCACACTGTAGGGTCATGGCTCCGAAAACCTAGCAGGAATTCGAAATATGAAAATTCATGATTATCCGCCAGTTAATTATACAATAGGTAGGAATATACTCTTGTAGAAAAGTGACCTGCTAATAACAGACTAAATCTAAACTGACCACGTGGTTCACCCTGTATATTCTTTCGCCAGTTTGTAAAAAAGTAGTAAATAGTAACGAAGAATGGAATTACTCGCTGTAGCCTCCACTAGCTGCCACGATCTTCTGAACCCGCTGTAGGCTCACCTCCTCCTTGTCCATGTGCTGGGTCGCTTTAGCGTTGTGATGCTTTGCATTTTCCTTTACCTTTGATTACGTCCCACATGTAAGAGAAACTTTTGAATTTATCTCGACGGTCAATCATTTTCCACGTAAATAAGAATTGTTGAAGGGGGAAACGGGCACGTGAGAATCCTTATACTGGACACCATTGGTCGCAAGCTCTTCTCTTAATTTCATATTGCAAAGTTCAAACACGATTGACCACTGTGTATCCCTGTTGGAGGGAGCTCTATCGGATCAGCGTGTTGATTACATCCACTGGTAAAATGAAATTCCTGCTGAAAGAGTGTCTCTTTCGGTTAATAAAAAGCGTGCACCGAGCGAGGTCCGTAAAATAGCCGGGTCGCATATCGGGGTCGCATATTGGGGTCGAAATCACGGCGATCGATGAAGGGGGAGGATTCACTGTAAATTACATAAACCGAGGAATATTGTCTTACCGATGAAATTCATTTATGACATACTCACGAGCATAATCAAGTTTGTCTGGGGTGGAGGAGACAGGTCACCGTCGACAAAGTGGCTTCTCCCGACTGATGTAGGAAGCGACGAAAGCCGGAAATACCTACGTAGGTAAGGCGGAACTTCAAAGAGGGTGAGCGCTCGAGGTGGTGAAGGGGTGCCGAGAACATCTCAACGAAATTCTGCCGCCCCCTCCGGCAGAGTCGTGTTTTATCGCATTATTTATTGCTGCGAACTGCGGGCTTTTCCTGTGGCACCCATCACCAACCACCTCACTGCCGTCTTTCCATTGGTGTGGATCACACACACGCACCGAGCCAGCGTTATTGATGGATTCCTCCCTTATGAAATATCTCGGAGCTCCGTACGAATTTATTGCGAGCAGTTCGACGTGCTTTATATCGTATTGTTCATGATAAACCCGCACTGATATCCCTGGGATGCTCCACGATCTCCTAAAAAGCCCCCGATGAGCCGTTATGCGATTCTTTTCCCGTCTCCCCGTCTTTCCGTAGTCGTCCGCGAACGAACGAGTCCCTGTGCGGACACTACCAACCCTGAGTACTCGCATTAGCGGGGAAGAAAATGTCTCCATGGTTGTTTCCGCGATCGGAAGATAAAAACGACAATCTTCCGCGACTAACGGTATCGTTTCGCGCAATATCGTCGACGTTTCTAACGACCCAGCGCGAAATAAAACTGGGCAATCAGCGAAACTGTTTGCTGATCAATATTTAGCATAGCGGTAGCATTAGGACAAACTTTGTAATTGAATTTCATCAGACTATGATATTATCTAAGATACAGGGTCGTTTATAGGGATTGCAATCCCGCGGTATTTTCAATCCCGCGGGATTGATGCGGGATCAGCTTCAATCCCGCGGGATCCCGCGGGATCCCGCGATAATCAGGAGTTTGGTTGTTAGATCAATTAAGTGTATACAAAAGCTTTAATCTTTGTTTACTGTTCTTGTATTTATATATAATATAAGCATAATAAATATAAGTTCGAAATAGTTTTCCCAATTTTCTGTAACTCATATAATAAAAAGAGAATTATATTAAAGTAATTATACATGGTATAAACAAAAGTAATCCTATTTAAAAACGTTTGAGGAAAGACTAAAGCTTTCACATACACCTAATATATGTATATACGTAATAAAAAAAACAAACTCTATTTATGATATAATTTTAATTAATTATAAACCTCTAAATTAACTTAACAAAAACAAAGTCCGAATATAAATTCAACATAAAATAGCTTCTTCTTCTTAAAAAAAACATTGTAAATTTTTATTTTATGTGAATAAAATGAAACAAAATCGCAAAAGGAAATTTTAGTTTATAGAATTTTGAAAATACGATCTTAAAAAACAAAGACTATTAATTGTTTCGTCTCCCAACCTACTTCTCAAGTCATTACAAATGTATCCTGCGGCAGAAAAGGCTCGTTCAGCTTCTACACTTGTTGGGGTGATGGTTAATAAATATTCGTATACCATGCATAAATATTTCCCTTTGGTGCCATCACTTTCGAAAATACTCATTTCTTTTTTTAAAGTTTTGTCAATATCTTCTGAATCACCCTTTGATTCAACTACTTTGGAATAGTCCTTTAGCAATTTGTATTCTAATTCTTCTTGCAAGGACCAATTAGACTGTTGTTTATTTTCTTGCATATGTTCGTCTTCCTCGAAACAGTTGGATGCAGCATCGAATTTATTTGAATTGGTATCACCGTTTGTATTACTGAGAACCCTTTCTAATAAACTTTTTATATCTTTCCGTATTATGGTTTTTTTAGGCATTGTAAATGTCGTATCTTTTAAATTGTTCAAATCATCTTCATATTTTTTGGGATTTTGTAAATAAAGCAATGTTCCAGTTACATTAGTGCGACGTTGTCCTATTCTTTCGCGTAATGCTGTGGCTAAATTAGTGCTGAGAACGGTAGATTGCGTATCCAATTTTTCCAGTATAAAGCGGAAAGTTGTTTCTGCAGTGATCAGAGTTGATTCTCTTCTACATATTACTTCGAGACCCAACTTAACTGGTTCTAGACACATTTTTAGGTCATATATTTTGGACCATTCTTCATCAGAGAAATGTATTTCTGATTTGACATCAATTAACGCTTTGCTTACACACAATCTTAAGTTGTAAATGCGTTCCAACATATTAAATAAACTACTCCAACGAGTCTTACAATCTAATATTAATTCTAATCTTTTGCCGTGTTCTTCCTCTATATATTTTTGTAAATAAATGTCATTTTTTGTCGGCGACTTTTTAAAAATCTTGACAGTTTTTCGTACTTTTGCAATAAGAACAGAATAGTCTGAAACTACTTCTACAGAAGAAAACCTCGAAGTTATTACCAATCCACTTTCTTCGTCCTCTACGTCGTCAATGACGTCGTCTTCATCGTCAGTCATACTGAAATGTATGTCTTCTGATAAATCTTTCTCTAATATTTTCTTATATAAAATATCAATAATGGCAAGTTGTATGCCGTGTGCATAACAAAGTTGTTGGTAACAAGGTACAAGCTTACCAACTTTTACCATTGTACTCGCTCCATCAGTCGTTATACCAATAATATCATTTTTAATGTCGAGATTGAAGCTTCTTAGACGTTTATCAATCAAGTCGGTGCAATACTCTGCCGTACATGAACCAACGATTCGAACTAAGCCGAGATTAATGTGCTTTCCTGTATAATGCACATTAATATTTAAATATCTGCTATTTTTCCTAGATGTCCATTCATCTAATGTTAATGAAAACTTTTGGTCTTGTTCTTGAAGTTTCTTAAATTGATTTACTACATCGGTTTTCACAGAATCACAAAATGTACCAACTATTGCTCTAATTGTGTTAGGAGAAGTCGGAAGTGTAAAACCACTTTTCAGAAACAAATTTCTCAAATCGTTAGATTTACAAAAGACATTAAAACTAAAACCATCTTTAGCTACCATTCGAGATATCATTTTCTCCATCGAATTTTTTTTAATAATGAAATTGTCTATGGTTTTGGCCTTTTTATTTGGTATTACGTGTTCTGAATTATCGACAACCTGCAGCTGTGTTGTTACAGCGGTTCTTGATGTAGATGCCTGCGACTGTGAATTTAAATCTATACAATGTTTGGTTTTCAAGTGTACCACCAATCCTTTCCGTGATCGTTGACTTAGTTTTAAAGTAGCAGAACACTTTAAGCATTTAGCACTTCCGCCAGTATCATTTTTCACGAAAAAGTCCCACAGAGTTTTGGTAGTGCTTCCTTTTTCACTATCACACATTGCTACCTTACTGGATAATATACTTCTTACGCTAATAATACTTATTAAATTGAAATAATGCGTAATATAATAAAATAAATCAGTATTTCAACAGGATGAAACAGGCACGCGTAAAGACGCCAACGGAAAAAGTGACGAGCGCAAAATCGTGAAACAAAATAATGTTGCGCTCGCCATTCGCTGCCGCCTTCGGACAGAATCCTACGGATCGCGATCACGCGTCGTGCTTTGAAGACAACGGTAAAGGCTTATATCGTGTCCACTACGCACCATGATTCAAGCTTCTGCCGTTGTTCCCAAAATGCGGCATGTGATATCATACTCCATTAGATTTCGGCCTTAGATTGTTGCAGATATTCGTTGTGCGTATTGTCATTTGCACAGTTTTACACTCAATCCCGCACACCTTGCGGGATCCCGCAATTTTTATTTAAGATATATGCGGGAGTAAAAGATTATGCGGATCCTGCGGGATTGCGGGATCCCACGTTGCGGGATTGCAATCCCTAGTCGTTTAGATTTGAGAACAAAAGAATGCACCACAAATACGCGAGCCTGATCAAGTTCATAAGATAATTTTCACAACTGTATTCTCCGGTGTTGCGCTGATGTGGGAGATCTATGCAGAGTCCACCTTTATCGACTTTTTGTGTGTCCCGTCGACACTTTGCTCGCCTAAGGAAGAGTTCGTAGTGCGAGTATGCTTTAACATGTTGCTGAATGTTGTACACATCCCTGGTCATGGTTACCGATAATAGTACAGCTATTTATTATGGTAAATTCGGAAGCGGTTCATGCCCAGGAGCCCAGTCATAATAAGCACGTACTTGTACAGCGATGTGAGTTCTCATAACACTGTCCAACAAAGTTCAACTTTTTTTAAAAAAAAGACATATTTTTCGACTTTGAACAAATATTGTGATGTTATTATATAAGATATTGAATTGTTCTTTACAGACTAATAGATTCTCTAGACTTTCCCGAATCCAGTGATGTGCAATAGTAATACGTTGTGATTGTTTAAACATTTTTGTTGTTGGACAGTGTAATCAGAACCGACAGATGGAGGAAACAGTTTCCCTCTCTCTGCCAGTACCGGATATAGTCAGAGACAGAACGCGTCACGTGACTGGGCCGGCTTGGCGGAAGCGTAAGGAATAGCGTAGTAGAAGTATTATAAGTCTAAAGCAGTAAATGGGGGATGGACAGCTATTGACTTCAGATATCTTGCTTCGAAAAATACACCATAATTAAATAAGGAAGATGCACTGTATTCCCGCGCATACAAAATGAACAGTAATAACTAATATGGTATAACTAACATAGTAATATATCATCGTTTAATCAGTCAGCAATAATTTACACAATTTAACACTGTTATTTTTACTATCAGACCAGTGTTGTTTACTTTCCAGTTTTGTGTCGTTCCGTTTTACTTCGAAACAGTCTAACTTGTGTGGATCCTTTGTGGGAAGAAGACTGCGCTCCTTTGCACTGCCAATGACTTGAAAATTTTCCTTGAGAGAGAGAGCAACGTAGAACTATCGTGTCGAATACAAATGCAAAATTAATTTTTTTCCGAGCACTGATTATAGTTGGTAGTACAGGTCATCGCGTGGATGTCGACTATATTCGGCGGTACGGGTCATCGCGTGGATGCCGCCTATAGTCGACGCTCGGAGCAAAAAGGTTAAAATCGTACGTCCTAATCCATATTGGCCGTTACCACGCTAGCCAACGGAAAAATCTAACGCGCCTTCCACCTAATTTTCACGTTTTGCACAAACGAACACGTTTCCGCCGTTCACGTTTCACCAGGGAACTCACGCGATCTCAGTTAAAGAAATTGTAGCACTAATCGCGTCAGCATTCCTTTTGTATCGCACTTTGACTGAAGTTTGTTTGCGGTAGCTCCAATCTTACATCATTCATTAAACACCTTAAAGCCAACCGAATTCTTTAATTCGGCCTGTAAACCTTTTCTGTTGCTAGGGAATGTTTTCTGTTCTTCTACCTACGACTTCTATAGAGTTCGTATTATATTAATACCTCGCCCATCCCGCGATTCAAGTAACAATTCGACTGCGGATTTTATGCATTTACGACAAAAATGAGTATAATAAAATTTGTTGTCAAAGCCGTAGAGAACATTTCCGCAAACGAAAAAGTTATATTGAAATGACCTTGGGATTCGACTCTTTCAAGGAAGTACAACATTTTTGGGACAGTTTGTACAACGATAATAGTAAAGAAAAAAAAACGCATATAGCTGAACGTCAGGTTACCATTACTCAGATAAAATTGCCTAATCAAGTTTCTCGTTCATCGAACAAGAGATTAAATATTTTTCAACGGTGATAAATCACCGATTACTCTTGCAGAAAAGTGTCGCATTTATTGAGAGCCGAAGTTTCCCAACATTTCGCGCGCGAATTCCCTGGTCGTCAAGGAGATCCCGCCATCGGTTTTTCACTCGAACGAGGAAATTCCGTTTGATGTCGGCGGAGCCGCGTCGAGTTTTCCGCTCGGATACGACATAATTATACCCGGCACGGTTAAAAATGCACGACGAGCGGGCGGATAAGGGTGAGAGGCAAGACAGTATTTGTCAAAGAAAATTTTCATAATCGCGTCGGTTACTCGGTTTTCCGAGGCTTTAGGCGTCGTTAAAAAAATTTGCACGGTCTCTCGTCAACCGCCAGTCCGTCCGTAAAGACCACTCCAAAGGATCCCCCATTGCCGTCGCTCCTTTTCCTCCTGTCCCCGTTTTATCTCTTATTCCGGAGGAACTTGTCTCGCTTAACAACAGTGATGCGCGGATGTTACGGAAAATTCTGCCACGTTCACAAATCCTCCGGCGCGTCACTGTTGCCTGTGTTCACGGTTGTTTCTCCGCGAAACCTCGGAATTTAGGGCAGGTTGCGGTCCGTGGATGCACGCGAGCCAGCGAAATTAAGGGACGCCGCACGATTCCTCTCCTCGTCGAACGACGACCCGGCCGATCACGATATCCCGATCACCGAGAAACTCCTGGCTCGACTTCTCAGCACGCAAGAAACCCTAGTCATTACGCGGACGCGGCCTATTCGTGCGATCGACGTCGAATCAATTACTTTAATCTCGCCGCAATTACCCTCGCACGAAGGTCAGTTACAAGAAACGACGAAGCTTCGTGGAGATATGTCGCGTTTGTTAGCACTTTAGCACACGCATAATTCTCGCTGGTATCCTAACTTTATATTCGAGATAGTCGTACTCGATACAGTGCCGTACGAAATAATGAATTAAATTTTCTTACACAAGGATTTACAAAAACTACATGTCGCGACTACGGTTGTCACTTATAAAATCGCGAACTCTGAACGATCGGCATAAAAATCTCGGACTTTACCGTCTGAAACTAGGGCACTTTTAACTACTTTTAACTAACTAACAAGTTAGATATGACACCGTAAAGAAAATTTTCAGACGGGAAATTCGGGCAAAAAGTTTACATATTTATTACGATAATTGTCAGTAGGTAGGAATCATATTTTAATGAATTAAAGTGTAAATTGCATCTCGATATTTTCTATGGTTCAGTTATAGTAAAAAGTCACAAAATTTCTCGATTCAACTCACTGTGTGCAGCCGTCCGAGGCTGTATAAATAATTTTAATTTCGTCAATTTTAGTGTTCGCTTTTTTAAAAATAGATTGGCAAAGGTGACACTTGGGGCCTTCATTTTTCCCATTTTTAAAAAGTTCTCTGCTATTAAAACATTTCATTTGTTTAAAATAATTGAAAAATAAATGGTGAAAGAAACATATTTTCAAATGTCAACATTTTTAGTAGATATTCTTATATTTTCACTATAAGCTCCTGAAAATTCATTGTTATCGGTTTGTTAGTTATAGCGAGGTTCTACACCCTCGGTTTGCTAGAAATTGATGTAAGAAAGGTACCGCAAAATCCATTCTGACCTTGAACATCGATGTGTAAATCTAAATCCCATTTATACCCATCGTTTAGCGAATACCAAGACACATTTGGAAAGTATCGTAACAATTACTTTTTTCATCTGAACCAAACAAACATTAACAATGTATCCCTTTACAACGATTAAAACGACGTTCGAAATGATATTTATCGTTTGCAAGATTCTATATGATAAAACGATTGCTTAAGTCTTTCTATGATATCTGCGCCAATAGCTAAGCATGCATCATCAATTCTGTGTACGTTGAGACTTTTATGCTCAATGTGTTAGCAAATTCCACGATGTTCAATACCACCAACTCTGTATGAGAAAACTTACAAAGGAAAAAGTCCATGAGCCCTGCCTTCATTTAAAGGGTCACATCATTTTTGTACAATTTCTATCGATATAAAAGATCCATAGCTGCAGGTTCACTTATAGATACATCGAAAGACGCTTACCATCGATGGCCTCTCGAACTCCAATGACTCGTGAAATATTGCTTTCCGTAACGCGGTTAAATTGGTCAGCGATGAGCTCCGGTACGGCTTTAAGCTACTTTAAGCGCCGTTCATAGAGAAGCGGCGCGTTCCGATAGTACTTCAGAAATGATACACGTATCGGAACTCATTGAATCACGGTTGCTGAAGAATCCCTTAGAACAGAAACATCTTCTAAAGGGAATCGACGAGTATATTGAAGTCTATGTAACGGGGGTATACCGCACCGTGCTCAGTTGAATTATAAGAAAATTGACCGTAATCAAATTCCGTCTCGGTACGACATCTGCCCCATGGAATTTAATATAAAATCTACAGCCGCACATTCTGACATTCGTTTTGCGTCAGTTCATTTTGCAGCGGTCGAGAATTTCTGGGAAATTCGTTCGTGTCTGATGTTTCAGTGAATGGAGTTCGGAAAAATATGGGTAGTCGAGTAAAGGGCAAATTAAATGTAATAACTGAGTAAAATTCCGTTATTCCAACGGAAAAATGAGACTTGGTTTCGCTTTCTACAGAAAATATCGAGTTAAATAGGCATTCTAGACTAACAAGGAGAAGGCATAGTAGTGCGGACGTCAACTTTTTTCTGGTGAATCTAGAGCAAAAATAAGCTCACCCATGTCTGAGCGTTTTTGACAATACTCGTTATTTATCAAGATAATTAACATTTACTTTTACGATATATTATTATTAATATTTATGATACAATTTCAATGACAGGTAATCAACATAATCTATATTATACATATGTATACATATAACATAATCCGAGATATTTAATGTTCAATTTTCAAATGTGAGAATCGTCATAGTAGCTCGCTCGTACCACTCCAATCGTACTACATCGTAAATTGGTGTATTGGTCCGATTACTTTTTCTGAAGAGAGTGAATTATTGAATGTGAGAATCGTTAAAATCAATTTATATATAGATTATAAGTATACGTTTCATAAAATTATATGTAACGGGTGAGCTCGAAAACATCTTTTTGGCAGTTCTTCAAGAATACCTCAATAACTAATGAAGACCCGCTATTGAAATTCTTATATTCGGTGTTTTCTCCCCTCTCTTCATCCTTCCTCAAAATGTCAATTCATAGTGTGGGTCACACCGCACTACAGCGTTCGTTTTTCTTCTAGAAGATTAATAACATAAATAAAGAAGCTAATTTGATCTGTTTTTAGCATAGATTCGAAGCGAGCATGAGAAAGCAAAAACAAAAATTTCAAAGCAATATATTTGCGTTTGGTTTAATTCAAGGCAAACAGAAGCACGAGGCAATCTCCGGCACGGCGAGACTTGTCTTCTCCCAAGATCAATCTCCTTCGAGTTCTCCAGACGCTTCCCAGCCATCGACTGCCGTTCAATTACGTAGTCATTAACTCGCGATTGTCTCTTTCGACGTAACCTCGTTACACCGACTTGAATCCCGGGTGCGGCAATATTCCGCACGCAGATCTCAACACAGATAGGCTTTTAGCGTATTAGCAGGCACAATGTGACAATGGAACATAGCCCGTGCGTTACGAGAATAGCAAATGCTGGCACTCTATCCGTTTCCCATACAATACCCGGCCCGTCCTGCCTGCGCCCGCCGCGATCTGCAAATAGCCAGGCAAAACACGTATTTCATAAACGCTCGCGACGTCGTCGTCGTCGTCGTCGTCGTCGTCGTCGTCGCGACGAGCCAGGGTTCCTTCGAGTCCTGCTGGGTTTCGTGGGAAAGTTAGTGTCTGACGCCAAACATTTACAAGTCTGGTCCGTGTCAATCCATCGCCAGAAATACTTCTCTCAATCTCTATAGCCGAAGACAGTATTGCCGCCCCACAGTGGAGTATTTGGCCCGAAAAGTCGGAGAAAGTCGATTTCAAAATTTTGCGTAGGTCGTACAATTTTTGCTCTCCGACGTAGTTAAAGATTTGAGGAATAAGGCTTCAGTATTGTTTTTTTATGACTAATCCGTGAAGTACTCTGCTTCATCAAATGTCGAGAAATTTTATAGTATGCTTTAGGTCCTTAAACAGTCTCTTGAAACAGCGTTCATTCATTAGCGATTTTTAAGTGTTTTAAGGAAATTGTGTAAATTTTCAACTAGGTATACAGAGCACTTTCACACAGATTTCATTTCGTTATCATCTAAATTCGTGTAGTTATTAATATTTGAACACAGTCAATGATTCTGTAAGTTTTATTACGATAATAAAACTTCATTGGCGATTTTTTTATACTATTGAGTAATATCCGGTGCTCTTTTTGTTATGGTTACATTCGATAAAGGTTTGTGATCATGGTGCAAATAGAATTAGTCCCGGATTTGAATTTTTGTAAAATTTTTTTTTAATATTAATAATTTGAAGGAAGTTACAGGTAAATTTTGTTTCAGAGTATGTTAAAAGAAGTTTTATCTAAAACAATTGTGATGTTAAGATACCAAAGCGATATTGAATTTCCTGTGCTGCATTATAGCCGATAAATACACGAGTTCTGCTGTTTGTAATGCTTTGAGCATGACACGATCCTGAATTTAATAATTAAACAAAGATGAATTCACCAGATAACTCTATTAAATAATCGCTATTTAAATGTTTTACTCAACTATTTCGTACAGACTGTATAAAAATTATACATATGTATGTCGTGACTATCATAGAGAAAATTTTACACCCTCGGTGTGGTGGAAATTGGTAATTAAGGTTTTACCAAGACAGAGCCAGACGTAAATCCAATCGAATAACATTAAGTTTTAATAAACGCATAAATAATCATTACACTCCCGATTTTCTTGGAAAATGAAAAGTTCGTGGATCAATGAGAAGATACACGAGCTAAATATATAAATTTACGTTTCCCACTAATAATTTGAATGTAGTGAAAAATACAAATATTTTTAAAGAGTTTTTTAAAATCTGTCCATTGTTTCAAATTGCGCCTACTCATTTTTGTCATAAATACATAAAATCCGGAGTCTAGTAATGACGTTCTCACTGTAACCATCATTATAAGTTATTCACAAGTGCTCAAATCAACGCCAGCTTCATAAAATATATACTTACAAGTATTCTTCAGACCGCTCATTCCCGAAAATACGACGACAGTCAGAAGGACCTCAACCCCCGGCCGGTTAAAGTTCACGATATCGGGTGACCTTCTTCGTCTGATGGGAGTGCGATTGCGGAGCCCTGTTAAAGTGGCTAGGAGCGTGTTCCACGTAACTTTTCGAACGCAGCGGAGAGGTTTCCCTTGTTTCTCCGGGAAAGTCGATGAATTATCGTCCACCTATAATGTTCGCTTGGCTTTCAACCCCGGTTTCCGGCGTGCAGCTCCTCTCGCGTTCCGGCGCGAAGGGGTGGTCGCGGTCGGAGCGTTTCTGGCGGCGCAGTTTGCCCCGAGAAAGCATATTCATAAAACCGCCGAAGCAAAACCGCTTTATATCTCGAGGTAGCTCTGGTTTGGCCCCCTCGGTGCCCCGCTATAGGGGCGGAGGGGTTGGGCGATTCGAGTGGCGGGCGGTCGGTGGCTCGAATTTATTAGCACTAAGCCGCGAGAAACGGCCGGTGCCAATCACGAATTACGTCCAATAACCGGAATTGTAACCGTCCGGCTAGCTAACCAGCAATCCTGACGGCGCGATCGTTACTCCGCTCCGGCCAGCGCAGCGGGCCGGCATGCCAACCGAACGTTATCTTACTCAGTATAAACGTTAATAACGGCGCGTGGCCGCACCGAGCGGCGCGTGTATTCCGCCTCGACAATACCGAGAATTATTATGCGTCCGGGGACGGTTTACTTGGATATGCAATGCCATTTGCTCGTGACACGCGTTACGACTCGCTGTTACGTTTATGCCCGGACATAAAAATGCCTTGCCGAACGAAGCCGGATCGCCGGACGTATGTTCCTACGATCGAATCGCGGCTTCCTCGAATTCTCCGCCGCTGACGTTTCACCCGCGAAATTCCCCCTGGGACCAATCCCGAGGAAAAATCGCGTACGAATTATCCGCAAACAAATCGAACCTGTGGATACGACGTTTCGATCGTCGTGGATCGTGGAAACAATTGTTACTATTAGAATGCGGATCTTTATGCATTTATAGCAAAATTGAGTGGATGAAATTCAAAATTTTGTTGAAATTGTAAAAAATTGAAAATATCAATACACGATTTCTCCTCTATTGAAATCATTAAGGGAAGAAGTAACATTCAATTTAGTCTCTATTTCTTGCAATCGATGCAGACAATTTTTATTTTGTATAAACATCCACAGTCCAGTTACTATCAAGCAACCGAGGAAGTTCGTATAGCTTCTACGTTTCGGAATTACTAATACATTAACCCGCTAAACATTTATCAATTTATGAGTTTAAGCATTCTTTTTTCTAAACAAGAACTTGAACACACAAAAAATTGAAAGTCACCTTCAGTTCTTACAAAAACAATGAAAGTAAAACCAAATTTCTGTACACCATTACGTTACTTATAAAAAAAACAATACAACTTATTCCTGTTCCATTTTTCCTAGCATATATCGTTTACGAGAAAAACGCTGGACCGTTAATCCGCGAACCCCCTGCATAATACTATATCAAAATGTATGCGTCGTTCTAATAAACACAATAAAAAAAAGTAATTTGTTTATAGGTCACCTAAAATAAAATTAAAAGTTTGCAAATTCAACATATCTTGAATGGGAGGTAAAACATTTATGAAGGCAATTATACATAAAACCGATAGCACAGCAGAAAAACAATTATATGGACACCGAATGGAGTATCAAATTTCGCCAATACCAATACTTGTAGCTACGTCCAATGAAATCAGTGTTGTGGAAGCAATCGTTGAACGACGCGGTCGTCGATCCGTTTTATAAACACCTAGGCTTGCGAGCGAGACCGAGTCGCGTTTAGAAGTCGACTGTGAGCTCTGGGGACGAATTATTGCTGTCGATGGTAGCAATAACCCGCAACCCGTAAACAAGCCGGCCAAAGTAAACATGATTAATTAAACCGCGATGGGGACGCAATCTCCGATTCCCCGCGAGATCTCGGAGCTCGGCCTGATCGGCCTGCCACGACGAAGCACCACACACACGGACCAAACTTTTACGATTTTTAGCTTCCGTCGATTTAACGGCACCTTTAACGACCCATCGCGCTCGCAGACATAGTAGACGTCGCGTCGAGAACGGGACCTACCGTATTATCGAGTTACATCTAATCATCATAACCTCTTGTCCAACCAGACAGCTGGGATTGTAAAAGTTTAATATCTACCGGTTTACGATTCCACGATACACCAACCGCGCACGCTCGCGACTCGCACGCCCCAGACGCGAGATCTCGATCTCAACTTGTCTACTCGCTCGAACATAGGTGGATGTGAACGTGTACTCACCTTCATTAGTTCATCTTTTGACATTAAACCGGATCGGAAAAACATTTCGGAATCGAAAACGCTCTACACGAGAAAAATTGTGGTTCGACGCCCTAATGACAGAATTAAAATTCTAAAGCTGTGCGATGATGCCTTCAGGTTACACATTGAGCCCAAAAGTTTCAATATTTAGAGAAAACGTCAACCTTTTTAAGAGTATGAAAATCGAAGTATGATCTTCTATAGAGGGCGTTGAGGCAACCAAAAAGTATAATTAAACACGTATTTTAATATATAAATGTATTAGAGTGTAAATTCAGCATTTGCAGATTATACTTCGATTTTGATATTGTTAAGATTGTCGATATATTCTCTAAATTTTTAAACTTTGGGCTCAATGTTCAACCCCCAATAAAAAAAATTTTTTAAAATGTGTTTTTTTATTTTTGCATGCAACCTTATAAATTATATTTTTTTGAAAATCTTTTATGCATATCATTTAGTAAACCTATGCTTCTAATTGCTTACAAAGCTACAAATTAATAGGGAGGTCTGTATAACAAAGTTATAAATAAACAGTGAATTTTTAAATCAAAATATGAAATATATTTGTTGGCTTTGAATTCTTGCCTATTTCCGTAAAAGGAATATTATGATTACAATGCATTACATCGTATAAATCTTAGATAGATCTATGAATTTCCCCAAGATTGCCGAGATCTACAACGAAAATTCCTTCTGTTAGGCCGAAATTCGAGCACGGTACACTGCTGTACTCTTCGCACAGTTGATAAATTCGAGGCAGCTCAAACGGCCGCAAAGCGCACGTGAATGAAACACGAAACATCGCGAAATCGCGAGACATGTAAATTAATCTGTCGAAGGATAGAGGATCGAAAGAGAATGTGCGAAACAAAGAGGGAGTAAACAAAAGGGGGTGGGGATCGGAAAAGTGAAACAGCGAAAGCGAGAAAGAGAAGCGTTGAACGGGGCTGCTGGTACAGAGAAGGGAGAAAGAACAAGAGATAGCGAAGCAGTTGGGGTGAACATAGGAGAAGGCGGAGGTGAAAGGAGATAAACATAGACAGTTCAGTTAGTTTGGATTTAGTTTCGAGTTTACGTTCCGCGGGCTTCCCGAGTTAACCGAGCACGTAAACTCAACCGTTCCGGCTACCGGCTGGTTATATTCTATTACGCGATAAATATTGCAGCGGGATACGTATACGTCCGTATACGAGGCCGGTATACCGTATCCCCTGCTTCTGGGTCGCTCGTTAATATGGATAGGACGAATTTAATTACGAATACGCGACAGTGGCGGCGGCGGCCCACCGATGCATTTTCTGTTCCTCTTCACTGTGCGCCTTTCAAAATTGAAACGTTTCACGATGTCAGGATTAATTTGACTCTTCATTATAACGTTTCAATCGCGCTCGAACGGACACAAACACGATATCGAATGATATTTGAGCCATTAATGAAAGAGCTAGCAGCACATGGCGTGCAGATAAAATTACCGGTCCGCAGGAAAAACGCGTAAACATTTTGCCGACGTTTCTCTGGTAAACGTTCGAGAGGCGACGCATAATTGCAGCTTTGTCGCGGCGGCGACCGTTTTTTGCCGATACGACGTTATTCGAAAGGTCCTTCAGCCCCCGAGACCACTTGCCCCCCTGGCACCCCCACGGCGACTTGCACGAGGAAGACGCAAGGACTCCGGCTCCTCCTCTATCTGCTTTCATCGAACCGGGGTCCGTTTCTCTCTTGTCCTCTCCCAGCGCGCCGCACTGGCAGCTTTTCTTCTGCTCTCGTCGAGGTTGTCTCGCCGCTTGTATCGGATGTGTCGGGTTTCCAGGCAACTGCTCGCCTCTTCCCTCCCAACGTAATAAAGAGGATAAACAGAAAGAGACGTGACCCCGTGAAGGCAGCTCCGAGAGAAAAGGTGTAAGATTACGCCCTTATCGGTGCTGGTAGGTCTCCGTTGCGACCCCACGGCTGGCCTCTCCGTTATTTGTCCCCCGCGTCCTGCCTTTGATCCACCCCCGCGCGCGCCACCCCTTTTGACCCAATTTCCCCTCAATTTGCCCGTAAATAAATGAGCAGGCAAACATTAAATGAATCAAGACATTTATTTGGTCACGAGAAAGAATTCGATGTCATTAGATGGGGGTGGGCCGACTGAAAGGACTCCCCCATTCGTTCGGCCCTCCTCCAGTCTACCTTTTTTTTTTTATTTCGTCACGATATACGACCGTTTCCGCGTACAAAAATCGTGCTTCCTGATACATTCTATCTAAATTGTCCTAATCCACCAGGCGATCACGTGACTGCGAATGGGGCAGTCCTTGACTTCTTTTCTGCGAATTGCCATCTGTTAGGAGAGAGTAATTGCCGTGTTGATAAAAACAAGCCGTAGACGATACACACATAAGTGTTACCGTAATCTAGAAGTGTAAGTGGATTTCCAAATCTATATCTAAAATTCCTAAAGATTGAAACTTTTTTTAAATGAAACTTACAATGAACTTACAATGTACAGCAAAAATGGATGGAATATTGTCTGAGGCTCTTTTATGCAATTATTTCTGAGCAGCTAGACGGGTAGACAAGTTTAATTTTGGGTATTCATATGTCTAAAAAAAATTGTAGACTTCATCTAAAGACAAACGAAAGTATTTTCGACGATCGGTAATTAAAAGTTGTGCAGTTTTGTAACAAAAATGTTAGAAAATAATTATTTCTTTCAAGACAAAAACCTTCAAAATATTCAATCAAGTTTCAAGAAATAAATATAACTGAAAAATGTAGGGGAGACCTTGTCTCAATATGAAATGTGTGCATCTAACGGAGGATTATATGAAAGAAACATTCCATCAAAAAGTCGCGAGGGGAAGATGATTTTGCTTGCTCTCCGATGATCCGCGGAGGAGCTAATAAATCAAATTACAGATTACAATTGGAAGAATTTATTTAGTGTGTCGGAGCGCAATGAAATTCGCGCGCATGTTCAGCCGAGAAATCACGGCTCCCAGGCACTTTCGCCGTTCCCCTTGCTCGCTCAAAGGCACCAGAAAGAATTATGTTTCACTCGCCGTCACTGTTACGTCGAATATTCCTACGGCAAAGTGATACGAGCCGCTTTGCATTCGAATGCTTGCACCGGTACGTGCCATTACGGGGCAAAAGAAGAACGGGACAGAGCTCAGCTTGCGCTAGTTGCGCTCTCGCGCGCGCGCACGAGCGCACGGCGCGCTCAAAGAGGGCGGAACGGGTCGAGAGAAAAATCGGAGTCGACGATTTGCGCCCACGGGCGCGGGATCGTCATTAGATCCGGCCCGCATTTGCATCAGAAGGAAACGACGCCCGGCGTTTCCGTAGACGTCGGTTTAACATATTCCGCGCGTAGAAGTCGCTCGTAAAACGACAACCGAGCGCCGATACCGGAAAATCATTGATTACAGATGGAGAAACTCTGGAGCGGCGCGGAGTTATCGTTTCCAAGCGCAAATACGTTTTGCTCCACGATCTCGGAGTTATTGTTGGAAATAGTTCGAGATAGTTTACCATCCCTGTATCTCGGCAGACAGCTCTGGATTGAACGCCCGTCGCTTTGATCTTCCTCGTTTCCATCGTTCCCCAATCTCCTTTCTCCCCGTAAGGGATCGCCTTCTTCAGACTGTTTGCTAAACAAAATACATTGGATGCTCGGCAAATATCGCGTTACCAATTTCCAGACTCCTTTTTGTATGTCTGCCGCAAGAACTTGCCGATGCCGATTCGCATCGGGCCTCGCCTGCTTGTGAATCATCTTATCGAGTACACAGCTTGGGAGTAAATAATGTAATAGTTTAAGGCGATTTCCATGTGCATGAGATGGCTGAAGGTCGTCACGAATTATTCAAGAAGTATAGGAGAATAAATATGCACACTCTTTTAAACTATATTTATGGCAAGTGGAATTATCGGGTTATAGTCAGACACTGACTCGTTTTTCATCGTCATTCTACGCTAACTTTTTGTAAAACCTATGTGCTTGATACAGATATTTCATTTGCAAACGCTTCATTAAAAAATACATATTTTTCTTGAAGCGTTCGACTCATTGGTAAAGGTTTTATGTTCTAACTTGGAGGTATTGATAGAATGAAATTCTAGTCTTTGAAAAATTGTACAAGATCTAACAAAAGGCAGAGTTTCGGAGTATTATATTATTTCCTTTATTATTAGACTGCGGATATTTATTTGAAATAAGAATGTTCTGTATCAATTAGAAGAAACAAGGGCTAATTAGGAATTTCAATCTTCCTTCAATAATTTTAGTAGTGCGGTGATAATACATCAAAACTTATTTCTTAACTTACAGCTGCCCATTTTTGATCAGAAATGCATAAAATCCGCAGAGTCTATTGATTATATATTACCATTATATTATAGGCACTGACAATGCAATGATAAATTTATTCTTAGTGATCATACGTGTGAAAATATGTTGAATCTGAATTTGCAACGATGTCCATTGTATAATAAGAAGTTTGAGGCAACATGACGAGAATGGAATTTTTTGTGGAGATCAGCAAATGCACTACGATTCTGTTTATTGAACAAAGTGGAAGGTTTCGTCGAAATTGTCGTGGCTCTCGACGGATATTCCTCGTTAGGAACGCAACCGCGGAAGGAACTCGAGTTCCAGGTCGCGAGGTATTGACCTACTGAGGCGACCCCTTCGCGGCAACTCGCTGCGTATCATCCCTTCGTTCATTATTTACACCCTCGGAGCGGGGCGAGGTTCGTATGTGAAGCAGCGACCCTCGGCGAAGGAACCGAGAACCGGGGGTGTGCCGCACTTAATTCTTCTTGTCTTTTCAACCCCGTTCCCGCGGCAAGTGGGCCACTGGGCTGCTGAAGGCACTCGAGTGCAAGGCCTGCCCCGCGGAATAACGGGCTTCCGCGATCCCGATGAATAATAAAAGGTAGCTGCGAGTCGGTGGATCGGTGAATACGCGCAAAAGGAAACACTAATGAGAGCCTATCCTCGGTATCGATCCACCTCTCCTGCGCGATTGCTTCAGACCCATCTACTGGTATCGTCATCTAGCCAGCTAAACATTTCAAAGTATTCGGTCATTTCGGTCTAATAATAAATAACTTGTCATGCCTGATAGGAATGAAATTTCCAAGTCACTATTTCAGTGCATAAGGCCGTCCGAAAAATGCTATACTTCCTTGAAAGAAGTAACATTTCATCTGAAGTAACTTTGTCCTTTACGAAAATGTTCTGCGTGACTTTGTTCGGGAGTTATTTGTGAAACACACAAACCAATTAGAGCGTAAATACAGCAGACGATATCCGTTTCGGCGAATCCGTCCACTGTAGTCGCGCGCTGATTGGTCCGTGATTATCGTTAATAATTCCTTAACAAAGCCGCAGAGAACATTTTCGCAAAGGATAAAGTTACTTCAAATGACATCAGGAATCATGCCCTTTAAGGAAGTGCAATAATGTATTGCAAAATTTCCATTATAACATATTAAAAATTTCACTACTGGTTCAAATCGAAAAGTTTTAAAAAGTACTTCGTTCTTTTCATCCAGTTCTATTATCAATTTAATGTTCTCAAAATCTTTTTGCACTAAAAAGTCAGTTCGATGGTCCAATTTCAAAAAGTTATTCTTTTTTAAGGGCGTTCGAATACTTTCACGAGCATCTGTATCCAGTCTCTCGGATCCGAACTTAAGAACATAGCGAGGTGACGATAGCTTCTATTATCCGAACTGCCTTGCCCCGGGTCTCTTTGGATAAACGAGTTCCTGCTGTATCCATGTATTAGAAAATCAGATTTTATAAGATTCAATCCCAGCAAGCTCTAATCGACTACCTGTGGATGATACGTACGGCGAGTAAGTGGACTCTCCGTGAGGCGGGACGAGCAGCGTGGAACGCGTGCGAAACATATTTTCCCCAACCCCGAAAGCGGGTGCTCGCGAAGAAGAGAAAGATGTAGGGAAATGGTGGCGCGGCGGGGGTGAAGGTAAGCCACCCGCGGCGAAGCAACTTCGTGTGCCCCTTAGTTGGACTAATTTAAATATCAGTTCGGCAAGGGCGGCTTGTAAATCTATCAGCCGTACAGAAATTTATGGGTGAGACGCGTATGGATGTTTTATTTAGTAGCTCTCGCATCGCACTCGGTTTCGGTTAGGCACCGTGTATATAAGGTGGCTCATGAATAAAATATCACTGCTAATGCCCGGAGGCCGGGCGACGCGTTTTTCTCCCCGAAAGACGCGCCCGGTGAGCACGGCCAAATACGAGCCCGAGGAGTGGCGAGGCAAAAAGAAACGAACGATCGCGCGACACGTCGTCGTTGCGCTTCGGGAAAACGATCGTAAATAACCCGCACGAGAAAATGTGTTCGCGGGATCTCCATTCACCCTTTCCGTCCCGGGAGTGGTCATCGCGTCCGGCTAGCCTGAATCCCGAATATGACTGGACTTACTGCAGGGGCTCAAGCCGAACATTGGTTACGTTTCAATCGAATTACTTCGTGCTTAGCGGGTGGAGGCCCGGGCTAATCTCCTTACCGAAGGATCAAATAAGCGGGCAGAATTTATTCCTCTTAATCTCTCCCGTTAATCTCGATTAGTCCGTCCACCTTTAAGCAGGCTGCGCTAATATCTACGATTTTATTAATTCGCACCTGCCCTGCAATATTTATAAAACTTGTTTTATTTTATTCGTGCTGACCCTATCTCGAAGAGGTGTTTTATAACCCTCCTGGAAAGGGTAATATCTTATATCCCAAGGGTGTCAATCATTCTGTCCCCGAATTAATTTTTGCTGTTACAGTCAATTATTAATTCGCACATGTTTGCGTTATTTTTTCTCCATGCAGACCCGCTCTCGAAGTGGTGTTTTGCGACCCTTCACCTAGGAAAGGTTAACATCTTATATCCTAAGCGTGTCAATCATTCTGTCCTCGAATTAATTTTTGCTGTTACAGTCAATTATTAATTCGCACATGTTTTTGTTGTATTTATTTGATCCTTTGTTTTTATTGTTGTTATGAGTCCTACATAAAAACTGAAATGGCAACCCACGTTAAAAACAGAGTTTTACGGGATCGTCACCGCGGAAGGATTGCAGCCTTGTCCCACGGATAGCAACGAACGATTATTCTCTCCCCGACTCGCCTGCAGGAAAAGCAAAAACGTTCGAGAATTCATTCCCGGTAAGTTGGCTGGAGACTGCGAGAGAAAGAGAGAGAGCGTGCGCGAGAAGAGAGCTGCGCCTATTGGCCGACGACGCTGGCTTCCGAATACGGAACAAATCTGCATTTTATTATTTCTGCCGTGCCGGTTAAGTGCCTCCACGACTCTCCCCGACCCCTGAGAGAGCATTTTTCGACGGCAGGAAGTCGAGCGAGCGGCGAGCGGATACGGACGCCATTTGCATCCGCGGTTGTAAAGAAGGCGAAAAGCGATCGGTTCTCTCTCGTCTCGGGTTTCGATAATAAAGACAGCCCGAAGGATAAAGCGACCCTTTTCTCCGGCGCAAACTTCTCCTCGAAGGGTCCGCGAGCTTATGTTCCAAATAAACCTTGGAGGGAAGGTGCCCACGGCACGGCGAAACTTTTATTTTCGATGGAATTTTTCGTCGCACTTGTGCCCCGTTTATCTTTACAGTCGGCCGTTCACTAAACCGCCTTTAAGGCACACTAATTTCCTGCGTGCGCGTTCGATTTTCATGGCTGGCCCTTAACTCACCGCGATCCAATGACGTAGCAATCAGCGAGTGACGCGCTTTTATTACCACCCGGCTCGTGCAACTTTATTTCGCTGCGTACATATAATATTTATCTCGCGTTATCACTTACGAGGCAGTTACGCCACCGGTGGCACCGCACCGTTCGCAGCTGAGTTTTCGTTCGCCTCTACTTTACGACCACGTTTCCTGAACTACCCCCCGCGAAGCTCAGAGTTCAGTCTCCCATGTCGTTAACTAGCTGCTCTTAGATTCCGATTGTTACTGATACCGTTAATTGCATGATTTATAGCTGCCTCGCTAGGCCACGCACACGCTCATTAAAGGTTTAACTAAGCATGCGACGGCCGCAAGCGTACGACTTACGTAACAGCTAACTGTGATATGTGTTAACCGACCTATTGACACGACACACAGAGAACCCAGACTCGGAAGAAAGATGCTTAATGAATATTGTCGTGAGCAACGAAGACAGCCGCGATCACAGCTGGAATCGATCGATTCCTAACATGGCGAGCGCGTAAGTCTACGAGTATGTGTATGTACATATTCTGGCACGGATTGCGAGACGTCTCCGCGGCAACAAACTGGCATCGCTATTGTATTTTCTTGAATAGTTATAGCTGACAGTTGGGAAACGCTCCACCAGGTTTACCACGAGATCAGTTAATGTTTACAACAGTACATGTAGTACACCACGGATTAATTTGCATTAAACGCAAGAACAATAGCATTGTGTCTGATGTCCTTTGTCGTACACAAACACAAAATATGATATTTACAAATAAATTGAACAAAAAATGACTTTTGTCTATTAAATACTTAACGAATTAACTGATCGGAGAATAAAAATAATTGGACGATTTAGTATTTTGTGGCGTGAACCTTACTTCTGTTAACGCTTTGTAATTTGTTTAACATTGATTCTATCAATTTTTCTGCGAAGGGTGATAGTACGTTCATGTCTCCGGAAATATTCTTTAAAAGTCTTCTTTATTATGAATTAGACGTTAGCAAATATAAATTTCTAATGTGTGCCTTTTTGATAACATAAAAAATAAGCGAGATATTTAAGATCCTCAAGTTAGGTGAAATACCATGTATATTAATAAAGTCTTAATCCCATATATGTGTTTTTAAATAGTACAATGTCGGATTAATGTTGGTTTTCGGCGTTATGTTAAATCTACAAAACCCTTCTTCGTATTACGTGAATCGAGTCAAGTAATGTAGTTGTGTTCCTTCTCATATCATCCGAGTCAAACCAGGAAACAGAAATAACTTGAACCAATTAAATCTTGTTTGATCCCCATAGTAGGAGTTGCATTTACCATTACATTTACACGCAAGATTTACCTTTTCTTGGCAACGTCTGGCATAGTCATTCGATTTCTACATCGAAATTTTCACTCGATCGCGTATCTGCATTTTATACCGTTCACTCGGAGTTCATCCATCGTTTCGTGCCCCCTTTTACGATCCCCGGTTGTCGTAACGAACACGGATTCGAGCAGCTGTCTGTGACTGACAGGCGGCCGATCCGCGAGAAATAAATATGGCGAAAATATGCCGAAGAAATGCAAACAATTCGAAGCGGCGACTTACTGCCGGGTGGGAAGTCGGAGGCGTTTCTTCCTGGGGGCCGCAAGAACCACCAAAGTGCCGTCTAAACCCCACGGTTATTATTTTCTGTTTTATTGGCACCCGCCGTCCGTATAAATATAAGCGTGCGTGCGTGCGCACACACGCGACCGTGCGCGTAACGTCGCCATAAAAACCGGTGAACGTTTTATGCGACCGACCGGAGCGAACGAAAAACAAATTGCTCGTAATTTGTGAATTCGAGAGAAAAACAATGCCCGTCGGAAAAGACTGTTCCCGCCAATATAGCTTTTCCATGGCGAGCTTATGCGCGTAATTAGGTCAGATGGCTCGTTAACGGATCCCCGTATTAACGCCGGCCGTAAATTCATCGCAATAGCGTGACCCAGCGATCGTTCTAATTACTCGTTTCCGGGGCCGACGGGCGCGTCGTACGGCGGACCATCAACACCTTCGTTTACCATCCCATCGTTGAAATCTGCATGTAAATTGATTCACGGTAAACATCTGGGAGGAAGCCGGCAATGAAGGCGAGCCAGCTTTTCTGACCGCGTCCCGAGTAAACGACACGAACAAAAACTGTCTCCAGTGCGCTGGAAGGGAGATCAATTTTATGGAATCGTAACTTAATAAGATATTAGTTTTCCGTTCCAGCTTTATAGCGCACTTTTATTATTTTCTGATGCTCACGTTTTTTCTACTCTGCAAAGGTCGTATCGTTTATAGTTTTTTCTTCATCTCCGAAAAGACGACTCTGCAAAGAGGATATCGAAGTAGGATAGCTAAATCTTGTTTGAAATTGATCGACGTTTTGTCTCCTGTATCTTTGTTGAATTTCTTTCTCCCTCCTTTGCATTAACCCTCAATTGTCAGACTGGGTCACTCTTGTCAAACCCAGTTCAATTTTCAAGCAGTTGCTGTTCAATAATGAGCAGTACTGCTGAACCGGAAGAACTACTTTAAACATCATAGAATATGTTTTGTTACAAAAGTTAACAAAGGAGGTGACATTACTTTAAGAACAGTTTCAATTACCTGTAAATATGTTGTCAAAGTCGCCGTTCTGAACAACATTTGCTTGTAAAGTTTCTGGCGGTCGGCTTTTGTTAACGAGATAATTGCAAAACACTTTACTTCCAAATGCATGGATTAGGTCAGGATCAGGTTTGGACCAAATTTAAATATGAGCCCAATATGAACAATATAAAGGAACGCCTGCGCGATAAAAAAAAACAATTTAAATTAAAAACTTAAGAAAAAATAGATTATACAAAAATTGTTGGTATTTCTGTTGATTTCGGTAAATTGGGAAGGCCTCCAACCAGTGTTAACCAGTGTGATAAACGAGGTCGCAAAATTAGCGAGGTTTTAGTAATATATATAGATACTTCTTTATCTGAGAGTGATATTTTATTTTAATCACTATTGGAAAACTATAAAATCATTGGTAACTTGTTTCCGCTTGTGACTGACCCAAGTTTGAATTGAGCAATTCGAAAGGCAGAAAAGCACCCTTCTTACGGACCCCAGTTCAGAGAAAGAGCGTCACCCACTTCAAGAAGCCGCCGTCGAATGAGAATGACGTGTAGCGGAGCGGAATCGTCACGAAGAATGGACGTTTAACAGCCAAGGGACCATATAAGAAAGTCCGCACACCTTCGCCGGGCTGAGTCAGCGTAAGAATAAAACGGATTTACCATCGAGCCGTTACCAACGGCGCATTAAATAAAGAAATATAGCCCCGCGCTTTCGTCCACCGTGGCACCATCTCGGTCTAAGCATTCGCGCGTTAGCACTAAACCATATTACAACCGCAAGAACGGCGTGTCGGTCCGCAGCGACGCCGACACGAGCGCGCACCGTGCCGTTTCGTACACACCGCCAGCATGACGGATGCCTTTACGAGGCCGTGATTTATTTTATTATTGACGGTCGAGGGCGTTATAATCCTCGACTGGGAAATGAAGCGATTTACGAAGAGCGAGCGAGTCGGCCCCTCTCCCTTTCTCTTTCTTTCTCTCTGTTCCATGTACCGATACTCGTCCAGTTCGGTTCGAGCGAGCTAAAAATTCGATCGAGCTGCCACCGCCTTCGACTTTATAGATGGCGCCATCCTCTCGCCGTTCTTTATCGTCGCGAATCGAAATTACTGCTATCGTAAACCCGACGTATATACGCGCGGCTCCCAGCAGAACATTCTTTCGGGGATGGGAAAGTAGGAGCGCACCGCCTCGTAACTGACAGCTTTTTCCATCGGTTCTCTAAATCGAAATAACCATCGCAGTCCGGCCATTCACGAGCTCGCCGTATACACTTCTTCGATTCTTCTCGCACCTGGTCGCGCGATTCGTTTCTGGTCGATCATTCGGTGTCCCTTTACGGTACAATCTGCCATTCAACGCGCACATTAGGAGGATGGAGAGAGCATGTGTTTTATTCAAAAGGCGAAGCGTCGCGCCCGCGGCTCAAGTTTACTCGTTACCGGTACTTCGCGGGTGAAACATTAACGCGGCGTTGCTCGCGCGTTAATTTTACCCGGTGAATCGTAATGAGTCTCGCCAAGTCCCTGGGTCTCGGCCGCAACAAGTTTTCGCGATAATCGATGCGGCAGTTGAACAGACGCGGAAAGTTCGAGGCGGATTCTCGTTATGGAAATTGGAGGCGGTCGGGTGAGGAGTATCAGCCAAGTGTAACGGAGAGAAAATCGTGGTTTCGAGGAGGTAGCAAAGGAGCGCGGAGGAGGAACGGAATGAGAGAGCAATCACGTTTCTGGAGGCACGAGGTTCGAAATCGAGAACGAGGGAAAGAGAGAGGGCGGTGGGAGGGTATGAGAGGGAAGAAAGAGAAAACATGGCCCGTGTGCACGGGGTTGCGTCTTGTAGCGTCGAGATTGGGTGGAAGCGTCGGGGCGGTGTAAGTGTGTGAGCATCCTGGCCGCGAGATCCTTTCGAGATCCTTCGGTTCCTCGTTTTAATTTTCTTCGCGGCTTGATTTCACCCTAGCTGCCCCCTCGCCCCATCGCCATCCCACCGAACCCCAGTCTAACCAAAGTACGAACCCCCGAGAGCCCAGCACGATAGCTCCTCACTGTGTTACCATCACCCCACTGTCGTCGTCATCGCCGTAGTCGTCGTCGTCGTCGTCGTCGTCGTCGTCATCGTCTCTCAAGTAGTGTAAAGTCTCGGCACCCTCGGCTTAAAAAATTGATCCGATATCTCGCCGTGTTGGCCCCGCAATCCCGTAGGGACTAAAAGGGACAATGCCGTGAGACGAAATACGAGGAGGGAGGAGGGGCCCGACTCTGTTCGAAGAGAAAACCAGGGACGAAGGGGGAGGGGCCGGTAAGACGACGAGCAGGGATGGTCCTACAGTGATTATATCCGACAACCACCCCGAAAAACTTCGGGACACCTCGTCTTTTCCCTTTCACCTCTTTTTCTCGCTCCAACGTTCACCGTGTCGACGTCTTCCACGTCGTCGTCCTTCCATCAGGATCCGAATAAAAATGTTTTAGACCCGTCCCTCTTCCTCGACCATAGCACTTATATTTAGCAACTGGGAGACGATGTCCTTTATGGCACCTCTCACTCGACACCCGTAGGATTCGCGGTACTACCGGGATATTGAAACGAAAACGTCTGAAGAGTGTCCTCCGTGTTCACAAAGCCGACTGGTTTTCCCGAAATTATTTTTGCCATCCCCTGGACTCGGCTTCGTGATTAATTCAAATCGCCGTGGCAGGTAAACCGGCAGTATAATGTGTTGTCATAGCAATTTTTACTACACCGCACTATGAGCTATTTCTACGATCTAGTTGGACAAAATTCAATTTTGATAATGATCCGGATATATGAAATCACATTAGAATTCGACAGAATAATGTCCATTTAGACAGGAAATATATAAATTATTGCAAAATATAATCTATAATGATATATTAATAGTATCTAAAGATGTAGTTCACTTCGTTTACTATTAAGGTCCTGTATTATGGTTTTCAAATTTTCTTTAATTGCGTGGTTACCGTACCTAAGAATGCTATTTGTAAAACATGTATTGCTATCTTCCGCTATCGAAGATACATTGGCACATTTCTTTCAACCACATTATGTTTCATTAACCTTTTAAAGCTCCACAATACTTAACATGTAATTTTATCTATTCCGAACGTAAACTAGATTTTGTAACACATTATACGTATCACTTTATATACTTTTAATTTTTATCTCAATTAAAAGCTGGAATAGCTGTACGAAACGTCAAAGAGCGTTTTCGACAAATTATAAGATCCATTGTTTTGCCCTTGTTTTGTCACGGTTGTCGCGGGCGATCGCTGCACAACGCAGCGGTTTAATAAAAAATTGTTGTCACCTAAATTTTTTCAATGTTACTATGTATTTTGTATTACGTATTATTGTAACTAACGTGTAGCTTTAATATGCCTTTCGTTTCCTCTGTGACCTCAAATGACTTTGAGTAATTATGGTCATTGAATTCCTAATGAAAGGAGCTATCATCGCAGGTGTTAGATACAGGTTGGTTCCGTTTAAAAAAATGGAGGTGGCCTTGAGATCTCTAAAAAAATAACTTAAGAACAAATATTTTTTGTATCTCAATATTGTTGTATCTGGGCCCATTTTAAAGCTTGATTTTTATTTGTATTTCTATCGTAAATTTGATTATATTCCAAATTTGTATTGCAATAAATATGTCTCGTTGAGCCCCATCTAAGCTGACAGACAATTGTCCGCGGATTATCCACTGACACTGTCCGAGGACAGTTCGCAGACAATGGTCTGTTAGTCTGGACATCATAATAAATAATTAAAATTATCTATTGAACCATTTGATCAAGGCCTAACGCGATTCATCAAGAGATAAAAGTAGCAACATCAAAATGTGTCTCATACATGTACCATTATCCGCGAGTCATCAAATTGTTGTCCAGTCTCCTGCATTGGCTTTCGCGAACGGTGTTTTTATGCAAAAAAAACTCGTGGTTGGGTCGATCGACCATCGAAACTAATATAACTTTATCGGTGGAGGAACCTAAATACCGACCACGGGTCGGTCGTGTTATGAATACAAACATTACATCCGCAATATTCACGGAAGTTAGGATCGAACTACTTCAAGTCTCGTGGCTGTTCCAGGAACTTAGCCCCCGGACATTATGCAATATCCTTCGTACTCCAAAGTCTTCGACTATCGACAACATCCACTGGTGCGCCGACATCGTCATCGCCCCGGCTAGATCCAGCTTAAGTGCTCTCGAAGCAAGGTTGGAACGCAGTCGTCGAGCTGCCGGTCGGTAGACCAGTCGAGGAGGGCTCGATATCGCCCGAATTTCCGTTCGACGAGGACACCCCGGACAACGAGCTTCCCAAGATACTCTCATCGCCTGAAAACGGGCGCAACATTGTTCAGGAACGACGCCGCGCCGCCTTCTCCACGCGCTTACACTTTAATATCGGCTAGAAGCGAGGAACCGCACGGCTAGACCGAACGAGAGAAAGAGTTCGACGCGGGGGCGGTAGCGAAAGAGAAACAGACAGCTAGCATTAAATGAACTCGACACGGTGTGTGTCGTGCACGGGGTCTTGGGTCGGTAACCCTGGTTTCCTTCGGCTGATCCTAACCTAACCCAACGAAGTAATATCACCGTCCTCTTGCCAGTCGTCTAGATTGCCCAACTCGTAAGTTACGTCGCGTAAAACTGCTTGTAAAGGCAGGACTTCGGTGAAAACAAAACTTCGTATTCCACGGGCGGACTTGCTCGCGTGTGTACGCGCGCCACAATGGTCTTACACACGTATGTACACCCCCCGCCGCACTGTGGAGTCGAGGAATTTGATGACATTTCACTATAACTCTTGAACCATAAGAGATTTCCGGATTAAATTTCCACTTAAATTCATTAAAAAATTATTCCTATATACTGATAAATATCATAATATATATATATATATATATATATATATATATATATATATAAATTATATTTATATAAATATATATAATTATATATAAATTAATATTTATATATATATATAAATAAAAATGTTTACTTGTATTACTTATATCGTACTTTCCCCAGATGATTTACAAGGAGTATCGGAAACGATGTCCCACGCGACAGTTACAACGTTCCTTGTACACAATCGGCGAGCCGAGCTCGAGCAGCTGTGCTCGCCGGCTACATACGAAAACTTCTATTTTAAGTAATAACTGAGAGACTGAAAGGTAAAGTTTAGGATATTCACCCTCATATTACTCTGAAATGAAGGGGTAGAGATCTGAAATCCTACAGAATGTTTTATGCAAAGAAATAAAAACGAACATTCCATATGTAACAATCTAGTATTTTAAGAATGTTCTTTTTCTCCAATGCGGCCGCAAACTGGGTCCTTCATTCTCGGGTTTAATTTGTTATTATTATAATATTTTTGAAAATTTGAAAAATCTGAAGTACCTATTATAGGTAGATACTTTAGCTAGATATTTAAACCTGTTAGCAATAAAGATGTTTATCTCTCTGAAACAGTCGGATAAAAATTACGAAGGGTCAACAGATAATAAATCAATTAATTGTGATAAATTCAGAAGAGGCAACTGTCTGAATACTTCAGAACGGGGGTGTGTACGTGTTAGATAAGCACGATTGTGTGTAAGTCCGAACGGGTTCCGAACTTGGAGGCAAACACAGACGTAAAGACTCGTAACCAAACGCTATCTCTCCTACATATGACGATCCGGAGAGACGAGCGATAGAGCCAAGCTCCACGTACGCAAATAAACAGGGGAAAGAGGATTCGCATGTGAGTTGGTTAAATATATGAACGGTCATTCGCACGAAAAACCAGCGTTTGTTGCGTGCGAGAGCCCGCGTGGTTTGTGTGTTGGCGCGCGATCGAATAAATATACGGATAGAGATCTAAGTTTATGCAAGCGCGAGGAACACGACGAGTCGCGACTCGCGACCGACCGGATCGACCTGAGAACGGCGAGCGCGAGGAAATGCGCGAGCAAACGAAACCCACGAAACTCGTACATAGCTGTAGCTTTTCGCCGGGTGGTCGTTCCCCGGACGGTTCACGATATATCCGGGGAACTGGGAAATTAAAATAGAGCGAGCGGAAAGAAAGTTGCGAAACGACGCGCTCTCGTTTTGTGTACTTCGAATTTTATTGCGTCGCTCGCGGAGAATGAAAGAGAGGAGGACGGACCACGACGCCACAATGCCGTTGCACGCATCAACGATGTGGGAGAGATTTTTGACCTAAATCTCGACGAGTTGACCACCACTGTTTAGTCGCGCAAAAGCCGCATGATGTCCGGAGACTAAAAATATTGGCCACTCCCGTAGAGTTTTCGTTTCTTTACTTTTAAATCGTTTCTACTTATTTTCTACCATGACACATCCTATCCAAAGAAAAAATCGGAAAGATTCATTAACAGTACTAATAACTGTACATTGGTGCTGCGAAAAAATATATGATGTTACTCTTGAACTTCTTGTGAAATTTGTATGTTTTCCGATATTTTGACGTTTTCGATTTTTTACAACCAGGGTTTTCAACTTAAAAATCTGAATTAATTGCAAAATATGTGGTATACGACATCTGTTCGATTTTTCTTCAGAATTTTCACATATGACTGAATAGAGAAAACGGTCTAAAAACCAGTTTCTTTTCCATTTTACCCCATAACTATCTCCTCGGTAGAGGCATAGGGTTCAAAATTTAACTTTCGTTTAAAGGTTCATATTTTGAATAGAAACTCGTTAACATGTTTTTTCCCTTTTCAGAAACCTCCTGTACAAGGCGAACCAATAAAATACAAAGTAATTAAAATAACAAAGACGTCAAGTCTGTTTTGATGTAATCAATCACGCTTCCATCACGGCTCGGTCACGTGACTAATTCGGTACTCGTAGAGTGGAGGTAATTTTTGTCTTCCAATTCGATTAAATTACTCTGATCTGACGACTCTGTTACAAAACATCAGTAGAACAATTGACTTAAAAAAATTCCTAATTTCCATAAAGATCCACGGTAAGCCATCAGAGATTCTATGAATTATATAGTCATTCCATGGGACGCGAGAGTCGTCTCTATTAACATTCGCAACGTAAAAAGCTCCCCTGAGCAACACCGGACACATGTCTGGCAATTAACTCATCGGCGAAGCATGGGTCGAACGACGGGAAATCAGAAAGACGATAGTCAGTCGACGACGCCACTTGAGCAAACACAGAGTCGCTTGAACTCTTACTTAGCACCTTATTTCCATGCGATTGCAAAACCCGACAGCCGTTTGTCGTCGATCCCTCTGGTGGGCGTTTACAAGCCGAGGATCCGTTGAATCTTTTCTGTCGACGCCGACTTTTCTCCTCGTACACCACCTTTCGTCACAATGGATTCTAATAGGTCGCGGCGACATTAAAAGCCGCGCGCGCGCGCGCGTACAATTTTTCCCGCGAACAATGAGACAATAAGTTAACCCGGTAGGAGAACGTACATATGCTCGTATCGGTGGAATCGTTTCCGTGGGGACCGGTCCCGGCGCACTTGCAGGGGGAACACGATTACCCGGCTCGATTCCTCGCAGACTTAATTCTATAACAGGTTAAGCTCTTTTTGGAAAACGCGATCGGACTCGAGCACCGGGTAGATCTAATTAAGCGAGTATCCTAAAAACGGTGCGCCCCCCTGGCCATCGTTGTTGCGATCCTGGCAACAATGCCTTATTATATCAGTCCAATGAAATGGCGCGGACATAAAAAGAAAAGCATAATTACTGTATAGGGGTTGCTATGGTACGACCCCTGCGTTACAGTACACCAGAAGTGTCCCACGGGAGGCTAACATAGGGGACGGGACCGGAAGATACGGAGGCTAGAGTTGATACAGACCGTTCCCAATCAAAAAAATCGTTTAATTTAATAACCCATCAAAAATATTTTCATCGTGTCGGGGAAATATTGGAATACTGGTCCGTGCTTCGAGGAAGGGGGTTACAGAAGGGAAAAACCATCAGGAAATGCAAGGGCGGGAAAGAGAGCTCAGGCTTTTAACGACGGCCAATTATAGCCGATAAGTCGACTGCTCGAGAAGAAGCTGCTAACGAGACGCAGCGTCGTGCAACCGTTGCCACTTTGTTGGGGATTTCATGAGACTAGGAAGTAGAGTCGTGCGATTCCTTTGCATCTAACGACGTCTTGTTCAATCTGCTAACAGGCTGCATCGGCAACTGGATCGAAAACGACCCGCTTGCGACTGAATCTAACTAGGCATCACTTTTCAAATCACACCAACTGCAAACTAGAATATACCAAGTTCTTTTACGAACCATCAAAACATTCTTCAGGGAAACTTGAGTTTAATGGTCTTGCACGTTACTAATTATTTGGTCGTGTAACGAACTATTCGAAAATGTAATTGTAATACACATTGTATCTTAAGATATATATTCATTCTTACTTTGATAAACTTGTCAATGTGCTACCTGCTTTCTGTTGTCATGGCTGAGGTGGTTGTGGTGGCTGATGTTGTCAAGGTCATCATTCTGAACAACATTTTCCTTTATAGATTATGGCGCTTGACTTTAGTTTACGAGAATCTGAGAAAAAACTTTACTTATTGTTCCACGGGGTCGATGATACTTTCTCTCCGACTTCAATGGCCTTGAAATATGTTGTCAACCTAATCCATTCCTAACCCAAACTTAATACAGACCTAATTCGTGCATTTATGAGTAATGTTTTTTGAAGTTATCTCGTAAACAAAATCTGATCTACAAAAACTTTAAGCGGTATCTTCATACCATCCAAATTAAACATAAAAAAGTCTTACTTTGTAAGAATTATGGAAAATATTCGAGAGGTCACACTTAAACGAGTCACTCTGTATACGCCCACAGCTGCGCGCTTGTTTATGCTGGCTTAACCACTCCACAATTCCAACAATTTTCCACATTCTAATAATTATCTTTTTTTAAATTACTTATAAGTGTATCTACAATTAAGTCTTAGTATGCTCATTACACCGTACCAAAGGTTTACCAACCACTACAAGCAGTCCCTCGTTAACACATCCGTTGCCGCAAGCACCGCCTCTAAGCCAAGTGATGTTTTTATGATTGATAAATAAAATACAAAAGAATAATTGAATCGCTATTTACGAAAGAATTTAAATATTTATGAAACTTTCAATCCTGTTTCTCAATCAAGATCAGCATGTGCACGCGATTGGATCACGGGATCGGTGGAGTTCTCTTTAGCCGAGAGATTAAATAGCGTCTCAAAGCGGCTTTCAACCGTGGTCGCAGTCTTAATTAAGGTACACGCCTACCAATTAACTTAAAAATTAATTACCATCCTGGCGAGTGTCCCAATTAAAGCGGGACAATGAGACGAACGTACAGCGGCGCGTAAATCGATGACGCGGATACACAGTGGCAGGTGAGACCCGAGGAACGAAAGGAATGGTCGCGCATGCGAGAACCTGCCACGGTTAATGAGCAGATTTAGAATTTTCTCGCGGTCTGGCGATAAGAGGCAACTCGCCGCTTTTTAGATTCAAAATAATCCTTGTAATTATCAAATCCCAGCGGCGCTCTATAGAGCATCCTTGAAAGGATCCTGACTCCTCATTACTGGCTGTGCGGCCCATCAAAAGGACCTCTTTCATGCTTTCCCGCCCGTTCGCTCCACTCCTCCTTCCTTCCTTTTTTTTTTACTGTTTATTCTTCGATGGAAAAGAAGCTCGTAAAAGGATCGGGACGCAGATAAACGAGAACGACAAATTGTAACAAGTTTACGAAATGGTCTTCGGCTACAACAGAAACTGTTAGCATGCGTAACAACCGCTGGCGAAAATCGCGGAAAAAAATACAAGGTAGAAGTCGGTAGTGACAAGAATCGCAAACTGTCATCTTGAAGTTGTCTCTTTAACGAGGAGAGGAGACACGCAGACTTTCGATGCGGACTGCCAGTAGAATAGAGCATTCGGGAGCCTTAATTACCGAAGTTTACGAGCAGCCTTGGCGGCGGGCGAATTACCATGCTAATTTTTCTCGACCGCCTTCTCGATCTCAGTCAGTCTTTACTGTTCCCGACGACTTTATAGCGCAACCCTCCAAACTTTTCTTCTCATATTTCGCCGACCTAACAAGATCCAAATCTTCGGGAATATTCAAGGCGATGCACAGTAGGCGAAAATGCCAATCTAGCGGATCAAAACTGTTTCAGCATTATTTTAAAACAATAAAATATAAAATTATTACAAAAAAATATATTTATGGATTCAATACTATGCGCATATGGTCTGGAAGCTCGTTTTTCGTGGTCAAAATTAGAGACACACATGCCGACATTTTTCAATGTAATAAATTTCTATATAATTATATTTCTGACGTTAATTCGAAATTATCCAAACACTTCGACATCGGAAGGTCATCTTGACTTTTTTAAATGGCACCGTATGTTTTGGATATCATAAGATTGTTGTTGACGTCGAGACTAATTAAAAATTATTTCTTACAAATAAATCCGGCTACATCAGATGTTCGAACTATGATCTATCTCGTATGACTTTATGATACAGAACTCCTCTCTTTGTATTAGATTTTTCGTTTACTAATAAGGTATGCTTGTGTGCGCTAAAAATGATATCAAACTATGTAATTCCAAAATGTTATCTCAACAATAACTGATAGTTGATTTTCGCCTGAATGCCATCCTTAAAAGGTCAGCGACCGAATTGTCGATAGCAGGAACCTATGTCGATTAAATATTGGCGAGGTCGGCCGTATTACTGTTCGCCATAATAGCGTGCTATGCAAATAACAGAGAGTCGGTGAAAACACGGAGACGAGCGGCGACGAGCGACGACGCGACGCGGCGGCTTCATCCGCCTCGCTTTTCAGTGGCCACCCCCCGTCGACCCGGCCGCCGTCATCTATTGTTTCTGCCGTACACCCGCATATCCAGCGCGATATATCTTTTCGACCCCTTATTGCTGGGGGTAGTTTGTCATGTTAATTTCGCGAAACTCGCGAGGGTGGCCAGAGCCGGGCTTTTAACGCACTGCCACCGTCCCGCTCGTCGTTGTCTCCCGACGCAACGATTCCGCGCGTCTCTCACGCAGCAAGAGAAGAGAAGAGAGAGAGAGGAGAGAGAGAGAGAGAAAAAGATGCAAATCCGGCCGACGCCGATGAAAGGGTTAACTGAACTGCCGGCCATTAATATGCTAATAGTTTTCGAGTCTCGCGATTCCGGCTTATGAGAGTGATTATCGCCGCGTAATGACCCAGAAACGCTTTTTCCGGAAGGGTGCTTGTCTCGCTCGACGCTCGCGAACCCGTTCTGCGGTTTTTCAATGTGACGGTTTACGAGCCTCCGAACCTGTCCCATCACGTGGAAAATCCGCGGCGTGAAACGCGCGTCTCACGCTGGCTCGCTTCAATTCCTCGGCCGAGATCCCTCGACAAAGAAGGCGTTTAGTGTAAGTGTTTCTTATCCGGCAATCCATGGCGACTTATACGCAAACTTTGATTTACGATTCGCGACCGTACTGGTATTTTTTCGACCAACTTTTCTCAATTTCTATGAGATAATTATTCAGTAATTTATTATTAGACCGCTGATCTTTATGACAAATAAAACTTTTCTACGTTTCCTTTGCCTG
Organism: Lasioglossum morio; assembly: GCA_916610235.2. NCBI lineage: Eukaryota > Metazoa > Arthropoda > Insecta > Hymenoptera > Halictidae > Lasioglossum > Lasioglossum morio. The sequence continues at coordinate 10,236,562 of OU744327.1, forward strand.
TAACCTTGAATCTTGAGTAGTCCTGAGTAGTTATAGTCACTGAGTTTCTAATAAAGGGATTGTAGATGTTTATTTTATGGGAATTTCCATTAAGATCTGTAGTCATATAATTAAAATTATTAAACGCTTCATACAGGGTACAATATAACGTACATACACATATATTTAAATTATGAAGCATAAATTAATTCCAAAATTACAAATTATTTTTAACAATAAGTTACGAGCTGAATTCAGCGACGCGTAGCGAATGAAAAGAGAGTTATAAAGTGTATTGGTACATATTTTGTATTATCAACTACATTTTGAACACGTAATATGCCACCAAGATATCAAACAATTTTTTCCCTAATAATATAGTGTAACGTCGAAAGCAACATCGACATGGAATTTAATAAATGTCTCCCCTCGATGTACAGGATGCGGACAATTACCGATTTCGCATGGGAAGCGCATGTTCGCACGTTTTCGGTTGTCCGAGCGAAATGAATAACTCGTTAAATAAGTAACCAAGATAACGTCGATACTTGCGATAATGTGTAGCGATAATAGGTGTCTGGAGCGTGCGCGACCCGAGTCTCCGTCCCGCATTTATCGGGTGAGCGTACACGCCGGTAATTCCGTACACGTCGATGCTTTTGATCGATGACAAGGCGGCGCACGAGGTAGATTATCTAAATTTCTGTTTCAACCTTACCGGGTTCGACACTGTTCGATCGTTAACGACGAGCAAACGAGCTTCCGTCATGCTTGGTTAGAAAATGAAATATGCCTGTGTCCTTCGCCTACGCTCGCGAGCGCCTACAATGTATACTGTATACGATGTAACTGTATGATAGACCGATGCGGGTGGTGATAAAAATCCATTCGGCCAGGAGTATGCGATTATAGGGCGACACGTGCGTGATGCAGTGGCTCGCCGATACATCCGAAAGTCGGCGCGGCCGTTGAACATCCACCCGTTAATTGTCTACTTCACACGCGAGACTTTGTTACCGCCTGTTAAATTTCTCGTTAGCCGGCCGATCGGGGTGAAAAGTATTAATCTCGCGGCTTTACGTCCGACGCCGACGGGGTGCGTTTTAATTCTTTTCCGCAGGGGTTTACGAAAACGGTTTACACTCAATCGTAAAAGTACAGCTACTACGTTCGACGGTTCTCGAACGGGCACTAACTGCTTCATACGTCCCGCATCCCCTGAAAAAATTCCCCCTCTCCGGAAAGCTCGTAATCGATACAGAAAATCTCGTTAAAGCGAACCATAAAATTCATCGCCGAATGAACCGTCAATCTCGCGGCCCTGGAAATTGCATTTGACCGATATCTCAGCGAAAAAAGTCGTTTACCCGTTCTTGACGATACATCGAAGCCCCGTCATTCAATTCCAGTCGCAACAAAGATTTTAATCGACGCGTGATCTCGTTAGAGCGCAGAGAGAAAGGGAGAGAGAGAAAGGGAGAGAGAAAGACCAGAGCCGAGCCGCGTCGCGTCGGACGCAACGATTCAACGGGGTAGAGAGTACAATTTTCCGTTGCGCGGCCCCGACGTTTGATCGATCACGTATAAAAGAGTCACTTGGTCGGCGTCAAAGCCCCGCCTTGCCCACTGAGGAATGCATTTCAAGCTGCAATCCTGCGGCCGGGCCCTTCGGTCAAGTAGCAATCTTGAAAACTCGTAAAACCGAATCAAATTCTCACTGCAATCCGTCAGATGATTAAACCTACGCTTTACTGCCTCGGCAAAGATGTCAGGATGCTTCGTTAACGTTACATCTTCTTACAATTGCATCGTGCGGTTTACTCTTCCCTCCGTATCCCACCCCTGCGACAGAAGGGACACAAGCAAAAAACCCTGATTTTTGGGTTATTACTATTAACGAATTTTGTAAATATTATTTCAATCTATTTAAGAAAACTCCGATGACCTTGAAATCTCTAAAAATATGACCTTAAGAAACATTTTTATTCCATTGCAGTATTTTCCCCCTTTATACCAAACAATGTTTCGCACATTTTTCCTTATCGTAAAAATAAGCGAGATATTCAAGATGCTCAAGTTTAGGTGGGACACCCTGTATAGTGACGAAGATGGCCAGTAATGTCCTTACATTTGTACCACAAGCGATGTTTCAATTATTGAAAGAATTGTTTTTCTTATCATCCTTTTTATAAACGAATCTTCGAAAATGGGAACGTTTAATTCTCATGCACATGTAATTATGCATAAGTACGATGTACGAGCATCAAATGCTGTTCTTTTAGATCCAGTGTTCCTCAAGTGTTTTTGTGACAAGGGAGCAAACGTGATCTACAAAATACATGTCTTTCCCGATGAGTACACAAGTTACCATCGTATTCAAAGCATTCTGTAGTTAGCAAAGGCGTTACAGTTACAACAAACGATCAGCTCGAGTGGCACGTAGCCGTCGAAGCGATATTGCGTAGGCATGAATTCCAAAATAGATTCTGTAAATGCCGGAACGACAACCAAGCGAAGCACCGCGCGGTTCGCATAAGTTGGCTATCTTCTCGCGACACCCGGTGCGCCAGTTTTACGCGCTGGCCGTAAACACGAATTAATTTCAATCGTTCTATGCAAGGACCTACGCGCGGTTACGTGTGTAATTCGACAACCCCGGCTGTAGTGGAGCGTACGTGAACCCAAGCCGAGGGGAGGCCAAACATAAAACAATAATGGCGAAACATAAACGACAGAGCACTTAACACTTGGCACTTAAACAACTGGCAAATTGCTCCCTTGTCAGTCTGGCCTTAACCGAGAATTTAGGTGGTGGAACTTGACGAACGACCCCGCCCGAAATCGAAATCGTTGTCGAAGGAGGCCTCGTCAACGATCTACCAGATCCAACAGACGCCGTTAAGGCATGCAAAATCGAACTGCAGCATTAAAAGTAAGTAGAAACCTATTTTTACCATCGTGAAACATGGGAATAGAAAAATTCAGTGACAGGAGTATTGAAATTAATATCTAATCTGCGTCTTGCGTTGCGGGAATAATGTCAACCGTATCGACAGTTAAGTTGTTTCGAGAGTAACTGTATCGGATAAAAATGACGAGGCAGTGACGCGACGTTAGGAAGGAAGGGATGAAGGGAGGAAGGGAGAAGGTACGGTACATTTGAGTATTGAAATTAATGATAAAATAGTAACTTCCCTATGAATCGAAAAGTTAATTATTAGTGATTGATTAAATTTTAGTTTTCATCGCCTCCTAAAACCTGAACGTGATTACCGACAGTTCACATTTTCATTGATACATGTCCAGTTTGCAAACTTTTTATCTAACTACATAAGTAGGTGTCATTCTCATGAAGCAATACATATGATCGATAACCAACAGGCTACAACAATGCATGAGAGCTAGAGGTGGACATTTTGAACTTGAAATGTGAAACAAACTCGTAAGATATTGATTCCTGTCTGTTTGAAAGATTGTTCATGTTTGCAACCTCGAACTCCCTCAAGATCATTTCAAAGGCGTATACCGAACTTGTTTTATTTGTACTTTCATAATATCAAAATAAAAATATGGCGTTCCATTTAAAAAAATAAAATTTGTGGTCAAAGCTGTGGAGAACGTTTTCGAAAAGAAAAAAGTTACTTCAAATGATTCGATGAATCACCCCTTTTTCGGAGGTACGACACTTCAGTAGCTAGTATTCGATAAGGATACAGTTGTGCCGCTCGGAGAGCATCGAATTACTTTGATAAGTTACGAGGCTCACATAACGTTCCCTTTGTCCACGTGTGACACCCATTGGAGAAACAAACACGGTTCACGATTTCCTTTCGAGTGTCACCCGGTGATGAAATAGCCATGGGCTAGTCCCCGGCCAACAAAATCCTGTAAAACACAAACAACCCTCGGTCACGCATAACCTGTCTAACCCCCGGCTCGTAACTCATGTAACAGTGTTTGAAGAGCACTGGGAGGTTTAATAAATAAGGAAAATCTGTTCGGCAATCAAAAGAGTAACGCGTATATTGAAAACGATCTATCTAAGCGTGTTTAAATTCACGAGAACCCGCTCGCACCGGAGCTTACATGAGATTGGATAGTACACAAGGTTACCCCGGAGCAGGGTAGTTGCGAAAAGCGCGGAGCCCCCAATATCCGTGTCGTGAAAACACTTGCGACCCGCTCCATTTAGGAAATGAAAGGGACCGAAAGTGGAGGTGATTGTAAATTCACGTATGCACCGTAGCCAGCGAATAGGAAAATTCGTAGAATCCGGAGAGATCAGGGGTCTTGCGTCACCGGGGTAGCTATCGGGTAAAATCTGCCCGATAAATTTCTCCTTTCATAAGAAGTAATGAAAGTCAAATAGTGGTTCGGCACCCCGGGTGGTTTAGAGCGTTTTCGGGGACGTCGAAGGGTAACCGAAGGATGACGACAAGGACGGTGGCTAACGGGATAGAGGGGGAGAGCATATGGTGTCCTCGGTGTTAAACGCGGTATCGTGCACGATGGCCTCGCGTAACCACCCTTATTATCGCGTAGACAACCCGAATCGAGGTTAGGGTGGCTAGCCGCTTTTTAATTTTACAGTATCCCCATAAAATATTCGCCCATAACAATAAAAGTAGAGCTAAGCCGTGATTTGCGAGCGCACGATATTGCCGTGTCCCGAAATCTTATTCCCTCGGCAGGGATGCTCCGTCATTCACAAGCGGCTCGTTTCTCTCTCTAGGTTCACGATAGACCGACGACAAAGATCTTGCAAGACTGGTAACGAGCACGTGGAAGGGGACATCGATTGGTCATTTGGAATTTTTAGGGTGTGGGATTCTAGGCTACGTATTCCGGTAAAAGCTTTTGCTACAGTGTAAACATGCTTTCGTTATAAAATTACGGCTTGGGCGACTAGACTGCAATACATTTGAAACGGATCACACGAGTAGCAATTCCGGTTATTGTTAAATGAACACCTTGAGTCGAAAGATACTAAATCTAATTCTCTTTAGAACAGTAAATCTACCAGCTCGGGGTCCAAGACGTTAATAGTGGAATCTGCACCCGAAAACTTAGTTTACGACTTCGTATTGTTAGTAAACACATTTAGTGTCCTGGCTACAAGTTCAATATATCGCGACTGATGTGTCATAAACCTTTAAATACGGTACAACGGATCTACACAACGGGTCTTTTAGGCGTCCTTCTTAGGCCCGTCGCATCGGACAATAGGTGATCATTTTGAAGTTTGTAAGTAGCTGATTACGACTGCGACAGCAAAAGTCGTTACCGCTTTTGTCATCAACGGTATTTTTAATATTTGCTCTAACGCATCAACCGATAATTCACAGCTAAAGTTTTATTTGGTAAATACTATTTTCACTAGCAACAAAAATTTTAATAATAATAATTTAATATAATCTAGTAATTTCTTCTCAGCGGCGGACCGTTCATTTTGGGCCCTGGGCTAACACTGTTTGGAGCCTACCGAAAATGAATCCAAATGAACTCAACCACCAAACATTTTTGTATCATACATTTGTGTCATTAACATTTTGTTTGTAATCTTTTTGGCCCGATTTCTTTTACGTTTTCGTATGTGTTCATAACTGTAAAATCACTACGTTAAACGACTGATATTACCATATTTATCGCACGTAAAAAGAGTGTAATTTATTGATCATAACTAAACTGCAGGTCTTCATACAAAATAAAAAACGTTTGTATCAGTTGCAAGAACTAGGAACCAAATAGGGATTTATATATCTTTTTAGTGACGTTATTAAACTGCAAGAAATGTATCGATACTCTTAAATTCATGTAACGTCTTTATTATTTGAAAATTACACCCACCTATTTTCTATACAAATGCATAAAATCCGTAGTCTAATTATAACTCACTAAATATTGTTGAGTACCGTTCAATGGAATGCATCAATCCAGCAAAACAAACTGGAAAGCCTGCCGATTAGATTGCTTCCACGTTCCCTTTTCTGTCGATTTATCCGGTATCGCAGAGCGGATGGAAATCCCCGATTTCGTGGAGCGCGAAACCCATCCGATCGAATCGTATTTCCAGCTAGGCGTTTCGAGCCGCAGACCCGTTACGGGGAATAATCATGGAAATAGAGAGCGATTCGTTATTATTAGATTATTCCTTTTGAAGCGTGGCCCGTGGCAAGCGAAACAACACAGTTTTTTTCTGTGCGTAAACAGCTATCGTCGATTCGATCCGTTACGGGGCACAAAGGTCGTCGATAGCACAGTGCGTGGATTCGACGCGTTGTTTCCAACTACACGCATAGTCCGCGTCCTTCGTTTTCCATCTACGTTCGCGGCCCACCGATTATACATCGGATTTACAATCTGAAATAAATAGTCGTATACATTTCATTTGTGGTCAGTGTCGCCAGATTAGGACTTGTCTTCCACTCTACCCTTCCCCCTCTACGACGTTATTCCCCCTTTTTTCGACGGCGAGCATACCTCCGCTTCCGCTACGGACCAGTCACGTGACGTGATGCGCGCACCCAATTGGCGTTGTATCTGCGTCTGTGACGCAATTAACCCGGTATTCGTAGAGAGGGGGTAACTGTATTTCCCTCGATTCGAGTCAATTCCCCTGGACTGGTTCTGTTTGTAAACCAAGAGAAAAAAGAATGGCTGAATAACGCATTAACCCAAAGTCTACGAGTGCGTGAAGAAAGAAATAGAGGTAGAGAGATAGAAAGAACCGAATGCACCAGCATTATGGACAATGGACTGGCGTAGGAACATCGTTGGTAAGAGGCAGGACGAATCTACAGAACGTATAACGTAACCGGTGATTATGCGATGGACGCAGAACGAACGGCAAAACCGTTCAACGAGCGTGCGAGAAAGCAAGCGAGGGAACGGGCTGGTCGAAGGAACGAGCGACGGATAAACCGTTTTCCAGACGCGCATTGCGCGAAGCCTCCGCGCACCAGCCTCGAACGAGGAAATAAAACAAACCATGCTTGCCGCGCGCGATAGTACTACGCTACTACAGGTAGATGTATATGCTTGCTTATATACCGCCCCGATAAATGTACAAGATAACGGTACGCGGGTATATCATTATCTCGTACGCCGCCCGGTAAAACCTTCTACCTCGGGTCTGCCTGCCATCGAATGGCACATTCGTACGTAACCCCCGAGGACACGGTCCGAACCGCGGCCCGTGAATTTTTAATTTTTATTGTCCCGGAACGAGCAACCGGCAAATCCGTCCGGCCTCCAAGATCCGAAGGAACGATAAAAGTTAATCCTCGAGGCTTGCGACCGCAACACTCCGGGGACATGCAATTTCCTCTGACGCGACTTTTTAATGCTTACTCGTCTCGTCTCGTCCGGGCGAATCCGACGTAGCTGACCCTTGTCCATCATTCCGGACAATTCTACCTGAAACAAATGTTCAAATCATTTTTCAATCAATCCTATTCACATTGTTGGATCCCGGGGTGAAGTAAGGGAACACAAGTTGATTTTTGATTGCTCCATTGCGGTTGACTGTCAACGACCTTGAATGACCTTGTGTCGTAGATCACTATACGTGTTTTCAAAAACCCTATTAGATTGCACGTAGAAAAGTATATCATTCTAATTTGAAAAACGGAGTTGACCTTCATATGTCCTCTACGCGTTAACAGGGAATTATGCCACCCTCGAAACCACGCATGTTTCAATTGCAACAGAAGCTAACGAAACACCAATTCTACAAAGTTATTTTTAACACAGTTACGTTGAAAAACATATGTGATTTAGCAGCCGAATGGTTTGAGATCATTAAATAATATACAAATTGTGAAATCACTTGATTTTGATTTGAGTAGATGAAGTTTACTATCAGAAAACTGATTTGTCTTCCTGTTGGTTCATATATGGGGGGCTTCACTGTGTAACAATTTGTGAACTTTGTCGATAAAGTGTCCAGGACCATGTCCTTGGAGAAATAGCTGAATCACTTTCGTAAAAATTGTACGTAGCGGCGCCATAAATCTAGAGGATTTAAATAATAATAACTAAAATTGGAAGTACAATAATAAATTTCAGATGAAAATGTCCACATAAAAAATGATTTTGTGTAGCAAAGAATCCATTCAAAATTGTGGACAGACAAGTGAACAAATAGAGCGGCCATCAACCATCAAGCGTTCGCGGTTTCCATAAACAAGCCAGAGAGGCAATACGGTACGGATCAATTGTGAAGCGAAGAGCACGACTAGCATAAGGAATCCATTGCCCTGCAGCAAGCGCAAGGTGTCCTCGATGAACAGCACTATTTTCGGATCGGTAGTCGGTGGCCTGCTGGAAAGTATTTTCGAGAGGTCCCGCGGCAACTCCCAGCCGATCGAGAGACGATTGATGATCCCGGATGAGTGACGAGAGATGGATCGCCTTCCCGAGACACCACGAAGGAGGCTTAAACGAGTATTTATGTGCGTAAACGAAAGGAAGAGTTAGCGGGTTCAGTAGAAAATAAATAATGGCCAGGGAAATGGAAATCCTACGCGACGGCTGTTTCGATGCTGCGAACCGCGTAAAATCTTTCTCTGTCGAGTCAGAGATTAAAAGGGAAGGGACATTAGAAGGGGCTGAAAGGACAGACGATAAGACGCCGTTTCCCGGGCACGCGCTAAAAATAGTGAACGAGGATAACTAAACACATTCGATATGTCTGTTTTTTTGGCATCGCTTCACGAGGTAATCCTATTATAGTCTATTTTTCGAGAGAACATATTTATGATGTTCCGATAGTCATAATAGCTCACCTTACGTGAATTAGACGTAGACATCTAGTATACAGGTTATCCTAAAACTGAAAATCCTTAAAAGGGTTGATTAAGTTGTTCAGAATGGTCACACTGACAACATATTTCAAAGGTCACTGAAACCGGAATGAAGGTAGCCACATCGACCCTATGGATTAACAAGTTTTTTGCAAATATCTCGTAAACTAGAGCCGACTGCTAAAAACTTTGGAAGGTTATGTTGTTCAGAATGATGACCTTGGTTTAAATGATATTTAAAGATCATTGAAATCAGAGAGGGGATAGTAAATCGACAAAAATTTACCGAATTTATATAGCAATGTAACTAAGAAACTTTTATTATTCGAACACTGCTGTTCTCCTGCTTTGTTCGGATAATTGAGGTTTTACCGTGAAGTTTATCAATGCGCATTAGAATAACCTTTCTGCGCAGGCTATACCGATGATATACGGTACCAAATGGGAAATAATTGTCAAACGGGAAGCGAGCGTTTGCGTTACCACGAGCAGAGAGTTCGCGATTAAACGCCCATATCGATTAGTTTTCCATTAATAATCTGGAACTGTGTTAATTAACGGCCGTTGCCGGTGGAGGCGATTGCGCGTAAGATCGCGAAATAAACGAAACGAAAGGCATACCATTAGCAAAAGTATCTCAGCACTTAGTACGAGATCGACGCGGCGGTCGTTGGTATTTTTCGACACGATCGCCGACACGCATTAGCCTCCCAATAATCAGGGAGGACTTTCGTTTCCACGTGAGCGTTCTGCACGTGGACGTCATTAACAGTCAGGCTTTAAAGCAGCCTTTTACGCTTTACGACCCTCTGCCGGGTGAGTGCGCGCGCGTGCGAGGGTATGGCTCTTCTCGCGTAATGGTTCCTCGTGAAAGTGGATGTCGAAAGTCAGGCAAAAATCGAAACGATCGTTGCGAGTCGAACAAGATCCCTTTCCCCACCTGAGGGAGGTGAAGGGTTGCCAAGGCGTCGATACCAGTCCTCACAATCAAGAGATAATTCGTTTAACCGCGAGATTAGCCATTTCGGGATCGAGCGCCACGTAACTCGTTTAACGTCGCATTAAATCATTAACTTGTCAGCGAAAAATTCTCTGCCGCGCCGGAGGGTGGAGAAGATTGGCGGCAGTAGCGGCGGTGGAGACTCGTTGTAACGAGAGGGTGATCTCGCCCCCCAAATCAACAAGAGAAAGACAATATTAATTACGCCCTTTCCTCCGCGTCAACGATAAATAACTAGATACAGAGTTTATCCGTCCGTCTGCCTGCCTGTCTGCATTACTAATATAAATAGTACTCATCTGAAGAACCTACTATAAACCGTCCAAGTTTCCATCAGCATATATCTCTCGGTAATCCTTGCGGGAGGTATTCCCTAGATTAAAAGGGGAGGAATTAGGGTGGACCTATTAACGAGCGCATTAAAACGTATGGACCAGCGACGTTCCCCGAAACAAGTATGTTGCCACGGCGCATTATCCGTTCGGTAATTCACGAACCACGGAATCTAGCCCCATCCTCTCGTTCTTCTTTCCGCTCCGATTTTCCCCCAGCTACCCCCCGTCTCTCTTTCTCCTTCTCTCGCCGCCCTCTGTCCACTTCTTCTTCTTCTTCTTTTCTTTTTTCTTCTGTTTTATTGTTCTCCCGGTTGCCCTCGAGTTCCGACTTTTGGCGCTCGTCGGACGCCTCCACCCGCTCTCTTTAGTAAGATGGTCGCTCGCTCTTTATTCTCCCGCTTATTCGACTTTCTCGACGTTCGGAGAAAGAATTCAGGGGCTTTAACGATTCTCGACCCCCCGACCCACGAAACGACGAGGTGCTTGGCCCGGGAATTAAAGGATGAGGCGTGATTCGCAGAACCGGAAAGTATCCTCCTTCTATTCGCGTCGAGTCTCAATCCTTCAAACCTCCGGGAACATTCAGCTTCTGCGTTTTTCATTGCTGAATGGACAATTGTCTAGCTGCGATTTTTCAAAATGTATTTGAAATTTAGGTAGGGGCGACCGAGGCTTAAAGTTCCCGGGTGAAGTTGTTCGGACCATTATTTATAAAAAAGGAAAAAAACACGCGATTTGTTTTCAGTTGGTTTTGTAATAAAAGTTTGTAAAGACACTTTGTCGTCCGTTTTTGTAGCGTCTGTGATAAGATAAGTAAATACTATTCGATCTTTACTTTTTGGTCTATTTTACTTTGGTCTATTTGTCATCCGATTTCTATTATGGATACTCTCGATCTTCACCCCTGTAGGGTGGTTGCACTTCCCTAGTAAAGTCAATCCTACAAATTATTCTCGCTCGAGTATTCATATCCCTCGTTGCAACTCCAACATGTTCGAGTCATCGTTGTCGTATCAGCACCGCAAACTAAGGACACTGCGTTTCGGCAATGTCATGGTTTCCCGTAGCTTGACCACCTTCGTTTCAGATGGTCCTTGGGATCTTCGTGATACGAACGAAAATCGCTCCTTTTATCTCGTATCGTGTATTATTACAAAGGTTTGACGGTTGACGTGTGCCAGAAAGAAAAATATTTTTTTGCAAGAGTAATTCGCTAGTATAATGTCTCATTATTGCAATTAGCTACGTCTTCGTCAGACTTCAGTCTTCGTCTCATGTGACATCAAACTTCAGTTCTCGCCGCATGACGAAACCATTTATTACTTGCCTTCAGTACCCGAAGACGCATCGTCTGCGACAAAGAGTGAGATGAACGTTATTGGACAGTTGTAGAATTTTAACGAAACAATTTTAATAGTGAGTTCAACTGTAAAACAGAATCTCCAAGCCATTGTAAAGTTTTAATCAACGTTTAGCCTCGGTCTCCCTTACATAGTATACTACGCTGTTTAAAAAGTTCCAGGACAGTCTCGTTTACAAGAAACAGTGCTGCGTCACTTGTTTTCGTGTGATGCAGTTACTAATAATATGTATAATATGACTAATAATTAATAATGGAAAATTTTTTATACATATACCCGAGCATACCGAGAATTATGATTTTAGTAGAATGTAATGACGCCTGTACCATAAAAAGCCATACTTAATTGACAAGATAAAAACGTTGCATTAACACTCGAAACGCAAAGAAAACTGATTGGTACATTGTTCCAAGAGACTTGAATTTAACTACCATTTATTTAACAAATGATATCAGACATAATTCTGTGACCTTCTCGGTCTACCATAATGTATTACTACCTTACGAAAAGATCTAGTGTATGACATGAAAATTGTCGAAATGGTTCCGCCTATTTTATAGAACACACTGTGCACTATATGTGAAAATGAAATAGTAACGGATACATTAAAGTAAATCGCGTCGCAAACAGTATTTCATTAGGTAACTGGCGAAATATATTGACAGCAGAGTGAGCACTCTACGTGTTGTTTACGGAAATGTTCAGAAAAATTGACATTAGCTTCTAACGGAACTGAATAAATGCAAGAACGCCGTGGCTCGTACGGGACAAGTTAATTACTCGATCCCAGGCTGCCTCTTCATGGTGCGGAGGAGGGATATTCGTGGCGGTGGACGCGTTGGTGGAGCGCTGGCAAAAGGCACCGCGACAAATCGTCGATCAGATAGAGAGGCGGCCAGAGTTCTGCAGCAACACACCGCGACGGCAATGGCGTAACTACAACGAAACGTGACACCTGTGCAGGTCCCACACCGATGCGGATCTACAGTAGGCGCAACCGGCCGTAATGCTGATTTAATTTCAGCCGCGAGAGATCAAAATCGTAGATGTCGTGCTTTTTCTGTGGCACTTAATGGCCACTTGACATACACTCTCGTCGTCCACGCGCATGGCCCGAAGCGCCGGGGCCGCAGGTGTGTCCGCGCGAGCGTCAAACGTTCGCTCGTTTCGTCAAATAAAATTAGTCTCGTGGTGACTCTGTCGGGCCCACGTGTGCGATGGCTATCTTGACGAAGAGAATAAATTTGACCGAATTCGGCCGCGTCGAGGGCGTAGCGGGCCGTATGTTGAACAATATCTATCAGCCAGCGATCTTCGCGGTCGTGTACCTCGCCCTGAACGCAGGATCGCGTGTTTTGTTCGTCGGTGGGGATCGTTCGACGTTCTCCACGCGCGTTCGGAAATATTTCACGCGAAAGAATGCCGTGTTCGTTAACGAGGAGATGCGAACGAGATATTGGGACAAGAAGGGGTCCAGACCGGAAAAAATGAGAAACGCCGGCGCGACGTTTTCCCGGAGAAACGTGATCATGAGTGATACGCGACAATATCCACCCCAGGCCATCGGGCAGAAATTCACTTGCCGGGGAAATTAAAAACAGTCATCTGGAGCCGGGCCCGCTAATGGTGGACATCGTTCATGTCAATATGGACCATTGCCCGTATTACCATATTACGTTTAGGAGAGCCCCCACGACCCTATACTCGGCGGGTATTGCTTATAAATACCAGCAATTACAAAACGGGGGGTAGTCCGCTACTATTCCGTCCTCGTCTGCCTCTCGGCTGCTAGATGGAAACTCGATTATATATGGTAGGCAGTCGAGCCTACCCTCCCTCGCAATCGCATTAACGCTCAGGGTTTATCTGGCTATTTTTTTATTTTTTATCCGCAGCACGTCCGACGAGGATTGCACGGTTGCGTCGTCGTCGTTGTCGTCGTGGCTCGGTCCTCCGCACCCCGGGATTTATAAAATTAAATTCAAGCCGAACCCGTGCCTCGCCTTGCCGTGCCGCTAGGTCCAATTTTAAACAACCATCCCATGGAATTGCCGGCTAACTAATACCCGCGGGCGGAAATTGAGAAAATTGCTGGGCGAACGTGATCGAGTGGTAATCGGGCCGATTTTTTACGCGACGATGAGACGCGGACGCGTCTGTGGTTCCCCCCTTCTCTCTTTCGCTCACGTCCACTCTCGTACTGACTGGCACGGCGCGCGGCGGGCAAACTCGAAACGATTAGTGTATATTCAGGGGGCGGAAAAAGGGGTTGATCGCTCGGCGGTGATCAGTCAGACAAGAAAAATATCGCTCTCTATACGTGACTATTTATTCTCGAGTAACATCGAGTCGATTTTGGTACGGCTCGGTGGAACGAGCGAGCGCAAATGTAAGAACGGCACGTGCGGCCTCAAGACTTCCGATCAATTAACTCCGCTTTGAATTCGCGGCGAGCGGGGCCAGTTTTCCTGCCTGCTTACTTGTTAGCCGACGAGCAACCGCCCTCTCTCTCTCCCTTCTTCGCCGCCCTCGACCCTCCCTTAGCCGGTTCTTTCTCTTTCTCTACGGGTTCTCCACGGTTCTATCCGCGCGCAGCGAGATGCTACCCTCTTGGCACCCTTCGGGAAGAGGATCGAAGCATATTGACGGGTCGACGGCGTTCGACCGTGGTACGATACACGAGCTCGAGGGTGCTCGAGGGATGCAATAGTAAATATTAAAGCACGCCGCGGAGTCATTGGGGCGGTAATGGGTGTCGCGCAGCGACCATATAAGGTTCAGAGCGATACCTGATGATTGCGGGTAGATGGAACGAGACGGCGATTTGACAGGCATGGGAAACACTCGAAAATTTCGTGTGGCAAGACCCTACTCGTGCGACGTTCTCGAGTACGCTCATGGGAGAAAAAAATATTTTCTGCCACGAACAAAGCTCGACGAGAGTCGCGTGTATATACTCTGTTCCGCTCTCTTACTCGCAATTGTGTTTCGTTGAAAATGTCATCGAGCCTAGAGTATTCTCGTTACGAGAATAAATATCGTATTGCAGAATATAACATTATACCTACCGACGCGACGTGACGCGACGCGACGCGCGACGTTCGGTTCCGTGCCGCGGCCGATTACTATGGAAAAGTATCGAGCCCGACCCGTTGCATTATGATCCGAAGCTCCATGAAAGCCTAATAGCTTTTGTAGATGGTGTACGCCAGGCACTCGAGGAAGGGAAAAAGAAAGAGAGGCACCATGATCGGGCATCGCAACCATCACCAATCGTCGACTGTGTACCGATCGTGGACCAATTATAACTGGTTTCGTAATTTTTGTTACAGCCGGCGCGCCGGTCCCGCCGATCCCGTCGATGTAACTCGATATTATTATTACGATCGACAGTGACTAAGTGTCGAGGTATAATGCAATCGTGCGGCACGCGTGTGCACGCCGCGCGCGGACGGACACACAGGTAGGTAGACACGCGTGCGCGGCATTGCGTAAAAAGGCCTTAATAACAGCGTGCGTTTCACAGCGCGAGGTCCGAGTAAACTTTACAAAATATCTCACCAAGGGGCCTGGCCACTCGCCATTCTCTCCTCGAACGCAGTCGATAAATGAATCAGAAAATAACGGCGGGAGCTTCCCACACGTGGCGAGACACGTGCTCGATAATTAGATATTCTTTAGGCTGTGCATTAGTTCGCGCTCGGTATTCCATTAAGCATCGAGAAACATGCAGCACGCGGTCGGTCTCCCACCCCCGCGGGCTTTCGCGCCGAACGGACGCCAGTCAGCTTGGCTTCGCTTCCCTTAGATTTCCTTTATATTAATCGTCGACGAATTTAACGGCCGTATAGCGTGTTCCATCGCCACGAGTATCGTTTCTGTTGGCCCGAACTTCTCTCCGTCTCATCTCCGATCGGAAGTCGCCGACACGCCCCCTGAGACGTTCCTCTTGGCCAAGGAACCCAGCGGAAATTAATTATTGCCAGGGGAACCATCGCGTCGTCTATAGGACACGAGATGTTAAACGACCGAGCAATATTACAGCGCGAGTGGAACCGATGCGTTTAGGTAACCTTCATTCTGTGTATGAGGTGCGAATGCACCCCAGGCTGATTAAAATGGAAATAAAAAGTTGACGATTGGAAAATTTCCAAAGATTTTCTTGGAATGCTATCTGTGATACGTTCACACAAATTTTATTAAAATTGGTAAATTTTAATGTAGTAGTAAGACTTTAAAAGGGACTATGCGCTTAACTGTGTACTGGAGAGTACATGCACCCCGATATTTTTAATACAAAAAACACTTTTGAAAACATATACGGCGCTACTTTTTTTATCGTGATAAACGTGCTCTCGTAGGGTTCTAGCATTTAGCGGGGAATGGTATAACTTGCTGTATCTACTTGATTTACATGTAGGGAAGCAAAATTACTTTACGTATTATACAATTATGTCTGCTAATAAGAAGCATAAGTAACAGAACCCGAAGAAGAAAAATTTTTCGTCATTTCATGAAAGAATTATTTCTTGCAAATTAAATGAGTCAAACTGTTGTGTGCTGGAACATACTCGTTAAAGGGTACGTAGGATCAATTTTTATTATAACTGAAATTGCTTAATCATTGATATTCTCAAAGATGACGTTACAGTTTTTGAACTATTTTGAATTATTTTTTAAATTACTTCTACTGCCCAAATGCAATTTCAGGTTGTGTATACATAATTAGTAATACTATTTAATTGATGTATTTTGCAATGGAAATTGTGAGTTCAGGAACCTACAATTCTATTAACGTCTATGACGAGACTTTGATTTATCGTTGGATACATAATACGATTTTTTACAACTGGATGTTTGGGTTGTCTACACGCAATATGAAAAGATTGTTTGACTGACAGAATCTCCATTCGCGTACCCTTGCTTTCACGTCATAGAACCGGACCATTTTTAAACCGTATTGTGATCGGTGACAAGAAATGAACGCCATGAATCGATACAAAGAGGAAAAGGTATTGGTGCCTGGAAACGTAAGACCCGGATAACAATAGCACCGTCTGAGCCGCGCTAAGAGAAGATTAAGTTGTATCGGTGCCGGGGCATTAAGCGTAGTGTATTACAAACTTTTAAAACCCAAGGGAACCATTAATTTTGACGATAGCCGTTGTTGTATCAATGAATATCTCACGTGACAATGAACAGGGAAAAATCATAAAAAGAACTTCTACTATTGTCCTTTATCTAGCAACAACAGTAAAGAATTAGACTTGGAGGCTTCCTGCAAGCATCACAATATGTAAGAACAAGTAATTAAATTTCAATGACAAGGCAAGCACACGAAATCAAGAATACCCTACCCACTAGGTCAATTTAGTAGGAAAATCATAGATTTTTCTCTTTATTTTAGGTAAAAAATTAGGGCATGGCAAAAAATTATTATTCCTCGAGATATTTTCAAGAAATGTCTTCTTGAGTGTGTGTTTCGTAT
Source organism: Lasioglossum morio (assembly GCA_916610235.2). Classification (NCBI taxonomy): domain Eukaryota; kingdom Metazoa; phylum Arthropoda; class Insecta; order Hymenoptera; family Halictidae; genus Lasioglossum; species Lasioglossum morio. The sequence goes on from OU744327.1 coordinate 10,253,529, forward strand.
TTAATGAAAGCAGTAGTATTCAAATTAAAAAGGCTGTGAAAAATCAGATGTTCAATCAGATGTTACAAGCATAAATATTGCGTTTTATTCTTGCTATCAGCGTGTGTAAAATGAAAACGAATAATCACAATTAAGAACATCACTTTGTTTATCGATGGACGACCAAAGTATCTAGAAACGTGACGATCGTTCAACAGAAAGGGGATAGAGAGGTTGAAGCGATGGCAATTCTGCTCGGCGCGGCCGTAGTTAAACGGTGTAATGCAGATTAAACAGCCGGTGGATCGAGTAAATTTCACCGGGTCGGTGTAAAACGGTATTTTGTAATGTGTATCGTGGTGTGGCGCGCTCTGACTCCGAGATTAATGCCATCCCGGGCTTTACATTTCATTGGCTCGCGCTGGTCGACTACCGTTCGCGTTTATACGCGCATAAATGGAGGCGTTAAACCGACTGGCTGACAACTCCGATAATTGCCTCGGGCGTAAAACCCGTTATGACGCTTGTTTGTTAGTTTCGCGAGCGCGCACTGCCAGTCCCCGATACACTTTCCGACCACTCTTCTTTTTCTCGCGCATCCCCTAGCATCGGTGACTTACAACTTTGTCGAACAACCAGAGGAAACTTCCATCGTTTACAGGAACTTCCGGCCGTATTCCATCCGACGGGATGCAGTCATAAAAAGGTGAAAAACAAAAACTTTAAAGAAGTCTACCGTTCGACGCGTATGCCTAAACTTCTCGGGAATTGCAGACGAACGCACTCGAGCTTGCGATAAATTTTTATTAATTGGCGATCTCGGAAACTCGTTCGTGTCTACCAATTGCGAATTGAACCGAATTTATTTATTTATAGTTTATTTGAACGTGATCGCATTACTACGAAGTCATTAGCGACCACATGGCATACAATTAACTATAACATCATTTATATGGAATTTGTATAATAGAATATTAATTAACATTCATATTGGTGTGAGTAACTATAACATAAAACTATAACGAGTCATATGGATCCATGGATTTCAAGAAAAGGAGAACGTTCCTGATGTTTAGACAGCGAATGTTTATGAAAAATAAAAAGTTTGTACCTGAATTGCAACAAACTACAGTGACATAGAAATTTATTTACTTTCTTAACTAATGTTTTCACTGTTTTAAATTTTACCTACTCATTCTTGTCATAAATGCGTAAAATAGTTTTTTTTTTATCATTAAGATATGAAGTAGTGAACCACGCCGCCAAACATTTTTCCATACATAAAACAACGAAGAAATTTTAATTCCTGTCTTAGGTAACTCACACTGTATAACTGTAAAATATAATAGACCCTGTTAGATGAAAATAGAAATGATTGATTTAGCTGGATGAGTGAATTTAATTTCGCCGATGAAATCGTTACCGTGAAATTGTTTCTAAGACTGGAGCAACGAACATCTTTATTAAACTTTGACCGACAAATTTGACGTATGACTGCTGTTATGTCATGCGAAATCAAGAAGATGAATGTTTATGCGTAGGACACACGATAGGCGAGACACGACGCACACGAGTTTTCGTTTCCTAAACGTGTTATTTTCAACCGATGAGGATAGCACACGTCAATTTGGCCCCGCGACATTTACAGTTCGATTATCCTGTCTGTCATAATGACCAATTACATACTACTGTTTCTCCGATCTATCTCCAGACCGGCGTGTATGATGAACACATGATCGACGGCAAATTACGTGCACATACACAGCCACGTAATACTGGGACAAGTAATTACCGACAGATTACCGTTGTGATGCAATGGAGATCGTGCCTTTTCTCGTTTCAGTAGACGTCATATTCCGCGTTACGGTCGCGAGAAATTCATATAAACAATCAGTGAACGTATTCTTCTTGTTTGGCCTCTGCTGCAAAATAACACGCTTCATGGAAATAAATTATCATAACGTGTCGAAACAACGCCTTTAACAGTGCATTCCCAATATTATTTCAAGATGTAGACCTATTATTACAGCCGCGCTTCTAAAATGGCGTTCAGTACAAGACAGAACAATTTCTCATTTAAACTTATGGGTAGTAAAAGTTCAATTTCAGGAAACAGAAGATTCATTAGAACATATACGAGTACGCAGCGGAGGTTTCTCGCTAATCGTTTCTCGTAAATTTCCTGAAGGGGATAAAAATATTAGCGCAGCATATTTTCTAAAATACAACGACGTTAAAAGGTCTGGGAAGGGGTGAGCCACGAAGATACGAATCTGAATCCACCCCTTCTCTCTTGATGCTCCTCGCAAGGGTTAAAGAAGTGTCAGGACATTAAGCGAAAGCGAGCGAGAAGGGTTAGTTCCCGGTTAACCGCATCGGTCCCCGCTCCTTTCGTCGGAATAGCGCGAACCATGCCAGCTCTCATCCCCCAAGTGATTAAAAACAATTACCGTTTCGTCGGAGTCCCTCCCTCTTTCCTCTCCCCGTAACGAGCATCCTCTTTCCGGGGGAAAGGAAGATGAAAAAAAAAGCGAACGGTCGAGCATCTGAGTCCCTGCAGGTTATACTTGGTCGAATATCCTCGACTCACCCCCTCGCTGTCATTTCCGCGGGTACATTTCTATGAAAATATTTCGCCGTAGGTAGGGTTGTCCATAGGTAGGGTTAGAAATCCAGCGCAGATCCTACTGTATATCCCGGGAGCATGGTTTCTCAGGGGTGGCAAGCCATGTACAACAAGGGGTGAAGCCCCGACAACTTGCTAGACCAGAGGGGTGGTTTTCGCGCTAAATCACGGAATAACTTGGCCGCAGATCCAGCCTGTACATCGTCGGATCGGTGAACCGTCTCGACTTTCAGCCGTACAGAAATGCTGCACGGATTCCTCGAGGCTCTCGAAAGCATCTGGACAGAGCTAATTAGCGATCAACACCCACAGGAGGAGGTTGCACCCTCAAGGTTTGCCCGTAGCACGTACAACTGTGATCGTCCACGGAGCTCGACCGTAACCTATTGTTGGCCGTTCCTGGGGTGACCTTTCGAGGGAACTCATCGTGTTCATAGTAACTCGCAGGAGGTGTGTTAACGCAAAGGGTAAACTAGATTCATGATACGTTACATTTCACCATTTTTCTCGGCTAGCATAGACGTATCCTTCATCTTCGGATCGATGAAGATTTGTAAAAAATAATTTCCTCAAAATTATCCTTGACCCTGAATTTCAAGGTCAAAATTGTTTTGTTGTCTCAATTATTTATGATCTTAATAGGTTTTGATCGGTGATTCTAGCCAAAAATATTTCTTCACAACTTGTGCACTAGAACCTAGTTACTCTGAAATTAGAACCTTTACTATACGAACTAGTATACTACTATCTAGTTATATGAACGCGTATTCTCAAGTGCATAGAACATGTCATGCATCGATTCCAACAAAGGCGAAAACGCGGACTGTTGTGGACAGTTGCACGACCTTTATATACGAAAACAACAAACTTCTATTATCCTAACGTCGACCTCTGTTATCGCAACAAATAATAGCCGCAAGGGGGAGTAGTTAGTCAACCTTTATTATTCGAAGTCGTCGGTTATTCGAACAGCCTTGCACCCGGTCGTGTTCAGAAACACGAGGTCCTATTGTATTATTCAGTCACCCGTTTGGTTAATCAAAGACTGTAAATAAATTTTTAGATTCACTTACGTTTTAATTTCTTTTGCAACTATTTCACCACCCTATGCAATACGCATTTAATTAATAAAAAATTATTTGCGAACCTCTCGCAGATTATTACCAAAGCTGTATTAGTGAAATGTTGATGTGGGTCAGAAATAGATTCCGGCACAGGCCTAGAACTCCAAGGTGACTGAGACCTGAGGGTTAAAATAGTACCCTACTAGTCAACCATTCAAAGTTGATATATTTTTATAGCTATCAATAAACTGTTTGAAAAGTGTCTCAATGTTTATATTGAGTCGCCCTTGGTGCACAATTCTGTAATACAATGTGTAATACCAACTAACACATTTTGAATGTAACCATCCCTAAACGATTTTGACAAAACAGCGCAGCTGCTTCCGGGCCCCATGTAACCTGGGCCTGGTTATAAGTTTGAAGCACGTCAACAGAGTTGTTGATAGAAATGGCACGTCCTATCGATACTTTATCTTCCGGCAGAACGTTATTTTAATTTATATACAGCGATTTTTATTACGGTACTTCCGGCGGAGCGTAACCGGGCCGGTTCGACATTCGAACGTAGCGAAGCAATTTTTACGAGCAGCGTAACTCCTCTAACGGCATGAAATATTTCGCCGTGCGTTATTTTGACGAGTTTTATTCAATTTTGCTAGTGAACGAACCGCTGCGGAAAACGACCGCGGCGGAGAGAGAGAGAGAGAGAGAGAGAGAGAGAAAGCGTGAGAGGCAAGCTCCATTTCCCGGAGTATTGTCGGGGTACGACACGCGTATGGATTCGAGCGGCAATCACTCTGCTGTATTAAAGTCCCTCATGGATGCATGGAATTTTGCAACGGGTTATTCGCTGTTTACACGGAATCGGGTTCGATACTTTTCCATTAGAGAGCGATTCTGAGGGAAAATGCGGATCTATTCGTTACACGCTTACATCGGACCGAGCCGCGCTGAGGCTAAACGCGTTAATTCGTCTTTTTCTGTGTAAAGTAGAAACGCGTTTCGCCCCGGAGAAAATTGCGATAATGTTTGAGCTGTTATGCGCCAGCCGCCACTTCAATTTTTCCAACCCCCTTTGCGGTCGGCTTTCGAACACAAAGGGAATGAAGTAGAAAATGAAGCCTCGCAAACTGCTCGCGTTAAACCGTGCAAAAATACTATACCGCAGTCGCTGCTTTGTTACGCCATCACCGTGGAATGTAATTCGATCCTCCAACGTATTCCATTTCGCTACGCTCTTGTTTAACGAGAAACGTTGCAATCTTGACGATCAGACGAGCAAAGAACGGGGCGAGACTCGACGGCGAGGGTGGTCTTCTTATCAATTCTCACCGAACCGTCTCCAGCGGTTCAATCAATCGCACTTGGCACAATTAAATTACTTTAACAAGACCGCCGGTCCACGAAATTAACGAATTCAAGCGGTCTGGCCACATAGATTAAAATCGGTTTAACTCAACGTCCCGGGCATACCCCTTGCCCCCTATCGTCCTCGGTCCCATCCCAACGCCGTGTTTCGTCCTCTTTTTCGCGGGGTTTCCGCGCCGTTTCGAATTTCCGGGCGTCGGCACCCCCCGCAATATCGTAAGTAATTAAACAATTTGCCTACAGATGGAGTTTTTAGCCGAAGCATTTCGCGCTTACTGCCACTCGGCTTGCCGACGCTTCGTTCGCTCCTCTCTCATCACTATGCATAACCACATTGCTCCTATATTAAAGCCGCCGACAGAAAACGAGAGAGGGACGCAGGATCGGGACGGCAAGGGGGAGAGAGAGGGCAGCGCGTCACTAAAATGCTCGCGTGATTAAAAATGCTGTTGCGGAAATTCCAACATTCGCAGAATGTCAGGCACAACTGCCTGCGGGGGTGGTACCGGTCCTCCGGAACGTTCTCGCACGTCGACAACCTGTCGGGCTCTTACACGCGCTCAACAGTCTCTCTACACTCGAGTAATTAATCGTGAAAAGCCACACGCGTGCCTCACGGGACTGCCATTCTATTCTGAATTGCCTTTTTGCCTGTGGCCACCTCCATCTTCTAGAACCTCGCGAATATTTGTATCAGCTAACCCCTTAGTATTTTGCGAGGTTTAAACTGTAAGCGCGGGGGTGGACGAAATAATGAATACACCTCGCAGAGTACACAAATTCTTCGTTAGTGTACGTACATAGAACACCTTTGTTATAGAATCATTCTAAACAGTGTTTAATACAAGACCAACCATGGTCGAATGACCTACAATTATTGAAATTATACAGATGCCATCGTGAGAAATTTTTCAAGATTTCTATGTTGAAGTATACAGGATAATCAAAATATCTTCTTTAATTCTGACAAAGTAACAAATTTTTATGTGTCATTTGAATGATATTAAGTATTTGTATGGTATTAAGGTGCCATATGTTATTTTTTAAATAACTACATATATTTTCATATTACACTCGTGCAGTTCATAAAAAAATACATTCAAATGTATGTGTACTGTAACTTACAAATGCCCTTGAACTCCGAAGATGAAGGTTAATTAAGGTCAAATTTAAATTTCTTTTGTAGCACAAAGAATATCGAAATTTTCAGAATAAATTTCATCTTGTTTACAATTATCTCGTAAACTAAAGCCGACCGCCACAAACTTTACAGGAAAATTTTGTTAAGAATGGTGACCTTAACACTAAATCACCGAGTCTTAAAAGTAACTGGTCATGTTCCCTTATAAAAATGACAAGATTGATTTTATTTATACTTTGTGCGACCCCTATTGTAATGCGTGTTCTACTAAAGATATCTATACAATCATTTCTTATAAAATCATTTTTAATATTTAAATAATTGTAAAATAAAAAATCTGGAACCGGTCATGTTAACCGGTGGTGGTAGATTTAGTGTTAACAACATATTATAAGATTACTGAAATCGGAGAGGACACAGCACATCGAGAAGTTTACCAAAGAGAGATTTTAACTTTGGTGGAATAGCATCAGGTGCAAAGGCAGTTACTAGGTGGGTATATGGGTTTTCCACAGATAATAATCGTAAGATAAGTATCGATTTGTGAAAAGAGCGCGTACGAGAATTACCACTAAGTTTAAACAGCGCGAGGGTGGCGAGTTTACCGTCCTTTCGACGCACAGTTACAACTAAATATATGTACAGCGCTATCGATGGTGTTAATTTTTTACTGGACGAGACACTAGGCGGCGTCGATACGATCGCAATTTGCTTTACGACAGATCGAATGACGCAGATTATCGGGAAAGAGTGAAGCGTTGGCCTGCAATAATGTAATTTTCTCTCTTCCTTCCACACTCTTTTCCCTCCCTTTGTTTGGTTTCCCTCTTCAGAATCTTTGTACATTTATAGCTTCTAGAAGTCTTTTAAAAATAGTAAAAATACAACCTTCAGTAAAGCTCAACATAGATAATAGAAACAAAGTTCTTTAACTGACACAACATTCCACCTTCAATATATGACAGAGTAAATTCATAGTAATGAATCTGAAAGATAATGTTTGAGTTATTATATTGTTTTGATGTTCTGTTAAACATAGCACATTTTTGTTAACTTAAATCTATATAAATTACTTGTCCCAATATAAGAACAACTTGCCCCACATCGGGGCAAAAAGTTCCGCCTTGCCCAACGACAAATAAATGAAATTTTTAAGAACCTATTACAATACTTCAATTTTAAGTTTCGAATTTGAAAATATAATAAATTTAACAGCAAATTATCCCCATTAAAGATGAGAATGTATACTATTATCTAATTTATACTATCTATACTACTGCTACGTCATTTTATATGTTTCTTTAAAATCGGAACTTTTATCCCCAATCTCCTCTAAACTATTGCCTTTTAAAAACCATGCAGTTGTCGGAACTGTCCTACCCCCGACATATTGAAACAAATCGAGTTGCATTGCACTTTATAAAGTTCAGTGAAAAAAGGTGTGTGTAATCTTTCAATGATCTTGCGCCGGTTTAGCGAATAAAACCGTTCCCTCCGCAAGAATCATTACCATCGTTCCGACAAACGTTAGAACACGAAGCAAACGAGCAGGGTTTTTTCCCCTGTCATCTAACCTGTCGCGGCGCAGTTAACGCTCAACCACTGTTACCAAGCCTCGCTTACAAAACGTATCGTCCATAGAGGGTACGCCTTTTCCTGCGCTATCTGAATCTTTATGGGGCAGGTTTAACTATGGGGGTAAATAGTGAGCGGGCCACGACTAGTCGTAATGACGATGCCCGTGACACTTACCGCCCCTATTACCGCGTCCGGCCATGCCCCAAAGGGGTGAAATAATTCGCATGTGAATCGCGAACGCATTCCTCGCGCACAACACTCACGGAAAAGGTAGAGGGTAACGAACGTCTACACGGACAGATATTTTTAATGCGATTCGGCCGCGCTTCCGTTACTCAACTGTGTTTCGAGAACTTTATGCACCCGTCTGGTGTCACAAATCGCGAAACATGTACCCGTGCCACATCTTTACTGCTGCGATCACGTCGCGTCGAGAAATAGTTGGAGCGAAATAGGGTGTTGCAACCGGCGGCGCCTCATTAATGAAGTCTTAATTTCAAAATCTTTACATTTCATCCTCAACAGAATTTTGATTACGTTTCCACATTATCACACCATCTGTATTTTAATGGTCTCCCAACTTTGACGGTTGAAAAAATCGATTTTCTAATAAGTTGTAGTTCAAAGAGAAGGTGCGATGCAACTAATAATAATTTAATAACAATTTCAACGGTAACTTTGGTTCAAATTACGATCTTTGTGATTTTAAATCTCTATTTAGTTAAAAATATTGTAGGCGTGTTAGACTTACAATCATTAAAAATCCTAACTTTCGTTGACATTAACTCTCTAACTATTTACATTAATTGCTTATAATCGCATTCGGATTCAACTAGCAAAGTTTCAATTTCTTAAATTAAAACACTTCCTATAAGGGCAGATTCTCATTCTATCGAATAAATAACACCTAGACTGCGGATGTTTATACAATTTTCAATAATTACAGTCAGATTTTAAGAAAGTGGAATCGTGTAACATCTTATTTTTAGTGGTAGTAGGTTTTGTAGTTCTGAAATAAATAGAAATTGAATTAAATTCTGTGGAATTTTATATTTTAGTATTTTTTGAAAACCTTCAGAAGCTACAAATGCCCAAGACCCCTAAAACTGTTCGGCTTATAATGGATAATGTGTAATTAACAGAGATCTGACTTTTGTCCTCGCGCGACGCAATAAAAAGCCATCGGACGATAACGCTCGACGGAAACGGTAGAAACGACCAAACCAAAGAACTTCCCAACACCGTAACACGAAAGTACCGTCTTTAGCCTTCCATACCGTCCATAAATGTCGTTCGCCTACCCTCGGAAGTAATATTCTTACGTCAAAGGAATCATCAATTTTGCTCCTGAGTAAAAGATTGAAACGCCAGGTAGAATTGTGTGCGTGTGCTCGCGTCACCAGAGACGAAAGACAAAATTACAATTCTGTTGAAAATTCGAGATTGAATATTCGCGAGTGAATCGGTGACTACGTTATCCGTATAATTGCGAATTTCCCTTAATCTCGGGAAAGCACGATATGATTGGGATTCACCAATCGCATCCCGCCATTCGATAAAGCCCGAGAGGAGATCAAAGGCACGATCCTCAATGGATCTGCGTCTCAAAGAACGAACTGGGCCGCCTTAGAAATATTACACGGTGTGTACATTTTAACTCGTCTTGCATCTCAGAGGGGACCGAAAATATGAAAATATTTTGCATGCGTAAGTAATAAGAATCAGTGAATACGTAGCGCATTTTGAGATGTATTCAGCGAGGTGCTACAAGAGGAGAACAGTGGACTTTTCATGACTGTTCTCAATAGCCGACAATATTTTTCCAGAAAAAATTAATTACAATTAAACTCGTGTTAGAATAAGTTAACCCTAGATGACTAACTAACAAGGGAACATATCGAATTTGGACACAGTGATTTCTATCATGTGACAGGTAGTTTTTGAAAAAATATTTGACACGTATTTCGTATTATCGACAACCATCTATAGGGGTAAAAACAGCCCCCATGGTTGCGGGTTGAAGGGACATTTTCTTAAATGTCTCGAGGAGTAGAGGCTGTAGACATTTTTTTGCTTTTAAATTACGAATCCAATTTTTTGTAAAATCGTATACTTAAAAAACGTATTGAAAATTAAAATTCTTTTGCAGTTTCTGCTATGATGTATTTATCTATTTTCATGAAAATTTTTAGGTGTATTTTATGAATGAAAATAGCGTATACATGTTTTTGGAATTTTTTGTTCTTTGCCGACTATTATACAATAGTTTAGATTTAAAATTCTACAACTGGACAATAATTCTCATCACCCTTCATGACGCAAAAGTCATCAATAGACAAGTAATAAATGGCTGCGTCATAAGATGAGAGTTGAAGTTTGACGAAGACGTTGCTAATTGCAATAATGAGACATTATATTTGCTAATTACTTATGCAAAGAAATTTTTTTTCTGACACACGTCAACCGTCGAAATTTTGTAATAATACACGACACGAGATAAAAGGCGAGATTTTCTTTCGCATCGCGAACATCTCAAGGACCTTCTGAAGCGAAGGTGGTCGAGCTACGGGAAACCATGACACTGCCAAAACGCAGTGTCCTTAGCTTACGGTGCTCATATAATAACGATGACTTGAACATCTTGGAGTTGCAACGAGGGATATAAATACTCGAGCGAGAATAATTTGTTTGATTGAGTAAGTCCCTAGTACAGACTAGGGAAATACAACCATCCTACAGGGATGAAGATCGAGACTATCCAAAATAAAAACCGGAACACATTCGAGTCTGAACAGTTGGACAAGACAGTTTCTAATACGATTACTTTAGCGACTAATATAGCTCTTTATTATCCGAACTAATTGAGACCGAATTGAGTACGAAGGTCATCTTCATCTTTTAAATGGTACTTCATACTTTTTAGTATACATAATATTATTGCTTATGTCAAGACTAGTTCAACGTAGGCCGTTGGTAAGGTCTTAACAGTAAGGCTTGAGTTATTGATATTACTTTCGAGAGATCTTCACCAATATTAATAACTCAAACCTGCGTTAATGTTAAGATTATGTCAAGGACGTAATATACTAGGCCGTTTTAGAAATATTTACACGCCGTGAAAATTTCAAATATTTTTCAATCCCCAAGTGATTACTTGGAAAATTGTTTATAGAATGATTACGATGTACTATCTCTTCTGCAGCTTGTTCAGATTTTTAAAAAATCAAAATGGCTACATTATCGTCTTTTAAAATACAGTTATATCGATGGTTGTATTCCGAACTTATCGACAAATTTTGAAAGGATCCATCGTTATAGTATCAAATATTGAGTACTTGAATAATGTTTCTTAACAGATTTTAGCAATATCTTGTGTTCGTAATGCTCTTGTATAGTTTATAAACCCAATGTAAGGCAATGTTCGGAATGCATTTTTCTAAAATATCAAATTAGAATCATTCGACAAACTAATAGCCGGGCAACGCAATTATTGAAAACCCTATTAATAGGCTTCCGGTAAGTAAAGTGTTAACATATTCTACCTAGTTTTTCAAGGAAATCTTTTTTATTTACTAAACAATGTGTGAAAAAATAATGCATTTTCAATTCCGGGTACAGTTGGCAACCCTAATTGGTGGATATGAAACAAAAGTAGAAAAACTAGGAGATTATTGATAGCATTGGACAATGTTTTTCGAAAATTTGAACAGCTAAATAAAATTGAATACTAATGCAGGTATTGGGTAACAGGAGCAAATGTAAAACAAGTTTGCAACAAGTCTTTATAACGAATCTTTCTATGTTTCTACTTGATGGGAAAACATAGGGAGTTCCGGCCACTCGATCGGCAGAGCTACGGATCGTTTTCGTTTCCTCTTTCCCTCCCGTCAACAGCCATTCAATCTCGAGCGCAAAGCAAACCATACAGTATTAACAAAGAAACGGAATATTAATGCGTCCGCCGCTGGACAGAGTCGCGGAAAACGTAGCGAAGCGACGACAGACGCACCGTATACATAATATTTGCATGGGAAATTAAACGACTGTTTGCGAACGAGGAATGTCCTTCGGTGAAAAGATCGAATGGCAGTCGTTGCCGTAGGCACGGCCACGTTGAGTCGCGTCGCGTCGCATCGCGTCGTGTATGTCGCCGCGCCGCGATATTCAGAGAGAATATCGTACGTGGATTCGTATCGCCACGCTGGCAAACGACACCCTTATAAAGTATTCCCTCTGATCCGTTCGACGTCGAAGCATTCCCCGGATCGTCTGTGTTCGATCGCATGCCGAAATTTCGCTTGCCTAATTCGCGTGGTCTCGTGAAACGCAGCTGCCATTTCATTTTAGACGTTCCTGCTCGATCGAAACAGAAGGGTCGAGGAGAGTGCACGCTCTCTTTCTTGAGGAGAGTTGAGGTTTTCAAGTACAAATAATTTTGTGAATTTCAATTTTATTCGGTTGAAACAATTTAATATGTACAATTAAACGGCTAATAAACTCATTTTTTATAGCAAGAGTGAAGTTTGTAGATGTTTGAGTATTTCATATCAGATGTCCTTTTGCCAGATGACCAGATGACCAGAAGACCTTTACTATTGGCAAAACTTCGAAGTCATTGAAAATGCGGAACTTTATGTAAAATAAAAAATGTCTGCATCGATTTCAAGACACAGAAGCTCAATAAAATTTTCTTTCTTCATTTAATTATTTTATTAAGCTGAAGCTAATATGTTCAGATTCTTGAATTTTAAAAATATGCCCACTGCTTTAAATCGTACGTACCAATTTTTGTTATAAATGCGTAAAATCTAATAATGTGATTTGAATTTGAAAGGAACTGCTAATTATAATAAGGAAACTCAATCGTTATGAGGAACAATGAAGCATTAAATAAGTATGACACCATAGTTACATATCATTACAGAAAGTTAATTTATCTCCAATCCACAAATATTTAAAAATAAAATTAGAACTATGGAATAATTCATTGACGTGATGCTATCTATTTCAAATGTTACATGTTGTTTAAGCTGCAGTAATATAATTATATTACATATAGGTGTTTCTAAATAATTACGGTTCATTGTTTTAGAAAATGATAAATTCATTTCAGGCCTCGATTTAAAGCAATAATAAATAAATAAGTATTTCAAATGTTTCATAGTCGCGTAATTTCTCCTATTCTGATTGGCTACCGAGCGGCAGTTAGTCCCGTTACAAATTGGCGGAGAATCATCAAGGCAAACACGTCCGAAGAATTAATTAGAATCGGTGAAACAACTCCGATAGCGTTAGCAATAAAAGAATGGAAAGTATTCGGATTAATCGGGACACGAGGTGTATCGAGTGCGACTCGACTCTCGATTAATGGACGAACAAGATGGAGTCATGTGTCTTCTTTTTTCACGCGCGTATCTATTACGAATACGTTGCACGATCTAACGCTCGAACGATCGAGGCGAGAGACGATTTATCACGACACTATGCACACGATATCGCGCATCTGACTTGCAAAACCGTCGTTACTGATGTCGTACATTTTTTCCGAAAATGCAAATCATTCGGGAGAACGGAGCGGCGCGGCGCGATGCGGAATAAATTGAAAAGGATGAATGGGGTGGCGAAGATGACATTCAAATTCGGCCGCGGAGAAAATGACGGAAATATACATATGTCGCGTACCCTTCACGTGTCGCGGGTAATTGGCTGGTATTCAGATATCAAGAAATTGAGTTTCGCCTTCATCCCGGCCTGAACCCGAGGACATTTATTCTGAATCAACAGTCCCCCTTCGCTTCTACGGAAACACTCGCCGTTACCGTTACCATGATAGGTCGTCTCTCACTGCCGCACAGTGGACTGATCGAGATATTTGGTGACATTTTACTGTAACTCTTGAACCATAAGAGATGTCGCGATGAAATCACCACTAAAACTCACTAAAAAATTATTTCTATCTATTGTCTACTCGTAAATTGTTTACTCGTTACTTATTTAATACTTTTCCAAATGATTTAAATCGAAGATGTCTTTGGTTAGAAATCTCTTCGTATTTCTTAACATTCGGTCTCCATATTATGAATATTCCAAAAAATACAAAAAATATACAATCAAACATGTCGGCTCTTATGGTTCTTACGCCTCTTATGGCTCAAGAGTTATAGAAAAGTATCACCAAATTTCTTAATCCAGTCCACTGTTCGGCACGGCTACTGATACGCTTTAAACACTAATAACTTGCGTGGGGGGGGGGGGCGATATGGCAAGTAAATTATGCATAACTATATAGGGAAAAACAATTTTCACAATTTTCGTACCTATGCTGTACATTATTTTGTCAATATATTACAGCTATATATTAATTTTCATTACGTACTTATTATCTGGAACCTAAAACTAGGTGCTCGAACTGATGTCCCTCAAGTAGAATATGGTGAGTTTATATAGAAAATTATTTCGATAACATCAAGGCAAAGATCAAGATCATTCGCGGTGGGTCCCCTAAAGGTAATATTTACCAAGAGCATAACGTAGAATTAGGTGATAAAGAAGCGCAAAATTAAAGAAATAGGAGTGGGCAGTTTTGAAAGAATTTATTTTGTGTAGCCACCAAAGCACAAAATAGACCGAATTACATCTGTTTGCTACATCAAGAGACTCGAATCAAATCAAACGGAATCAAGTGCCAGCTGCTTTCCTCGCCAGCGTAAATAATCAAGAGGAGTGCATAGTTTGTAAACGCGTCAATATTCTTCCACGTTTATTTCTGGTTGACTTCCTGTGAATATTCGCCGACCGGCCTTGTTAACACACAATCCGGCGTTTGACAAGCATAAAATCCGATGGTTCACAATGAAACCACCCTTTCCACGTGTCTTATCACCGCCGAAGAGCAAAAGACCCGAAACGAGCCCAACACCGTTGACAGTGTGAATGGAGAGCGGCGAAAGTGACGAGGGATACTCGTGTTTAACACGCTGCGTCGGTGGATCAAGGCCAGGACTGACCAATGGTCAGTTCCCATAGATCGGCAAGACTTTGAATGGCGGACGAACAATGCTACGCAGATGACCGGTGTTTGCCAATCATAAGCTAGACAAGGGCAATCGGCTACGATAAGCCACTCCGGGGAACAATCCTAAGTACCGTGAGACGAGTCCTGTCGTCGTGTCTTAGAGCAAACCACCAACTGACCACTGACGGTTAATTGATGCTCGTCAATTTACGGAGAGCCGTCATCAAAAGGGTTCCATTTAGCCAACCCGGCACGCATATAGGGGCGAGTGGAAACGAGTGCGAAATGGAAGAACCAAGACTGACCGGCAGCCGGCCGACACGTGGACCCTGTCAATCTTTATTTTCTCGAAATAGAAAACGCCGCTGTCGAGAAAAATGGGAGACCGCAGAGTTGGTCCGGTTCCCAGGTAGAGCTCTCGAACACAATCGATGATATTTCGTCGAACGCTGCCACAGTGCTTCAAAAGCTGATCAAATGAAGAATTTAGCAAAAATTGTTTGTCAAATCGAGGTAGCTAAATATGTGAAAAACAATACCCGTTTTGTTTTCCAGCTATAAAATGTCATAGGATGAGAATTCCGCAAACAACTATACACCGTTGGAAAGATATTAAAAGAATTTTAAAATAGTTTATTACATTACTTTCAATCTATTTCCAATGTCCAATCCGATGTCTAAAAATCTTGATAATGAACTCGAACAACAGCTATAGGCCCGATGGTATCAAAAATTCCAGAACGTGGTCTCATTTTGATGGAAATCCGAGATGAAACGTCAACCCGAAGAGACATCCCATGGTCATTATAAGAAAGGAAGTCTGAGAAGTTTTTCAGAATCTTTTCTCCGGTGAGTGACAGACGGGCACTAAATTGACCAGTGTGTACGTATATATCGACCTTGAGGAAATCACATCGAGGGTAGTCAGACGGTATCGGCTTACCCCAATTTTACCCCAATCATTTTGAAACTCAAAACCCCGTCGCGCGGCTGTCCCTTCCCCTCTTTGTTGGAGGAATCGGACGTGCACGATGATAGAGATGATATGGAAGAAAAAGTGGGAACGGTATTCGAAGCTGCAACCGTTTGTCCACCGACGAGCGCGACTGCTCCTACTCGCCGACGAACGAAGGGAGTTTGACAAATCAGGACCCGTCAGAATTCTTGTGCGTCAATTTTTCACGAGGACGACGCAGCCAAGAACAAGAGGGACGCGTCCTGAACATTTTTCAACCAGTCGAACGGAACGAGAACGAATCCGCGAGAAAAACGGTCGCACGTGCCTCGCTCTCTTCCACCAGCTGGGAAACCGAGGAAGGAATCGTCGACGATTTCCTTAAACCGACCTCTCGGGCTGATAATGCGATTGGTTGGTCGTGCCCTAACGCGTGAGACTCGAAAGAATCGTTCCGCATGAATCACTCACTCGAAAACCTCGTAACCTCTGGTCCATGATGAATCAGAAAGTAGGGAAAGAGTGGACCCAATGAAGTCGTTCGCGTCCTTCGAATACCATGCCCAACATTGGTTATGGTTAATAGGAATTTTTTTCGCGGCGCACAGGTTCGATCATTATTACTTTGTATTAGCTCTACTTGTAGCAAATATGTAAGAATTGTCATACGTGTAAATACAAAGTAATAATGATCGAACCTGTGCGCCGCGAAAAAAATTCCTACTATCTAATATGGTGATCGAGAAAAATTAAAAACAATTATTGGTTATAGTTATAGGTAAGGAGACATTTAACTCTTTTGTATATGTACAAACGGTGAGTCATCAAAATATTCGAACGCCATGAAATGAGAAGTTTGAGGGTTAAAAATGTGAGTCATATTACGAACTAAGAAATACTTTCATTCCTTTAATAATATATATAGATATAGATATACGCATCTTGATTATACGTGTTAAATTTAAAGTACATCTGATAACGTACACAATACTTACAAAACATTCCTTGGTAACCACTAACTAAATAGCACATATTTTACACAAATGTAATATGTTAAATCATTTGTCTAAAGAAACAAATTTTTTAAATAATTATTCAAAAACTATTCGCACATAATTACGGGCACATACACGCGACAGAGTGTAGACCTTGTAAATAGCGAGCGTGTTAATTTATTACACAACTGCAATCTGTTCGAACCCGACAATACCTCGTAAATTACTATCGTGTTTAATTAATTTATGCGCATCGTTCAGATGGGTAATTGCAAGGCGCGAACAATGCCAAACTTCTCACATAAAATGTTGTAGTCTCCAGTCATTAACAGAAGCTGACTTAGCGTTGCAGAACCCGAAGAATCATTACCCGCTTAAAAATTTTAATTACCCTCAGCACGTCGAGACGCTTGAAATCTGTCTGGTCACGATAAAAGTAGTAAAATCAACCGGGTATGTAATCTGCAACTGTCTCTGTTTCTCTGCTAGACACCCTTCAGTGGATAAATCGTAAAACAGAGAGCATGCACGGGGGTTGGGTGGGGGCGGGGGCCTGTCGGTCCCCTTCGATTCCATTTATTGCGGCGGGCTTCTGTCAGCTCCTTAGGCTAATCGTGATTCTGGAGGATGCGAGAGCGGTGTACGAGGCCAGGAAATGTAAATTAACGTCGAGTGCGGCCAGGTAATCACGGCCGGCGATAAAAAGGTGATAAACGAGCGAAACGCAGCCGGGAGCTGCGATGCTTATCGGGTATAACTCCCTTTTTCGAGCCACCGAACGCCATAGAAAAATCCTGGCCGCGTTTATGTCACTGCTTCACCCTCCCAACGTTTACACGAACACGCGGGTCACTCGCACGAACGTGCCGTGGTTTCCGCGTGTGCGTAAACATGTGTGCGTGCGAAGCGCAACCAAGTGCATCCCGTGGAGTGCGTTAAAGGGACGTCGTTTTCGGCTTACTACGGCGGAAGGGTTTTCTGCTCCCTCGTCGCCGATGCTATCTACCGCGAGCAACGAAACAAGCCGGGTCGGGCCTCCTGCGTTAGCTACCTGGCGCATTACGCCACCCCAAAACCCAAATAGCCTCCGCTTGTTCTCCTCTCATTAACGCCACGATGAATCCATTCATCGACACCGTTCACGGCGATACTCTCGCACCGGTGCGGCTCGAACCCGCACGAAAATGAAAAATGAACTGAGATTAACGCGTGGTTGCCTACCGGTAGCCGATGCCTGGCCCCGACTGCGTCCTATTGGCTTCCTGAGGTACAGGGCGCGACGAAATTATACATCTCGACTACCATAACGTGATTTCACATCTCAAGATCGATGGGGATCTGCTCAAAAGTTATCGCAAAATTTTATTTTCCTTTACCGTCAAATCTGAGTTAGAAATCCGATATTTTTCTTGTATCGTGTTCTATTCATTGTACTCTCTCCCATCTATCTACTCTCAACTTTCTTAAGAGTTATTATTAGTAATATGTATACATTTTTCTAAATGTCTATACATTGAAAGTAGAGAATAGGATCACCATTGTCTATGACCTATTTTCAAGACGACTGATAACTGGGTAGGAGCCGGAATCCGGCGTATTTGCCCTTTAACTATATTAACAGTAAACGTACTACGATCAGTCAAATGACCGGTTCTAAATATTATATTTTATAATTATTGAAATTATAAAGATGCTTTCATAAGAATCGATTTAACAAAAAACTATCTTTATATATGGCAACATGTGCTTGTTATTATTATAGCTCGGCAGATTTAGTGTTAAATCTAGACTTGAATACTGAAATCACCGTAGACTACATGCACAGAGATCGTGTAGATCGGCAGAAACGGAACCACAAAAATGCTTTTGACCATAAAGGGTTAACGAACGAACGGAACAAACGGGTGGGGAGGTTGAAGAAGGATCAGGAACTAATATATCCTCCCCTGATTCTAATAAAGCCGGGAGGCCGTGACGCAGCCCAGGTAGAACAAGATACGGAATCGACATTAGTCGTTAATGGGGGAACGCTGGTTACCGGTCACACCATCGTGTCACGCCATCGGGGCAGTCGGCAGGACCCCATCGTGAGAGCATCTCTGTTCCGAAACACCATAGAGACTATTCACGAGTGGGGTGAAGGTGGCAGAGAGCGAGGAGGGGACCCCCATATAGGCGGGGGGGAGGAGACACGCGACTGCTTTATAGCGAAGCGACGAGGGGGCGCCGAACAGGGAGGGACGCTCATCTTTTGACCACGTCGACGTCCCTCGGACCTCGTGCTTTTCTCTAGAAGCCAACGGACCAAAGTTACTCCGGGTCCTACCAAGGAACGGACCGGACCAATGGTTATTGTGATGCGCGGGAATATATTTATATCGAAACCACGTATTATTTTTACCGAGTTGCTACGGTACCTACAAAGATACAGCGTGTTTATACTTATCATGCTACCAGACCGACCCGACCCGACCTGACCCGACCGGACTGGACCGGACCGTTTATGTACGCGCGGACAGGGAGGGCCGGGCAGCTAGAAGCATTACAAAACGCAATTTCCGGACGCGGCACTGGGACGATTTCTCGTGGCGAGCACGAATCCGAGGGTGAACGGAGAAACGCGGGACGGTGGATTGTGGACTGTGGATGGCCAATGCGCGTTTTCGGGCTTGACATCAATCGAGCGCGAACGGGGGAGAGCCTTTGGTGTCGCCCGGACGGAAGCCTGTACAATTAATATTCGTCGATCCTGCAGGCCGCCATTCACAGCGAAATCGATACGCGAAAGGGTGAAAGGTCTTCCGAATATATTATTTCTCCCCTTCTGCAGAACGAGTCGCGAGTCAACTTTTATTAACCCGTGTCAATTAACACTGTGCATTCTTATCACCCCCCACTGAAACATAGAATCAAATTTCGATAAACAATAAAACGTTTGATCTTGAATGAGAGTAATATTTTATTCGTCGATATTGGTGTTTATGTACATATGTTAAATATATGAAGACCGCTTAATAGATGAATTGCAACAAATATCTGCATGTATGAGACATTTAATATTTGAGCAAATATGACTTTTAGTCCACATTTGGAGAGCTGTTTTCACCCCTTGATTGTTATGAACGATATGACATTGTTATAAACTAATATGATAGTGCTTAAGCTAGAAAAAATATTTTTCATCTGAGATGCCCCACCTGACTTGTGAGTCAACGTCAAATGTTTTCGATAACCATAAACGAGCCTCCGTATTTAACCGCAAAATAGTTTTGTGAAAAAAAAATTTCGTAAAACATTTATTTCGATTTGTATGAATACTCACGTTTTTTTTTAACAATCCGATTATTGTACATACTTTATTTTCCGTTCAAAAATTTGGTATTTTCAGAAACTTGGCGGTTACTTCACTTCAATTTGTAAATATAAATAACTGACTAAACAGTCAATCGACTATGCACTGCGATAACAATTATGAACCGCAGAGGTTTCCTTCTGAACAATAAAAGTGGGAGTCATAAACAAAGATTGAACTAAACATGCATTTCAAAAAATGCATTCGTGTAATGTCGAATATATATTTGACAAACATACCGAGATGGTTAAATGATTAAAGAAATTTAAATAAATAGACATGTATCAAAGAATGACACAGACCCAACCGGTACAACGGAGGGTTAAAATTGAAGATATTATTCTATCCCCGTGAATGAATGTTTAAGAACCGACAGCGAGGGAGAAAGTCTATAATCCTGTTGAAAGCTGGAACACAAGAAGGATAGTTATCAGACGACATGATTCGCAGCTCGAGTAAAACATGGTTCAGGAATTGCCCTTAATCGGTGGTTGCGATTTCATCGTCGCGTTTTTCGCGACAGCGGTTAGCTAGGTAAATTAAGGATTGCGTGGCTCGCGACGAATCACACACTCGCGGGCACATAAAGGCAAATCGAGGTCTAAGAATTTCAGCGGGACACGTATTGCAAAGGCCACGAAGAAACAATAAGTTGCACGTGTCCGAGTAGTTTAACTTGCCAGGCACCGTGACTCCCCGCAGAAAAGGTAACCGATGAAAAACGTGACGGTGTGTTGAGCATAGGGGCTCCGCGCCAGCGCGAGATCTCTGGTAGAATCGCGTTGCCGCCGGTAGAATTATATCGTGTATAGCGGCCGGCGGCAACGCGATAAGTATACGGTAGTGACAGACGACGAACAATGTTCGGTGCGTTGCAAAACTGTTACCCCAATGCCGAGGAAACGAGTTGGTCCCGACGAGTGAGCGAGCGAACGAACGAACGAACGAACGAACGAACGGGTTGCATGGGTTTTCGCAGTGAATTATGGGCGTCGTGGGTGTGCCCTACCGCGATACGTCAGGACAACGGGACAAGAATAATAAAGTAAAACGGGGAAGCAGATAGAGAAGGTCGTCGTTTATACCTAGACACGATATAATGACTCCGTTTCGCGATTGCATCGATCTCCTAGCGGCTCGTCGTGCGTTCTAATGGAACGATTGCACCCGCAATTCGCCGATTGGTCGTAAATTCAGGGCTTGGTGTCATTAGGCGCGCCATTAAAATTACTATTCTTTTGCACGAGCCTCGAACCCGACCGGCATTGTACCCGCGCTGGCCTTCCAATGCCAAATCTCGCCGTAAAGATTACCCCAGGATTAAATTGGATTTTTATCTGTCTCCTATCCTACCTACTCGACCGAGTCGGTAGCCGGTGCTACATTTACGTGTCGGTGAACGACTCTTAACCGGGTCGACCGTCCAAAACCGATTCCCGGGCTCTGTTTTGCCCGGTGTCTTTAGGAGACAAGGGGCGCAATAAAATTGGCCGTGAAGCGAATCGATTACAATGCAGCTTTGGTTAATAGAATCCTATCCCGTGATGAGCACAGGTGACGGGAACCGTAGGAAAAAGAGCGTTCTCACGCCGGAAACTTTAACTCATTGAGCTTTCACCCCTCTTGTCCCACAACCCCCCGAGAACGACCGACTAGGAAGTATTTATTAGATTGGAATCTAAACGCCCCCAAAGAGACCTAAAAGCGTATTTCCTTCGCCGTAGGTGGTTTCATAGACCGAGCGATCCCTTCAATTGAACGACCTATAGAGACCGGTTGTTCCTCCTCGAGGGTCCCAGGAATTAGCGGGTGCGACTTTATTAGCCTGTATCACGGAACCGGTGAGCTGGATCGTTGTCTGTTCCTTCATATTTTTTCCCCGCGGATTCGTGGCCGTCGGAGCAAACCTTTATGTCTTCCTACCAACGTAATAAAATAATAATTGCCCTTAATCACGACGATAGGATCATATTTATCATATTGCCCCTCCGAATACCGAACCGTTCTTTCGACAGCAACGATTCCAGGTAACGCCACGCCGCACATAAACACACATATATTTCACCGCGAACTCGCTCGCAGATGTTGTCCAGATATTTGAACTGGCCAGACGAGTATTTAATTCGATACGAGCTCGTCGAGTGGCTCGCGAACTCACGTTTGATAATAAATGAATTTATCGATCACTGCGATGCGATGATGCGTGCGGCCGCGCCCGGACGCCGCACTCGCCGCCATTTATTTACCAAAAAGCTGCGACAGGACCGCGTACACGCTCCCGCCACGAGAAAAACAATCGGCATCAACTGCGGCCAAATCATCGATTTTCTATGATGTCCTACACTCAGTGGTTCATTGTGCTTGTACCGTAGAATCTCGATTATCCTAACGAGTGAAAGAGAGATCTCGGGAAGACAGTATTCGATTGTTCGAAAAGAATCAAAGATTAGTCTAACAAATAAGATTTGTTAGAGTGTAATCCGGAATGGGTTTTTAATTACAAAAATGTAGGTAAATAAAGTGTCATAACCTAGTTGCAACTGCACGAATAGGTTGAACAATACGTTAGAATGGCTTTAGCGAGAAAAGAAATGTATCCTTCCAAAACTGAAGTAGAATAGGTAAGAGGATTGTTGGTAAGGGTAGGATCGCGCTGCATACACGAAATAAATCAAACTGTTCGTCGACGGCTGATGAACCGTCATTTCCCATCATTAAAGTCGAGAGACCATGGCCAGCGGAGCGGAAACAGCCGATTCAAAGGGCCACAGGCGAAACGCATCCGTTCTGCTCAATTTCACCGATTTTCCGTCGCCTTTGTATCGGTTTATCTATTATCGAGGCAGCAGTGGCGATCATTAGTATTAGTGTCAAACAGCGGGGCATTGTCGAGCGTATTTATGACTAGTTTACCTGGGGCTTGATCGATCTTTGCTCGATAGGCTGTGTGCCTCGCCTCACCTCGCCTCACCACGTTCTACCGACGCGACGATAGTTCAAGCTTTAACCAATGACCGTTCTGAACCCATGAACCAGAATACGTGCTTACAGTTATTATTTATCGTACGGTGTGCTCTACGCGGAAATAAGAGAGTGCTAACGGTATCCCTCGAGTTTACGATCTTTCGGGTACGTACGGCTACGGAATCTATCGGCTGCCGAGCTTCTTGACAAATGACCCGCAGCGCTGTCTACCGTGGCGAACCCGGTCCGTAAACGGGTGGCGTGTACGTGTGCCCGTGCATACGCGGCGCGTACTCCTCGCGAACAAATTTATTTCGGATGATTTAAGATTCGCTGGATATCTGCCATTTCCGTTTCACGTCGTACCGATTACCATAACGAAACGAGTCCGACGAACAACGCGGGCCTCGGCCAGCATCAATCATCCGACTCCGATTCCGAATAGTCTACAACGACGGAGGATGATTAATTCCTCGCCGACGACCGACCACTTTACATAGTCTCGCAGGAGCTTGTATCGCGGTGTACAATCCCGGTGACATAATACGCTCCATTTCTGGGAGTATACTTGGTGTTCTCTTTTCAATAATCCAGAGGGAGGAGGGAAAGAGAGAGGGAGAGAGAGAGAGAGAGAGGAGTAGAGTGAGCGAGAGAAAAAAAGAAAGCGTCTCTCCTGTCTTTCAGGTGAAGCCACCTGGTTGGTCGAGTGCCGTGTGAACCTGTCCAAGATAGAGTGCCGCTCGAAAAGACACCCGAAGGGTAACTGTTTGTACAAGCACCCCGGTATTTTTATCCGAATGACGGTGACTCATAAAGATCAGAGCTCTCGCATGTCCCCTCGCTGTTCCCTCCTCTCACACGTATTCGCTTTACCACGCGCACACACCCTCGTAAACTCTCCCTCCCTCTCACGAATCCTCTTTCTCTTCTCTCTCGCGAAGCATCTTTCTCTGTTTCTCTCGAGTGCTCGCACCACTGCATACACACACACACGCACGCACGCACACGCAACACAGACACGACGGACACGAACGACGAACACGAACGATAGACGGTGAAACGCGCGAGGTTGGAAGCATCCTTGAATGTGTACTTAGCGGCAAAGAACACACTCGCCTCGCATGTTAGGATAGAGATTATGTCGTCCAAGGAGTCTATAGTTAGTTAAGGCTACTATTCTTCGGATGGGTGGGCCTTTCAGCCGCCGAAAACGCTGTTCCAAAAGCGCTGCGCAGCGCTGCGAGTCGCGCGTACCCGGCTAACAATTAGATATTAATTCTATTCAATCCTGTCGCCCAGAACGCGCCGCGCTGCTTCTTCTTCACCGTTGAAAAGGAGACCACCGGATTAACCTCCTCCCGCTTTTCTATCTTTGGAATCGGGTTCCGTCGCGCGGCGTTCTGTATGCAAGACGAATTTGTCGGTTTCGATGAAGCTCTCGCTCGCGGTGGACGTCAAGGAGTATGTATCGTGAATGCCACGCAAGGGACCAGTCCTGTGATCGTCATCCTCGCGATCGTAAGTGGGTAGATACAGGAGAGAGTAGCCGAAGTTGGACCAGTGGTTCGAATTCCACACTTAGCTGGACAAAACAAATTTTCAAAGAAAAATTAATTCTGTCCATGTGATCTACAATATCAAGACGTTTACTCTAAAAAGTCTTAACTGTTGATGTTTAAATTAAGCAACCTTCGGTTTAATGACAGACTGTTAAATGGCACTTATTCGATCACACCGTCCCAATCGATATAATACCTTGGACTTTTATTAAAATGCATTTGAATCTTAAATGCACGATAAATATAAGATGTTATTATAATAAGATTGTTATAAAATGTATATCGATTGGGTTACACTTCAGTGCTATCTCTTGATATTTAAAAAAATGTGTCATCAGCAGTCAGTTGTGTCGTCACGCTTGCTTACGTCTCATGCTATCGAATATTATACCTAACTGTGTGCGAGTGTGCCACCGTACTCTCACTGAAACCAGCACCCTTAACGATCATAAATTTATTTGGCAAAATCTACTGTTCCATAAGGATTTAACGTTTTAACCCGTTCCAGCAATATTTTATATTTTTTCAAGGTTACCGAGGTCCGACCGACAGTTCTTTTTATTTCTTCTGTTACTTGTAGGCTAACCTTTTGCACTCGGAGTTGTGTCAAATCGAAAATTAAACATTTCTTCCGACCTAGAACAATTCCATTCTATCTGATATATTTTTTTTATGAATACAAAATTGATATAATACCTCATAAAATACTTACATGTTTAGTAATTGATTATATACCAACATATTTAATAATGTAAACGATATTTTGAATAATGGTAGAGCAATTTGTGCTGGTGACTCTGTGTCGCCATTCGAGTACTAAGGGATGAAACAAGGTGATTAAAAAAAGTCCGGTTAAAATCTAAGGGGAGGACCCTAATCGGCAAGTTCATCTTTTCGTCCTTTATTACAACTCTGGTAAATAATTTCTCAAAAATATATTTGATAAGCTATGCCAAAAGGTGTTCACAACTGGGTGATTCGGAAAAACAATCGTGTAGACACAAGGCACGCGTTCTTGTCTACACGATTGTCCACTTGTAAAGAAGTAAATAGAAATATTTGGTCCGAGAGAGAAGAGGTGGATGCTCGAGTGGTGTTCACGCGTCGACGGCCGGTGCTTACAAAAATATATCGTTGTCCATTGAGACGACGCCACTTAACACAGGAAAATAAACACGCTTCTCACGAAATTTTCCGACAGCCTTAACGACAACGGTTTTCGTCGGTGGCGCTTCATTGAAATGGGAAACGCCTAGATATAACGTACCACTGCAAAAATATAATTATACGAAATTTATATAAATTCCAAGCCATAATAATTCATACCAAAAAATCAGAAAGTCAAACATAACTCGCTGGTGTATTCAAATTATAAGTTGATCGGGCTGATTCGCTCGAGTCCTGCTTGCAGTCCTGGGCGTCTGTTTTACGTCAGCATAAGTAGAAAAAACTGGTGGATCCTCGATCCTCTTATTTCCAGTGTGTAATACAGGTGGGGGTGAGTCACTGTCCCCGAACACAGTGCACTATCTCGAGATCGCGGTAATTGACCGAGCCCGGGGGAAGGAACTGGTGAAAAACAATTTTTTATTCTATTCCCCCTTATGAAGATGAACGAGGATCGAATGGCGGCGCAATGGGAAAGGGGTCGCCGCGTTTTCATGGCAGCAATTTTTCGGAAAAAAATGTCGGACACATGGCCAGGCCGAGCGAAAGGGCGAATCGTGGCCACGAAAATGGCACGTTTTATGGTTTTATAATGCGAATGGTTGACCAGGGGACACGTGGGATGAGACGTAACACATGGCTGCTCTCATGTCTGCTTTTCGCTTTCCAGGTCGCAGGCGCTCGTGTATATGTATAGATATTCTCGTGTAGGAGCACGCGAGCAATGGGGTGACCAGTGTTCGACTGTCCACTACGAGAGACCGGGTAATGAGCCGTCACGTAGCCCGGTGCCGCTCCCCCAATAAAATCTATATCAGAATCCAGACTGGGGCTGTTCCGTTTTTTTTTTTTGCTCGCGGACCGAAGCAATACATCATTTCTCTGCCGTCGTCGCCGTAGAGTACCACTAAGCTCGCTTATTCCTTCCAGTCACGGCCTCGCGGCCGTTTCGCCGTCCAGGATTTGATTTATACGCTGTCCTCCGTATCCCTGGTTGTCACTCCGGACTCGAACACGATTCCCGATATCGGAGGAGCTTTAAAACGTTTACCAATCATCGACCCATTCGATGGGGTCAACCCATTCTCTTCCGCCTGTTGCCCTTTTACTTTTCCCTCAGCTCAGTCGTAAATGGGTTCTCGTGTTTCAGGTATAGACGCGAGTAATGCCAAACAAACGGAGAAAATATCCACCTAGCGGGGCAACGTCGTGGGAGAGGGTCTATATTTACGCGGCAGTGGTTTCGACTTTTTTACTAGCACCGTGCCTGCGGTTGTATCACTGTTATATTTAGGGAGCGGTGCCACGAGCACCACCACCATCACCACCTTGTAACGTGTCAGATGCAACGACTCGTGCTTGCCTTTTTATCGAAGGGGGTCGAGACCCTTCGTAAACCGAACTATTTCAGGTCGCATGGGAACCTCGTTTAGCAGGTGCCTCCGGCTGATTATAAATAATCAACGTTTCGCCTCTTGCCATGGAGCTCTCTCTCTGCCTCTTGGCTGCGTGATATACGGTACACTTGTAATTATTCAAACTTGAAATGTCCGGAAAATACTGGGCCGAGATAAATCCGAAATTTTTTCGGGTAGTTGCACGTATAGGATTTAGATAAGACAAATGTGGATAATGCAGTTGCTGATAAGGTAACTCACCAATCAATGAACAAGTGGGAAAATACAGCCATGAGCCGAGAATGCGATAGAAGAGTGACAATGGCCTCTCTGTAGAGTATTACATGTGGGGAGAAGTCGAGGCAAAGATAAATACAAAGCATCGCAACACCAAATATTCCCCAAAGCCCACCAGATGCGATGATGAAAATGAACGAGATATTATCGAAATAATTTTCCATATGTACCCACCATATTATAATTAAGGAGCACCAGTTCGAGGACTTACTAGCTTCCAGGTAGTACCTAAATAAAACATAATGTTGCAATCATTGTACAGTAACAATGTAGTAATTTTCACTAAGAAACGAAAAACGTCTGTCCTCAGCGTATAACTAGAGCACTCAGTTCTCAAAAATCAGACAAAATATAAAATTTGTCGTTGAAATAATTCTAAGCGTCACCGGAGTCACTACCTGGTGTCGATGAGCTGAGTGCAGCACACGAAAGCTACGAGAGCGCGTAGTCACGAGATATTTGTTCATTTTGCTAAGGCATGTATATCTGCCTCCGAGACACGTGCAGCCGACATTCGTTGGAATAATAAAGAGACAGAGACGACGAGACGAATGAGGAACGTTAGAGGTTGGGGCAGAGGTCGAAAGAAAAACATTTTAGTTCCAGTATCGGTGTTCCATTACCGATTAGTGATTCGATGTTCGAGAAAAAACGGGGTGCAACGTCTGTGGAGAGGCGGCGGATGATCGAGATGTCGAGCTAACGATCCGGAGCAACCGGTGAATCGGCTTCCAAGTGAGCGAATGGACTCTGAAAGCCCACGGGTTTCAACAGGTGCTTTCGCAGACCTGAAGTATGCAGGTATGCAGAAGTAAGCACTCGTCTCTTAAAAACCTCTTATACGTGCACACTCCACTTGTACACAAAGCGGGCCCGTATATTTCTCCTTTCCGCCTCGAGGGCTCGCAGAGACTCTCTCGAAAAGTGTGCGACGCGGTACCCCTCCCCCTCCCGCTTCCTCTCTCTCACTCTCTCTCTCTCGCGCTTTCTTTCTCTCCCATTTTTTGCTCTCCTCTCTCGTTCTCGCCGGTGCATGTGCAACCACCGCGTATTGTCATATTCCCCGGGCCGTAAGGGAATTTGAAAAGGACCATCGTGAGGAGAAACGTTTTGCGGTTAATAAGCTGTTGGTAAAACATGGTGGCCATTAAACGCGAGTTTTTATTACATAATGGAACTCGAAGCTCCTTTCGGGGGTCGTGCGTGCTTTAAGTGTTAAGTTTGCGGTTATAATAGATCTCGGCCGCCTCCCTCCCCCTTGCCGCCCCTCGCCACCCCCTCGGGGGCACGTTAAGTACTGCGACAAGCATTCAGCGCGAACGATTCGGATTCCGCGTCGCCGCTTGAGACACGACGAACGTTGTTGGGCCTTTGTGCCACCACGGTGCCCTCGACGCTCGTAACATGCGTACTTGTTCGTGGGACGGGTGTCCACGGTTCTCGAGGCGGGTTACCTTTTGGTTTTCTGGCTTCGGAAGAGTGCTAGAACACGGAGGGTGGTTCAAACACACTTTCAATTCTGAGAATACACCCTTTAAACGAAACGCGAGTGTATTAAATATATGGGATCAAAGGACACCGATACCGGCGCGGTGGGTCGGTTATGTCAACGCTGACGGAAGTTCAAAGAGGAAAAACTGACGGACAGGTCCGGCTGAAGAAACGCGAAATATGGAGTTCCGGTCGGAACGTCTGGTCCGGGTCAATTCCCTTCGAGATCACTTCAGAATCAGGTTCTATTCTCCGAAATACTCGAGAAGATTAGACTGTCACAAGCTTTTCCACGTTTCCAGGTTCCACAATAAGCCGCTGCCGCCGCCGCGCAGCCCCGTGGAGGGCAACCGCCCCCGAGGGTGGATGCATCGAGTGACCGTATCCACTCGAAACAAAAATAATTCTGGCTTGGGGAAAAAGAAAAGAGAGAGGAAGAGTGAGAGAGAGAGAGAGATCGAGTGAGAAACGGTGCAAAGAGAAAGAAAAGAACATAGGGTGGAAGAGAAAGAGAGAAAGGCGAAAAAAGGTATAGAAAGCAGGCGGCGGGCGAGAAAGGAAAGAGAGAGGGGGAGAGAGAGAGAGAAAGGGAGACATAGAAAGAGAAAGAGAGAGAAAGATACGTAAGCCCCTCGACAATGGGGAAGATATTTTCTCTAATGAACCAAGACGAGTGCACTCCAGTGCCAATTACACTTCAACCGCGTTCTCCGTATTTCGCTCTACTTGACTTCTGTCATTTCAAAGCCAACGAAATGTTGGAGAGACAAGGGCGGTGGGAAGGCCCGGGGGAGGGAGAGGATCCGCTTGCGATCGATGCTAAGCCTCGTGGCTTTCTCGTCTCGTTCTGAGCAATAAACCGTGAGACGAGGAACCGAGGCGGAGAGATAAGCCAGACAATTAATTCTAAGACGAATCCAAAGACGAAGAAACTTCGGCGATCCGCTTCTGGCACGAGGTATCGCCTTTTTAGCCAACCCGATGAATGCCCGCCTCACTAGGCTCGCTAGACTGAACAGTTAAACGACCTTCTCGAGGAGGAAATTGCACCAGTCAAAGAAGAGATTAATGGATTCTTTTATTATTCATTAATCCACCATTTACGCGCGAGACACAGAATAATAGCTTTCCGAAAGTTGGTATTATTTCTAACGAACCGATATACCGTGTTACGAGAGAAAGTCCGAGGACCAAGTTTCAAGTTTTTAGGACTCGTACGCTATTTAAGAAGTTACACCATTTTCATATAAGGATATTTAACTGTTGCTCTCTTATACTGTAAAAATTAACTTTTATTTTTCTTCCTGTTCTAAATCTCTGTCAACTGGGACGCAATTACAGCATTGCTAACTCTCCCTTGTCCACTTTGTCAAGCTCGATTTTCTCGAAAACATAGCCTTAAATGAAGAAATTTCATTCCATATGGTCGACTTACTTTCTCATGGATTATCAACCCTCCACCAAGAGTTCTACATATGGAATAAAACAGTTTACGAAACTTCAAAGTCGTTTTTCAAGAATACGATTGTTCCTCGTGGCAAGTACTAGAGGATGCGATAGAAAACATTTGACCGTCAGAATTATACCCAAGGACAATTTTACAAAGGTATAGAACCACTTCAAGAAGCCATGGCAACACATTTTGTTACATCGCGTACATCTACAAAAGTTTTCTTAATTAAACCGGTTG
This sequence comes from Lasioglossum morio, assembly GCA_916610235.2. Taxonomy (NCBI): domain Eukaryota; kingdom Metazoa; phylum Arthropoda; class Insecta; order Hymenoptera; family Halictidae; genus Lasioglossum; species Lasioglossum morio. The sequence continues at coordinate 10,284,167 of OU744327.1, forward strand.
TTATTATTTCTTTATTCACGATATTAGATTTTCATTCGATTAACTTCAAGACAACATTTTGATGTCCGTTTATTCACCTTTTGATGTTTGTTTCAATCACACAGACTGTCTCTTAAACACGCTAGCAAGGCTCAATCATGCAAACAAAAGTACTTACTGCTTATTTTATTTTTGTTATATGGGCAACGCATTGAGCGATAATTACACCTGAAGCGAGGAAGGTAATTGTCGATGAACAAGTGAGTTTGAATCCAACGTTATCAGCGAAGCAATCGTAATCAAAACTAAGCGCGCCTCTAATTAATGCGGAACGTATAGTTCCGGTTACCGAAACTCGACGGGCCGATCTCGCGACGACGACTACGACGACGACTACGACGACGACTACGACGACGACGACGACAACGACGACGGCGGTCCGTCTTAATTTAGCATAGATTACGTAGATCACAATAAACCAAGTTGATAGGGTCAGTCCGAGCAGTAAGCCTTGATTAACGGATTTAATTATGGGATTGTGTGTGAGGGCAGGATTGCAGCGGTCATTATAGGTAGAGGTCTTAGTAACTCGGTATACTGTACAGCCTACATCCATGGCTCCGCCACGGTGTGTTCATACTCGGCCCCCGTCCCCATGATCAACGATAGTAGGTACCACGATATCCATTTCACCGGCATGATTTCCACCATGCAAAAGAAAAGAGAAAAAAGACACGGAGAGAGATAGAGAGAGACCTCTAATCGTCGTAAACGTATTACACGGTTGGTTCGAACGGTTTCATAATGGAGCCGTTAGCCGCGGTATCAATTTTCCTCTCGGCCCGATCGCTTTTACCGGTTCGCACCTTCAGCGAACCGTGAACGGAACAAAAAGATCGTTACAAAATCAGAGGTGTGTCGCAGTACTGGCAACTGACAATCGCGGCCATTTTATCCACCCTATACATACAGGGTGAAAGAATAATGCCAAAACGGACATTTTTTCTTCGAGATGTTCATAAATGTATGTTTCAATATTCATTTCTTTAGTTATACATCCATTATTATTTATATTGTGTATTTATATGAACTGTGTATTGATACTGTATATTTTATTCACTTTCATGGGAAGAACTTGTCTTTATAAAGACTTGTAGAGAATTTCGGACAAAACGACAATTAATTATTGTACGATATAGAACATTTAGCAGCGTTTTGGTAAAATTAACAAATTGCGGAAAGTAAATAAGAGAACCAAGGCTTGAGCTTATTCAAATAAGGAAACAACATTGTAAATTTCATTGTAACCTGATTGTAGCACAATTTTCGCTGCACCCTATACACGGTGAAGTTCACCGAGGCATATTACGTGACACGATACCGTAGACTCCCGTGGTCCACGGGGAATAAGGTTTTAGAGTTGAGCCCCCATCCCCACCCATTCTGTCCTCCTTACTCAACCCTCTCGCAGTACCCAGGATGACGGCTATAGGAAAACGGGCGAGCGCGAGAGATAATTAAGTCCGTAATTAAAAGACGGAATCGTGGCAAAGCCTTTCACGGTAGCTAAGTGACAAAAGCAATCGATCAAAGGGACAACCATGGAGTCGATTCACGTCGAGACGTTCGATGTGTACACGGGACGGCATGTACGTGTACGGACCATTAAGGCCTCCTATCATTTGTTACCATCAGGGATCAGTGTATCCCTTAATACCATGTTTCACGGGTCCGCGACTTCGCTAGCAGAATATAAGCGTATTAACCAAAGTATTCAGCGTGCGCGCGCGCGCGCGCGCTCGCTCGCGTATTGATTCCCTTCGCCCGAAAACGGACACCCTCCGAAAATCGTCGTTGGGACCCGGCATTGAAATCAATTACGCGTTGGTACGGCTACGGTTGAAAGCGTGCCGAAAGCTTGAGAGACACACCGGAACGGAAATATTCCTCCAGATCTCGATTGCAAAGCTCTTCCTCAAGACGTTCACTTTCCATGAATCCGCGTAGATGCTCTTAGCAGTTTGTGTGCGCGAGGGGTTCTTCGGTTAAATGAAATCACGGTCAATCTGACATTATGTAAATCGGCGGTCACTATCTGGTCAGTTTTGCATATGAATACCAAAGGGACAGAATACTTACGAGGACGTGTACGACCTTAAGATGATGCTAATCAGTGCTCCGCCGAGGACGCTGGGCGAGGACTCCGTCCACGGTTCGTTTGGTTTAGTGGTTTCGAGGGTCAGACTCTAGTCAACGATACCGGAGAGACTGTCTCGGTACAAGTGAATGGCAGTGAATGGCGTCGGACGGTAAACGGGACAAAAGGATGAAATTACTTTACGAGCTCGTGGTGCGCTTGATAATTTTCTAATAAGGATTCGGATTGTCTCGGCTAGAGATTGAACCTCCTCCGAAATGTCCTCTTGGGTGGAGTAAACGGAAACTGTTGAAATCAAACAGTCCATCTGGAAATAAACCTCAAATCCAAAAGTGTCGTCTTCACTGCAACGATAGAACGATTTCGAAAAAAACTAGGAAGTTCCAGACAGGAACTGCGGAAACGTAGCATCTTAAAACTAAATCTACTTAATTATAAAAATAGCTGACATGTGGGGGTCTGATAAAAATGACATCGTAGAATATATATATAGATTTTCTGTAATTTTTATTATAATATATGCTTGAAAGCATCATTATAATTTTAATAATTGTGCAATAAAAAACCAGAAACCAGTCAATTAACCGACAGTGGTTGGGTTAGTGTTAATCATTAAAATTATAAAATTAATGTGAATACTTCGAAAACCAATGTTCATACATATTACATTTTACATTAAAACAAATTGTAATTATTATACATTGACAAGAAATGAGAATATTAGATCCAGTTGATTTACATTTCCTGCGTGTCTACACAATCAATTCAAAGGGACAGTCAAACGACTATGAATAAAGGTGCCGCCCGAAGTGTCGCCTCTTGTTGCATCCCTACTCTTTGATATATGTAAGTAAGGGCTGTTGGTTTTCCGCGGTGTAGTCAGTTCTATTTGCCACTTTCTATTTTAGTATTAAAACACCTTTTTCATAAAATTGTGTTTTCTGATTAGAAGAACTCCACTCCTAATCCTCAGCAGGAACGTGGAAAATTGCATCGAGTGAATATCGCATAACAATAAACTGGAAAGCGCCGCTATACGAGCAACGGCGCGCCCCGAGTATTTTTATCGGTGCATTTGCGTTGGCATGGAATCTAATACAAGGTGGTAACTCGTGTACCGAGCGCCTTCTAATGTCACCGCATGGTTTCGATGACTAGTCTGAACCGAGTAATCCTACGGGGTAGCACCTACTCGAAAACCGTCGGCTGGGTATGTATTGTCCGACGGCGGATCGCCGCGATTTCCTAAATTAAATACGGCCGGGCGACAATTATTGTCCGTTTATCGGCAGCAACGGTATTACCCCAAGGGGTGCGCACCCTCTGATTAAAAATTCTCGCGTGGTTAAGCCTCTGATAATGATCTTCCCTAACCCCTTTCTGCCCGTGGGGTTTATACAGTATGGTCTAAAAACGATTGTACTTACTCAGTCAGCGTGCACGGCGACGGGTAAAGCGCAAATGGCTCGAGGTCATCGCGAACAAGAGTTAACGATCGTTTTCAAGGGCGTTCCACTCTTTCTTCTTTTTTCCTCAGACTATTTTTCTTCTTTTTCCCAACGAACGTTATCGTCTCTCGGAGATTCTTTTATCGAGGTCTTGTAATGTTGCGTGTACCACTTTCTGAGAATTAGAACGTACAGTGTTAAGTCTATATCTAATGATTAGATGGCGGATCTTGATGCAAGATGGAAGTTTTCTTTACACAATTCTTTATATACATTCATATAGGAATGTATTTTGATATGTTACAAATAATATGACAGTCTTTTAAAATTCATCTAATGTTTTAAATTGCATTTACTCATCTTCATCACAAATGCATAAAATCCATTACTCGTGATTAACGTAGAAGTGATCTATATTTTGCACAAGCTTTCTTAACAACACCCTACTTAACTGCACTGTGCCAATTGTTTGTATGCCATTCAGATATTTCACCCATATTCAAATTTGCATATTCATGGCATGCGAGAAAGTCAGACAGTGCGTAATATGCAACAAGGATATAGAGCCAATTAAATTTTGCAAGAGATTACGTAGGACAAATATGATCAAAGATTTGTAAAATATAGTTCATCAACGAAGACCCATAATTTACTAGTACGTAGAAAACGATCAATTTATTTGACGGAGAATTTATTTAAACAAAAAGGCCTGGTAATTGGAACCAATTGAATACGAGATAACTCACAACGGTACGTACAGAGTTCTAACGTGTTGCGCATTTCCCGTTCCGACGCTGAAGGAAAATAAACGGAATAGTAACTGGAAGGCTGGATCGATTACAAAGTTCATTTTTTAACGGGCCGGAGGAATTAAAGTGCACCATAATCATTCACGGCGCGTTGCCTAGACTCAAAGCGCGATTAATCGATACGTCAGAAACACCAACCCTCTAAACGGGCTATGGCCGCGGAAGATATCATCTTCGGCCGGGCGGTCGTTATTAATTAATACCGTGGCGAAGATTAAATGAATTCCTATTGAAGATGGTCGTCGGACGGCAGGCCAAGCGTGAAGTAGGCGGATGCCGCGAAATTTGTCAGGAAGCTAACGACCCTCGTTATTAAAAGCAACGTTCCAGTGACCTCGCGCGGTGATCCATTCGTTTGACAAATCGGGATAATTGCTGCCGACGCCCTTGATCATGGCCGCCGAAAGGGACAGTGGGAAAGAGATCCACGACATATTTCACGAGCGATTTTGCTTTTGTGAAATTCCATTAAACCCGTGCGATTCGAATAATTGAAACATGGGTAAGGACGCAGCTGCCGAATTTTCTGATAAACGTTTCGCACGGTCGGGTCGCGCTGTGCGCGTGTAAAAAAAAAAATAATGCTGGACGCGAGGAGGAAAAACGAGGGAAAAAACACGTAAACGCGAGGGGGAAAACGACACATCGAAAGCAGGCTTTGCCGGCGAACTTTCATTAATTAAATATTCAAAATCGCCATTAATCCCGACGGCACCCTCCCCCCACCCATCTTCCACTTCCTCGTCCCGGTCGGGGCCGCGGTGGTTGAAATCGGCCTCAACGAATCCGACCGTTCCGGATCTCTGTGGCTTAGGCAAATGAAAGCTGCGGCGCTCGCATGCAAATACACACTTTTATGCGTAGAACCGGGGCTCGCCGGTGCTAATAAATTTTTCCACGGGCACGCCAGCACCACGCTCGACGTGTAACTAATGACGGAGAATTAACCTGAGAGCGTCACCGATCTGGGAACGTTCAGGTGTTGCGGTGAATGAGAAAAAAGAAGGATTTACCTCTGACCAAAAAAAGGATTTAAAAAATTATGGAAAAAATGCTGGCGGTCGTTGCAGACGCGCACGAAGTAGGTATGACAAATTCCGGAAGGTCGATTAACGGCACCACACCTTGTACCTGTACTCCAGCCGTCATCCCCTGCCGACTTTTTCTCCTTGCCCATTCAGATTCAGATACGAAGTTAACGAACAAGGTGATTTTGTAATAAATGACACGGGCAAAAAGTCGTGCGCGCATTCTCCTCCACCCCGGGTTAATTATTCAGACTAAGGGGGTTGTAAGCAGATTGGTCTCACCCCTAAGCCCCTATCTCGGTACAACGAGGGTGACGCGACCGGAGAGACAGAGAGATTGCCGGAGACTTTAAACCGCCCTTACTTACTGACTGGTGTCTGTGATTAGAACCAGAAATATGCTAAGCGGGCTTCCAATTATCGAAGATTTCGGCCCGCGGATTTATGGCCTCCGCTGAGCGAGGGGTACTCGTACGCTCGAATTACTGTCTCGTGGCTGCGGGATCACACAGGTAACCGTGAATTGTAATCAACGGCACTTCGAGTCGTTTAAACGTTGTAACTCAACCGAAAGCTGTGATTGTTGTTAACTTATTAATTGCTATCATCATTTGCAAGAATTCAAAAAGAATAATATACAATTTCTTCGTTGTTCTTCCCGCTCGGACAGTCAGAAGTTTGGGTTTCTCGATATCTGCGTATTATACGCAAACATATTTACAGTTATTACTAGACAGCGGATTTTGCGCATTCCAAAAGAGATGAGGGCCCTTTTCGAAATAATTACTAATTACTCATTACTTACTGAATTACTAAAGTTATTATTTTGCATGAAGATCCACAATCTAGTTGTTACTAAACAATGTTTGGGAATACTAGGAAGATACACAATCTTGAAAAATAAAGATTGTATGAATATAACGAATATAGTTTACCAAATACGTGGATGATTACTCGCGTCAAAGTCACTGTGTTTAAAGTAACAAAGTTACGGAGTCAATATTTGATCATATTGTGGAGCACAATGCTTCCATCAAGAACACTTAAACTGTAACTTGTATGGTTATGTGCGCCATTATAAAGAAGATTAAATGTATTAAACAAGTATTTAGGTACCGCGAACAAAAAATAATAGGAGTGTTTCTTTCCTTTCCGGATATTAATATTTTCGGCTATTAATAACTGTTTCGTCGTCGAGTGAATAATGAGTTTGCTAATAAGACAGAAAGCCATCGATAAAGGGAGGCTCCGCGCCGTCGGCGAGCCGCAGACACGCAGAAATTAAGTGTCGAAGTCGTCCCGAGGCTCGGATATTCGATTAAAAGTTGCTAGCCATAGAGGGTTGTCATAAAATCAGAACCAAGAAGAACTTTGGAATTCTAGCGAATGAGTTCTTCTAATCCCGACGTACGATAACCGGGGGGTCGGTACAAACGACACACGGAGATTCAATCCGCTGCAACCGGGGGCGGAAATTAATTCCGCGTCGACGACAATAATTTCAGACGCGACTCTTTCGGAACGGACTGACCGGGGGTGGGGGAGGAAGGTCCAAGGGCAAGAAAGGATAGCGGAAAATCGTACGAGAACATTGTCGTTAACTTTTACGAGGCCATTAACGTGCCCGTCTTCCGCCATTCCGAACGTGGACTGGACACTGTGACGTCATCGGCGAATGAAAACCAAAGAAGGAAAAAGAAACATGAGAGAAGAATTAGTGGCGATCGCGAGGAAGCTTGCGAGTCTTTGACCCCTTTCACTCCCGTTTCTCTCTTCTATAGAGTCCACGGATAGAGCCAGAGCAAGAAGCCACACAAAAGGCTCGATTTCCATGAAAAAAGAAAACGACCATTCGTGTGCAGACAGCCTCCGCAGCGTATTTCAAATTACTCCACGGGACTTAATTAAATATTCAATTAAATGTGTCCATTTTAAAAAGCCGCGTGAAAGGGACCCTGTCAAACTGTACACGCTGAAATAGATTTTCACCTGCGTGCGGCAGCTGGATTGTGGTTACTGGGAAAATATTGATAAAAAGGGAGTGGAGGTAACAAGTTGGGGAAAACGGGTGGCAAGAAGAGGAAGGAAAAACGATAGCGAGAGGGAGAACGATCTCGCTTCGGGATTTGACACGCGTATCTAAAACACAGACCGAGGCGGGTCACGTGTCGACCCTGTCGCCCTTCCTGTCGGGTCACGTGACCATACGAAAAGGGTTGAGATTTTCCAGTCCGGATTTTTCGTGGACCGACTTGACAGATCGCCGCGCTAAGTCTGACTGATACTCGTCCGCCACGGGCTTCGCTTTAATTATGAGATATTATTCGAAGATCGCGCCCCTACTTGCGATCGGGTTTAATGCCTTTTTAAAAGGAGATCAGCCCGGAGGGAGAGTCACACGAGCGGGGATACCTCGAGGATCGTTCGACGAGGGGATAATGCTGTCGCGGGTTCAGAACGAAACAATTAGCTGACTGTAGTCGCATTCTGCCGAATAGCCAAGTTCACGGTGACATCGACGCTTTACAATGTTTTATAACCTTTTAAACACATAATTTTTGGACGTATTAATCAAGGTACAACAATTTTTAACTTTTTCTACTGTGCGTCATGCGGAAATTGGTCTTTTCAGAGTGTGCAAATTTAATTTTCTGAAATTGTACCGTTTCTTTTATAATTTCCCATGCATTTTCAAGTATCTCGCAGTTCATTGCGCGATTTCGTTTCACAGGCGAAGAAAAATCGAGACGGCACGGAGACACGATGTCGGGATCGAGCACGACAGTACTATTCCGGCCTGCCAGGAATGCCAGAACAGAAAAGAAGCGAGTGATGGATGCGCCCTATAATCCATGCTAACTTCCTGCGGGATTTCCCGGTGGATGCCTTTGGGCGACTCTACAGGAAACCGCCCCTAATTCAAATTTGGCCTAAAACCTCGAAATCAAGTCAAGTCACTAAGTCTCTCTCTCAGGGGCTGTGGCTCGGTACTCCCAGACGCTGTACTAATTAACATCGTGTCGCTCTCGCGGCTTAAGTTGTACCGTTCAACCCAGCGTGTCTTCAGAAAATCGTTAGAAGGGCGAGACGTTCGAAAAGCGGGATTGTCGAAAACGAAATGGAACGGCTACCGTTCACTTGTCACGGCAAAACGGATAGGGTGAAGAGACGAGAAGAAACAGGGGTGCGCTCGAATGGATAATATCCAGGTTACGAGGATCGGCGAGAAAGAGAAAGAAGGGAGCAGGGATGGGAAAGCGGGATTCAAATTTTCGCAAATCATTCCGCGAGGGCTGAGTAACCCCTTCCCGGATTATCGGGACCCATGTGGCCTCGGCTCGCTGATGGCTCGTTACCGAACCGAGCTTCTCTTCGATAACCGACAGATATTGCTATTTATGAACGGTGCCGGGTCCTCGTCACGACTACGCCGACGCTTCTTTGTCTTTTCTCTGTGCGACGTGTCGTCTCCACGGTAATCGTTCGTTCCAGTCACGTCTGCGACACGCGTCGAGATTTATCTAACTACAAGATCAAAGTATCTTGCACACTGCATCTTTGATATCCAACTGATTCCAGAAACTCATTTTCGTGACTAAGGTAAATGACTCAATTATGGGTGACGTCCCTATTGTGGAGGGGTAATTGTATTTTTCTGAATTAAAAACACTGTACCTATATTGGGTTGTTGCATATGAATTGTTCGATTTTAGAATATTATAGAGCATCTCGATAAAAACAATACTGTTACAGACTACAGGATTATTTACATCACTTTCAGAGACGATGCTGATATTTAAAGTCCTAACTTCATATAATTTTACTTTTACATTTTATTTAATGTTCATTAAAAATGTCTCTTGGTACCTTATCAAATCTTAGAGAATTTCATAAAATATCAAATGTAGACAAATATAGAATCAAAAATGTTTATGAACCGAGTTAAACTGCTAATAGGCCACTCGATAGCTTACCGCAGAAACAGATTCACTGAATTTCGACCTTGTACCCTAAACCGAAGGGTATTTGGACCTTTTGTCTATTTAATGTCATACAAAATTTTTAAAAAACTTGACAAATTGCAACAACTAAAACACGTACTAGTGAATGCGTAGGTACAAATCTCTCAACAAATGGCAGCGTTCTCTGAAGTTACAACCCCTGATCTCTCAAGCAGATTCCGACTGGCGACCCTCTTAATGTTCCTAATGCCCGACCATACTTATGTCCGGCTTAAGTCGATGAAATAGACGCCCGCGGGGGATTGTCGACGCCATCGAAGACATTCGTCACCTCATTGTTCCCTGTGCCACTATGCGTGTATAGATTGAAGCAATTAGGCACAGAAATATACGAAACTGGTATCACAAGCGGTATTCGAGTTACGTGAATCTTCGTTATTGAATGGCGTAGGGCTACCATCATAATTGGAAATATTACTTTAAGCGGATTATCAACGTTGGACACGTGACGATCATTCGAAGCAGTTTCGGAACTGGTCCCTCGGTGGATACTACCGACGGTTCTTCAGTGGATTGAAGCAATTAGGTTCAACAATGTGGAGAAAGCAACAGAGTATTGAAATTGCCACAACATCAAGGTTTGTACGACTGATGAAATACCCAATTAGTCGGATAAGTCTTTTCAATTCTTGCGACGCATGAAACCCTTGAGAAACACGAATATTTACATAAATTTTATTATTAACATGTTTATTCATTGGCACTGATGGTCCCTGTTATTCTATTGATTTTGTATGCAGACATATTTGTATAATACGACGTATACAATAATAGTACTTATAAACCCAAAAGTTATTAAAATTATCTGAACAGAAAGTTTAATACAGCTTCTCTAAAGCCCACGTGGCACTCTATGTATTATACTAAATGTACAGAAAAATTGCACAAAACTTATACTTACAGTCAGGGACAGTATTAAGTATTCACAAAATTATTCGAAGTCTTCGAAGACCACTGAACCAGTAAAACCACTAGATGAAGTTTACTTTCTAGCGAGTTTAGTGTCATTTTAATCGAAAGAACGCTACGAACTAGCTGGCGCCTCTTCCATGAAATAATTATGAAATATAAACAAGTTTTGCAATTAAATTACACTCCGATGTACCTGACTGGGTGTCGGGTTGCCCGACCGTGTTTATTGTACCCCTTTGCCACAGCTACCGACGCTTTCATCGGCCTGGCAGAAAATTATTCGAAGGACTTATTCGAAGACTTTCCACGAATAATTTTACGAATAAACCCACTTTAATCGAAATTTTTATTTAAATAAGATTTTCGCCTATCTCTGCCTATGGATGTACAAGTACTGTATACAAGTATGTATGTATATATGTATGTATGGTTTAAGCATCTAACCGATCAAACCAATAATAGCTCGGGCGTGAACTCAGAAGTGGTTAGAAACCCTCCGAATGGTACCGTTAATAAAGAATAAAAGTACGAGTAAGTACACCGTACCCGGTTACACAATTCGATCTGGCAATTTCCAAGGGATCGCGTTTCACGTGATCCGGTTCGTTTCTGTTGACAAACACACGCCGTTTTCGATAGTTAATATTCTGCAATACGGTAGTGGTGTAACGAGGCCAGTGCATATTTCAGATAAGTGTGCTCGATCATCAGTCACGAAAGCAGCGCGCTGCTCCAGACGCTTGCTTTAGCGTTACGGTAACGTGTCATTATATCGCATGATTATTACGGGTCCGTGGAATTGCGGTAGAAGCAACGTCGCGTCGCCCGGCTCGTACACAGCCCCGTGTGCGTAACCGACTTGTAGCGCAGTTAATTTTATGGAAAACGTAAGGTCGCGTAATTATATCAACAAAGCTTGACCCCTTTGCGCGGTCGTTGCGAATTATTTACCGGTATCTGCGTCGTGTAATTTTGCATTCCCGCGGCACTGCCTCCGCTACTTTATTACTCTTTGTATTCTACCTCTGGCGAGTCGAAGGGTCAATTAATCAGAGCGTTTTTTTTTGGAAGACTTCTTTACAAAGATACTATTTCTGTTCACATTGCATACTATTATTATATCGCATTTGTTATTTAAAATGTTACGTTGCTCTTTTTCTGTTTTATAAGAAGTACACTGACTACGTTACATTTAGCTTTACTTTTCTCCTTAACTTCTTCAGGGACACTAACACACACGTGTATAGTATAGTGTCCAAAAATGTTGTATTTCTTTGAGGAGAGTGATTTCGAAGGTCATTTGGCATAAATTTTTCCTTTGTGAAAATCTTCTCCGCGGCTTCGTTAAGGAGTTATTAACGAAAAACACGGATAAATCAGAAATGCAATAATAGTGATATTAATAATATAAATTCTACTAAATTCTCAAAATTTTATATTATTAGGTTCCGTCACAGTAACTATAAAATCATTTAAACCAATTACAATTCAACTATACCTATACACAAGCCTAAATGATATTTCAAAACAGAATTTGTCCGAATTCGTTATTCTGGAGAGAATGTAAAAATATTAAAGTATGATGAAGAAAGAATAAGGTGAATTAGAATCCACCTCGGTAATTAGGGACTGCAGCAACTGAACATTGGAAGTTATCGTAGCACGGGCTTCAATATAACCCCGTTATAACCATTTGCGATTTAGCTTCTTGGCTGGCATTGTTTCAAATGTTTATTATTGTGCCGTAACAACGCGGTAATAACAAAGGGGCATCTCAGCGGCGAAACAACCCATTAGACGTTCGCGGTGATAAAACCGGGTCAAATAATATTATTTCCGCGAATGATACCGGGAGCACCGTAACCGCTAATGTCTGATCCGAGTATTATCCATCCGCGGGGATTAATTAACGACATTATACTGGAGCGAGCCAGTTCTCGTTCTCGCCGTCATGGACATTCGCCGTTCTCTCGCGGTCATCGTTCGGAAGTTATACTAATTGAGACTTACGTCGTTTGTGTTGTAGCGTAGTAAATAGATATCTCCCTATCTTTCGCGTCGCCTCGGTTTAAGCTTGAGTGAACCAAGGAACGGTAACGCGACGAGTAGGAGCCGAGAAACGGTCGTCGGCTGTGTTTAGAATGGGCTCGTTTCGTCGGCGAACTGCGCAAGATATATCGTAGGACATCCTGCCCGCAGGAATGAACCTTGCGGCGCTCCCAGCCCGCAGGAATTGCGTGACATTAAACTCCGTCCGCGAACTTAGACCGGGTTGCACCGACAAACAATGAGGTGACAAATATCTTAGTCCATCGCCGAGCTCCCCCGGGGCGAGAGCTTTGCAGACCTAAGCCGGACATCGGTAGCGCTCGCTGAGAAATGAGCTTTGAAACTACATAACGATCGTCGCCGGTTCAAATTAATAATCCGTTAAATAATATTGGCATTCATGATTTCCAACTTCGGGAATGAAACATATAGTTGCTTAATGTGTCGATACCTATTTCCGATTTGTGCTCAAATCTTAACTGTCGATGGAACGAATACATTGTCATGTTTTCTTTAAAATCAAGAATTTTAGCTAGTTCACAATAAAATAAGTAACGTTATTAATAGCTTGTCACATTTATAATGAAATTACTATAATCTGAAAAATTTCATGAAATTTTTAAAATTATTTTGACAGTTGCGAGTTAAGATTTATTTTATAATCCTGTCGAAAAGAGTTGCTATGAGTTTCCATTTTTCAGCTGACTATTAACATTTGCAGCGTAAAAATATACGGTGTGCCCCACTTAGTTTAGTATATCCAAAGAATACTAAATCGGACACTATCATAGCGAGTTCGTTATCAATCACTGGTGTGGCCCTACCTTCGACCAAGATTCTGTAACATTGACGAATGTAAGGTTGTGCGGCGGAGGGACTGTTAATTTTCTAGATTCGCAGATAGCAAAGGAAGTCTGATTCACGTCGGCCACGGAAACGAATTATCTCTTACCCTATTTGTTTGCAGTCGGCGACAACGGAGGGACCCGGGACAGTGCAGGATACGCGAAACCGTCGAAAACAGAGGGATAGTGGGATGGCCAGGCGGGTCCCGAGGGGCCATCATCAGGGAAATTGGATTCGGCATTTTTCAAATCCCGTCCCCGAAAAACATCGCTACGGACGTGTTCGGGTTGTCTGGTCGGAAACGTATTTTTATCCGTAAAAGGTTAGTGCTCTCCAATCAAATTAGACCGTTTTTGCGCCGGTCGCTCCTAGCGGAGGAATCGAGGGTGGCCGACACCTGCTAAATCTCCGGCGATACATTCTCGTCGAACACTTTTAAGGAAATGAACGATGAATTAGCGGAGCAGCAAGTCAGAAATTTTAGAAGAAGAACGATGGTATCCGCTGGATACACGCAGACAAGATAAGAAACGATGATCTTCCTCTGAACGGAGCCTCGTCACCTCAAGATAATTCCTCATTTCGCGGTTCCGCCTCGAGATTAAGATCTACCCCTTAAAGTTACATCTCGCAGCCAGCTCGCGGCCAGGCGCCGCCGCTCGGCTCTAACTCATCGCTGCCAGATAATGTCAGTGGATGTATTATTTATCTCCGCTGTCGTCGCAATTATTCACGCCGCTATCATGCGCCACGCCGTTTCCGCTGGGAATCGAAACGAATTCGTACTTATTATCGCAGTCAAAGGCGGAGACCGCATTGACATCTACCATTTTTCTCGAGGCCGCCCCCTTAACGATGTATACATGATTTCGTTGGGTATATATTGGGCACGTACTGGGCATGTGTCGGAGGGGGCGTGGCTGATGCATCTATTCGAGAAGAAACCGTAAGAAAAGGAATCAGAAGAAATGAAGGAGAACAATACTGTGGTAACCTCAACGAAAAGAATAAAATCGAATGAGTAAAAGTTTCTCCAAAGTGCTTGATGTGCCAATAACTACTATACAGATCGTCTCATTTGAAATTCCCAGGGAAAATATCGAAAAGTATGAATAATTTGAATATTTTGGATAGAAATTGTATGGTTTCGCGGGGGTCGCATAATGCTGGTGCCCTAGAAAAGGCACATAAAAAGCAATTTTTAAAAATTTTTTCATACCGTGCGTATTTTTCGAAATATTTGCCCTGGGAATTTCACATAGGACACTATGTTTACAATAGCCTACAAAAGAATTTTATTGACAGTATATTCTTTACCGATAAAATAAAATTATGTACATAACGTTACTGATGAGCAAAATAGCAGAGCAGGAACAAAGCGCTTCCCTTTCTTCCAATGTTTTAATTTGAAATACCAGGAGATTGAAGAATTCGACAAAGCGTGAGACTAAATTTTTCAACATCCAGTATTGCACGCGAATCTTCGAGCGTGACATCGTTCTAACGAATGGAAATGTAATTGCTGGCGGAGATTAGCATGAACCGAGAGCCACTTCGAAAGGCAGAGTTCCATGAAACGAGAGCGCATCTAGTTAGTTTGTTTACGACAGTTTGCGGAGGGACGGGAGGGAGGAGGCCACCGGTGGGGGCAGAGGGCGAGCATTGTCATAAAACGTAAGCAGAGAAGATATTTCCAAGTGTGAAATATTTCAGTCTAATCCAGCAATATCATAAAGAACGCCGGCGAGGCGGCCGCGCGACGAGCCAACCAAGTCGTAACCAGGCATTAGGGCTGTTTACAAAGGGCACTTCGATACCGCGTCGCGTACCAAATCGTCGCTCGAGACCCCGTACTACGGGTTCGTCTGCGAAACCCACCACCTGGGTCCTCCCCGCCCTTATTATCAACAATCGTAAAATGCTAAATTGAAAGTCCTCGAAGAACGAGCGGGGCTTGAGCCTTGGCAAATTGCAACAGTGAAAACGAAATTTGTGGCCGAGGCTTTTCCACTGGATACTCAACCTGATACGTTTTAAACGGATGTGCTTTAGTTTCGGTTGTTGTAACATTCTCTGATAGAAGCGTTAATCATTTCGCGATATCGTTGAAATTTTCGTATGAAAATAAAATTATTTTGTCGCGATTCTTCTCTGTAAAAATCACGGTTCTTGTTTACATGCCTGCCAGTTTGTGAAACTATATAGCATACTTTGAATTAGTAAGATCCATAGTCAAATTTGTGCAAGCTACGTTGATCTGTAACATTTTCATTTCGGGTGGATCAATAACAGAAATGAACCAATTAAATAACACAAATCGTTAACTTGACATTTAATCGAATAGAAATATTACTGTACGTTACGGAGACTTCGACGAACGTAGAAAAACAGTTTGAAGTTCTCAGGTCCATTAGTCCCCAACCGTGATCTTAATCTAAAAACTGTCGAAGAATGGCGACATGAAATGGGAATATCTCTTGAGGGTGAGTTCTCCGAATTCAATCTGTCCAAAGTGACAAGACAAATGTCTTGCTGCAGTTCTTCGTCGAGCCCGACTCGATCGAGCCGTGACGGGCCACGGGTCAATTAGCCAAAAAATTGGAACGGCGGACAAGCGAATGCCGAAAAAAAGTAATTCGATTGAAAGGGAGCAAGCTATAGAGATAAGTGAGAGAAGATGCCAGTCATCCCCTGGTAATTAGTCGAGGGTAGCTTGAGTGCTGGTCGGAATTCCGAATCTAGTATCATCCCCGCAGAGCCAAGTTGGGGTTGTTTCTTCGACCAAAGGATAAGCTGGGATCGGCCGCGCTGATATCGTGGAAAAGTTTTGCGTCTAGGTCGGATTTGATTGATTAGTCGGTCGCGGAATGGAGTGTCGCGATTGTTAGCAATATAAGCGGGGGATCTTGTTCTCTTCGGTGATAGCTTGGAAGATTGATGAAAATCGTCGATATAAAAATTGCGTTTCCTCCTTGGAAGCCGCGCGTAGCGTGGATGTGCAATAGACACAGGATTTTAGCAATTCGACATCGCGACAGGCAAAAATTCATCACACGGCTGAACTCGATTGGTTTAGCCGGTCGTACCGCATAATCTCTCGGAAATCCGTGTTTTTTTTCCGAAATTTCTGTTAAGCTGGCTTTGCGTCGCGTCGAAGCGGACAATCCAACCGGACAGCAACGCGTACCGTGATCGAATCGACGCGAAACGTGACTCGGGATCGTTTGATCATTGTTATTTTCCTGTCAATGGGTGCGAGTTTGTTGTAAAGAAACCTAACATTTCGACCCTTCGCCTCCGGAAGAAGAGAAAGAGGGCCGCCGTGCCGGTCGAAATGTCAGCAGCGATGAACGGTGCGACAACCTCTCCTACGTCAATGGAAGATAGCTACGTGACATTTCGCGGCGTATCCATGACCGGTGGAACCTCGAATTACTATCATGCAGCACGCGCGTACGAGCACGCGGCGTGTACCGGGGGAATGTTACGTAGGTGCTTCCAGGACACTATGGACTGTCCGCCAGTCCAGTGGGTATACGTATTGGACTCTGGACAGCGGTCATCTGTCACTGTCAACCATCCCTTCCCGCCTCCTCCTGTTCCTCCCACGCCTCCTCCTCTTCTGTACAGCCGGGTGGCGTCACCCAGGAGGAGGACGATGAAGGGAGGACCGAAACTGAACCCCCTGTACCCTGGCAGCACGTGCCGATGCCTATGTCCTTATATGCACATATACGTGTCAGACTACATATGTATCCTGTACGCATGACCGTAAACGTATCGCGAGCTACATAATATATAGGGAGTATAAATAAAGCGCCATACTGCGTTAATTACAATCGACTGTCGCGTTCGACGTGACATCGTCTCAAAATAATTGGAGGGAGTGGTAGGACCGCAACGGTATAGCATGGTGTCAAAATGTAAGTAATCGGTGAAAGTGGTACGATAAGTGTTACGGCGCCCAGATGTGGGACCTGGGACCCCGTGGTTCCAAACCCTTGAATGTGCCATTTCCCGAAACTTGCCGTGAATTCGTTGCTTTGCAACTGTCGCGCAAGTAACTATAAGACATGTCACGCACTACCGATCAGTCGTCAGCCACCAGGTCGTTGGCGACCACCACTAGGTTTCGAGGGATCCAGTAGACTGCAGATTTTATGCCTTCATGACAAAAATGAGTAGCTGTCATTTGAAACAGCAACAACATTGAAAGAATTGAAAAGTATCAATACATTACTATCCAGCTTACTCAAATTATTGGGGGTAGACAGTCATTCCCAACTGGCTCTTACGCCTTGCAATTGATGCAGTCTAATCATGAAGTTTCTATAGAATTTTCAAATATATAAATAAGCTCATTTTGCATGTAAATCTTAAAATAATATAATAATGAAAACAATGATATAAAAAAAGTAAACGAGTGAAATGATAACACATATGCAATAAGAGTCAGTGTTCTACTCAGAGGCTAAAGAGCTTGCACTCAACTTTGAACCAGTTTGCCGCGCGAGGAATTAGACGGGGCGTGTATTCTTAACATTATTGTGCGAGTAATGTCCAATAATCTGATACACGGTTAATGAATTGACGTTTCGCCACGGTCCGTTTGCGTGCGGCAATACAGCCGACTGATATGCACTCGTAAACATTGACGTGGTGTATTGTGATACAACTCCGCACGCATACATGTGTCCGTGTATCCAGCTTCGTGATTATAATACGGAACAGATATATCCGGCGAGCGGTCGCGCGCGCGCATCTCTAACATTAGGAAATACGACTTAATTGAACCGACGCGACGCGATGTTTGAGGATATTCCCGTAGCACTTGGAACAATATTTGCGCGCGTTAACGCTCCGCTAACTGATCCTTAATTCAAAATCAACAGCTAAGAGCGACAAGACAGGAAACGTTTATCCCGTTGCTTGAACGAATCGGTTGATTGTTTTTATCATTGAACAACTTTCTACCGCGCTACTGTGCCACGCGTGCTTGTGCAATCGCCATACATTACACGCCGGTTCGGTGCATTAGATAATGGATCACAGCTACCGATATGCTCAACTTAAACCCAAGACGCGGTGTCTACAAATCATCAATCGATATTCCGGCAACAACCTCTCTCTCTTTCTCTCTTTCTCTCTTTCTCTTTCTCTTGTCTTCTCCTGTAGACATATCCGTTAGGTTCTCTCGCTGCTACTCCGACACGACTCGGTACAGTGATTAATAACTGGCCGTTCACGTCGTATTACTCATCAATTTTGCACGTAGACTTCCGCCAGACGTTACTTACGAGTCTGCGGTTTCGGAATCGACGACCAGCGACACTGTCAACAGGCACGAATAAGTATTACCTTGCCGTAGCTTCACTGGAGAAAGACCACCGTCAATATTGTTTTGGCCTGCGACTGACCTGGTGGATCGCAAGTCGAGTATTCTCGTCGGCAGAGAACAGATAAATATTAACCATCTGAAAATGCTGATGGACCGCAGCCCACACCGCTTAGCGAGGTATTTGATGCGTGAAATACTGCGAACTATAAAATACGAGCCAGTTCTGTGTGCAAAGAGAATCATTTCAGATAATTGTTGGTACTTTATGATGTGCGAGTTAGAATTTCTCTATTAGGGACGTGTAGATCATAGAAATAATTGTTCAGAATGGTAGCCTCAACAACATATTTCAAGGTCATTGAAATCGTAGAGTTGATAGCACACCCCGAAAACTCTACTTTATACAACTCTCATTTTTGTATTATTCATTGATATATATTTTCTTCTTTCATAAATTCATCGAACTATACTGTGATCCAAGGAACACATTTATAATGTGTTTCGATTGCAAGAGGCTACATCTTGTATCTGTTGCATAAGGTTTGAGCTGTTCTGTAACATTCGAGTCTTTCTAGTACATTTGAAACCTTGCGAACATTGTAGCGGAGACGGTTCTTCATGTAATGTGATTAGCGTGCTCAAAATAGTAATACGTGGCTCCATTGTTTTTAGTGGCATAGTATTACAATATTATAACGTCAATATTGAATTTACTAAAGTGAGTATCCACTGACGGGTTAATAATATGCGAAGAAATTGATCTAGAGCGAACGAAGACGTATATCTGACATCCAGTCTCCATTCGTTGTGATTCTTTGACGTGTATAACCGATTCTCGAGTAACCTCTTATATGTGACGGGAGATGGTCGGCGTTTCGGATCGTCGCAACAATATTTTACAATCTAACGGATTTTACGAGCAATTCCCAGCGGGCCCGCAGCTCTTCAATCTTCCTCAACGCGCCTATGAATATAAATACGAAGGCGGCAGTGATTTATGCTTGCCAAGAGAATGAGCAAAAGGAGAAAAAAGGCCGTAAGGACGATTCAATACTTCGAGTCTCATTTTATGTCGCGGTCAGTGTTTATGCCCCAGATTTTAGCACCTCCCCGAGGGCGTACGAGGTTCCTCCCTGTTGAGAGCTCACCAATTTTTACGACTTTGCTCCTTCTTTCTTGTTCTTAACTCTGTTCACCTCTCCGCCTTTCGACTTGCTCGTAAACAAAGCCTTTAACTTAGTGGCTCGACGACGCGAATTGAACTCGCAACCACGCAACTAATCCACAGGAAAGCTCGATTTCTTCGTAAAAAAAAAAAACTAGAGAATAATGAATTCAGAAACTATTGTTGGATTAAAACTTTTTTTGAGTGTTCGTCCGAAAAATAAAAAAAAAACGAAAAAAAGGGAGAAAGGAAGGAAAATAACGCGAAACAATCGAAGTGTAACAAAAGCGGCGCATCGAAGCTTTCATGGCAGGCGCTCATTGTGCGCGTAGCGCGGCGAAAAATTGAGCGGCACGGATCACAAAAACGCGGGCTATTGTTTTCCGTGTACAAAGGCACCGGTGATGGTATTCCTAAATTTCGTTGTAGAGCCGAAATCCGGCGTCGAGTCGTTATTAAGTCTTGATCCGGCGTCTGTATGCGCGATCCCCCATTGTTCCAGACAAATCTGACGTTACGAGTGCGATCATCGATCGGATCCCTTTCTTTGATCGACAGGTAATGACAGTTTAAATCGTTTCATCGGTGACCGCACAGCCGATGTCGCGGCTCGTTTAGATTTTCCGTGTGCAACCGCGTCAATAATTTCCCAACCGGTGCGTAATCCTTTCCGCATGCAGCATGTAAGCTCCGTGTATGTATGCCCTGCGGTCTCTCCGTCCGCAATACGCGTAATGCATTTGATCCGCGCTAAAACGCATTTGGATGCATCGCTCCGACATTTCATGCGCTTACGGAACTCACTGCCTCGAAAAGTCCGCCCGCGCCACGTCCTGGGGGAAGATCCTTGTCGAAGAATGCTTGATCAAGTGGTAAGCGTGCACTGCTACATCCCTCAATCGCCCACGAGTCTCCGTTCCACACTTGTATCGCAAATGTTGCTCTTATGCCACTGCGCCACGATATCCTCAAGCATTACTCCATCAAATGCATCGCGTCGCGACGCTGCACCGCTGCTTGCTATTCCTTTGAAATACGACGTCCGGCCAAGTTTACGAACTCGTCGCGGTTCAATTGCCACCTACCTCGTTGCTATCATGTCGGGTACCTTCCAGACAGTGCTCTACTACCGCCGCACGGTGGGCGAAAATGCCGATCTATCGGGTCATAACTATTTCAGCATTATTTTAAGAATTAAAGCCATAGTAAAGTATGTCGTTGGATTCATCTTGACATTAGTTAAAATAATACGTAATAAAAAGTACATAGTGACATTTAAAATATTAAGTTGATTAAGGTGTTTTGTTAAACACAGGAATGTGTTCACGACTGAATCTCGATTAACTTTTGTTCGAAACATTTTTTTGCCAGATTATCGGAAATGTTCGATTAAAGATAACCACATCAGGGCGAAATTCTCTGACAACCGCAGTAGGCGATTCTCGCGATCTAGCGGAACAAAAATACTTTAGTATTATTTTAAGACTTAAAGCCGTAGCAAAGTAGGCAATTGTATTCGTGTTCATGATAGCTACAACAATATGTACTTAAATATACATAGTGGCATTGAAAAAAATTAAAGCAATGGATCTTATAATTTGTTAAAAATCCTCTTTAGCGTTTCGTATAGCTTATGATTCCAGCATTCAATTGTGATAAAAATTAACAGCTAAGGAGAGTGTTTTGGAAATAACCTAAGTGATATTCAGCAATGGGATGTACAGCTCCAGGGTGGTCTGGCTCTACTACTCTGACCTAGATAGAAAATGTTCATTCGGATCCTTTGAAAGGATGAAGTTCCAAGAGCTCTCGTCGTTATTTCCTGAAGTTTCACACACCTAAATGTCTACTTCTTGACATAGCATTAAAATTGTTGCTTTTGAATCTGGGCTGAGTATGTGACGCAGGGTCGTTAAATATGAAGTTTATGGGCCATTTTTCATTGAAGGCACATTATGAGGAGAGAAATATGCGGGTTCTTTAACAAAGAAATTATGATGTGAATGTAGATAATATGAAATAGCACGTGATATCGAACATCGTTAGATCGTTTTGGTAAAAAGTTCTTTTAGTTGGTGTGCATTCAACGATGTGCGATATGTTGGTTTTCTTCGCGTGACCATCAACGAGAAAATCATGTTTGTATGGAGAGAAGGTAATGGAAGATTTGTATGTCTTCTTAACCTTCTGTACTGATTTTTTAATTGTTCCATACGAGATACTTAATTTTTTATCTGTTAATTTCCACTTCAGCTTTTTATTATTTTTTACTTTGTGTACTCGACTAGATTCCACATAAATATATATATATATAAACAAATTGCTCCACCTATGGCAAGTTTTTGAAATTAGGTGTTCTATATCATATGTATACATTCACCCTACTATTTGATATGATAGTTGAGTATACTACTAGTATACTCCCTACTAGTTGAGTACTGGAAGCACGGACATGATCTTTGTACGTTAGGTTGTGCTTTCTGAGGAATAACTCCTTCGAAGCTCATTTGAAGATCAACACATTATACATGGTTGAATTTGTTTTTTTAATTTTCTATAATGGACATAATGGTACACTAATCAAAATACGTCGTTCCATTTAAAAAAACGACGATAACCTTAAAATATCGAAAAATATGACTTAGAGAAAAAAAAATTCTCCGTCATAATAATTTCTTCACTGATCCAAACATTTTCTGCCTGAAACATTTTTTCGTATTACTGAAAACAACGAAGATATTTTCGGTGGGAATCTTAAGTGCTTCATCCTGTATGTAGTTTCTTACGATTCTATGCATCACAATGATGTCACCAATAGATTTCTACCTGTCGATAAATATTTCATTAGTCCAGCGATATCGACTACCAGCTAATGGTTGAAAGAATTGTTCATCAAACGCAATGGGTCTATTTCGGTCAGTCAAGCTTGGCGAAGGAGGTTGCGCGTCATGGGGATTGTACGAGTTATGCGTCATCGTTGACCGATCGTTAGAAAGGCGATCATAAAAATGTGGTCCGTGAACGGTCGGAGGAGTTCGTCATAAATGAGAGAGTAGGAGGACCGAAATGTGACGTTCATAATTTCCATTTCTTCCCGTATCGCACGGAAGATCGATTGCTGCGGCACCGCGACTGAAATTCCAAGCACGACAGACAGACGAGCTGCACGGAAATGGAATGATGATGTCTCACGGAAGATCGGTGCCGGCTGATTCCCTGATGTCACCGTTCGCGTATATCGATACGCCGGATCAATCCCACAGAAGAACAGAGACAGAGTGGCGCGTAATACAAATTGGAACGTGAAAACGGCGCTCACGTCGTGTCGGGTGAGTGAAAGGAGAGAAGAAACGGGTGGCATCGAGCTTGATAAATGACGCGGGCTCGATTTCTGCCAAGTGAGGGCGCGAGTACGCCTGATGTAATCAACCGTTCTATTATATAACAGGATGACTTCCCAGTTTAGAAGGGTCAGCCGCCATCCCGTTTCGTAATACTCCAAATGCAGATTTCGTGTGTAACACAATTCAACCAGGAGACCCAAGGATATTCGGACGAAAATGTTTCGCTGCGACAGTAATAATTTCGTAGTTGAACTGGATTTTAATTAACGCTACATTGCACAGGTAAATAGAAATCACAATGTGTAGATAGAACAATTTTTACGTGCATTTTCATTCATAAATATTGTGCTTTCTGGTTACCAGCAGATCGCGGCTTCATCGCAAAACAATACTACAAATAAAAGAAGCGAATACAGGGGGTTCCAAAAATGTTGTACTTCTTCCAAAGGGCTGGTTCTCTAGTGCTTAATTTCAGGTACTGAAAATTGTAGTCGGGACGGATCGGGCCGGAATCCCGAAAGTTTGCAATGCTTACGGAAAAGCGTCATAATAAAATATGATACAATATCGCGTTAAAGATCCTGTGAGTGTACGATGCAACCATATACTTTTTATTGTATTATTATAGTTATTATTAACTATTTTACAAGTATTAATTTTGTCATTAAAACTGAACGAAATCAAGGAATCGAACCATTGATGCTCTTGAGTGTCTACAATGCAAAAAATTTTTCAAAATAAGTCATGAGACGGTATAACATGAAAAGGAAAATTTGGATATTGCGATTACTGTGATTCCTGATCTAACATCTACGAAGCAAAGATACAGAACGACGCACATGTTTCGAAATATAGAGGAGAAAGCAACCGCAAAGCCGAATGCGCACTTTCGATTCTATATCGCTGCGAAGAAAGGCAATAACGTGGCTCGGCACGCGTACGTGTACCACTTATGTATCCGCGCAAATTTCCATACTTCTAGGAAACGACGCACAACTACACGGCGCGACGACCAGCGCGGCGGCTTGGACTTGTACACTGCGGGAGCGTGTGCGAGCTAGTCACGTACACTTATTAAAAAGACGACTAATAACGTCGAGACTTAATTGTTACGTTGAGCTGGTCCCGGTGTACGGATACCCGCGCACAGTTTTCTTATTGCCCGTTGATGATGCAAGAAAGCATAAAACTAGCTATTACAACACTTAATGCTATATAGTTGTACACCGCACAGTGATCCAAGAACCCGCTTTTTGTGACCGAAACTATTGTAGCGTTATTTCAAGGTTTAATGTTATACATATTTTATTATAGGTCGTTGAATTAATCTCAATATACCAGTTAGAATATTATAAAGTAAAAAATATATATTCATTTTTAAAAAATTGAGTTGACGTTTCACTTTTTTATAGAAAATTTTTTTTTCAATGTTTTACATTGCAACTTGTAGAAAAGCGAATACAGATCAACTTTTGTTGCAAACATTTCTGTGTCAGATTATTGAAATATTTGAAAAATCGTGCTTAACAAAGCTTACAGTGCATACTATTGTCCAAAGGTAAGATCTAATACAAGTATTTTGATTTTCGATGCTTTAATAGGAGCTGAAATATGAAGTCTAAAAATTGAGTTCTGACCAGAGACAGCGTCCTGGACCACTATGCACCGGGTCAGGTCGAGACGGTCCAGGCCGGGCACGAAGCGTACCCATATCACTTTTTGCGCTACTACATGTATTTGATACGGCCGTACTCCACGATAATTGCTCTGAAGCTGACCGTTAAGACGTTCCTCGTCACGAAATAATTATTCTCGATTCATAAACGCGATCGTGTCCCAATCGATCGTATATCGGGATAAGGTGTGTCCCGAGGGCCGGTAAATCGCGCCGATTCCCGCGTAATCGGAATCTCCGGGAAACAATGGCGGTCGCCGGCATTAAGGGACCGCTCGGTGTCCGAGATTACAACGGAGAAAAGTTAATCTTAATAAACGAGGGCAATCAGGAGGACCTCGGCGGAGGTAGTTGTTGCCACAAATGCCCGGCCCATGCAAATGCGCCCTAAAGCCAACTCTCTGTCTGGCGGAGGCTAACCCTAAGAATTTACATACTACCGGTGGCCTCTCTCGTTTCTGCCCGCCCTCCCACGCCCATCCTCTTGCTCAATCCGGAGCCTTTTGTCCGGTGCGGAATGTCCATCAACTTTTTGTCCGTCGGGCACGAGTAAATAGAAGAGTCAAATGACCAGGCGAGGGCTTTAAGGGCGGCGAAATGGGGCTACAGGCCCTTTTATTTGCTGATTCCGTGCGGATTGTTTCGTGATTTAGCATAAATGTTTGATTAGATTCTCGAGCGGATAGAGGCTGCCGGCCGGTGCTGCGTGGCCGAGGGACAAGCTGTTTGCACGAAGAATCCTCAATGACCGGCTCCAATCGAGTGCACGTAATTATTTAACCGGCCTACGCTTCTGTCATTTCAACCGGCGAATCGGCGTGTCAGAGACGCTGTTATTGACTCTGCCCCGATAATGTCCCGAAGATATTTATAAACTGAATTAATCGTTAGGCATGTTTCAAGTTCAACGAGTCTTATGTGTACGCCAACTGTTAGATAACTCCGGTTCATAGATCTCTTACCTGCAATTAACGAGACTCAGCGGACGGACGATGTCGCACGAGTACATCGACTCGATGTTACGACTGACATGAGAAGATTATCGTCAACACACAATTTCATGGTTCAAATTCAAATAACAGAGCAACCACTAGGACACAATCTCATGCGATAAATTAATTTTGCTTTTATTATTCATTTCATTTATGTTGGAGAGTGGTGGATGAGTGGTTATCCAGAATATCCGTATTAAGTATAGAATAACAAGAGAGACATGATTTATATTTCAACAATTTCTATAGAATGTTTACAAATATATATTTACGAAAACTGGTATATCCGATGCCGCGAGCATATAATGAATCTTTCTACACGTGGGATCTCTGAATCTTAGCATCATCTCATAGCATCCTGAAGGAGTTCAATAGCAAATTCAAGCCAGCCTGTTCAAGTGAGCAGTAGTACGTCGGGTCTTATCAGTACAAGCGTCATCAGTTTAAACTACTAATTATGCGTAATACTGTTGATATAATAGTTCGAAGATTTAGGTTCAGACAATCCCTATAATCGCACTATGTTTTTACTGTTGCAAAGTACCATTAAGTGCTGCACTTTAAAATTCCACTTGAGGACTAACACACACACGTGCTCTAGTGCAGATATTAGAACCATTTTGGTAACGAAACGCGACGATACTACCGAAACAAGAAGTAAAACGCGACTGACACACCCGATACAAATCCTCATACCACGTGTCATGCGTCGTGGGTTGGGCCAACGTATGGCAAAAAGCTTTTTCCTCGATGTTTTCATGCTAGCTGCGTAAACAATCTAGCGGTCACACGGCCTCCATACTATTTTAAGACTCTCGCGGCCTTGAATCATCGGCATGCAATGAATTAAATTGCAAATTTATATCATCATTAGCCACACATACTATCGGCAGGGGCGATGAATTTATTGCCAGCCGGTGTCTGCATTAAACATATTACCTCACAGCTACTGCGCGGGAACGATGTAGACGCGAGACTCTTCGAAGGAAGACATCCTTGTATCGTCTCCGCTTTATGCCCGTCGTTAACGAGGACGACAGCGCAATTATGACGCGCG
The DNA here is from genome assembly GCA_916610235.2 of Lasioglossum morio. Lineage (NCBI taxonomy): Eukaryota > Metazoa > Arthropoda > Insecta > Hymenoptera > Halictidae > Lasioglossum > Lasioglossum morio. Next base: position 10,310,989 of record OU744327.1, read on the forward strand.
ATAAAATTCCAGGTGAGTCGGAATCAATTTACGCGTCGCTATCAAATTAGATTAGGGCGTTCGCACGTCGCATAGCGACGATTCTAGACCAGCATCTACCGCAATGAATACCTCGATGTCTCAAGGAAGGATGGTATGCTAGCGAAACAGAGATCCGGTGTATCCAATCGGTCAAGATGGCTCTTCGTGTCTACGCCTCCGGCGAATTCAGTTAGTACCCTGCGCCAGTTGGATTGGACCATCAGTTTAGACAATGGGACCTGCTCGTGCGTTTAAGGTAATCCCTCGTGAATGGTGTCCCTCTGGTACTTAATACATTGTCCGCCCTGATGCCCGTCCTTTACAATCTCGTCGCAGGGTGTGGCGCGACTCATCGAAAACCTCGCCCCTGCCGAAGATGGCACGCATTAACATCTATTTACCAAAACGTTGCTAACCAACCCTCACACGTTCGACATTGTTCGATTAAGTGGTCAGAAAAATTCAGTGGTTAGCTTGTTGCGCTCCGCGCATACACAATTCATCAATACCTCATAGCACGGTAAGAGCCTCGATTAATCGAACGAATAGGGATCGAGGCGATTCGAATAATCGAACAATTTTAAAATGATTTACCAAAATACAAAAGCACTAGTGCTGTAATTATTGTATATGTATGTAGATATGTATATGTATACGATTTCAATGTAACATTGTACATGCATATATAACTTATTTAGATTTACAAATAGCATGTTTTAAATTTTCGTTATGTGAGCACAGCTAAAAAAAGTTAAAAATCGCGGCGATTACTTTTTCCTTCGCAACTTCAATAGTAATTTCCAACTAGTTGTTTTCACACGTTACCTAGTAAACTAATCGTTCGAACATCTTAACAAAGTTCAAGTCGTGTTGTCCAATTTGAAAAAAATCATACGTTTGTAAAGGATGTCCAAATATTTCCACCACCCTCCACTGTGTATTAAAAAATACTTTCGTGAAGGAAAATTGATAAAACTATTCGAAATCGCGGGAACAAGAGCCAGTAACAATTTACCGTGTAAACGATGTCAAGTGAAGTCAATGTCAATAGCAGGAAACAAAATTACTTACGCCGCGATCGTAACGCCGAGCGAGATGCATAACGTGTGCAGCGAGCTCGGCAGAGCATAAATTTCGCTCGAACGACGAAGTATCAACATGGCATACGGGCGTCTGAATAGCGGGAGAACGTCGAAGTGTCGACGCGACGAGATGATGCGACTGAAATTCCCTTTCTCATTTGTGTACATTAATAGGCCGTAAAGACGGCGTTGTATATTCTTAAGAAGTTTATGGTTCGTCAAACGCGGTAGATTTAAAGTCATAAACGTTTCGAGGTCGTTCGTTCTCTACGTTCGGTTTTATTCTCCCTGAAGCGACGCACAGTGCACGTACGGGACAACCACTTGGAAATGCATCTAACATCCAGTACAAGGCAGCCTCGGGTCAGGATATCCTTCGGTCAGTCCCTCGGGTGCGATAAGGTCCGGACAAATGACCGGTCACAGACTGGACAGAAAACTACTGGCGGGAAAATCAGCCCTCTAAGTAAATTCGTATCAACCCCCGGAGACGGACGAGAAAAGACGGAGGAGGGTGGCGATCCGTCATACGAGATTACCGAAGTAAATAACAGGATCTCCGGAGGCGGAAGAAAGGAGACGGAACGAGAGCAAATCGTATCGCGTGTAACCAAATTTCGAAATAATCGTGAACGCCGTCCGTAGATCGGTCCTCGATCATTCACGGTCCCGTGCGCTTTCGTTCATCGTTCGCAGACGACCATCGGCCATCCCGAGGATTGCTTAATGCCCATTGCATTTTTTACACGATCATAGAAAAAGAGAGGAAGCCGGACAGCAGATACATAGAACATTCTCTCCCCTCCGATCATGGTCCTACACGGCCGACCCAATTTCACGGGAAAACTTCACGCCGTTTACGAGACGACCGGAACACGATCGAAAAAAACTTTTTCTGCCCCGTGAGCCGGCGGCGGCTGAAGGATTAGATAGATTATCGGTTGTATCGCTGTAGGGTCAGGAAGTCGATAAGGTGAGTCCGTGGGAGAGTTTCTTTTTTGTCGGGGGATGAACGCGGACAATGGACTTATTGGATGACTGAATTTAATCAACAGAGATTCTTTTGCAAAAAACAGACGATTAGTTTGTTGCATAAAAAGTTACGGTATTTTAGTTTTATGGAAGGCAGAATTACCGTTTAAACCGGTCTCCTTTGTCATCGCGGCTGGGCGTAACCGATGTTTTTTTCATCAATGTGGAAGAATAATCGGAAACCAGATAAACGACCACGGTGGACACGTTAAACGCCCGGTCGCAAAATGGGGTGCGCGTACGCGTGAATCAGAACGAGACCTTTCCATTTGCCAGTGATGGTTAAACCCGCTCGCCGGCCAGGTAATAAGCACTAATATCAAAAAATATTTCATGTCAATCCGTGGACATGGAATATTGATTCCCCTCCGTGAAAGCCAAACGCCCCTCCCCCCACTGTTTGCAGCTACCAATATGCATTCAAACTGAAATTCCATGCACACCGTTCGTTTCGACACCGTGAGATGGATTAATTAATCAAACCCCCCCCCCGTGGATTCGGAAAACTATCCGGGATCGGTCGACCAGCGTCAATAAGCAATCGCGAATGTCCGGAAAATGACCAGCCTCCATTTTTAAATGACATTATCCTGCTGTGATTCGATACATTAATAAAGGACAATGCTCGATGGAGGTATAATCAATTCGACGAATATTTTACGGCACATCAAGTTATTATTAGATATACATATACACAGCCTGATTTATGTAGTTAATAATTTTTTACTGTGAAATAATATCTTATTATCCGTATCACTCCGGATTTTATGCATTTATGACAAAAATGAGTGGGTGCAATTTAAAACAGTGAAAAGATTAAAAGACTTTAAGAATATTAATATACTACTTTCGCTACATTAAAATTATTCGTGTGAAGAATGTAAATTTATTTAGCTCCGGTTGTCTTGCAATTGATGCACAAAGTTTTAATAGTTTATACAAGCCAGATCACTACATATTACGATAATAGGAAATTAATTTTAATTACACCTACTCATTCATGTCGCTAATGCATAGAATCAGCTACCTAGTTATCAACATTTAAAATTCCATCTAGTATTGAAGTTATTAACACCCATATACAGAAATTCCATTTTTAAACATTCTTTTGCCCTCCGCTATACGTTACACTATCTGTAAATGTTTTCGACGACTTAAACGTTTCCATTGTGTGCTACAAAATGACGTATGTCGTCTTCTAACCAGGTTCCATTAGGATCGACATCTTCGGACAATAATTTATTTATCTCCGCGTATGACAATCGAAAGACGGATCGAGGAGCGATCCTCTCTCGGCGTAGGTCGTCAGGCCAATCAGCTACCAACGAACTTCTGACTCTCTTACGACGGGCGTTCATAAGCATTTGAATGGGCCAATCAATCACGCGGGTCCTCTCTTTCTCACCCTCGCGGTTCCTCGCTCTATTCCACCCGGTGACGTCACGCTACAGTCATCCCCTATTAGTGGGGTGTTGTACCAACCAGCCCAAGCTGCGGGTCGCGGCGAAAGAACGAGGAAAGCGGAGGCTGACGGTTCCAGCCGAGGGGGTTGGTAATTATATATTCTAAGGGTGTCTCGCCGATCAGTCAATGTTTCCGCTGCAGCTCTCCGACAATGGAGCAAAGATAGAAAAAGCTTATCTGTCATTGCGCGAGATACTTCCTTAGGGGAGTGAAGCCCAAGACTTTTAATTCGCGCTGCGATTACCGGTTCTGCCAATGAAAAAGTAAAGGAATCGATCGCTCAACCAGAGGGGATGAATTTGTTAGCGCCTCGCAGCAAACCAGAAACATTACACGCGTCTACAGACTGTAACGAAATTACGTCGCTTTTACGTGTGCACGCTACTCCCGAAATGGTTTTTGAAACATTGAACAAGTAACTTTACAATTTTATCTATTTCGTAACTTCAACATCTTCTGTACAACATGGAAGAACGTAAATGACAGTGGTGATGAATAGTAATTACTGCTGTGATCATAATATGTAGGAAAAGTAATAAAATTTCTTGAGTTAATGTTAATCCTTTGCAGTCGGAGTTATGTTAACTCGAAAATGAAACATTTCTTTATTTTCTTCCGACCGAAAATAATTCCATTCTATATCAGTTCTTTCATTTTTTGGATATCAAATTGATATACCTCGTACAATACTTAAATGTGTAGTAATTGATTAGATAACAACATGTTTATTAATATCAACCATATTGTATGTTCAGAGTTACCACTCAAGTGCTGAGGGTGTTAATTTCACTAAAATGTTACAAAAAAACAATGGTAGATGAGCAAAATTTAGAGGGCGATACAAGGACAGGGAAACAATGAAGCTGACCCAAACGAAATTAGCTAGTAATTAGAAACGACGAAAATATTTTGAAATAATCTCATTGAAATATCGATCCGATGAAAGTGACGCGTCTGAGTCCGTACTGTATGACTTTGCGCCGCCGTTGCATTGTGGCGTAACAGTTTAAGCAGTGATCTGTGACGAGTAGCATCATAATGGTATTTGATGTTAATCGGGCTTTGAGCGCGAGTTAGTGCGACGAATGCATCTCGATCGCATGAGCGAGTTGATTAAATTCAAACACCTTGTAGGCAGAATGCCAGAGCTCGTCGCGTCGTCGTTCGACCAGGAGACCGTGTGAGTGAGTTCAAATATGCTCATATCGGGCTGGCTCAAAGGACCGAGGTAACTCTCTGTCCAACAATAGTCACGCATGATAATAGCATGCCATCCGGACCCCTCGGTCAGTCTCGGAACGGCCGGGCCGGTCGTCTGGAAGGAGTAAATACCGAATGGTTGAATTGATTCGGCCATCGGGAGTTAACGGCGATTGAGTTCTCATATTTGGTCGAAGCATGTGGAATACTAGCGTTTCTCGTTATAGTTAAGACACAATGAGCCAAGAAATCCGAGTTTCCACACTTTTGATAAAATGTGTCTCTTGGAATACCAAGACGTTCGTATAGGTACACGTAATTCCGGATATTCGGACTTCAATAAGCATCCATTACATTTTAGATAGATAAATAGACTATAAATATTTTAATCTTTTTTTTAAATGGTAGTTACATATAGAAATAGCATTTCAAATATACAGGGTGATACTGGGAGCTGGGACAAGTTACTGTTCTATTTTAAGTAAGAAAAATAATACATCCTAACTTCCTATGACCTTATTTTTTATGTGAATGCAACAATGCACTCACCAGGTACAGTTGGACTTTATTCTTTAAAGCAACCCAATTTTTTTGTTAAACCAATCGATCCTTTCTATTGTTCTACATATAATAGTACTAATCCAAAACTATGGAAATGTCATACTGCATCAATACTTCACCAGGTATTTGTGTCAGTAATGTACTTTACTGCAAGAAGTACCCTAACTCTCCATATGAATTGTAGGAACTAATGCGTTGTTTCATCTGACACAAAATGTCAAATATATTGTGAAGTATTTATTTTGTGCGCTCTGACTGATGCCTTGCAGGCTTTCTAAGGTTGTTAGATCGCGACGCAATAGAAGAAAAGTTATACGAGTCTAGAATACCACGCGTTCGTATTCGGTACTTTTACTGAATCGCGCGTAACGTATCCTGACAGTTTCATCTACTAGACCGATATCGTGCCTGGCCCGGCTGCAGCGGTAGCGATCATTCCGTTCTCTCGAATTTAAATAGTCGACCGTCGATCCGTCATACGAATATCTCTCGCGATGGATATGGCGTAGAGAATTTCTCCGTGCAATGAAATCTCATAACGCGTCCCCCTTTCGCATCGTGTCGGTTCGGTTCGCGACGCGCCGCGCTGGCCCGACTCAGTTCGGAACCACGAAAACGTCGAAACGACGCAACGCGGGCACCGCGTGCGAGAGAGCAATCTAAAATCTGTCAGGCCTTTGATCGATGCGCCGTTCGCCATTTTAATGCCTATCACCCGACAACAAGCCTCACGTGAAATACGAGTTAACCCCCGGGGCGTTCTCACCCTCATCAAAGCGCGATCATCCCTCGAGGAATTCAAAACGCCACCGCTAACATCGGCCTCGACGACATAGGAGCCGGTAGAGGCGACAGTGTCGTCGTGTGAAAACGCTTTAAACAACGTCGGACGTCAGCCCGTAGCTAGATCATTATCGGAAATCATTATCGCGTCGTGTCTAGTCGCGTCGCTCGTACGCTAGCTTGTTCGCTTGCTCGCGTGCCTGCTTCCTGTATGGCGTACAGTGTACGCGCTGCAGTCGTCTGTCGATAAGGACAAGCAATTTCCTTGTCGAGCAATTTCCTTAGGACGGGATGTTCTCTGAAACTGGAAAATAAATTTCAGGGTGATGTCTTAATTACAGGCCTCGACGTACCTACAGAGACAACGTACCTACTCGCCAATTATCCGAGTTTTAACACCAGATCTACCGAGCTCGAAACGAGACTGATGTACAGAGTGTCCCACGCAACTGGAACAGTATTCCCTAAGCAGTTGGGAATAGAAGTAATTTTTATATATAAGTAGTAGCAATCAATTTTAATAGCAGTAATTGTATAGTTCAATTTTATTTAATTTTTCTATACTGTAGATCAATATTATATGGTATCGGGCTGTACATAAATATGCAAATAATGTAATGCCCTTTTTTTAAATGAAAAAACGGGTTGTTGCGCATCGGTTTGGACATCAGGAAAATGCAACAGCCCTTATTTTTAATGAAAATCTATATTTTTTACTGCACCAACTGATGCAGTTTTTTGTGCTGTACACAAAAGTATTACCACACGTATTTCACGAAAATTTTAGTGATGCTTATTTTCCATAGTGCAGTTTGATTCGTTTGTGTTACCACATAGCAGAAATTTCGGCGACTAATGCAATTTTCTCGATTCTGTTTCACTTGTAATTTAATCCGAAAATAATTGGCAGCCGGTCAGCGAGCGAGGAAAATCCTTGAATCTTCCTCGGATAATCGGAAAAATATTATGATAACGCGATTGCCGGGCCGACCCGATGGACGGTACGCTGCCGGATTGAAGCGTAGTGTATCGAATCATCGTTAGCCAGAGATACAGGATTTGCCGGACTGTCGGAAAAACTTGGTAAATCCAATGGACGCGGCCTAATCCTAAATGGACGAGGAGAGACTCGCTGGGCCGAGAGTGCGTTGGAAGTAAAACCTGTTCGCTGTCCGTAAATCTAATGACGAATTTATTCGTCCTGCCGCGTATATACGTATACATACAGCTGAGACAGAATTTTTGCGGAAGTCCAAATGGACACGGACAGCAGCCACGCAACAAACTAAATACCTATTAAAATATCACAACGGCATACACATCGAGAGCACGGCATCAGTCGATGGATGAAAATTTTATCGGTGTTACTTGGTGAATTTCCCTCTAATTGGATTACCTTCGGATGTGCTGAATTCTCTCTCGCTTCCTCTCTCTCTCTCTCTCTCTCTCTCTCTCTCTCTCTCTCTCTCTCTCTCTCTCTCGCTCTCTCTATCTATCTGAATGTGCAGCGATGCTATACAATTCGGCAACGTGTCGATTACATTCGACAGCGGTGATGCACGTGAATTACACGGCCGTTCCGCGTGTATCAATTTAATAATTCGTGCAGGGGGACAGGTGTAAAAGCCAATATTCGACCGGGTAACACGCTCCATTCCTCTGTAACATCGTTATCGGGTTATCGCGACGCGTTAATGTAACGGATACAACTTTCCCCGTGATATTTGAGCCGAATTACATATAAATCGGATTAACGCGCGCCCATTGGCTTTTACGATTGAAAACGGAGCACCGATTTAACACACGAAGGATAAATTCTTTAATAGACCTTTCGTTTTTGTTTCCAATATGTTATTGAATATTCCAAAAATTCGGGTATACATTCTCTTTCATTTTTAATGGCTTTTCCGGGCTGCGATTATTGTTATCGAAATTTAAATTTCATGTCCAACCATCGATGTTGTATTTCGTCATGTATAAAATAAGCAACTATAATGGAAAACGTGTTTTATATAGATACATACGTATATAAATTGACTTTTTTATTTTCTTTGTATTCTCTTACAAGATTATGATAAAATATTTAAGTTCCTTAAATGCAGTCTGTACGTAAAGCTGCCAGCAAACTGAACCGCAAAAACTTTAAAAGAAAATATTGTTCAGCATGGTGACCTTGACGACATATTTTAAGGCCATCGAAATCGGAGCGGAGTTAGCACTGACATATTTACCGATATGATATTTATTTGATCCCAACTTCTGTAGATCAATGTACAGACTTAAGAAAAATCTTCAGTTCACTTACGAGTGTGCTACTAAAAGCGTAAAGTATTTCGCGAGGCTGACCTGATATAATATTGCACATAATGACGAAGAGTGGAGGAATATGTTCGTAGCTTGAGTCGCGATGCACAGGTCAGCGAAGCGAATCAGTTTTGCGCGAGGATCGTGACATTTTTCGGTGTTATTCACTTATAAGAGAAATAAATCCGCAGGGCGATGAAAAAGATGTGTTCGTAGATTTGATGGGGTGAATGCTACGGAGACACTCGTAAAAGACGCATCAGTGTTAGCGAGCATAAAATTAGAAGAATGGACTTAAAAGGATTTGAGAGGATTGCCGTGGCTCCGGTCGCATCCGCCGGAACTTCACCCCCCCCCCATCACTCTCTCTCTCTCTCTCTCTCTCTCTCTCTCTCTCTGTCTCTCTCTCTCTCTCTCTCTCTCTCTCTCTCTCTCTCTCTCTCTCGAGTTCCACCTACGATATTCGTGCTTGCGCGGAACATAGACGAAGTCCAAGTTTCGAGAGTGGATTGAGAATACGCGGACTTTTTTCGAGAGAGCGGTGGCAACGGCAGAGGGGAGACTCTAAGAGACGGAATGCATTTCGGCGCTTCCAGGAGGAACGTACTGTCGAGATGCGCGAGTAAACAGGCGAACGGTGTCCCGCGAAATAAAGCTTAAACGAAAAACCGAGTGAGAACAGGGGTGAAAAGAGGGAAGATACATTCCGCCGCTTTAAGAGCCAGCTCATCCGTGAACAAACGGTTCGCGGGATAGATACGGGGACGAAATTTAAGCGGCAAATGAAACGGATCTCGGGGAGACGCGAGTCGCTTTGTTTCTAACCTCTCGTCATCACTCGCGGATAGTAAGAATTGCGTAAAAATAGATTTTGGAGACAAAAAGACGCACAGTGGGCCAGAACGTAATACAAGCTGATCAAAAATTCTACGCAATAGATGCGACTACTGATATCAATTTATGTCGTGTCGTTGTAAAGAAGAGCTCTCAATCTTTAAGTTTATGGTATTTGGAATCTCGAAGTAAATTTCTGAAAAAATTATTGAAAAAATATTTTAATTAGATGTAATTCATTAATATAATGGAATTTTTAAGAAAATTAAACTTCTGGGTGGTCCAAACAGCGCGCAGAGAGCCAAATGTTTTAGACCTTAGCATAAAATATAAATTTTTACAAGTAATAATTAGCATTTAATTTTAATGCGTATCATATAGGGATCTAGGAACATACGCCAACTGTAAATTGCGTAATGAAAAACGATCAAAAATGAATTTTTTATTAGCTATAATCGCGTTCTGGTCCACTGTGGGGGGAAATGGAGAGAAGAAGTTGAGCCAGAGGTTCCCTATCTTTCAAGAATGGAACTTCTCCTGGTTTTCGGGCGATTTGAGGGGAAGTGCAGTAATGCAGGAACAAAAAGAGAAGCCTTGATAAAGCCGGGCGTCGGAACTAATGCCGGTGCTTAAGAAAAAGCTTAATGGATCGTCCTCGAGGCGCAACGAAGTGTCATTTGTAACCTCACGCAGCTCGCACGCACGGCTCTCCTTCTTTTGGATTAATTGCTGTCCAATTAATGTCTCGACGTCGCCGGAAGGGCCACGCCAAGCACTGCCGTCTACGCGATCGACTCCACCATATTTCTGCCGTCGTGAAACGCCCAGAACGACCAAATCATTTTTCATCGTACTCGTCGTTATTCAATCCGAGCGTACCCTAGCTTTGCAATATTTTCCTTGTAATCTATCTATGAAAAATGACCCCCGTATAAGAATTGTCTTCTAATAAACATTGTTTAAAGATACATATGAAAATACTGATCGCAAACTTACAGTATATTTTTGTACGAATTTATAACAACAAATGATGATGTTTTAGATTCACCTGAATCGACTGCCTCAATTCAGACTTGCATTAAAAGTCACCGCTGCCTATACAGGATGTCCCAAAAATGTATTTCTTTGAAAGGGAAATGAAGATGTTTCCAGAGGTCATTTGAAGTACTAGTACCCTTTTCCTTTACGAAAATGTTTTCCGCGCTTCAAATGACCCCAAGAAGTACATTTTTGGAACTACCCGTATAATAAATGAATTTCTGTTGTAATAGAAATAACTTCAAAGATATCCATTTTCCATCTTAGCAAACTATGTAACTTCGTACATTTGTACTGTATAAACATATTTCAAAATGGAGGATTAATCACATTGTACATGATTTTCATACAATTTTCCATTCTCTGGAAGCTACATATAATGAGAAAGATGTTTTCAAAATTCTTAATTTGCTTGAATATTTGCTGTCTTATTAATGTCAATTATGGTTTTTACTAACGAAAAAGAACGCGTTCGTGAACACGAACGCTTTGCACGATAAAACGATCAATGCTGTCAATATCGTGCTCGTCGCATTGGTAATGACCACGTGACCGTAATCACAGTAGATGGTAACACATACATAGAGAAAGAGCGAGAGAGAGAGAGAAAGAGAGAGAGAAAGAGAGAGGAGAGGGAAGGAGAGAAAATATTTGTTTGTTTTTTTTCCTGAAATCGCGCTCGAATAACTCCGTGTGTTCGACGAACGTGTCGTCGACAGTCGAACTCTGGAGTTTATTAATTTATTCGAGCATGAAAATGGTAATTAGCCTGGACACCGATGACAGAAACAGACACGCCCTTCGGGCAGACGTGTGTCGATTTCCGCGCACGCGATGCGCCCAGGATACCTGAGGCCCTCGGGGCGATTAGGGCCCTGTTTGATGATCGACAATTAAGCGATCTAATTCCCCGTGATGAATTGAAAAAGTCAACGGGACATGTGTGTGTATGTGTGCGCGCGTATCTAATGCCGCAGCCCAAGGGTTTACACAACCAACACAATTTCCAGGGTCGCGTTGTCCCGATTTATAACCGCCGATCTCTATCGACGAATTTCGCTCTCGACCCCCCGGCCCGCTTCTCTCCACTTTCAGTGGCGTGTAGTAGTCGGAATTGGCAATTTTAATCAAGTTGCGAGAGACTCCTAATCAGAACCGGGCGTTAAAGTGGCGGCCACGGACTGAAATTAACAATGTTGTTAACAAGCGCGTCGACGTGGCGCACAGCGACAATTCCGGTGCGAATATATTCGAGGCTAAAAGCACCCCGAGCCGTCGCACTCTGTGGGAGATAAGTGTGACGACCTGTCCAACGACACTGGGGGGAAGGGTTGACGCAATCAACGTAAAACGTAACGCCGACGGTAACAGGGATTAGTTATCTTCAGCACCCTCGTAGCTACCGCGGGAGGTGCGGGCCTCCTATTTAGGGGGCGCGAGGGCGTAGGAGGGGACACCATTCAGAAATCACCGACGATCTCCTAGTAATTGCGCGAAGAAAATTGCGCGAACAGCCTACGCTGCTGGATCGAATGGCTGCTGACGGAAATCGGTGACCAACAATGGCTCAAGACGGTTATTGCCCCGATCTGACGCGATAATGCCGATATCCGTTTCCAGAACGATGCCATCCGCACGGAGAATCGGCGCAGGATTGTCGAGGAACCGCGCTATAAAACCGTTTAGGAGAATGTATGGACAATGGAAATGGTTATGCTTATTAAAATATCGACCGCCTCTCGCATTCTGATATCGAAAAACTATTACTGGCCCTTACGTTGTAGATTTATTTTGCGGAATGTTGTTCGAACAGAGAATTTACGTTGAACTGTTAGCTTCCATTGTACTATGTATAATGATAACACTGTTCAACAGCCAAAAAACGTTTCGATTCTCACTATACGATTCTTATAGAGTTTTTCGCGCTGATTCTGAATCTGCCCTTAAGTTTTCTCCTAGACGCACAAGTTTTGAGAAATCTGAGTTACAGTAAACATGTTTAAGCAATCATTAAAAACAGAGAGACACCATTTTTGCATCAATTTTTGAGGATATTTTTGAATTTGAATTTTTGAATTGAGCAGACTTTTATCTTGAAAAACCACCCTTTCAAGTTTGCAACGTCGACGTTCTTTTCGAACCAGAAAGTAAAATATCTTCGCTCGATATGGATAGATTTTAAATTCGTTGCGCGCCGGTTTCTCATGATCCAATCGGCCCCAAATTTTTTCCAGATCATTTTCTGAACAGTTGTCACAATTCTGGGGGGGGGGGAGCGGGAAAAAATTTTTCAAAATAATTTTCATCAAGTTTCGCTAAGGTCCGCCCTAGCGTGCGCAAGCCACTTGCCGTCGCCATACACGCGAGCACGAAATTGAAAATACATACGTCGGATCTTGCTGATGGGTCACGCCAAACTCAATCTGCACAGGTTAATCGAATACTCCGAACTGTTTTTCGTGAAACAAAATCTTTTAAGTCATAACTCTATCAAAGGACGACATAACAAAGTTTCCAAGCGTTTGAGAGCAGTAAGCCCGATAGTTTAGCGGAAATTTCGACGCTAAACTTCGTTTACGTTGACACTCTTGCATAGATACAAATGATTCCATTAAACTGAACGAGGAACAAAAAGAATGCATGTGTACAGGCATACTTCAGTGTTCGACAATGAATTTTACCTTCGCATCAAGCACGCCCAATTTTTGACAATGAAATGACCGTAGCAATACCGGTTGCCAAGAAATTGTTATATTTATCAGAGACCAGTTATATGGTTAACGATAACTCTAATAAAAGGGGTGACAAAAAATTTGGTATAATCATTTTGAAGCTCTCCTTAAACCATGTTATTTTAGCTACAAACACTTTCGATCGAACGACTAATAGCAAAATAATCTAATTGTAAGCAGATCACAATTCGTGGTCCATCCTGTATAATAACTAATAATATTAAGAAGCAACGGTTGGTTCTAACTTTACGGTTCTTCAGAATAATTAAAATTTTTATCAAAGTAATCGAAGATATTCATGGACAAGATTTTTACTTTAGTCCCGTTTCGACTAACGCAATTCTACATTTAATATTTTATTACAATTCGAAAATGAACGTTCAATAGAAAACAGCTTATCAGAATGATAGACAGCACTAAATCTCTTTCAATTCCCAGGTTACTTTGATGTAATGAATGGGGTAGGAACGCATGAACAAATTTATCAAAAGAATACATAAACAACGTATTACAATTGAACGATTCGTGGGCAGTATCCGGCGTGTTTGTTTTGAATCGGTGGGGCGCGGCGGCGGTGTATTACGCTGTACGATAAAACGGGAAATGAAGGGCTGATCGACAATTACGTGAACAAGGTGTTAATCCCTTTTACTGTCCGCGACAGCGTCACTGGCAGAGTGTCGAGCAAAACGGCCCTTTGACGCATACGAAACGCACCGTTGCAACGCGTTGGCGAGCATGGGCGACCGAGCGAGTGAACGAATGTACGAGTAAACGCGCGCGCACGAGCGCCGACGTGCATCACCGAGGAAACAAAACCGACCAGCGTCTCGGTTGAGATGCTTTTGCGCCCGCAAACGACACACGATAAATAATAGACACGGAATTATATTGCTTTTGTATTCATATTAAGGTCCGCGGCGCGGTCGTTCTGTGCCGAGCTGAATATTTTCCTTCTATTCGGGATTAATGGCTCGGACGTATTTTATAGGGAGCCCCTCTGTCCGTACGATATCCATGCAGAAACTGACCGCTGCCCGCTTCGGCTGTGATATATCGTCGGAAGTTTAAAAGTAATACGGGGAACAGGAGAGTCCGACCAGAGAATATTCGTACCGGGGCTGCTCCTTCTCCAGAGAGATTTAAATTTCGAAATTTGACGTTCCGCGTACGTGCTGCGCCAATACCGTCGGGATTGGTCAACCAGACTCCTCTGTTTCTTCGCGTTCTTCGGAGACGGTCAACGGATCGTATGGGCTCTCTCCCTGTTATCGGGAACGCGATAAGACTTCCACGTCCGTCCATGGAATATGGTAAAACGTCCGGAAAAAGAACGACCGCGAGTGAATCTCTGAACCACTCGCTAAATGGAGAATGAACTTGCCAGTGGTTGTACAGGGTGTCCCGAAAATGTTGCAATTCCTTGAAAGGTTATCCTAAGGTCATTTAGAATCACTGTTTTCGTTGCGAAATTGTTCTCAGCGGTTTTGTTAAGGACTCATTAAGGGAGTAGTCTCGTTTTTCCATGTTTGCAAGGGTGCGGGATGCGCGTTCTCATTTTTCGATAATACAAAAATGGGGTTTTTCTGTAAGCAAAAATGCTAGATAAAAGATTGATCTAGGCCGCTATCGCCTTCAAAAGTCCTACTGTTTCGTTTACGAAGCGTAATTTTCATTATTCGTTAGCATAATTTGTATTACTTGAAAACATTCAACTTTTATTTGCTGTCGAATAATGCAAATTATGTCTCATAAACATAAAAATAGGACCTTCGAGGGCCACCGCAGCCTAGACTGATCTTTTATCTAGCGCTTTCAACTACTGAAAAATCTTTTTATTATCGAGAAATGAGAAAAACACGGACCAATCAGAGCGCGGCCTCAAGTAAGCGTCGAGTTGGAATTGGCCTCTGGTTGGTCCATGCTTTTCTTTGATAACTCTTCAACAATGCCGCGGAGAACATTATCGTAAAGGAAGAAATTACTTAAAATAACCTCCGGAATCACCCTTTTCAAGGCAGCAAAACATCCTGTAGATGTCTCGCAATACGACGGGTATAACATTTTATAAGAACAATCGGGATGTCCAGTTCAACATCCGTTGGTAAACAATATTTGTTCGGTGTCGGAAGGACCGCGTCTTTCTACGTCGTGATGCAGTGTCTTCATATTAAGAGCCCATTATGGGGCTGAATGCGATTCGAGCGATATTTATCCCGGTTCGGTTAGGTACAAGCATCACGCATTACGCGTGACACTGCTGTTAATCGAAATTTACTTTCACACCCTCCGCGCGACACGTGCTGAGAACACGTGCTGTAGTCAGGGCGTTGGCTATCTTCCATCTGTCAAAAATCGACAGCCCGCGTGCGGGTTATGCATACGCAACGAAACGAAACATTTCTCGCAATGGCACGCAACACGAATTGCTTCGATACTCGTCGAGCTGTGAAGGCAAAGTTGGAGTTCACGATGCGAACGTTCTACTACTTTTCAACTTGAGTTTCAACCCCTTGCATTACGACTTGTTTTACGGTTTCACTGATTAGAACTTTTTGTAGTTTGTAGTTTCTTTTGAGAAGAATGCTCTTCATTTCAAAACCAAAAATTGTTATAAATACGGAATAGATTTGACAGGGTTCACATAAAAAATTATTAATTTTTTGGTTGAAAATTATATTCACAAAATGTTCATGTTCAAATGCTTGTTCTAATTATAATTTTTATTAAATTTCATTAATATCAACATTTTCAGCATGACTAGACATTTATAAAGTAATGCAGATGTATTAGATACCGATATGTGACAAGTTATTTTTTACTAAATGAATTGCTTGATCTGCCGCCTGGCGTACTGTGCGCTGGACTAAATTCGGCTACCCTTCCCTATTTCGTGCAATGTGCTGTGTCCGACAAAAAAATTTCATCTTTCATCGTGTTCGAAGGAACGTAGCATTCGTGAGCGCGTGAAATACGGGATGGGCGGGACCATCCTCGAGCAACAACTTTAAACACTTTTAAACAGTGTCTCATCGATGAAAAGGGCGTACCACCGAGTCAGCGGCGCGCGTTTGTCGCAAACAAGCTTGCTTTCGGTGAGGCGGTGGTCCCCGGTGAAAGGGGGTGAAATAAAAGAGAGCCAGGGAAACGCGAAATCTCACCTTAAACCACGAAGATTCCGATCCCTTTGAAGATTCGGTGAAAGTTAAATTCTGTTCGCAGACGCGTATTATACACTTCGAATCGGTACAATGTATACCGGCGGAGGTTCAAGGGCGGTTTCTTTTCAGCCCTTGCGCCACGACCATTATAGCGTAGCCGTAGGGTGTCTATAGGGTTGTTCACGGCCGAGAATCGAGCAGACGTGGCGAGCGGTTGCTACCGACCTTCCGGAAGGGTCGATTGTTGACCGAAAAAGTCGCCAATTTAAAAGGACCCCCGGCGTTTCTTTCGCAGCGGCGCGTAAAGAAGAAGCGAGACGGAGGATAGGAACGCGCACGCCTGATTCCGAACAAGCAATTATGTTGTTACGAAATGTTTACAACGAGATTATTGTCAGCGGCATCTTGCGCCCCGGGTGGTGGCCCGGCCGACCAGATCTTTCTCGTATTATCAATTTTATTTGACGAAGGGACCTCGAATACGCCCAGGGCGTGCCTTTTGTGGCCGAATACGCTACTAGAACTGCACTCGAGCACGTATCACTTACGTTGCCTTTGCAGGGATTATCGTGTCTTCTTGAGCAAACTTCTCGATCCTATTTGTCGTGAATAGCACACAAGCGCACAGTGGTATACATTACGTTACACATATATGTATTGTTTTTCGGAATTCGACTTTTACAAGTTGAGTTTATTACTGCAGTAATCCTTAATATTGTTATTGTTATTGTTGCTAGTTTAAGTCGAAAATTAAACAATCCTTCCGACCTAGAATAATTTCATTCTATTGTCACGTCCGGTGGTTCTGCCATGAACAGTAATTAATAAAATCAATCACATATACATATATTATATAATCTGTGAATTTCTTTTCGTATTTGTTCTATTAATGTTGCACGAGAACTATAACATCAAATATTATAATTAATAATTAATATTGAATTATCGTATACCGTACTACATTGCGAACGATAGAGTTAAGAAAAATCAAAATAATTCAAAATATAATATGCGAGCGAATGATTGGAAGAAATATCCGTTGAAATTTATTCATCACCGAAGAATGTAAAAGATAGTCCAGAAGAAATTCGAATAAACACTGCGTAGAAGAAACGCACAAAATAATCAATGAACAATAGATTGGTGACTAACTACCCAAGAAGATGCGTAAAGCCAGTTGATCCACCAAGATAAAAACGAATCGAAAATTAAACATTCGATCAAAATGCAAACGTAATGAAGAGATTAAGAAGAAAAATGATTACGAAGAATTGATGAGGATGCACCCATCCTAGGAAAATTAAGCCTAGAACAATGGATTGATGAATCTATAAAAGGATGGCTCATCATCAGGACAGTCAAGCATCAGTCATCAATGAACCTAGTTCAGTTGAGTTTATTAAAAAGTACCGTCTAGTTCAGTCACCAATTAACATTCAATCATCAATGTACCAACCTTCAATAGTCAAAAGTATAACTAGATAATACACAAAAATATAACTAGATAAAAGACTAGAACTCCGCACAATGTCTACATAAAATATCTTTCACCTGCATTTTCATTAATAAATATTGTTCTCGCTGGTTGTGAAGAGGTCGTTGTAGGACACTGCTACATACAAAATAAGCGAATCTATTGAAGAATTAATATCAAGAAGTTAAATAAACAAAACGATTTCCGTCATGGGGGTCGTTCAGACCCAATCCGAGCCCCAGAGGGTTAAGAGCCAAAGTCATAACAGAGCGAAGACGCATGTATATTGCATTTATTTACAGCCCTCGTAAGAGTTGAGTGATGTACACTCGGAGCAACAAAAGCTAGCGTTTTACACACTAGATATCAGTCGTATCTACGAGATTCGTTTGCTGGGAAGGCAAACACGGAAGTGCCATGGAATAAAACGTAAGCACCTGGATCTATCATATTTCACGAATAGAATGATTTTCGAGTCGAAAGTAACAAACAATCGTGATCGCGCATCCTGTCCGGTACGGAGTTACGGCTCGCAGTAAAGAGTTAAGAGTTAATAATTCAAAAAGACGCGATTACGAGAGGTAGGGAGCAAAGGTAGGTGACGAGAAACGTAGGTCGAAGGTGAGAAAAGGCGACGTCGGGTATTCGCGGCCGAGCCACGGTCTCGAGATGTGACTCGCCCTTGCCCTCGCCTTCGCCCGCGTATACGGCTCCGATTCGTCTCGGTTCGGATTCTTCCGCATGCGGAATCGCATCTCGAAAGAATTTGCATGCAAATAGCGTCGCGGAGCCCGTCCGCGTTCAGCCCGCGCCACCGCGCGGCTCGGCGCGCAATCAGTTCTGCGGTCTCGCGCTCATAATTGAATGTGGCGTAAATAAATAAATGTCGCAGCGGGCACGGGACAACGTTCGCCACCCTTTAAAGGTCGAGACTTCGATTAAGCTTCGCGCCTTGGAGTCGGCGTCCCTCTGAAAGCAACTTCTCCTCGCACCGTCCGTCCGCGTCCGCTTCCGTCCGTCGTTCCACGCTCCTCGCTTTCGCCGCGCGACCACTGCCGAAAGGGAATATTACAGCAACTGGAATTTTTCTCGAGGATTAATTTGCGGTTAGTCGGCCCTCATCCTGTCAGGACTACCGGCATTACTGGCTACCGTGTGCAGTATGCACTCACTGACGGCCACGCCGCGCCACTACCAACCGTACGACGATTAATTATTCGACAAAGTCTTTTCTTTTGCCCGCCGCAAGACCAACACGAGCAACAAGAACCTCCCTGCGAACACGCACGGGCAACCACGAAACGAAGATGTATACATCGACAAGGCTAGATTTAAAAGCAGTGCTGCTCGGACCCGTTGAATCGTATCGCCATTATCATAAACGATGCTTTCTAAACATATGGTTATATGAAGGTCAACTTCGTATTTTTTTTTTAATGGAATGATGTGTTTTTTAATACGTCAATGGGTGTGCGTCAACATTAGTTATAAAAAAGTATTAAATAAATAATAGTTTAGGAAATATTTAAATAATTGTAGGACACCATTACTGTCATACTAAGACGCTTGCTTTTATTTATTGCAGAAAATTATATTTACGTCACGGCACTTTTGAAATCAATACAGTAATTATTGCTTTTGTTTAATGCAATGTCACAAATTCAATTACGTTTTAACGGGATTCACACCTGTATATTGTGCGCGGTTATTAATAAATGTAGTATCTGTATTTTCCATAAAAGAGCTGACATTATCCTCGATGTGGCCGCATCGATGAGAGACAGAGTTTTATGGTCATTATAATGATTATCGTCAATCGTATGTAGCGGGATTTGATACAATTTTCAGATGGAGATGAATATTTCATCAGAGTTGCGTGCGAGCGCAACGGGCATTGGTCTGCGAAGAATTATGGGTTATTATTCGTGTGTCGCCGATAAAATATCCCCGTCCATAGAATTAATTAGGAAGATTTTAATATACGGTGGGCAATAAAGCCCGGAAACCGCAATTTCGGCGGTTTTACGAGATCCGAGGCCACGCAAGGTCCTGGCAGGAAGGACTCGAGATAAATCCTCTGTCAGGATGAAATGCGTACGAGTTCCTTAGCCCCAAGTGCAACGTACAGACCGGAACCGTTGGCTACATTCCGCGATATTGCTCCCCTTTCCACCGAGTTCGCGTCGTCGGTGGCTCGTGAAAGTGACGCGACCGTCGGTAGTAAAGCGAGAAAAATATTTGCTTTGTGGAACCGCCAGACTCGCCCACCCGTCTTCCCGTCGCGGTTCACCTAAACGAATGCGCGCCGCGCTTATACGACTCATACTTAATTCTTCTCGGCGAGGCGTCCCCGGCCTCGCACTCCTCCCCGTCCCTCGCACGAATGTTTCATTCTTTGCGTTAACTCTCGCATCGTTCGAGATTTATCGTCTACCTTAGACAGTCTATTCGCGCGGTGTCTCAACCGGCGCAAATATTTGTCCCCTCATTTTAATCTCGACCGCGCGCTGCTGCGGCAACACCCATTCGCAGGATTCGCCGGCCATGCGAGGGGCCAAAGAGAGCAATTTTCAATTTACAGCCGTTACTTCGGTGCTCGCGAACCCCGGACACGTAGAAGACCTCGAAAGTAGGGCCATAAAAACGTCAGGGAATACACCGAAGTAGTACGATTTGCGGCGCGAGCGTATCCGAAGGCAGCGACCGATGCCGCGCCGACGACGACGAGCAGCATAGTCTTTTTGCTTGTCCGGCCGCTACGGACTTTGACAAACATTCGTCGACCCTCCCGGTGCAAATAGTGCGTAACGCACGGTGATATAGCGGGACGGCACCTCTCGCAGCTATCCCGTACTTGAACGCGCGACGTGGTCGACGTGAACTCGCGGTCACACCGCAACGTTCTCGACGTCGCGGCCAAGGAACCGTTTTTTCCAGGGAACCGTCAACGATAAACCAACGGAACTTATTGCCTCGGTTCGCGGTTGGTGGCGCGATTCTTTACGCCGGCGAGCACGGCTACACCTCCCCTTATTGACACTTGCTAACCTTAGCGGGGCGACGCGAGACGGTGTCGATGAATGTCGCATTTTGTTCCTCTCGCGCCTGCGCATGCGAACGGTGGAATATATTCCTCGGTACCCAGAGTGAGAGCAACGATATTCCAGAGGAATTCGAAGATCGTCCTGCCTCGCGATTACTGGCGTCGCCCTTTCGGAGGCTATTGCCCGGAAGACCCGCGTATTTCACTCGATCTTATTAGTTTTTGGCCCGAGCGAGTTCAGGAAGGAGCAGTTGCGCCAAGGGTGAAACGAGGAATCTGGCCGAAACCCTCCGTATATTCTGCATAATACTTATTTTATGCGTGACACTGCGCGAGAAAGCTCGGAATAAGAAGCTTCGGGCGTCGCGTCGCGGCGCAACCGTTCCCGAAAATGGAGTGCGTCGTCGCGGTTTCGTTCTATGGAAATCCGAACCGTTGGAAACCAATCTGCCTGGAAACGCTGCGGAATTTTATCGGAAAACTTACCTCCATCTGCGGTCGCGAGGACAAGTGTAATTGCGATAAATTAAATTAACTTTCGGTTAAAATAAATAATTATATGCTCCACAAGTAACTGTATTTTTGTTTGAACAACGAGGAGCGGAAATTGTAGTAGACAGTTTTAATCATTCGCATCTTGGAGAATACGGTCTTCAACTCTGTTGTACTAGGCGATAACATGAAAACATGATATACGAAAAATTTGCATGGTACAGAGGGGATGGAGGCGTTCATTTTTTAATATTATTACAAGTAATGGAAATATTCAAGAGGACAAAGTTATTGCACCACCCTACATATACATGATAAACGAGGTTCTGCTGTATTCATGTGTACCAAACCAAAATTTTCCCTATTTTTCAATAAAACAAGTTAAAGCTTTTTGTGCAGTAAAAACTGCATAACATGTATTCGTAAGAAACAAGTACGCCAGAAAACCATTGAGCGTTATAAACAGCGAGCAATGACATTATTTGCGGGAAGCGACGGAGACTTTCGAGGGAACATACGAGGCAGTCTCGTTTCTGATTCGTCATGCTCGAAAGAGCAAACTCGAAGGGCGGGAAGGGATGATTTTTCAACGTCTCGAAACCGGAAGCGTCTCGAGGATGCTTGAAACCACGGAACGACGAGTTCTCAGCGTGAGTAGCTACTCTCATTTTTTTCTCCTGCGAACACCTTCCTCTCTCTTTCTTGCACACACACTCCCTCTGTTTCTAGCGGGGCCGTGGGCGTTTTTGGTACGGACGGCAGCCAGAGAACCAAAAGACGGAAGACTTATCCCTGGCTGGGTTTTGACAAAAAGTGAGAAAGCGTGAAGATTGATGCCTCGGTCATCTTAGCACTTTGCCGAGTCACCGGACATTAGAGGGTCGGGCTGGTACCCTCTCTCCGTCGCGAAGAAACAGAGTGTAAAATGCATTTAATTCACGTGTCGTTGGAACGAGGGTGGCGCGCGGCCCCCAACAACATCGCCGAGAATCTTCCCTCCGTCTGCGGCTCCGGCTAGCAATGATTTCACACTCATAAATCTGAGTGTCAGGTTCACCGTTGCTATCTAAAATACAATTTCCGCGTTATTCTATTACCCGGTTCATTGTGTCTATTATAGGCAGTTGCGTATTAGTCCTGGGAACTCGTCAGGAGAACTATAATATATTCGATGAATCGACGATCATCAGTGGAATTAACATGCTCATTCACGTATTTTTTGTCATGAAAAGTGCAACGATCAACGTGGACCAGTGTACTGATTGGACAATTGACGGACGTGAGCGCAAGTTAATTCTTAATCGTTCGCTCAACGCAAGACGCACCGTAAGATCTCCTGCATAGTTGAACGGGACGAAAGCTAATTCGTGTCAGCGATAATGAGAGCTTTCACGATAATGGGAAGGTTAACGTTCCGGAATAAGGAAACTTGCTCGCAAAGGCGGGCCAACGTCTCCGATGAGCCACTAATTCAATAGAAAAGCAAGCGTGAACTGCTTCTATATTTCCGAGAAAGAGGCGACCGTGATAAATCGGATCGTGAAGAGATTTGCGGTGGCTCAACAAAATAAAAACATAATAATCCTGTCATTAGGAGGCAATTCGCGAACGTATGCTGCCAGGAGCAATCAACGAAGAACACTCCTGAGATACCGGTGTGTACACGGTGTCCCAAAAATGTTGCACTTCCTTGAAATGCTTCCTTGGTTTATTAGAAGTAACTTTTTTTCCATTGCGCAAAGGTTCTCCGTTGTTTTGTTACAGAACTCTTAACGAAAAACACGGACCAATCAGAGCGCATCTACAGAAGACGGATTCCGGCTCGGTGACCGAGGTGGAACATGGTCCGAGTTTTTCTCGTTAACTCTTTAACACAACCGCGAAGAACGTTTTCGCGAAGGGAAAAGTTACTTCAAATAACCTCCGGAAATACCCCTTTCAAACATCCTGTATAGAACCAAAACAAAAACAGTTATTAGTAGACAGCAGATTATATGCATTTATGGATAAACTGACTAGTTGAAATTTAAAACGGAGAAATTATGAAAGTTTAAGGCTGTCAGTCTACTGTTTTCATCTCGACAAACTGTTTAAAAGATAAAGATATTTGTATTTGGCTCCTGCTTCTTATAATCAATCAAGACAAATTTTATTTTGCATGAAGATCGACAATCTAATTATTAGACATAAAGGGTGTTCGTAACTATTAATTGCCGTAGCCAGTGTCATAACAGTTTTCAAACCCTGTGTCGAATACATGTGAATTTTCAAGAGTAAATGTTTAACACTAACCGCACGATGACCGGTTTTTATATTTTTTATTTTATAATTGTTGTAATTGCAAGGATAACTCCATGAGAAATTATTAAATAAATTCGTCGTTCGAGCACGTATTGTTATCACAATTGCAGAATATTTCAAGAAATTCAGTCTTCTCGTCTCTAAAAAAAAAAGGATACCAGTCGCATTTTGTGCTCGGTACGGTATTAAAGACGTTCATATCTGAACCAGTAGCATAGCACGAGAGAATAAAAGCACCCGAATGACAAAATGAAAAAGCAGAAAGAGGCGAGTCATGCTGTCCGGGTGAAACCTTTCTCGGCGGTTAGTCACTGTCTACAGGAAACAGAGGAAAAAGAAATGTGCATGCACGCGAACAGCTGCCGATTCGAGATTGCGCGATCGAGTAGAAATAAAATTAAAACGATTTCGTATGATGTTTAGAGGCTCGTCGAGGCCAAGTGTTTCCGTTATTTCATCGCCGCGCCGCCGGCGGCTGATATGAATAATAATAAAATTGGCACTGTTCTGAATCAACCTGAACAAAAAAAAAAGAAAGAGTACGATAGTGTACGGGGGCGAAATTTTGCAGCTAAACGAGAGAACGGTCTCTGTCGATTTCCTCCCTGTGTTGAGTACCTACGAGGGGTGCCTAGGACACGGGCATGGACGCGGGCGCTTTTCGCGCGTCTAGACGCGCGCTCACGATGCACAGTGTTAATAAACGGCATCTGTCACCGGGCATTGCGTTGCATTTTGTGTTTTATGCTTTACGCTCCGCCCGGTTTATGCTCCGGTTTATGTTTCACACCGAGCGCGCACCGTGGCCCCGTGTGTGCGCATAATGTCGCACTATTGCATTTTTCTCCCCCGCTAATCACGTCGCCTTGCCGTGCCGGACACTTTGTCTCCGATTTTTATCCCCCCGTGCATTGGCTGAAAAGAGATTTTATACTGCGCGAAAAATTGGTCGACACGCCGTCGCCGTGTCCCCGTGTCCAGCTCACCGGCCACGCTGCCCTCGCCGCGGTGCCGTTATGCAAGAATACTTTCCCGTATTTATTCCCGAAATTATTCCGCTCCCAACCCACCCGCGCACTCGTTTCCCTCTAACGACATACCTCACCCTCTCGGCTGATGGCATAATGGCTCATGTTCGCTTCCTCCGCACTAATGCGAGGATATATATTTCGCTGTTACGTCCAGGTTGCGCGGAAAAAAGAACAACGTCCCCGTTGATATAACAACGAACCCTTGTTTTCAACAGATCGTCTGAGTGCACCGATGAACCACTCATTTTTCAATATCTCATTCTAGGACACCCGTATCATCCCTCATCGGGAATAACGCTAACGCAAAAACACTCGACTGTTGTCGCCTTTTGATGTACGAACGTACAGGAGCGTCATCTCACAGTCGGTACGAATCTGTTCAGAGAGAACGAATACAAGGTCAGTATTAGATGATACTAAATAAATAATAGGGTCGGCACTGAATATTTGTCCAGATTATTTCATTTCAGCGTATTTATTTTCACTTCTGAGAGTGGTCGTTTTCAAAATGAGTCAAAGTTAGTTCTCTAGCATTTCTTGAAACGTAATTAGATTTGAAGACATTGCATTGATCCTCAGACGACTGTGGCTGTGTCTATTTTGACCCGGAACATCAAAATTGTCATTTAAGTACTCAATTTGTCAATGTGTCTAAATAAAATATCGTTAACATTAAATTTTTAAAAATTATTGATTAGTGCTATGAACGGTCCTATCATCGTCCTAGCATCGTCAATTATACAGCTATAAAAATCTTCGTTGTCCGAGGGTTAAACAAAGTAAGATAGTAGTCTCTCAAAATTTTTGCAACTGGCAGCGACCGGCTGGATCATGGATTGTAAAATCTGGCCACACGCAAATACAATTTTACACGGTCGTTCGCTAATCCTATAATTTTCTCCTGTACGTAATTTTTTTCTGAGTACGTTCAATATAAACGTGAAAACGAAAGAAAACGACATTTTCAAAATTCGGAGGTTACATATACCAATAAATAGGAATCGGTTGAAACGTCTGTCTGATAATGACCAACCAATTCTGCTTCTTGGGATTGTTCTAGCACGCGAATCGGTCGAACTTACGAACTCAATTGTCTCGAAAATGAATCGTTAACCAAACAATATTATTCGTTTCTTCTACTTATTTTTTCACATAAAATCATCTCGTGTTCGCTTGCACCACCTATCACACTACAATATCGCAAATCGTGACGCTAATAGGAAACGTGCACGGATTCGTCTAGGACCTACCAAAAAGCTGGTTAAACAAGGAACTTGGGAATTAACCTTTTCACTCCGAACGGCAACTTTCAAATCGGATACGAATAGCGTATGAAATTACAATGTTCCTGGAGCTTTTTGATTAAACCTCGAATATGTGACATCAAAGAATTTTTTAGCTCGATCCATAAAATTTTCAGGAACCTGCACGAACGGCGAAGTTTCACGAAGTAGAGTCAGAAGGTAAAATACTCGAAGAAATTCGACTCCAAGAGACGGACGCTTTCAGTGTTCGACCAGAACCGTGAAGAGGCACGAAGTGCTTCGTTAAAAGTCAAGGGCACTTCGTAACGTGAATTTTAATCGCGGCCGTGTCCCGAAATAAAGCCGAGGCGAAAAATATCATCGACCTCGATCCAGAGGAGGGTCCTGCTTAGAATCGAAACACGGATTAACTCCCGAACAACCTGCCTGCCCTCCCTCCGCGACAAAGTGCACAGACTTTTCGCCAGCTGTCAGCTAGAGCCCGCGGTGCGCTCATTCGTGAAATCTGATCGTAAGTTGCACCACTTCACCGGCCCCTTAATCCGCCTGAACCGCCCTTAGACTCCTGCTTGCTTAAACGAACGCGCGCGGTGCGCTGGAGCGTCGTGGGTGACTTGGAAATCGGGGGCCGCAGAATCGCATCGTTTGAAACATCCATTCAACGCGAATTATAAATCTTTGCGTAACAGTTAATAACAGCCTGTCCAAGGGGTTCAACCGAATTCGTCCATTTTCTTCGACGAATTAAAAATTTATGCGTAACGAACCACCAAATTCCATGGCATTCCGAAGGAGAACCAAACAAGTACATTTTTCCACGCTTTCGATTCGCTCGCGCGCCTAATTTCATCCCCGGAATGGACTCCATCTAATTCCCAGGGAAACATTGACTCTAGACACAATCCCGACGAAAGTAATTGCGTCCCGTTGCATAGGCGTGTGTCCCGATTCACGCGCTATCGTCCAATGTAACAATGCGACCCCGACGAACGTTGCTCACCGAATGTCACCGTGCAAATGGCCGAGTTTCATTCGTGCCGGGTCTATCGAGTGCGCGGAATGTGACGGTTGCACACCCGTTCGCCGAAAATTCGACGCTGAAATGCAACGGAATAAAAAAAAAAAAACAAAAAAAAAATACAGCGACGCGTAGCACAACGAAACGACGATTAATAATTCTGCAACGCGACGTTGACGAGAAATTACGAGTGTCACTTCGGTACGAGGGGGATGAAAAAGCAGACAAAGGAGTGGTAAAACGAAAACTTCGGCGAAAACGATCGTTGAACAACCGTGAATTTGAGCGTTTTTTTTTAAAACAAGCGCTTCATCCGTTCTATAGCCCCTGGCCATTGAATTAAGACCACTCTACATACTCAACATTTTTTACATTTCAGTGAAATTGAAATAACAGTAATTCATCTTTCTCTTCTATTTCCCCTAGTATGCTCTGTATACATTGTTCCGTCGTGCCGATTTGGTCGGCGTTATTTTATCAAATGACTGAAATTTTTGTTGACCCTTGAAAGCATCATTTTTCCAAAGATAGTATAACAAACAAATGGCTCATTTGTGTGTCAAGTAGTACCTGAAAAAGGACTTTCAAAAATTTTTCGATACACCTAAAACCGCCATTATGTTCGTTTTACAGTAGAGTCTCGATCTAAAACTTAAGAGAAAGGAAACCGTAAGATCTATGAAAAACGAATTATCCCCTTCACAGCGGGGCATACACCGCGGGGGGGGGGGGGGGGCAAGTCTTGATCTGGCGACATTGTCCTCAACAATGTCCACTCCAATATAATGTTATTTGTTTAATTCAAAGGATGCAGCATGCAGTTGTTTGAAATTGTAACACAACATTGAAATCGAGTAAATAATTGTCAATAAATGTAATCGGTGGATGGGTACCCGGGTGCCCCGGTCATGAAACAGTAAATTTTTCGGTTATGAAGAAGAGGTTTCATCATACAATTAAGTGTCGATTACAATTTGACATTTACGACACAGTGTCATGTCCTAAAAGTGAATCACAAACGATGTTCGAAAATCGCGTGGAGATTGATGTAACCAGGCGACTGATAGCGAGTCTAACGACTGCTGAAAGCGGCTTACGGATCAAGTAGCTTCCGAAATCGTCTGTCTTCGCAACCCTAATCGATTCCTCTCCGTTCAGCCGCGGACGGTAGGTACGGGCGCGTTTCAAATCCGAAAGCGGTGCGGATTTGCAGGTGGAGTCATACAAGAGGCGCGTCATAAACGCACGTGCGTGACCATGCATCCGATAAGATGATAATCCCCGAAGCTCCTGAGCTCAGAAATAGAACGTAGGTGGAAGGCACAGACACGTTGCCTCGGCCGACGGCGCCGTTTGCCAGCGCGCGTGCACACACACACACACATTCACGTATGATACAGAGGATGGAACGAACAAAGAGCGTTTAGTACACGTGCTCTGTGTTAAACGCACTTACGCACATTCGTGTGACGAGTATGTGCTAACGCATATAATATAGAGGCCACCTCTATATGCCGATATATGTATACATACATACATGCCAAGGGGAACGCGTATCGTTGAAGGGCTGGCTAAGATCTGTCTAAGGCATTCCTCGGCCGCCTCAAACACAAGTGCACTAAATCAATCTATTGTCAGGGACGACCCGATTCCCCGCACAGGTTGACTCACCTTCGCCACAAAGAGCCCGCGTACACCCCTGTCCAGAAGTATTATGATACCTATCGGTTTTATAAAAAAAGAATGTTATTTAATAGATACTTGCGCAACATGTGATGACCTTTTAATATTATGTTAGCGGAAGTTGGAACAAACGGTGCTATGTACAATGCACACCTCTTAAACCGCTTACATTGTAACTTAACATTCTTGGTTTACTGTACAGGGTGTAAAGACATTATATACACGACTATCATAGCGTGATTCTACACCCTCGCCGGATCAATTTCATCGAATTGTTTGTCATTTTCTATTATTATCTTACTACGTCTCATTCTTTCATATTTACTGGAAAATTTACTTTATCTTTCCATTACATTGCTTGTTTTTTTTCTAGAAACGTGTCAACTTGGCGAAGATCGAGGGTTCAACAAATACTTCAAGCATTTTAATTCGTCCTTCGTGAATATTGTAATACTTACGGACGGGGGCGTATAATGTACGATGTGCACTCGTAGCACGACGCGCAGTCCCATCGTCGAGACACGTCGCGTCGATATAATAATCAGTGCACAAGCATCGAGGGGTTTCGTGGAAGAAGGCGCATTTATGTGCACGCGGCTGACGAATCATCGGTGATCAGTCAGCCACAACCTCGATCTCAGCCCAAACACCTTCAATCTCCTCGTGCACGACACACCTCCACCGTCCGAGGTCTTTACACCTGGCTCGGAGGATTCCACGACGAAATAACAGCGCGCATCGCGCGGACTACTCTTAATGGATTCAGAAGTGGCCACGATTTCTATGAGCTGTAATAACGTTACGCTGATTTATCTCTGCTTTAACCTGCGGGCTCGCGTTCCCCGCGGAGGAAACGTGTATGTAATATCGTTTAACCCGGGCATTGTTGGGTTCAAACGTATGCAAAGTCGGCATGATGTCGTTGACGAGGCGCGCGGCGCGTCGTGTGCCTTCGGATCGGTGTGGGTCACGGGTATGCAGCTCGAGGTCGCTTCCTTATTATACATTGAATGACCTCGGACGTCGTGAAGGTACGCGAACGTCCGCGCCGCAGAGTTTCCTCGCCTGAAATCGTCACTTTCGGGTATTGTCATTTCGTTGTACCAACGAGAACCATTACTGAGCAGATAATAACCAGCCTCCTATAGAAATGAAAGGATTTTGCGAGCTAAAGTGCTTTCATGGCGATTTCTACACGCCATTCTTTACCATGGAATTCCTAAGGGAGGGGAATGGATAATCTTCAAACTTTCAACTTACAAAACTACGAGCCAAAAATGTTTGCCGAACGATTTCCTTTGTGTAAAATCGAAAAACCCTCTACTCTTATCTACTACACGGATCGGTCCGTGAAATACAGAAAGAAACCTGACGTTCTTGCGGATCCGCTTATTTTTCTTAAAACTATTATACAAAACATATATGTATACTGCTTTCTTAGCTGCAGTACGGTGACGATATTTTTGGGAACGGCAAAAAGGTAAGTATTAATACAACACATGTGGAGCCAAAAATAACAAAGTTTTACATTAGAGGAGTTGATGCATTATTTACTGTGAGGAAAAAAAACATTCTATGAAACTAGATCTTAGAACAAAAATTTCTTAAAAGCAATAAATAAAAATATAGATTTCGTGTCACGTAACAACCCAAACTAAAGAAAATTGAAACTTATATTTTTTTAACACATTATACGGTATTCTACTGTACTATTCAACCTTGGAATTCCTTCGAATACAGAAACGTATAAAGTATCCCGAATTTCACAGTGCAGACAAAAAATTTTAACCATGAGTAATGAATAAAATTATGAAATTCTTCCTCCATCGCAGAGGGGTATCCGTGCTCAACTAGAATAACAGACTAGAGAATCCGGGTCTCCGAATGAAGGGAAGATAATGATTATAAAAATCTTCTATGCCAGCGGGCGGGACGTAATAAAGCAGAGTTTTTAAATAGCCACTAAAGCACGAACAGTCTCAATCATAAACGGACGTCCCTTAAGTAAGAGCAGCCCTCCTTTTATCTCTCGCTATTATTTCGACCCTCGTATCCTCCTTTTTTTCTGTCGGCGGGAGTTCCTCGTCGTTTTAACGATAACAATTAAAAAGGCCACCGCGCTCCGGCAAAAAAAAATTGTCACGGAGACACTCTCATTGGCTTCCGCGTTTCAAAAGACCTCCTTAACGTCTCACGAACGTGACACAGATTTCTAAATAATTCAGAATAATTCAACATTACGAGATCACGAAAATTTCATTCCTGAAAAATAAATATTATAAACAAAGATCTTCTAATGGACCTTCCATTAAGAGGTGTTATACGAGCCATTATGGCTCGTATCTCTCCACGTGACTCTAAACATAAGATAAAAAACCGTAGATAATGGCGTTCGACGGTTTACGCAACGGCCAGTAACTTCCACAATTTGAATCCCGAACAGTTTCAATGCTTGTTTTGTTTGCGTATCAGGTTGGTACGGGATTCAGAAAATGTTCGTGTTTCCCGAGAATATTCGGGAGCCCCTGGAGTGCTCGGGTTTCCCGAGAATCTATTTGGGATTTCTGATACTGTACGGAATCTTTTAGTTTTGTTTTTTATTAAAAATGTTCGGGACATTTTTGGAAAACCCGAACAATGTCAGAAATCCCGAAAGATTCGAGACTCGAGATGTCATATACGGGATTTGAGATTCGAGGGTCCCGTCCCGTTCTGCACACCTCTATCAATTAGAAGTAGTACCGCTTTCACGCTCTTGAAACGATAACGATTACGGGCGAATCCTTAACGCGCGATCGGTTTCAGGCCACCAGTTTCTGTTTCAGTTCGACCTGAATAATCGCGCGTCGGTAAACTACGTTTCTATTAGTCACACGCTACGAGAACTCGTTTACAGAAGGATTCACACACATATCATTAAACGCGTTTGCCTCGTTAGCATATTATCTCTCTCGATGGTGTAATTACGTGTGGCACACGACTCCATCCGATAAGGACGAGGAGCAGCGTTTCTCGATGCTCGAAACGCTACGCTCGTGCTGTGGTGGGAAACTCCGCGACAACTTCGAATGCTAATCCAATTAGCTCATTAAGTAATTACACCACGCAGACAGTTCTTGTCTTCCACGGGACTTCGAAATAC
Organism: Lasioglossum morio; assembly: GCA_916610235.2. Taxonomy (NCBI): domain Eukaryota; kingdom Metazoa; phylum Arthropoda; class Insecta; order Hymenoptera; family Halictidae; genus Lasioglossum; species Lasioglossum morio. The sequence continues at coordinate 10,342,650 of OU744327.1, forward strand.
AGTTGCTATCTTGCCGGTGTCGCTAATTATGAGATTCTGCACTCATCGGGCGCACACGCGAAACGGAAGAACAAATTTAACAGCTTAGGAGTAATTACCATTAATGGCGCGACCGTAACAACTTTTAGTAATAACCAGGCATCGCAATCATAATAGGGAAACAATGCCCATCGATTCATACACTCTCGGACAAAAGGCAGCACACGTTCCTACTTCCCCGTTTTCTTTGATGTGCTCATAGTTTCGAAAATATAGCGGTTGCGGATTAAATGTGAACCATTGTAATATGCCTTGAAAGTATACACCGTCAATATAACCTAACTGTTTTTATTTATCCCGTGTGTATTATACTTAAATTAAGAAAGTCTAAAGCATTATTAAATGTACGTATAAACAATATGTCAATTATCTTTTTCCTATTATACCAACTTATTATATTTATTATAGTTAATTAGAATGTGCTATGTTCTTGTCGGTCTTAAATGTGACAATCAGGTACAAATTCTGAAAACGAGTATGACCCAGAATCGCCAATTTAAGATTTGTCACCCACTCTACCTTTCCCTTTCTACAACATCTATCCCCCACACGGTCGCCATGGCTCGGTCACATGATGCGTTTCGTCTCTGTTCTGCATGTGTCGCAACGTCACGTGACTAAGCCGCTAGTGGCAGAGAAAGGGTAACTTTTTCCCCTCCATTTGAATCAATTCTCCTGATCGACTCTGGGATGACCATCATTTCATACTAATATTTGCTAAATTTATTATCCGCGAGCGTACCATTAAACATTGATAAAACTGCGAGCCCGAAAATTCTTAAATGTTACTATTGTATTACTTTTTCACTAAATCGAAGAAGGTTTGGGTTAGATCACGCTCTCCGGTATGCTCTATCGTTGAATCGGCTAAAAAAAACTGCTTTCCACGGGCACGCAGTCCGAGGAATAGTGCAATAGCAACGAATATCCGGGGAAGATTAAATTCTACCTAATAACAGTGTTTCGTTCTAGACTTCCACGGTATCGATATCAGGCCAGCCGTTCCGTTAGAGTCGAAATGAAAGGACAGGAATGCGGCAACGAGCGCATCAAAACGTTATCGCGGAACGAGTATCGTTGAAGAACAAATTCCACGCTTTTTCTTCCTGGTGTACTCGCACGCGCAAACGTGTGTTTACGTGTACGTGTGCGTGGAGCGTGGAAGAGGGTAGGGTGCTTCGGAACACCCTAATATCCCTCGACGCGTAACGGTTTCATTTCTCCCACCTCCATCCTCCTCTTGGCGTTTTTCTCTCGCACGTACGCATTACCTAACCTAACCTTCTATCCCTGTCGCAAGATAAACGATCAGTCACACCCTGCGACTTTTATTCCTTGCAATCATCCTCCGCCTCTCAGGCCTACTTGCCGCCGTTTTCCGTTCGCTATCCGCCACCTTGTAACCTTCCTCCTTTCTTCCCTCGACCGATACAGGACTTCCGAGACGTACCTTCCTTCCCCAGCACAGGATAGGAACGCAGGACTTTATTGCCCCGCGTAAACTTTGCCTCGTAAGGATTCGACTGCTGATTGAAAGGAAATCGTATCTCCGCTGGGTCTAGGCACCGGTAATCGACGAGTCAAATTTAAACGGCTCCCAATCCCATCACTAAACTACGGATCTTCATGGAAAATAGAAATTGCCTGCGTCAATTTCAATACACGGAGCCACTTAGAAATTTCTTTCTTTAATAATTTTGGTAAACTAAAAATTACATATTGATGTCGTCGTCTAGCCTTCTTAATCTTTCAACTTTTTTAAATTTCCTCCACTCATTTCTCTCATAAATGGATGAAGTCCGCAGTCTAGCCATCACCAACGAATCGAGACACTGTTGGAGCAAGCCACCATCTAATTTGGTATAATATACAGATATTTTTGAAAACTCCTTCTATTATAAATCATCGTCAATTTCGCTTGGTAGACCAGATCTTGGTTTGAATTCATTGTCAGTAAAAATGTTAAAACTTTCTCAAAGCGCGCGCGTAAAATATCCTGTTATTTCAATAAATAAGAAACAACAACACCTATTGGTTTCTTCTTGGGTAAAGTTGTCGATGTGCTACCTTCTCTCCGATTTCAATGACCTTGGAATGTGTTGTCAAGGTCACCATAGTAAACTAAAGCCGACGACCAAGAACTTGAAAATTAATTAGAGAGGAAAAGACACATCGCCAAGAATATCACTTCTTGTACTGACATAGACATCGGGATGACAATTAATGGTATTAAATGAAAACCAATATCCCAGGTATGATTCGCTTTATTCGATGTGTCCTGATTGTGAAAGGAATTAAAGAAAAGAAGGTAGCTGTTAATGGGATATTACAGTAGCAGCAAACATACAATTTTTAACGATTTAAAATGGAATACGACGTGAACAAGAATTTTAAAAAAGGATCATTTACAATAAACTGTAGACTGAACACGGTCCATCGATTAAACGATAAAAGGTATTCATAGAAAAGTTGATAAAGGACTTCTAAAAAACTATATACGTACGCAATGCGTATTACGTAATGACCATATAGAAACCATAATAATCAAATACAGATCGATCAGTTATGTTCGTTGAAATGCGTATCTATTTCTTCTTGTGGTTCGATCAATGAAGTGGTCACAGTCAGCCGATCATCAATGGCGCATTCTTATGTCATTGACAACATTCGATTACTCGTTGGTTTGCGAGGACCGGAAACGAGGGAAAAACATGAATAAATGGCGTGCGGACCTTTCCGGGCGGCGCGGCATCGGACGCGAGACGAAAGTAAAAAATTGAGCGATATCCTGACAGAGCGAGTGGGGGCAACCTTCGAAATGGCCGGACGGGATCTATTTTTTAGGACTTTGTGTGTCTCCATCGACGTAGGAAAATGAAACCGGTAATGCGACGGCATTGATAGATTTGCCACCATTTGGAGAATGGTCGGATTATGCGCGGCATAAATACGCAATTTCACCCCGAATGCCAGCGCGGCGTTCCCCTTTGGGAATAGCCGATGCTTATCCGCTTCAAATTAACAAATTGCTCCGAGCAAATACGCTGACAGTGAACCATGGCGTCGCGCAACGCCGCTTAATCTAAAAGGAACTATTTCTGCTAACGAGCCTTCTCCGATTTCCGTCAGGGGATCAGCAAAAAAATCACCATGGAACACGCAGTCGAATAAGCTTGACGAACCCTGCTCAGCTTTTTCCAAACTTTTATACATTCACCGATGTAAAGGAGAAAAAATAGGCAAAACAGATATCAAAGAGTACAAATGGTTTCCCCTCGTTCAACCTTCGCGTTGTCTAATTATCCAACGAATGTTTGCTCGAGAGCCACCCTGCTGATTTCGAACCCCAAGAAACTGTGACGCGGAACCTGACGGCCATTGTGTCGCGTTATGTTGTTAGCGTTTTTTTTTTTATCCTTCCATGGCCCTTGCCGCATTGTACGCGGCGGTCGCACCCTCTGTGCACACTTAAAACGGTACTATGTTGCCGGCATCGTACCAACGATTGCACCGCGTCCATGGTGATTCCCTATTATGCGGATCACGGTGCTTGTTTCTCCAAGCACACCTTGTTCCTTTCTGTTTCGCGCACGGTCGCATGAAACGCGTACCTAGCCTCCCTCGATCCTTCATCTGGCCCCACGCGACCGCACTCGGTGGTTTGACCTTATTTCCATAACATTTACGGGAAGGGAGCATCCTCGAGATATCAGAATCCCACTTCCGGCGAGAGGGCCACCTGGCTACCCGATGACCATCGTACCGTGCTATTACACCGGGTAACATGCTTCTATCCCGTACATGAAATCGGAACGCGCTCGCGCGCGTGCGAAACTCCGGCCGGGCGGCATTTTTTTACACCACTGAACACGTGCTGCGACCATTAGCTGCCGCCGCGTCGCTATGTTTAATTATTCACGAACTACGGGCTATACCACCCGTCGCGCCGCGGCTTAACCATGATCATGATCATGACGGTATAGTATGCGACGCAATCTTTTCAATTCCGTACATTCGAAAGTTGGCGGCTCGAGCATCTGATGAATTTACTGTCAAATGCAAAACAGGAGAGTCCATTTTCTCATAAACTAAATATGTTTGGGAGGAAACATGAGCCAATGGTAGTTTTAGTCAGATGTAGATAAAAAACATTTTTTTTTTAAATTAATAAATAAATGATTTTACAACACTTTCAGAAACAAAGGCTTATTGGTAAGTGCATATTTTCTTAACTTTAGTTCATGAAGTTATTTTGGGATATCATAATACACCATTTTTCCATTAGTGATATTAATAATCAATTAACGCACTATCCGTTGATACTAAACAAAATTACAAAATGGAAATGACGAGCTTGTACATAATCAAAAAATTCAATTTCTACTGTAATACAATCAAGAAAGTTGTAATTCATTCATAGTACACGTTGATGACAAGGGTGCTTTCTTTGAGCAATAAGTTTATTTGAAAAAGAAGTTACGGTTGATTAATGTTACTGTCAAATTCATAAAATGATGAAAATTTTGTAAAGAACTTTACACCATAATTGTAAAAAACAACTTTTAGTGTTTCCATTGGGATTCGAACCAATTGCAATGTTCTCAAAATTTCTTTTTCATAGTTATATTATTGCGTATAACTGTATTTCCGAGGGAAACGCTATTATTCGAATATTGACCTAACTGAATTTCGAAAATCGATGCGGACGGAATTGGTAGCGAGCTGTGTACCTTTTCCAGTCGCGGCGCACAATGTAACTTTATAATTGAATATTGAAAGCGGTGGGTTCGGCCGTGCCAGACGGCATTCGATAAATTGGAGCTGTTCCGGACGAAGGTTGAGAAACTATCACACGACATTCCCGAGCGGAACACGCGTTTATGGGAAGTGCTGCTGAGAAAAGTCGAGAGCGAGGAGGCCACCGCGGTATCGCGCGCCTGAATTTATGCGAGGCGTTATAGCCGACGGATCTAACCCACTAGAGCTAGTCCCTGGCCATAAAGCCGAGATAATTAAATTATGGGAATAAAAAGTGGAAGTCGGAGCACGTCGCGTTGCCACCAGGATAGTTCTCGTTTTTCCGTCGCGAAGAAAAATCGTAAAACCAGCCCGACCGACAAATCTGTATAATGTTTCGCGATTTTTATCGCTCTCCACCCTCTGTCACCCCCATGACAGCACTAAAAACTTGCCTGGCAGCACACCGAGCCTGCGTCCGCGTACACACGGCCGCTTACGCACGTCGAATTTCGAAATGGAAATGAAAGATTTTATGTTGTCGTCAAAAATCGACACCGGAATGTCTAAAATGATCGTCGCGACAGTAACGTTCACACTTCGTTGCGGCTCATTCCTTCGACAGCTGCGTATCAACGAATTAACTAGTCATGACTCGAAATGCCTGATTCGCTTCCTGCTCCGAAAACGAAGAATTAAAGAAAAACGGAGAGAGCACTACTGTTCGCGCACCATGGGAAATACAGTTCGATAGTTTAAATACACGGGAGAGAGTTTACGCGCACCAAAGAATGGTAAGAGACGTGGACACGCGTGCAAGAAGTCTTCTTAATTGCGACTACACATTTTCATTATAACAGTCTTATAGCTCATAAAAAAAAAAACAAATTCAACGATGTGCGGTATGTTGACCATCACGCGGTCTTGAACGAGGAAATGAGTTTTCACAACAGGAGAAATTCTTTATTCTATCTAATGAGCCAATAAAACGCTCCTAAAAGTTCCGACAATGAATATTAAATAACTTTTTTATAAAAAAAATCGTATCCATTTTGGTAGTTTACAGCAGGATCCCCCCTTAAAACAACTTCCACAGTAGCTCGTGATTACTAAAGACGTATCTGTACAGGTAGTTCTGAAGATCGTTCAAGTGGATAAGCAATCGACATAAAGTTGAGCCACTGTAATGGTTGATTATAAAAGGTGAAAAAAAGCTGAGCTCGGAATTAGCCAAAGCGTAATCAAGGAAGAAGGAAACTTCGAGACGGTCCTAACTAATCCCGTCACGTAGTGCCATAATCGTCTCGGACGGCGGCGTTAATCAAGTTCCGAAAATACAGGAATGGCCGGAGGTGTAATTTCACCCTTATATACGGGTGTTAAAGCGCGCCGGAATGGCACCCCATGCATAACGCCTGCCGCTTGTACGTATATATGTATCTACACTCAGTATACACCAGCTTCCTCCCACTCGTAACCGTTCCAGGTACCATTGTATATATGTATATGTATATCTATTGTATATCGTAGTGGGAAATATATAACTATATACATATATGTATATCGTAAACTACGTAGTAGAAGTGTTAAATCTTCCGCGTTAAATGGGAGAGGACAAACTTACGCGGAAACTTGGGAAATCCCGACGCTTCTGAACCATTCATGGTTACCTTGTGCTCGCTTTTATGTAGATGCTTGCGAAAAGCACCGAAGACGTCTATGCACCGACCGTAACTCCTAATGCCCATCTTTACGCAAAAACATTGCTATATATTTGCCAGCGAGACCGAACTTCGACCTTTAAAAGCAGCTAAGATCTGAAATAGACATTATACTGTACTATAAAAATTCGAACTTTGCATTACTGGCATAAAGAATCAGCGGCGGATCGTTCATTTTGTTCAACTGACACTGTTTGAGGCCTACCCAATTAATCCAAATTAAATGGAGTACCAAAAATTTTTGTATAATTTATTTTTCCTTAAGTTTTTAATTTAACCCTTATGTAACCGAACAAGATGTATAGATTAGTTAAACCCTTTTGCATTTAACATATTTGCACAAATTCTTATTTTAAGACTATAAATAAATATATTAGCAAAGAGTGAACGTTCAGAGAAATTTTGAAATATTTTTAGAGGAACATTAACAAGTTGTTGAACTACTCGGGTACCCGGTTGGTTACACGATGGTTAAATTGTTTTCATTTTTGTTTGTATTACTAAGGGGGACCTTTGACTGAACAGAACCCTGGGTATTGTATTTTTCCCGACCATATTTTTCGTTAATAACTCCTTAACAAAGCCGCAGAGAATATTTTAGCTAAGGAGAAAGTTACTTTAAATGATTTCAGGAGTCTCAGTTTTCATGGAAATACAACATTTTTGGGACACCCTGCATTTTAGTCTACAGGTTGCAAGATTCGTCGACCATAAAATCATATTGTGATTTATCTACGGCAAGCTTGTAACCAGTCACCATTAACACTTTCCTTCCCCAAGCAAGAGCCCCTTTCCTCATCGAAGACTAACAATATCTCTTACGGATGATCGGCTTGTAATAATTGCGACTGCACGGCAGCACGCTAAACGGCGGCAAGGGTAAAAAGGGAGACGCGGAATGTTTTGTGTTTCCGAAGGCTTTAAATCCCGACTCTAAATTCATTTCGTACCGACGATCGACTCACCATTGTCCCTGCATCTGTTCCTCGGTCGGTCCGCGGGGTTTAGCTTAGGAATTAGGGGTCGAGACTGGATTTCATTATCGGTATAATTTTAAAGTGGCTGTCAAGGGGTGATCGCAGCTTTTGACGCTTCCTTGACTGACGGGGGGTGTCTCTTTCTATCGGAGTCCTCAAGCTGAATCATCGTTTAAAACATTTCGTTTCGGCCGGCTAGACACGGAGACGGGATAAATGCTGTTGCGTAAAACACACCGAGAACGAATCACCAGGGTTCATGCTTTTAGACGATTAATGGATGTCGCGTTAGCTTAACGTAAACAGAACGAGAGGTACAGCATGGAACACCGGACACTTTCCGGCGAATCTTGACGTGCCATTTATCGGCTATTTGAGGGGAGGTTTCAGTCTAGATCTTTGAAAAAATACCTATTTTTTACATTTAAAGAAAATGTTAAGAAGTTTCGAAATTTTAAAGATTACCAAAGTTATAGACTTTCAAGTGTCGACTGTCCTGTTAACCCTCAATAACAAATATCTCAAAAACTAATTAATCAATTTGAACGATTGCTTTTTAAATTAAAGAATATGATTTTTAGAAGACAAAATGAACCTTCAATATGTCGAATTTATTCACATTCACTAATTTTGAAGGAATGTAGGATTACAAAAGAATTATTTTGGGACCAAAATAATGTCCATATTTGAAGTGTCACACAAATTTTTGTTATATTTTTCGTAAGTTCATTTCCTTGGAAACGACGACACCAAATAAAAAATTAATAGTAAAATCTGTACATTCGCATACTTTAAAATTAGAAAAAAAATTTCAAATTGTGGTTTCCGAAGATTATCGGGTGGTTCAAAACTCTTAACTAACACGAACTGTACCACGACCGGTCAAATAACCGATTTCACATCCGTGTAAATGTTCAGAAAATTATCGAAATTACAAAAATGTATTTCCATTAGAAATAAGTATATTTCTTTCTTCAGATAAGTACATATTGTTATAGAGATTGCAAAAGATCTAAATAAATTCAGGCCTGCAATTTTCATAAAACAACGTATACACATTTTGTGCTCGCTATGGTGAGCGTTAATGGTCTCGATTTTGTGGGTATTCACTGGAAATGTCGTTTTACGAACACATTGGAATCCATGCAGGCGTCCAAGTCCTCTTATGAATACGTCTGTCGTGCAATAATACATACACACACCGACGCACCTCGTTCAAAATCGTCTTAGATACACAATAAGCGCATGGTCCCCGCTCTGGCCCGTCGCCGTCGGTCGATAAATTTACCAAAGATATTCTCGGCTGCCGGGGGCTTGTTATTTCCACGTGGAGGATCTGCGCGGCGCCGCAGAGATCAGAGAAAAATCCATTGAGAGGAAACAGGGGGAAACCACCCCCGCCCCGGGCAGTCCTGACATAACATCTCTTCCTTTCTAGGCTTAGGGAACGGGATCAGAGATTCCCAGCAAGCGCGACATGTGAAATCGACACAAAAGTGACCATCGTCTGGTAAACGATAGCAGCACGAAATTGCCCTGCCCTTGAGATTCGGCTTAACCCACCCTCTCGAGGCCACCCCGCGCGCGTATCTCTGCGCGTACCGGATACAGAAGAGTATTTCGCTTGAAATAACACGGAGGATGATGTTCCGCACTAACCGGGGGCACTAATGTCTAGACAATATTTGTCTTGACCCGGACAAGAAAATAATAAGCGATGAGAGAAAAGATACACGGAATGATCGTGTGCCCGCGCTCGCTCGCTTGTGCGTCTGGCTACATGATGGGAACGGAGATCATAACGGGGTTATGAGCTGTGAGGTAGTTAAAGTTTTCAACTGCCACGGTATATTCGTATACATATACGCTCACCAGCTCCTCGCCGTCGCCAGCTAGCAGCACTCCGAAGCTCGTTCGTTACGTGTTTCGCGCTAAATTTGTTCGATATCTTCGCGGAGTACCGTAAATCCGGATGTATCCAAGGAAATTGCTCTTCCCTGTCGTTTCTTCGCTCCGAACTCTCACGGGAAAAGAAGCCGAACAACCGCGCACCATAGAGGAAACACTGGGTATAGTTTTAAACGAGTCCGAAGGTAATTGTTCAGGCGAAACGACCGAAAAAGTGATTCGCAATAGGTTAGAGCGTGACTCGAGTTGATTGTTTCGAACCAAAACTGAAAGCCTATACAGGGTGTCCAAAAAAATTTGTCAACCTCGCTGATAATCCCGGGTTATCTTCTCTTGCAAAACTTAAACAATATTAATGGCGAATAAAGAATAGTGTCTTGGATTTCTGTCGTTTTGTATGTCGGGTTCATCGAACCCAAAATAAAAATGTTCGAGCTAATCCAGAAAAACTGCAAGCTCAGCAGTAGTGGTACAAATACTTGCAAGTCGGACTATACGTGAAAATAAATCCTAGTTAATCCACGAGAAAGGAGAGAAGTAATTTTGTGAGAATTTTAATTGACGATCTCTCTCACACACATGCACAAGGTAAACATATACTAATAAACGTAATACATCCTCCACAAGTCAGGTGGACCATCTCAGATGAAAAAAAATATTTTTCCTGGCTTAAGCACTGTCATATTAGCCTACATATAAAACTTTCAGATTTTTAGCTCAACCTAAAATATTTTTGATCCGGAGGGGGTTAAACTCTGAATAAAATAAAAATAGGAGACATCTACCAATGTGGAGAGAAAACTTTGAAATGACAGATTACAATTGACCGCGTTGCGGCGAACGAGAGTTTGAAAACGTGCTCGATGAGATTCGTTATGACGCTCCCCTCCCTGCGCCCTTCGCCAGCCACTAATGACAACACCAGGGTGCTTCAGCCCCTATCATAATTCGCAGCTTCTGGTTTTCTGTCGAGGGTTGTTGACACAATGCGGGCGCCTTACCGCAGCCCTATTCGTGCCTAAGACCGTCGAATATCAATAAAGATAGAAAAGAAGAGCGTAACAGCTTTGTGGGCGAGGAAGAGGAAGAGGAAGTAGACGAGAAAGGAAGAAGAGTCAAACGGGACAGGACCGCAGGCCTCGGACATCGTTTGGGAAAGGTTGCTGCGGGACACGGCGATCGTGACGAGATCAAAGGGAGTGTTTTGTCCTAATGACCGTGATGCACACTCGCGCGTCGACAAAAAGCCACGGGGTTCGTTCGCATCCCCCTTCGGGCGCCGGACAAAATGAAATCGAGCATCTTCAGAGCGTGGCTTTCGTGACCGAAAAACGGCGAGATCGTGATTCCCGACTGACGATACCACCCACCGCGTTACATTGTTCCGTGACCACTCAAAAATCTCTATTTCTCTCGGTCCCGGTTGAATTATGGAACGTAGATGCCCACACGGGAACACGAGAAACGTGCTTCCGAACGGTCGACTAATTTCTCGTCTGTAATTTATTCGAGGAGAACGGGCACGAACTTTCGTGGACGATTCTGCGTTCAATATTAATAGCTGAACAGAAAGCAGCTGCGATAATTATTGCGATTGCTCACCCTAAAAAAAACCGTCGGCCCCTGGGCGCAACGCGAACTCGAACAATTAATCTAAATGTCACCAGGAGTTAATTTATACCAGCGTAGAATCGTATATCAAACGCTATCTTCTTCGGATATTCTCCGGGGTATAGGAGCGTATAAAGCGTTTCCCGTTAACCAGCGACGCGGGTCTTTATCAACCCTTCAACAGACGTTTCGTATCGTCCACGCTGCGAAGCTGTTTCATGCTTTAATTACTTTTTGAACGAAAGATGATCGTTAATGGAGTACGCGTGTGTGTAGGAAGTATTCGCAAGTCAGTCAACGTAATTACAGATACGCCCAAGGTGGATCCGTAAAATCTGCATTCGAACGAACCGCATTCCACTATCCCAATTATCACCCTAATTTCTTTAACCCGCGGTTACTCGCGCAATTTCGTACAACGTCAGCACTCCTGACCGAATTTATGGTGTCCATGTAATCATAAAAACAAAGAATTTAAATCGCATTTATTATATCACTGATATGTAGGTGATCGTTCGGAGCTTCCTCCCGTAAGAAACCATGAAACCAATCTTTCTCAATGTTTATGGGTATTTTGTTGTGCTATTGAAGTACTACTCCACGTTATTTGATAGGAAAAAATATTTACACTATAATGTAGAATTACAATAAATTATTATTTTCTTTCTTTCTAATGCTTTACTTCAAGAAACAAATAAGGAGAATATTATTCGAACATATACCGTCCATTTTGACGCTTTACAATTATTAGAGTGATAGTATCGCTTTGCGGAAATGTTCCCAGTTGGACGTCGAGATCCCTGCCCGTTTCCATATTAATTGATTCCCCTAGTACGTACTGACGACAAGCAATAAAACCAGATTCTATCGTCTGCCGAATCGAGACAGTTTCCATCATCAATCGGATTTAATGAAACAACGTATCGGCAATTTCCTCCCGACGCGACGGCCGACGGTACGCGACGACACTGTGCTTTCTTATCTCGTGCTTGAAACAGCGAACATCGATGCACCAGGGCAACATTAATATTTACCAGAAAATAACCTTTTATGCTACTAGGATATTTTATTGACCACATCGTTCGCATCGTAGTGGTGGGTAGCTGCGTTATTATAACACGCAAGCATTCAAGTTGAATTTAGATTGTTCATTTTGAATGTTCATCCCGGATGATTCATCCACGGTGGGTAAACTTGTCGATGTGCTACCATCTCTCAGATATCAATGACCTTCAAATATTGTGAAAAGGTTACCATTCTAAACAACATTCCCCTAATTGTTCTTCGCAGCGAGTACTATAGGATGCAATAAAAACATTTAACTTTGAAGGAAGAAGGATCAAGGTCAATTTTGCGGTCTATTTTCTCAACAGATCTATCCACAGGTGGAGAATCGCGCTATGTTGAAGGCGACATGTAACACTCTCTACATCGTAATAGAAACAGTGTAAACTCGCTTTAAGATGACGACGAGCACCAGTGAAACACGAAAGAACGCCGCGAGCAGGTCGTGAGATATCGACCGTTTCCGTACTCGGGCAACCGACTAAAACGTCTAAAGTCTTCGCAAACTGGTGAACGGCAACGAATGAACAACGGACGAGTGAGCGAGCGGGTTTAGCGCAACGCCGGTCGATCACAATTTCACACGGGCATCAGCAATAAAGCTCCGCGCTGCCGTAATTATAAACAGAAGGCACTTTGCGCGACGATAAATCCCATTCGCAACTCAGCTATGTGAGTCATTCTCGTTTACTTTATTCCGTTTGATTAATTCCGGGCCGTAAAAGCACCGTAAAAGCGCGACGACTCGGTGGAACTGGAATCGCGGGGGCATCAGACTGCATTTCGTGGCGGCAGTTCCACGGTGATCCCAGGGGCTCGTAGACGAGCGAGGTTCGACCGTTTTCCGGTGCTGGTGCTCGTCGTTTCGACGTACATTGTACCGTTGAACAGGATCCCAACGATTCCGAACTTCCTTTTTTGGGAGGAGAGACCAGCAGCAAGGATAAGGTCGTAATTTTAACGGGTCCGCGCGGGTAGCATTTCGATGCCGGCTTAGGTCTCGGATTCTCTTACTGTCTCCCTCTTTTTCACGATCCTCTCTCAATCGGCTCTCCTTCTCCAGCCCTCTCGCAATGATCCCGTTCTTTTTTTTTTAGGGCGATAAAATTTTTTCGTACCGGCGCGGCGTGTCGCGACGCCCGACTAGAATGAAGATATTAACTGTCTCGGAGCAAATATGTCTAATTGCTAGCTCTCTCTTGCCTCTTGCCTCCTGCCGGGGTAGCCGGTCGCTTTCATAAAATCTTTATTGTCTTGATATTTAGAGTTCGACTGCCAATGGTGAATCGTAGAAACGATCGTAATACGGATTTCGGGCCGCCATGCGAGATGAATACACGCACGCGGGGGACACACGATCATTTCGTGTCTTCGTTTTCTTTCACGTATATGTCCGGGCGTTATTAATTGCGCGGGACACCCGTCGCGTTCGGTTTTATCGCGGCATAAAATCTGTACCGCTGTAGAAAATGTCCACCCATCCGTCATCTAAAGCTTTTCCATTCAGGGGTCGATGCTTCGAGAAACTTGTCGTTAGTGTGCGACTCGTACGACGCGCGTGCTTTCAACGTGTGGGGCGTAATTGAATTAAGCTACGACGCGTTAGAGGCGGCAGGTAATGAGCCACGGTTGCCACTGTGATCGAAAGCAACGGTCCAATGTCACGATCGTCTTCATCGACTTCGTTACCATGTCTCTCGATGACCATACATCGTCCCGCTCCTTCGGCCCGTTCGCGCATACAGAAAGGGAGCGTGTCCGTGTCCGTGCATTCGACTGCGTAACGCGATATCCCAACACGGCGAGAAGTGTCAGCTGTAACTTTTATTGGTTATAAAAGTTCGCGATATTATGCTGAGCCAGAGTAAATACGTTTATACTCCACGCATCTCTTTCTCTCTTTTTTACCTTCTCCATCTATCTGTCTTCCTCCTGTGCTCACTTACTTCGACAACAGTGCGTTCCGACGGAATTCGACGAATCTTATCAATCTAATACATTTCATATTTTATGATTTCTTCTTGGGAGCGTGCCAGTCTTTATTCATATTTGACTCCACCTTGCGTTTTACGTCGGTTCTATGAATGCAGGTGTACAAGCTGTCCCATGTAACGCGAGTCACTATTTTTTGACTATTTAATGCCATGTAATAGAAAATGTTTTAAACAACATTTTAATAGGGATTAAAAAATTCCGAAAATATGTATGTTTCCAAACGGTGTCTCACCCAATTTTGACACCTTGATTTTGATGTTTCACAAGAGACTTGACCGGTATCGAGGGGGGCATATTTCGATGTTACTAGTTTCTTCGTGAGTGGACGCATAAAAGGTGATATAAAGATGATCTTCATTTTTTTTTCTTAAATCGGATAAAGTATTTTGAATACATCAATGGATGCAGCTCGGCATTAGTTGTGAAAAGCGTATTCGCTTACTTGTGTAGAAAAGCTTAGGAGATATATTAATTTAAATTGTCGTAGGACACCATTACTGTCTGTTGTTTGTAGAAAAAAATTGTACAAAACAGGAACAAAATATAAATTTTATTGTCTCTGTAATGATTTGAATCAGTTCGAACGAGCAGATTGACATTTTTAAATTCTTTTAATCCGTCCGCTGAATTAACTTGCACTTTACTCGTTTTCGTTATGAATTCATAAAATCCAGTCTAGTCAACAGTTGCTCTTATCTAGCTTCGTAATTCCTTGAAATATTAATTACATTATGGCGTGGAAGAAAATCCCCTGGAGTAAATCGTAACGCGTATGTAGTGTACAAGAGAAAAAAATTCGTTTGTACAACATAGACTTGTCCGGCATTGTGTATGTAGTGTCGTATAGTATTGTCACGGCAGAATCCGAATGACGCATAAATAACGGGAATAACGGCGCGCACATTAAACGGGTAATACCTACTATACGCGGAGCCTCCAGTTCGATCCACGCGAATGAATCACTCGGGGTTGAAATCGAAGGGAAAAGAGATTGGTGCGGGTCGATGCACCTCCGTATGCACAAGTCCAGTTAACTACTTCCTCGCCAAGCGTTGCGCAAGTTTCACTGATAGGCCATGAAAATACACTGTCGGGGTCCGAATAACTTTGTAGACGGCGATTACTATCTCGAACGAATGTCACGGTCTCGCAAGTGTAGCGATTATATCCTAATAATAGGGAAATTTAGAAAAAGCGTGTAGAACGGTCATTAAGAAGATTGCTGACGAAGGAAAGTCACCGAAGAGTGATACGCTTCGCCGATGTACACTATTGTACACGAAATACTTGAACGAAAGGAAGAAAGAAACTTGGACGAGATAGAATCGGTGGTTACTGTAGGATCGAAGCTAGCACTAGGCACGCAATCATGTTTGAGACTCGAGAGCTATCAGACGGCCAATAAATAGGACGATAGGTTTCGTCGCATCAGCAACACGGGCAATTGCATCCAGGTGGTCGTACTGTTATGACGTAATAATCCAAAGCAAGCTACCCCTAATTCACAGGCAAACCCGTGGCGCAGCTCACGGGAACGTAGTGCCTCATGAGTGGCCGTAGTACGTCCTACTAGTCCGGCAGCTTCATGCGTGCGAATGTGTGCACGCACTGCACGTGTATCCTACGGTGCACGGCACGCAGCCCGGTGAGGTTCAACGGGTTGATGATGCGTCTCGACACACCTGACGCCCGTTAACGTCCACTAGACGCGTCTAGATATCCGATTCTACCTGAACCCGACTACTGATTCGTATTTAAGCATATGTGGCAGCGACTTAATTACACGTGATCAGATAGCAGTAATTATTACGTTTCGATCGAGAGCTAAAAATTACGATGGCTAATTGTCCGGCGCAAGTCGGAACATGTGGGAAGCACAGCGAGGACCATATCGGGACACTAAAATCAGAAAAATAACTGCACATTCACATACAGTGAGGAGCAAAATTGTACAAATTAAAACATTTGCAAATAATCACTGTTTATGTGTTCATTCTAACAGGACCACAAAAAAAGAGTACACGATCTTATATTAATCTGAACTTAAGGGACGATTAATATTTTAATTCTCTCACATTTAATTTATTAGTTACAGTGTTTTATTCCTACTATATTTTACGACAAACCCGTAAAAGTCCGTAAAAGATAAACGCAGACAAAAGTTCATGGGTTAACGCTATCTGTACATCGTCGACTTTTGGAGCACTAATTGATCAGGTCTGACCTAACCTAACCTAAACCTATTCTAATTTTAAGTGTTTCTATCCTTATGTACGAAGCTGAACGTCATACTGAAAGGATTAAACAGATTCTGCCCGTAAATGAGAAAAGATAAAGTCAATGTAAAACTCTTAGCTCGAGCAGAAGAATGTCAGTACAACGTAATTGTCTTGGAAGTCTATTAACAAAACTACCCAGACCGCTGAATTGTGACCAGCGAAACGAATTCGAATATTGTGAGTAATAAATCATCGTGCGACCTATAACCTCCGGGTACGTTCTTTGTTACAAGAGACGGTGATCATTGCATCTTTTTTTCTCGCGCCAGATACGCGTTTTAGAACGCAGTCAGCGCAACGGCGCGGCGCGACGCGGCACTCGTGCGGGACCATGATCTCGCACTATCGTGATCGAATCAATCGATCGGATTGCATCGACGGGAGCCTGGAAAAACTGTTGGCTGTGGACAATCAATACTATCGCTTAGCAATCCACAGCAAGGTATACATATACCAACTTTCTATTTCCCTAACGAGTGGACACGCACACCTGTACGCGGCTATCAACTATCAACCACCTTCCGGGCACGCGTACAATGCATCGCGCGTCGCGTCGTTACTTAACACGTCAGGGCCGTATCGATATCAGCAACTGTAAGTGTGCAGAAACAAACACACAAAGGAAACATTATGAGAACAAACAGTCATTAAGCTGCAGTATAAACGACACTTAATCTAGATCAACGCATGCTTTTTTTTTAAAACCTTCCAAGACCATTGAGAAAACTGAAACATCTGTATATTATGAATTATAATCTATACCAGTGGAAGGATCAAAAATATTTAGAATATCAACACAGTTCTAATGGCTTAATGAACTCCCTAAAAAGCGAAATAAATTTAATACTTATTTGGCTTTTACGTCTTGCAATTAATACAAACATTTTTGCTTTGCATAAAGATACACTTATAACATAATGCACTAGTATAACACAATATAAAACCATAGAAATCGGTAAACATTCATATTGTGTATAAACATTTTTTTAGCGTTCTAATTGAAGTATCTCGGAAAATAATAATCTTTTGATATGAAATAACCGAATACTTTTTTGTAGATCATATCGAGCTGCATCGTTTAGAGCATTGAAAAATATTCAATTCCTTTAAAAAACGCACATATTACTTTCATGTTATCTCTGCGCGTCTGTTTATACAGAAATTATTTACACCAGATTATGCCTCCCTCAGAACCATTCATGTTTTCTCTAAACTGTTTTATTATACGACAACGGATCTTTATACAAAGTCAATTTTTTTACCTCTATTGCAACTAACTGCAGTAGAACAAGAATATATTTGGAAATTCATTTATTTTCTGGAAATGATATAATGATATTTTAAAATCCTTTAATGTTTTTAAATGTTTGAAATTTCACCTACTCACTTTTTTGTCATAAATGCATAAAATCCGCTGTTGTGCGGATGTAAATTGTCATTTAAAGATTAAAAGCGGTCACCCTGTATTATAGTAGTAATGTGGTGGAGTGAGCAGCTCTTATGACTTCAGGTATCTTCTTTCGAAAAACAGGCATTACGTCGGCAATACGGAAATGGTGGATGCACCTGCAGCTCGTGTCATATTCGGAGGTATAGGGATGAAATAGTGCAACGTGTATCAAGGCCAGTGAACTTGCCACTTGAACCTAGAACGGCGTGGCGATGGCTGTGCGGTTTTTGTGGTTGCTCGGATTTTATAACGTTTCTGTGGCGTATTCCGTCCTCCCTCCCGTTACCCCGACCATTTATGTTGCTCTTATTAACAGTGGGGTAGCGCGCGTACTAGTCCACGGTAATCTTTAGACGGTAATGATAACTCGTCTTGATTTCCTGGTGCGGTCAGCGCGGCACGAGCCTTCGCGAATCGTTCGCGGTTAATGGACGAGACGCGAAACAAAGAAACATGGAACGAAGAGGACGACGACACGCCTTGGCCACCGGGCGAAATCTTCCGAGAACCGATTACGATTAACGTGGCCACGCGAAACTCGGAAGCTCGGAGCGTGAGGATCGAGCACCGATTACGCGATACCAGCTCCCGAGCTCGCCCATAATAATTATAATCGTCGGCAAGTAATAACTGGTGGCGAAGTCAAACAAGAAAACATCTGGGTTGGTGCGCATCGAATACCTGGAACCGGACATTGATTTTCTGCGTCAAAACGGCAGCCTCGCCTCGGTTCGATACTTCTTTTTTCACCGATAATTCGCAGTTCGTAAACGTGATACGCCTAATAAGTGTTAACGGGGTCATTTAATTCGATCAATTAAACGATCGGACGGGATGCGAATAGAATGTGTACGCTGCTTTTAATGGTGCTTTAACGCGAGAGCAGTGCACGATATGCAGCGTGGGTATGCACGCCTGAAAGATAGCTTGTAATGTACACGCGATAAAGGATAATGCATTCGCATAAACCTTGGAAATATAGAGAGAAATGATACGCGCGCAACGAGTCTGAGCACCACTTCGAATGCACTCGAGCATTCGAATATTTAGCAGAGGATTTCTCTCCTACGGCGATTCCTTCTCCAGTGCGCTTCATTTACCACGGCCGGAACGCCCCTTCCGAACGAAGAAAGAAAAAGAGAAGTTTTCATGGCTGGGGGCCCGGAGAAAATTTTCACGGAATCGTCAGACGCCTCATTTGATTCTGGCTCACGGTTTGACGCACCGTGCGATGCTGCGATCCGACAGCTCACGCGATTTAAACACCCACGATAAATTCGGATCTTGTCTACGGATCCGCCAACAGTTTTTTCTAAATGCGAAAACAGCTCATTCCATTGATTTTGTCGTGTTATTTATTTATACATGGCGGACCACGAAGCGCGATCGACTTAGATTATTCTACTCCTAATGGTTCGATCGGAAATTTTTTTTAGTTGAAATAACATGATTCGAGGACATCATTAAAGTCACCTTCAGCTTTTTATAAGTTAATTTTTTTACACCCATATTTTAGGAGATACTATACTATAAAATGAGTATTTATTCTCCCGCTCTAAAGGGACCTATTCATGATCAAGCATATTGCGCAACAATTATTGTGCAGCATGATGTCCATCCAAATCCATATTGTATTAATTAGCCAATCACTACCATTCACGGTCAGTAATGTTGCACAATAGACACTGTTGCGCAAAATGCTTGACCGTGAATGGGCCCCTTAAACCAAAGAAACATTTAAAAAATGTGGCGTTCACCAGTATCAATACACTTGTGTAAACGGTGAAGAAATTATTTTTTGTTATAAAAAAATATTTGTTATGATGCTTACCGAATTTGTCTCATTATTTCCTAAAAAATAGGTGTACAAAAATTGTAGGTTTGCTTACGAAAAACTGAAGGTGACCTTGTACCAAACAAGTGTACCAATGGTTGTAACCATTTTCAAGCTCTTCTTGAATCATGTTAGCTAAATAAACAGACCGATCTAAGCAGAGCACGCTTCGTGATCCACCCTATATAGTAGTATTTCTTAATCAAAACTCAAAACGGTTCGTAAAATGTTCACTCTGAAATCAGATATTTCGATTGCAAAGTTTGCATTGTATTATAAATTCAAACTGCCTATCTAGGCGTCCGAGTATCTACTCGGAAATGAAATGCATCCGCGTAACGCGTATTTCACGAACGACAAAAGAATGTCTATCCAGGAGAGCTTGATGTACGAGTGGCTCACTCGCGGGAAGCAGAACATATTTGACTCTCTCCTCCCAGAAAATCGTTCCTCTCGTCAACGAGCCAACAAAGCGCACCTTATTACGATCGCGAAATGGAAACGCGTATTCAGAGGGAAAATAGACTCACGAGAGAAATAATCGGTAATACCCGTCGGTTAAGAAGTCCGTAGTGCTGAATAAGGGGTTGCTCCGGCTCAAAAGGATCGGAACCCGAATCCTACAGAGCAACGAAATATACATATACATAGGTATATATATATATATCAGCGGCGTTCTTTTCGCGATATAAAAGACTGTAAAACCCTTCTTTCGGCGTATTCTCCCTACTCTGCATTGGCCACCCCTACGGCGGCTGACTGATCTTTTGCCCAAAGCGTCGTCGATGCTATGGCGTAATTAACGATTACGAAGTATTTCGTAGAGATGATTATCAGTCTGTGCCGGATCCAGCAGCGTTCTCACTCCATAACATCCGGCACTTTGATGTCCCGACCGTCTCTTGTTTTCTGCTCCATTGTACCGACTCTTACAACCACCAGCATCACGGGGCGGGTGCCTTCGCCATGTTTTCCATATCTGTGTGCACACACCGACCCACCCACACAAGCCAGGGAATCGTAGCCACGAAACGGCGCAGCTCCGCATCAAAAACCCACGTCGATGAAGCGCGGAATTGCGGGCTCCATTCTACCGGCATTGTCGAGAGCACGACGTTTTAATTGGCGATCCCCGATGAAGCACACTCCTCCACGTCGAAAATGAACCATCACCGTGATACGCACGTTTTCACCGACGATAAAGATATATTCCACGTAGTTAACCCTCCGGTGCCCGTTTACGGTTGACGATGCACTCGAGGGTTATCCAATATCTTCCGTGGAATTACGTGCACTCTCCGGCATTTAGCAAGACAAGATTGCGAGGAGTGCCAGTGGTACTAGGTATCGCAGCGCTTAATACCCCTTCGGCTAGTGCTTTTAAGCGACACGATAAGTTTTCCGTCGTGTCGCTAATACAACGTGCCCTCGCGCGTCTATGACAGACTGCAAATAACGTGTACCGAGTTCTTTTCGCCAGCGAACCAGCCGCGCCGTCGTCTGCCCACTTCCGTTTACCGGTGGACAACCGCTACACTGTGGTAAGACCTCGACTGTCTTCTACCTTGAAATAGCGTACCGAGGGAGTTACACGCAATTTCAATCACATTTTTACTGGAAAATCGCAGGACGTCGATTAATCGGAGCTCGCTTCCCGCGACAAACATCACACCCTGCGAGATGATCGCGTCCTCCAAGACAGATGATCGGCGGTATAGGGAATATTCATACTTGAGTTATCGCCTCTTTGCGCTGTCTAATGGAATACTGGAGTACAAATTTAGATAGAGGATCAAAGTATTTTAAAACAGATAGACGCATATCACTACAGACGAATAGACATACACACTCGTGGACTGCAGATTCTCATTTACAGTGCTGTGCCAAAGGCTTGAGCCGCTTTCCACCAAAAATGTATATCTCTGTCTGTTAAAGAACGCACACACACTTATACCGAGCATACAGGCTGTCCCAAAAATGTTGTAGGGACGACCGGGGCTTTATGTTCCCATTTTGATGAAACATATAAAATGACATAGAAATAGTAATTTATTGTTAACTTTATTATATTTCAAAATTCTAACCTTAAAATTAAAATATTGTAATAGATTTTTGATATTTTCTCATTTATTTTTCGTTGAGCGAAGCGAAACTTTTTGCCCCGTTGTGGGGCAAGTTGTTTTTATACTGGGGCAAGTAGTTAGTGAAGGATAAAATTTGCTAATAATTAAAATGTTAACGAATTTTATTCGTCTGATACGTTATTAAGCTTTCGTTAAAAACACACGTTACAATACTGCAGATGCCACAAAAATGGACGACAGTGTGTCTTTGCCACATTTATAGCATAAAAAAACTGAAAACGATCGCGCATTCTTCTCCTATTTTATAAATAATGATCGGAACAACTTATCTCGCGAACTTTTAGCCCCGGTCTCCCCTACTTCCTTTCTTTTTGAAATTATTGACGCATTACCTGGAAAAGTAATGTTTCTAACGTCTCAAAAAAATCATGTGGTCAGACCCACTTGTAAAAAAGTTATTAATTTTTCAAAGGTGTACGAATAATTTGTATACCTACGGAATAAGAAATATCTATAAAGAAACATTAATTAACAAAATTAATATGAAAATTTTGTTGAATTTGTTTTAGATCACAAGAGGTGAAGCACCATATGGTGATTGTTTCATTGTTATCGTTTACGATGTAACTTCGTTTTTACAGATTAATGAATGGTTTTATTATGGGGAAGAGAAATAGAAGCAGCCGTTCGATGCAAGAAATTCAAAGCAAACCGGAACAGGATAGGCCGTCCGAGAGTACTAACGAAGTTAATGACGTGTCAGAATCATAATGGCATATCATCGTGTGAAGACAAGGTACATAAAGCATATGTTTTAAAGCTCCGCGTAATCGACCATCAAAGTAGACGCTCGGTCGCGGCCGTCGGGATACAATGGCGGGAACGAGAAGCCATTAAAGAGGCGCGATTAAATTTAATTATCAAATTTTACGATTATTTGGGGCGCGACCGAACCGAATGCGCCAGCTTTCGTGAGACCGCCCGAAACGCTGCAAAAAATACCGAGAGGGTTCCGCTGCGCAAAAAGCGAATTAGAATTTTCGCCGGTAGCAGTAAAACCGCTAATAAAACTATAAAAACCTGTCGGAAGGTACCGGTCACATTGTCCGCCGTTAACAATACGTAACAACACTATAAATCTACCGATCTTACCGTTTCCCATAAATGGTATTAATATGTCCTTTCATCCGGGAGCGCGATTGTCGTTTCGAGCAACTCGAATTCGCGGGACCAAAAAAAAATATTATATACAGTCGGCGAATCGTAAAAGCGAACACCTTGAGCAATGAATTAACTGAAGGAAACGTTAGACTTTTCACGGTGCATTTAATCTGAGCACAGATAAATTGTAAGTCGCGTTAGCTAAAGCGCAACGATTAAACGGGAGTAGTGGCTGTCGATCGGCGAGGCGGAAGGGACGATGGGGAGGGGGCGGAGCGGGCGGAGAGGGGTGCCTTTAGACCGTTTTCCACGAGCGTAATCGTTTTTATCATCGGGCCTCGACCGCCTTCGCTTTTATGCTGCTCATCAAAAGGCGTGCCAGTCGAACTCGTAGCTTGTCTCTCTCGCGTGGCCTTTGTTTCCAATCCTGCACGTGGGTCAACGTTCAAAATGTCCCGCATAAACCGAAGGCTTAATAAAGCCTGGAATCCGGACTATTCCGTACGCAGTCGACATTCCGTATTGGATGAGCGACCGTTTACAACCTTTCGACGGTCCTACCAGTCTCATTTCACCAGCGAACCGAAAAGGTCGTGGCAGCGAGTGAGATAACCAGGAAAAAAAACGTACGAGATACGCGCGATTCGATGAAATGTAAAAGAAAAAAGAAGAAACAAGCTTAACGTACGCTTTAATGATAGGCTAGCAAGAACCGAGGGCCCTGTTTGCTGCGCTAACTCTCTTTTGGCAATAAAGCCCCGGCTGGCTTTATTGACCGGAAGACTAGGCTGCCGAACGATTTGGACAGTCGGACATTCGACCGACGAATTTCCGGTTTATAAGCGAGGCTGGAGAGTCGTAACGCCACGCCGTTAACGATTAACGATTCATTTAGGAACGTTTAGTACGACGAACGAGGGTTCGGAACGTTCCGCCGCGTCGTCGGCCAGTCTCGCTTGCTCGCTACGATAAGAGACGTTTCTTCGTAATGGCGAGTTTGAATATGCTTACAGGCCTGTGCAAATTGCGGAACGTGGCCGGGCAAAATGCGCTGGCTACACGTAAAACCGTGCACGAGGACCTTACGTTCTCATCCACGTATTAACACGTATGCTCCTCGACCATATATATGAAGAACATTGCATTTATTACAAAAAACGGTACATATAATGTAAAACGGCCGACATAAAAAAAATTTAAGAACAACAAGGCATTAGTCTTAGCTTAATAAAGTCATTAAAAGAAGAAAGCAAGTTTTATGAACTACAAAGAAATTCTAATCACTGTTACCGTAAAATAAATCGCAGTGCAATGGCTTAAGGTGGTAATTGAATAGCTGAAACGTATTCTCCTTTGTGATAGTGTTTAGAATAATTTACAGAGTTCTGTCCTACAGATTTGGTGAACAATCACTTCCTTTGCTTTTTTATTCTGAGAGATAACCGTCAGGAAATTAGGTTCCATTATGAACGAACCTGTAGGGGAGCACACCACTGACGTAATTCACGTCATTCCGAAGTTAGTGCCGCGTTAAAGTTACTGAAACGCGTCAAGAACAGAACAGAAGACAATTCTGTCGTCTCGTTAACGTCATCGCTTCGGGTCGTATAACCTGCTCTACTACGAAATTAAAGCACGAATCGATTAACCGAGGGGACCCTGAAATTATTACATTAAAGCGGCTATACCAAGTAAACGAAATAGAACCAATAAACCGTACCGATGTGTTCCATTACGCGCTGGAATAATCAGGAAATAAACACATCGATTAGGGATCAGCAATTGGACAATTTCACTCATTCACAATATACATCGTAACTCACGAAAGTGTTCGAACGCCCCTATCAAACAGTATAACTTTTTCAAAATCGGACCAAACATATCAACGTTCTTTTAGAAACTAGAAGCATTGGTTTACTACAATAAATGACGTGTAAAAGATTTTGAAATGCAATTGGTAGGTTAGATGAACAAATAAAAAAGGCACTTTTTAAGGTTCTTCTATTTGAGCTCGTAATAAATAATTTTGCGAGAATTTTTCACCCAATCCTAATCCAAAGTTTCTCAACCTGTGAGCTCGAGAAGCTCCTCCCCTTTGAGACTGCTAGGATTAACGCGATGCAGGTATGCGAATAGTAAGTATTATAGACTATGGACCACATTAAAATAAAGTCCCTCTACAACGTTGGAGTAGCTTAATAAAAATGCACAGTTCGTTAACGAGGAAAACGTAATTGTAACAAAGCGGGCGCAATGTCGCGACGATTTTCGCTATACATAAATACCGAAACCGATTAGCAGCATCCGCGAACATTTTCGCGGGCATCGTGCTGCGAGCGGCTGTTAATATCGACTAAAAGCAGACGCGTCACTTCAGTCCATTTCTGAGACGCGATACGAACCTGTCACAGCATTCCAAGAACGATACGACATCCTTGCCCGAGGAACTAAAACGGTTCGCTGGTAGCTGAAATTGCGTGCATTTAGTATCCGTTATTTTTTCGGTATCATGCATTCGCATACCGTGAACGTATGAATACTTAATGCAACCGAGGCTAAAGGAAAGACCATGGCGAGCTACTGATCATATCACCGGTCGCGTAACAGCCATGGCAGGCGGTCTTTTAAACTGCGACGATGGCGGCCATCAGCGGGACCGAACCTTTTTCTCTCGCCGTTAATCCAGAGCTGCGTACTGACGTTTATACGAGCACATTATCGCGGCTAGGCCGCTCACGGTTCCTCTTAACACCTTTCATAGTTGGCATGCTGTTGCTCTTAAAGCGATTTCGAGTAAGTACTTTGTGTAACTGCACTCGCAACAGGATATAAACGGGCAGCAGATATCAACCCGTTGCAACCTTGCTCGAGCGTCGCGTCGTCGCTTCCTCGCTAGTTGCACGCCTTTTTCCATCACGAACCATTTACCGGTTTCTTCGGCCGCGGAACAGACCAATAATCCTCTTATTCCCTTCGACCCGAATTAATATTAAATATTATAAACATACAATGTTGCACGGTAACGTCGACACATCAACACATGGATCCTTGTAAGCTGCGGTTGCTTTTTTCGCCTCGCGAAGAATGTATACCGTATACTCCGCCCTGACGGAATGAACCAGGATTGAAGCCACCGGAGGCTTTACGAAGTATACATTACTGGTAAACGCGATTGAAAACTCGTTCTTTAATCCTTGTTGCAAGGATGCCTCCTTCAAGTGTAAATGTCTACAAATTCCTTCATTATCGGTATCATCGGCTGGCCGAAGATTCATGAATATTGCTTTTTATATGTACATCATTCCTGGTCATTTTCTGAAATTACTAAATTCCTCTTTCGGTTAAAATTCACCCTACGTACATACATATATGTATTGTGTTAACCTATTACAATATCCAATCAATACGGGGCCGGCTGGCTGGTTTCTCGATGTTGATTGAGATGCAGCAGTACAAATTCTTGATTACTAAACTGTTGATATAGTTATTTCTCACCGAGTTTCCATATACAGACTATTAAGGGATGAAATTAATTTTTATTTAACTACAACTTCCCACAATCGACGCAGAAATATTTATTTCGCATAAAGATCCGAAGTCTCTAATTAATTATCACTAGACTGCGGATCTTTATGCATTTATAGCAAAATTGAATAGATGAAATTCAAAATTGCTGGACTATTTGAAAAACTGAAGTCGTCAATATATAATTTCTCCTCTATTAAAATTATTAAGGGAAGAAATAAAAATTCAATTTGCTTTCTATTTGTTTCAATCGATACAGATAATTTTTATTTTGCGTAAAGATCCGCAGCTAATTATCAACCATGCTAATGAATAATTTCCTAGTGCTACATATTCTCGATTTTTAACCTCGAATTTTCAAACTTAAGGTCAATTTTGTGGCAAGTTATTTATGTCAATATACACGAAACTGAGGGTGAAGATTCAAGTTATGATGGTCACGACATATCATTTTGTGTCATCTTGTACATAATACCAATAATCGCTAAAATTTTTCATTATTTTAGGGTGGTGTAATACGTATTCGACCGGTTGACATGTCCACAGGTTAGAGGGTTTAATAATTCTTCGCATCTGTACCTTTGAAATGATGAATTAGTATTGTTTGCGTGCTTCTCTCTGTTCGGAATCTGGCAAAGAGCGCGCAGCTAAAGGTACGACGAGACTTCCGCTTTCTAGAAAACGGAGACGCTATAATGATGTGTAGCCCTCTGGCTTTGTGCACGATCACAGAGAAAAAATTAGCTTTTTGAAATAATCCACGTGTGTTATTGGCTAAAAAGGGTCGTTTCATGTATACCGGCGCATTGTTTGCGTCGTACCACGCAGCATTGCTTTCATGCCGATACTTCAAAGTGGCATGCAACCGACGTTCGGGGAGGACTGTACGTTGCAAAAATTACACAAACCGGAATCGGATCGTCGTCATCTTCGAAACTTTCTGTTGCAGTTCACCAATCGCAACGTTCGACGAGTCTTCATATATTTTTATGTAACTAATTTATGGAGACAGTCCAATTGGTTAATTTGTAAGATGCAGAGATTATTTATTTACAATTAAAAATGAAATGTATAATTAACGCATTTTGTTAATATTATTCTTTTTTGCATATCGCTAAATAGTAATAAAGCCGCATTATCACCGATACGTTGTTGGGAGTCCGTTATACATCGCTTTCGTTCGAAAATAAAAGTCGACAAGTAGCTTTGCTTCGTCATATACCGAATAATGATCAAAAATCAAATTATACCCTACAATTACGGCAATTTGAAATGTTTGGATCTGTGGCAGAATGTTGGACTATATTTAATGGGATGAAAAATATATCTAATGGAATATATGTATTACTAAAATAATTGTATTGTACGATTATCTACTATCCCATATTTTAAAATTGCATTTGTTGGGCGTAACTATGATGATTATAATATTTTAATTTTTCAATGTAATAAAGTTACGTGCGAGCTGTACGAAGGGACGAAATCCTTGCAAAGAAATGGCGTTTACTCGGTTCTTTCGTTTTAATTCCTGTTCGGTCTGTGTACCCATATTTTTTTTCTACAAGTACAACGGCGGAACGCGGAACTCTGTGATGTACATGTACTTGCCGAAGCAGTCTGAGCACCCAGGACGAAATGCGCAAGATAAAGTGTACTGCCGATTGCATCCGCCACGCCGCGCCGACAGGAACACTAATCACGGGGCCCGGTGTCTTTTAAGATTATTAAAATCGTCAGAGCTTCAAAGTCCTCAAAGGGTTAATTACCCTACGGGATATTTATGGCTGGGTTACTCTCTTCTCCCGCTCGCCAGGGAGCAGAGGCAAATAAAGGAGCACGCGGACAGAGAAGAGGTACGCGCGGCGAACAGCCGCGGAAAGAGCCTTTCTCTTCGTGTGTCATTGTCAGAGCTTGTGGATAGATTGCTCAAACAGTAATTGATTTCCTACGTCGTGTTGAATAATTATACGTTCGATATTAAACATTTTTCAAATTGTTAAATAATAAAAGGCACTTCATCCGCGAGGACTCTTTCATCGAAGTTACTCGAGTGTTTACAAATATACTGTGGTGCACGACTTAAAAACCATCACTTAATTTTTCAAAAGTTTTGAACGTGTATAATGATTTCTAAATAGCGTGAAAAGAGTTAAAAAGGAATGACATGTAATGAAAAGACAAGATGATAATAAATAATGAAATAAAGTGAAATTGTAAATTTATAGAATAAAGATGTAATAGGAATCTTAATCTTGCTTCTAACTAGTTTTCTCAATATTTCTTCATTTCAGGGTTCAACAATAGCTTCGTGATACGTTTGCGAACCACCGGTTATTTACAAAATTACACCGTAGCATAATTCCCCAAAATATTTCAAATAATTTTGGTACGAGGAACATGCGCTAGTCATTTCAATAAATTGATATTAAAAATTTCAACTTCGCTGCGTTTGCAAGCAAGAAGGTATGTGTACGTGTATACTTAAAACCTATTGAGTATGTTGGAAAATACTATACAATATACACATGGGAAAAGGATGACTGGTGTGGGCGTTCAATAAAACAACTATTGATGGTGAAGCTGTCCATCAAAGAGTGCGATTTATTAAAAACTCAAAGCCTTTGACACTGCGAGCGTCACTTGCCAGCGTGTTCGCTACCTCGTGTTCGCTACCTGCACCATTAGGTGCTCTGAATACAGTGCTGCCAGATGGGTACCAAACGGTACCCAAAATCTCGAAAATACTCTCCTCCTTTTCCCCTTCCACTATCCTATTCCATCACCATCTAACGTCCCCCACACTAAGCCGTAGACACGCTGCGCGTGCACATATTACTCTGGTCATCAGAGAGGGGGTACATCATATCACCATGATTCCCCTCATCTGGCAGCACTGTTTGAGTATTCCCCTGGAAGGATACGTGTCGCGCTATTGGCCACACGCTGCCCATCTCGACGTTTCTATATTCGATATTTCTTACAGCTAATTGTAAAACCCTTGTGGCGATGTGTATACGCAAAATATTGCGTTTCTAAGCGTATAATGTCAAAATTTACACCTGTGCTATCTTCTTGTGTGGAAATGTAGGTATTAGCCGAACTGTTCTAGTACACACCGCATGTTCACATGTCAAGCGGTGCTACAAAGTTGAATCGTGTGTCAATTTTCGATAACTGGTATCGTCTTGCATCTTTGTGAATAGCCCCAAATAAAAAGATATTTACAAAGGGTGATAGTGTAAAAAGTGTGTAGGATAAAAGTCACAACGAGACGTTGTTCGTTTGACGCGATAACTCAGTGGGTCGAATATGATTAGGAGACGTTGACGCTCGTAGCTATCAGTGTTTACAAACAAATTGAACGACCGACTTTCGACTATAAAGCCCTTCGTTCATTCTCCTGGGATTGTAGCAGTTTTTTGTAGCGGTCCGATTGCCTTGCGATGACCTAACCAACACGTCGATTTCAGACTCTTTCTCAAGAGAACTATCTCGTGCTGTTGACCGCGGGATGAATGCCTACAGAAAAGTAGAACGAAGAAGAAGAAACGGGATAGAATTCGTTGAAAAAAATTAAAGATCACTTTAAAAAATAACTTCCCTATAAATCGGGAAGTTAATAAACTTTGTTAACATTAACTGCGCATAATGCTATGTATTGTACACACATATAGATACATATATTATATATTTTGCATACTACTCGTGTATCTAATGCGTAATTTTAGGTTTACTTGCTACAGCTACGGTGAACATACACGTTTCATTTTCTGAACCACCTCGGTTCCATATTGGTTCAAATACTTGACTGTACCAGAGCGTAAGCCTATACCTATCACAACTTTGAATTCTCAGGCCTTCGAAATTTGTAATTTTAAGAGAAAAAATAGATGTGCTATCCTTTTGTCTCAGAGTGTAAGCGTAAGCAATTGTGGAATAAAGGTCGTTGCACACTACAGCGTATAGTAAATTGATGCCCTACCGTCGAACCTACAGACGTGCCTTGGCACATATCTGCTATGTTCTAGGCTGCAAGATACGTCAAGAAATTTAAATCAAAATATTTAAGGTCTAAAGCGTGCGCACGACATATTCGAGCGTTCAGGAACACGGTCCAGACCACATAATATGACTGTCCAACAAAATCATATTTTTATTATAGATTTATTCTAGAAGCTGATTTTTCGATTTTTCTCCATACAGCTACATTCCCGCGATTTTTCAAATACATCCGATGATCTGACAAAAACATGTTTCCAACAAAGGATGAGCAGTATTCACTTTTCTACAAATCTCGGTATAAGCAATTAAAATTAAATTTTTTTTAATAAAAAACTGAAGGTCACTTCAATTTTTAAAATTTTAACATATATTTTTTATTTCATAATATTTTAATTGGTATCGAGACGAATTCAACGACCTATAACAATATAACATTAAATCTTGCAATAACGGTGCAATAGAACGTTTTTTGGCCACAGAAAGTGCTGGTGCTGAGCTGGCGGAGCGGCGGTCTAGTGTGCAACGACCCTAAATGGGTGCCATCTAAGCAGCTGTGCGATTTCAGATCTTTTGAAGAAAAGACAAGTTCGACATATGTTAACCTAAATTAGAGGATAACGGACGTCCTCAACATGTGTTTAGAGAGTGACGAGTATACGCTCCAAAACACATGTGTTTAGCAAGGAATGCGTGTCTCGACTGTCGACTATATAATCACTTCCCTGTTTCATTATTGCTCAGGCATTTAACAACTTGATAAACGAGCAGTATCAGGTCTCGCTCTGTCAATAGGAGAATCTATGAGACTGTCTATTTTTATATTTCGTCTGTGCTACCGTATTCCCTCTTCGTAATCGCACTGCCACCATCTAAATTATAGTAACTTTACAGTTTTGCTGAAGACGAATTGCATTCGTCAAGAAACACGAACACAAGTGGAAATTCACGAGCAGCCGTCGCCCGAGTCTGTCGTGACGCTAAAAGTTTTGACTACTTAAAGTATCGAGTGCTCTCTGAAGTTCTCTAACAGTAAATGACGGAGTGTGATTACGTTAATGACATGAGCGAGTACGGCTGAACAATTGGATAGGTGCAGACTGGTACGACATCGATGGCACGCGATCTCAACATCAACTGTGCACCATATAAATATACTGACAGTGACTCGACTGACACAACTACTTTCGTACTTTTCGTCGAAGATTTCCTATTCCACGACCCCTTTCGTTTTTATGAGACGAAGTGTAGTCGAATCGAGCGATTCGATTTTATTACGGTGCCGTCAACCTGTAACGTGACCGCCGCGCCCCGCCGCGCCGCGCTGATTTATCCACGTCCACGGTGCAGTACGCCACCACATTGTGTGCACAATTCACGCTCGTTACATCGATGAAGTACCGTGGATGATGTGTGTATAAATCTGCAGTATGCAGTGTTAAGTGTTAAAGCGACTAATGGAATTGGGTCGTTGGACTTTCTCGTGTGAGGGCCGAAACAATTTTTGATCATCTCTGAAACCTACGTCCTGCCTTTCGGTAAGTATACACATTTAAATTCAAGGCGAGTAGGAGAATCGTGCTTGTTATCAGTATGACTAATAACAGCACTATCGTCATCCTCTCGATGGCAGTACTGCACAACTAATTCTAAGTGGTTTTGCTAGAGCACCTATTCTTATCTATTTTGTAATAAACTATCCCTTATACATAGTACGAATTCCTTTCCTACCATAGATTTGTACGGTTTTACAGTGTATTCACTTCATTTTGGTTATAACAATTGTGGTCCCTATAGCTTAAAATTATTGTTTAATTTGAAACATGATGCAATTCTTAGTAGAATGAACTAATTTTTCATTATTTCTGCAATGCCATAATGAAGATTCTATTTTTATGTATATCTAGGTGACATGCTATAAACATTACGTAATTAATTGTATTTTTGTTTAGATAGACATTAGCCAAAGATTTGTATAAAATTTACTTTGTGGACGCAAATAGGTGAGATTGAATTTATTTTAAACAAATACATCTTTTTACACAAAACGAACCCACCAGTTGAGCGGCTAATAATGAATGCGGTATCGTTATTTGTTATGGTTATTAATATATCATTATTATACATGTCAATTGAGCACTGATACAAGTCAAATTAAATCATTTCACTTAGCATCATGAAATGAATTAAATGCATAAAACACGCGATACGGCAGTGTCACAGAGAACATTTAATTTACCTGCGCGCAATCAAGTTTCGAGTTGATCATTAGTCAACGCTAAGAACAAGGGAGAGGTTGAATAATCACAGTATTATTCAAATCGACTTTCGCCTTTTAGAACTTCTGCAATTTTTCTTCCATTGCGCACGCTGGAAAAGTTCATTATCACTTTATGGTGAATTAGATTGGTAATGTGGAATTCGATACGGTTGCGCCTTAATAAAATGTAGATAAATCAAAATCGGCTAGATAGCAGCCTCTGATTACGTTTAAAAAATATGTGCGTCAGCAAGGTTATCTGCTGACATGTTTTTTACATAGTATAGTTTCTTAGGACTTATTAATAGTGTACGTTATCACATGCTTTTTAAAATTTTTCTACATTCCAATATTCGAACTCTAAAGGTTATTATTGCATAATATTTTAAAGTAGTATTAATATGTTTATTGAAATAGAATTTTGTTATTACGAAAGAAATTATGAAGGTCATAGATTTATAAATCCAAAAATCGCAGATATCGATTATTCTCAAAAATCGTTATATTAAGAAGATTTTGAACAGATTTTAATAAATCGAAAAAAAAAATATTTTATGTACATAACCACTAAAATAAACAGTAAAGCAATGGTTAACATTGTATAAAAATATTTTTTACTCTGTTTTTAGTTTTTTACTCTGTTCTTTCAAAATATACATAGAAGAATTAAGATTATAGTGTTACGTCAATGTATTAATATATGTATGTTTAAAAAATGCCAGTCTTTACCGAAAAAACATGGAAATCTAAATTTCTTAAAGATAGTTTCAATATTAAGGGGCGCCCTAAATCCAGCTAGGTTGGCCGAGCGGTCTAAGGCGCCAGATTTAAGCTCTGGTTCCCGTCTGGGAGCGTGGGTTCGAACCCCACACTTAGCAAAAACCTTTTTTTATTTTTGGTTCTTTTATGTCTAGATCAATGTTGTGCAACAAACATTGTGGTGCGTTTTGACACAAAAGCGACTAAGAATCCATAAAACTGGAACCATCCAACAAACTTGTTTGAAAATTGGTGAAAAGTATGTCACAGGTACGTCGCTTACGTGGGAAAGTAAATTTTCGGAAAAGTTGTTAAATATTAAGTACTACGGGCTAATATGTCATACTCAATGTTTGAAAGTTGTGACTTGATAACGGTTTACTGTGAATGTAGACCAAATGGATTACAGGCCCGATTGTTTTATGAAGAAAGGTATCCTGAGCGAAACACTTTCTCTAATCTGACGTTTACTAATATCGACAAGTTATTTATAAATACTGGAAGTGTAGGTGTAAGACGAAAGAATCCCATGACTACTGAAGACAATGTAATTAATATTTTAGCAGCTATAGCTGTCAACGTAGCGTAATATGAGTTCTGGCTCGACATAAATTCCACCGGTCTTACATATCGCTACATCAGGAATTACATAGACGTGATTTTCGAAATCGAGTTAATTTTTGTCAATGGGGACTGCATCAAAATCCTTCATTTTTTTCTAATGTCTTTGGAGCGGCCATCGGCACGTACCTACAATAAAATATTTGGCGTGCAAATGGTCGGGTCGGTTTACGAGACAAGCGACAATGAAGTTATTTTTGAGAAAACCGTTTTTAGCACGTACAATTTAAATGTTTTAGACAATGCATGTCTCATACGCGAGCCTCATGTATCTCGCGAGCCGGAAGGAAAATTTTGTTGGTAGATGTCTCTTTACAAAACCGCTATGATATGTGGTACCAACACAACGGCTGTCCTGCTCATTACGCACGAGTAACAAGAGAAATGTTGGATTCTAGGTATCCAAACCGATGGATTGGACGAGGTGGAACTGTTTCATGGCCAGCACGTTCGCTTGACTTAAATCCACTGACCTACTTTTTGTGGGGTCTGCTAAAAAAAACTGTGTACAAAAATGTTCCAACAACAGTTGAAGATGTGCATCAGCAAATCATCACAGCATGTACGAATATCACCTCGAATGTACTTGTCGAAGTATAACATTCCCTCAGAGCCCGTTTCCAGGCATGTATCCACGTAGACGGCCATCATTTCGAACATTTATAAAATACAGGTATTCTGCTTCCACATTTTAGTTTTATACGTTTTTCTGTCCGTGACCTTGAATGACCTCGAGTAATTATAGTCACTGAATTCGTAATGAAAAGGATCTTCGTTATAGATGTTTAAAAAAGAATGGTTCCATTAAAAAAAATAAAGGTGACATTGATATCTCTAAAAAAAATTACATAAACACAAAAATCTTTTTGGTATCGTATGAGCCCCATTTTACCATTCAACTTTGTCCTGAAGATATTTAATGTATCTTTGAATACAACAAAGATATCTGAGGTGACACGTCAGATGACTTACCCTGTATATGTATTCACTAGTTAATTCATCATTTGCGTATATTATCCCTTAACCTTTCAAATTATCTCATCTAATCTTACCTTATAACTGAACAACAGTGGTCTAAAATAGTAGTGCCGTCTGTGTATTCGTATTTACTTAAGAGAAGGTATATAGCACAGCATATATACTAAATTTAAACTTTTGCGTTCAACGAAGCTAGGTTGGCCGAGCGGTCTAAGGCGCCAGATTTAAGCTCTGGTTCCCGTCTGGGAGCGTGGGTTCGAACCCCACACTTAGCAAAGTCTTTGTTTTTCTTTTTTTTTTCTTATAAATCTTGTTCCAGGTGTTAGTTACATCTATCTATATTTATTGGCAATAAAATACACATTAAATCATATATGCTGTACTTATACAACCGCATACAAGTAAGCTAGGTTGGCCGAGCGGTCTAAGGCGCCAGATTTAAGTTCTGGTTCCCGTCTGGGAGCGTGGGTTCGAACCCCACACTTAGCAAAATCTTTTTACTTTTAAAATTCTTTAGCTATTCAATTTCATAGATGAATTTACACGTAACCACTTTAATGAATAATGCATGATTATGTATACATCGTCGCGCGAGAGCAATGTAAAAAGTTGGAACAGATACAACTTGAAGTTCAAGAATATTTCGAGTTTCAATAGAATCTATTTGAGCTACAATTAATTTCATTAACCTCTTTAATACGACAGCGATACGTATTTGTACGTCTAATTCTTTTAAATTAAAATTATTTCAAGTGAAAGGAAAATTAAAATCTGTTGGCAGATTATTTACTACAGGATCTCTCATCAATAAAAACATAAAATTTGTTGTATGGCAGCACTGATAATATTGTATTTTATTCTATTTAGTTGACAATCACAGTGTTTCTAATTATCCGCGGAATAACGTTAATATTTTATAAATAAAAATATCGCTATTTGTAAGATTAATTATATTTCATTAGAAATCACAAATGTACACACATATGTGTACAGTTATCGTTTCGAGTAGCATTTTCCTTTACAGTGTATTGAATTTTACGTATACAGGGTGTTTCACAAATACATGTAAATCAATACACTAAAACAAGTAAAAAATACTCATACGAATCTAATGCCTGATATATCTTAGTTTTCGAGTTATGGAGTTATTAACATCTTTTTGTAAATTTATTAATATTCCAATTTTTCTTACTTATTGAATTGCTGTCAACATAGAATGATTAAAAAATAATGAAATAAAATATTAAATAATCTTTTTCTCACTTTGAAAAGTTCGTCCTAGAAGAGGTTAATGACCCATGGCCTTTACATCATTAAAAAAAATGATATGTCAATATACTGTCTCAACTTATAGCATAACCTCGATTTTTTAGAACTTTCTCTGTACATCAGAAATAGTATTGTACAATTATCCACTGATGTTCTGGGATCTTCAAATGTCACTGAAAGGGAACAGTGAGTCCCGTGTAATTACAAGGAAAATGTTTTTGTTAACAAGTCATTAATTAAAAGAGTGGAAGCTGAATTCCCAATTACGAAGCATCTCAACGATGAGATAAATGGTTCTGGCTTTCGTCGTAGCTGGATTCGAAGTGACTTGGGGCCTGGTAACTGATGGCAGCGATAATAGAGCCGAGTATAAATGACTTGATGAATAGTCATAGACAATTAGGGAGGCCGAGATAAGCCAGCAAACTATGCGCCAGCAATTTTAGCCCGTTGATCCCGTTAGTGAGTAGCGAGAGCGCGTTCGCCTCGGTATATTTACATAACCTCGTGCGATCGAGTCATCGCAAACATCGTAATTACTAATACTTCCGTGGTTATACGAGTACCATGCGCGTTCTGTACAGCCAACGCGACAGAGACCTTACAATCGTGCCGAATCCCCTACGGGTATAAAAGCCTGGCAACTCGTTTATCGACATTTCCGAGTTTGACCAACAGTTTCGTTCGAATTGTCGTACCGGGAAGGAAAAGGAGCCGATTAAATCGGATTACCGACTCGGCAGAGGCGAAAGGACGAGGCCACCAGCAGCCCTTTTCCCAGAAGACCAGGACTTGACACCGTAAACGTGTCACAGGGGCCTCCTTCCCTATTTAGGAGAGACGCCCGTTGAAATGCTTGTCACAACAATTTCGCTAAAAAAGCGCAACTCCTGCGGCACAATAACCCGGGACACTTGTAATTTCATTCCGTCGCATCTGTTGTCATTCTCACGTTACCGCCACCAATATTTCGGCTTTCCTCGTTACGTGCATAGGTGTACGGAATAGTGACAGAGAGGGACATACACGACCGAGAGGTAGTCGCGTTGAAAAAAATATCAGACGCGCGTATTTCAAACAACCCTTGCGCGAACGTTGTACAATAGAGCGGGGCAAGTCCCCCTGCATCTGGGGGGTGCCATTCCTGTCGATACTGTGGTCGACGTATAAAAGGTCCGCTATGAAAGAAGAAGAGGGAGAGAAGAGAAGAATGGGGGGCAGCAGGATAGGTGTCCGAGAGTTGTTGAGGTAGTAGCATCATCTTTCTTGCACTTCTGACTTGTTCAAGTCTTTTTTCCAATGTTCTGATAAATATACTCAACCGTCGTGTACTTAAAAACGCATCTCAATAAAGGTACCAGCAGAATCTCACAAATTCACACGATTTGTTTTCTATTTTTTCCTCGAGCGCCTCCGGATCCGTGTCAAGGTAATTCAACTTGAACCACCGAGGCGTAAAAGTAAGAAAGAAATTGAAAACAAGTCTGGTGAAACTTCCCCGCAACGCGATCCGTCGCCCTTACCGAAGGTTCAACCGTTCCCGAAAGGGAAATCGTATTTATAATACTTACGCATTTCAAGCCTGACGTCCCGTGAAATCGCGTTACCGGGATTCGGAATATTAAATTCATCTCTGTCTTCCCAGGCTATCGCCTCGCGTTATCGTCACTACAATCGAACCCTAAAATACGGTCTCAACTGCCGCACCGCGGAACAACACTGTCCAAATGCGATTACCTATTTCTGTTCTCTGAAATGAGATTGTAGTCCACTGTATTTTAAAATAGAAAAATTATATTGCAAATTTCTTTCGCTCGCGAACCACAATGGTAAGCTCGTAAATAGCAAATTGTGTGTCAGTTACAAAGACTGCGGTTGACGCTGACAATTCCGAAATACAACGAAGGTGAGGCAAAAATTAATCAACCGAAAACCATAAATAACGATTCGCGGCGGCTCTGGCCTGCGCGCGGTCAGACAATGGATGACAAATTGCGCGAAAGCAAAACAAACTGAGGACTAGATTGAGCTCGGCCGGTCGATTCGGTGGCTTTGCCATTGTCATCAATATAGCTAGGGACATAATCTCTCTGTGGCGCGCGCGTCCAAGAAAAATGGACCTTTTCGCTGGTGTCCAGAATTCCTTTGAGCGGAATTTGTCCTGCGACTACCCCTGCGAGATAAAACGTCGACCGTTGCTGCTGGTCCTCCAGCAATAACCTCGCGAAGGTGCGGTCGCATCGTTCACCGAGTGTTTTCCTTGAAGGAAGCTGCCGTGAACGAACTTGATCTCTGTGCTAGGTTATCAGAAGGTACATAAACATCAACAAGAGGTGGCACGCGGGTGAGCGGGGCAGTGTGCGGGGGTGGATGTTCCGAGGGGAGAGTCGCTTTGTGTAGAAGGGAAGATCGGATCGGGGCCGCGTTAAAAAAGAAGAAAGAATAGTCTTAAAAAGAGGACGGCATGGCAATCGTAAATGTTTAATATCGTGATTAAAGGCGCTGGCGCCTCTCATTATTATTTCAGTCTGGAGGACATTTCACCCAGTCTTCTACTCCCTCCTCCGCGTCACCGCGTTTCTTTTCAATTCTCACTTTCCTTCGTCGGCTTAAAAATCCTCCGTGAAAATTAGCCGCCTAAATATTTAAAGCTCCCCTTCCGCCTTCTCCTCCACCCCCCTCCCTCCTTTCGACAACAGTGCTCGCAGAATTGAGGAAAAGAGGAAGAGAAGAGAGAGAGAGAGAGAGAGAGAGAGAAAGCAATAG
Source organism: Lasioglossum morio (assembly GCA_916610235.2). NCBI lineage: Eukaryota > Metazoa > Arthropoda > Insecta > Hymenoptera > Halictidae > Lasioglossum > Lasioglossum morio. The sequence goes on from OU744327.1 coordinate 10,381,688, forward strand.
GAAAAATAGAAAAGAGGAAACAGTGAAAAACAAGAAAAAGAGGCGCGAGTACAAAAACCGTCTGCGGGCCGCGTTATTGTCCCGGGCATGGAGACAGGCGTGATCTCTTCCATCTGATGGATTTCTGCTGCAGTCACCTCTAACCACCTTGCTCGTCACTTCCCGTTGCGCTTCGTGCCATTGGACACCAGACTGACTTTTTGTTTTAAATCCTTTTCCTCTCTCGTCCTCGGCATTCAGCTCGTTCCTGGTTGTTCCCTGGTACCCTCCGCCTGAACGAACAGTGCTGTGCGCGTACCTGGGGCGGGTGCGAGCATCGAATTAACGCGTAATTTCTTCGAGAAGACTTATCACGCGAAGTGAAGCCCGACGTGACGGGAATACCTCCCAGCCCCGGAGAAACGAATTTATGGAACGTCGACGAGGCATTTCTCTATTGTCTACTCCCCCGTGGCAGACACCTCCGCGCATCGAGTAGCTTGTCCGCCGCCGAGGGAGGACGGAACCGACCGGGTTCAATTGGACATTTAAATTCAGCCGGAAGTGTCGATGTTCCAACGCGAAAAGAAATCCAGCCAGCGTCACCCCGACACAACGCATGGCGACGCGACGCTTGGACACTCTGCGTTCGCCAAAGGATATTCGTAAATAAAATTTTCGCGAGGGTGACAAAATGGTCATACGCTCCACTGCTGACCCTATCCGGGTCAAAACTCGATATCTATGTGACGAGATTCTTTTTTATGTTGTTTTCACGTAGTTACGCTGCGTTCGGGGACAGAATAACATAGATATGGGATTGCCGGACAGAATATTATAACGGTTCACTGACAGGGGATCCGAGACGTCTATGGTGTTTTTCCTTTGGAGTGAGAGCAACCCAACTGCTTTAGCCGGCTCTATTAGATTTCAAAGTGTATCCCCAATTCGCAAACCGAACTCGGTGCCTTTGACCTCTAATTTTCTCGAAATTCCTCTTCAAAGCTGAACATTCCGCTAAAATATCGCTAGAAATGGGGTTAAGTTCAATATGTACTCTCGAATCCGAATTAATTTCACGAGTTTCGAATACTACCCGGATGCAGTAATGTTCTATAGCAATTATACCTAACTGAAATGTATGCAATGCGTGCAAGCCGGCTTCGAAAGTGTATGTATCCCTGTACGCATGGGGGTCACTAAAATTTCGAAATCGGTGGATTCTACAGGTTTCAAGAGATGCACTCTATTGTTAATGCACTCTTCCTTTTCATTCCGGTCATGAAGATCCCATGAAGCAGAATTAGCACGAGTGACTCGCAATGGTTCATTTGTAATTTGAAACTGTATGAATACTGGTTAAAACTATAATCAATTTGGCTTTGTCCGTTTTCTTTTTGAGCTGGTTTATATTTGTAGTGGCAAGAACAGTGTCACTTTAGAATTGACGAAGGAATCCATAATAATAGTTGTATTGAGCCTAATCGCATTGACATCTAAAAATATTCTTCTGAAAAGTTAAAGATATCTGTACTATATCGATGGAATTTTTATAATTTGCTTAAAATCGTTATTGTGTGAATACGGCATTTTTTAGTTATGTCACTATTCATGTCGGGGTTGCGATATATGTAGTAGTCCGAGACTACGTAATTGTATTGTATGGACGATGAAGATTGCCACATTTTTTCGTTTTTCAAGATGTACGTGTGCAAATGCCAAACATCTTTTACGTAACGCGATCGGGCGCGATGGCTGACTTTGCATAGGAAATAATAAGAGTTGTCTTGTCGCGGGAACAATGGAAAAGAACGCGCGACGGTGAACCGTATCTTTTTTCACGATCGACTGTCTTTCCCTCGTTCCGTGGCGACTGCAACATTAAACGGTCACGTTTACCTCCGATCAATCAAGGTCTTTATCCACAACGGCGCGTTTTTTGCAGCGCAGCAGCGTACAACTCATCGGCGTTCTATTACGTTAGGCCTGAGCTATGCCCCGGCCTACTGCGTCGTTTCCATCGTCGATGATTAATTCTCTCTCTCTTCGACCGCGACGGTGCGCGCATACCCTGCGGGGAGAAAGAACGAGCGCTGGGAGAGAGAAAAAAAGGAGCCTGTCACAGGATATTTTGCGCGATTATTCTCTTCGCGTTTTCGTTGCGAATAGAAACCGAGGTGTGTGTCTTTCTGACCGCGCGATGAGCACGGCAATTCAAATGATACCATCTTTCTCCCAGCCGACGACGACAACCTCGGGGCCGCTTTTCACTCCGATATACAGAACTTTTGCATATGACGAATCGGGGACTATTACCATTCAATCTCTCTGCTTCGCTTCGTTTGCATCCTATCATCTCCGCTGTGTGTTTCGTTTTCCATATACGGTCATGGCTATCGTTCAACAAAGTTGTGCATCATCGACTTTTATCGTAGTCCTTTCTTCTTTCCTCCCCCTCCAGGTTCTCTTTCTTTTTCATGTTTCTATAAACCTTTGTTTCGGGATACGGCGATGTGTCGGTATTGCGGTCACCGATCACAATGCACAGTACTCGTGCTTTTACATAGAAAACATACCTCCGCCTACCACCTGAATTACGTATAACGCTATGTCTGTGCAAAATAATAATTATAATTAAATTATCAAGCAGTCCTGTGTTCTCCGATTTGGATAAAATTTATATATGTTATGGATTTGGACATTTTGAACAACTTTTTCCTATACATGCATAATAAAATCGCGATCTAAGCGCGACGGAGGTGGTCGTTCTAAGTCTGTTCGCCTACCTCTTCCACTGCGGAGTATACCCCGCGAGGGGCCGAGAAACTCCTGCTGCCCCGGTAGCCGAGCAGTGTAAACAGCCGCCTAATCCGATAGCGCATCGGGTGGTATGAATAGTAATCCAATTAAAAAACTTCTTTATTTTTCATTATGTTTTTATGGGATTTTCAACAACTTGTTTGTGACATTTTTCTGATTAAAATGACACTAAACATGCGCTGTCCTTTTCCACGTTCGGCGCGGTCGACGCGGCCACACAAAAATAGTATCTGCGACAGCTCCAAAACGAGGATCAGACTTTCAGATCAAAACTTTTATGTGTACAGGATGGGGTACTAAGTATTTCTACCTACAATAACTTCGAAAGTATGTTAGTAGTAGAAAAGTTTTCGAAACACATCAGACAACAGGGCCCGTATTGTGGCGTTAACCTCTTGTTGCTAGGTAAAGTCGCTTCAGAGATGTGTAAGTCACCTTTGTTTTTTTAAATAGAATACTGTGTTTTGATACCTGGTTTCTCATAGCGGCTATTGAGACGAATCCAATGAGGTGCAACATTAAGATCTTTGAAGGTCAACAAAGGTCATTCATGAAAAAAGGTGACAACAAACAAATGAAATCGTCGCCAAAGGGATATTGATATTTCTAGAATCTTCTGGAAATATTGATTTTTGGAGCATCATATGGTGTGCTGTGGATCCGCCGAAGGAATAGAAGAGCCTGAATTTGTAAGTTATACTTTACTTCTTTAAATTTCGTTTGTCTCGCGGCACACACACGATCAGGTTCTGTCTCATCGACACGAACGTGTGGACTGTAGTAGTAGGCTTTTGTCTATATGTATAATTCGACAGAATCAAATTTTGCAAAAACTTTAATAGCTTATGTCTCAATAATTATTTGTTTGCGACGTATGGCTCCTTTTAAACTTTTTCTCTTCCCGATGAGTAGAAGGCGTTGAAGTAAAAAAAAAACTTTTAAAAAACTTAACAACAATTTTCTTTGTTATAAACAATTTTTCAGCAAGTTTCTCTTACAAATGTTCACTGATCCAGAGGTGTAAATTCACCCCTAGGACGGATGACCATTACTTTTTGTACACCCTGTACAGTCGAGAAAAAAAAGTAAAATGATTTTCAGAAAGAAAAAAATTTGGAGATGCCGGGGATCGAACCCGGGGCCTTTCACATGCAAAGCGAACGCTCTACCACTGAGCTACATCCCCGTTTTTTGATGGACGATTATAGATTGACATCTCTCCTCGTCCCTTTATTATTGATTTTTTAACATTTGTTGTTTATACCGATCAAAATGAGAAACATTTAACTTAACATAGTTGAGATTCAGTATGGAAGTAATTTAAAATCCTATTATAACAATGTAGACTCTGCATCAGGGCACTAAATCTCGTTCGATTACAATCCTTATTTGGTTGATTAGAAATATATTATTAAGAACATCATTTTATTTTATTGATGTCGAGGTACTCTGACCAACTACATGAATACTGGTTTTGTCTAATATTCTTTCGTATGTTTGTCTTTGACCTAATTTGTTACAGCTACTTCTAATTTCTCGGTTTTTGTTAGGACATAATTTATTTGTGACGACACCAGTTTACAATTATTTTTATCAAATATCCTTGAAGGTCCTATGGTGTAATGGTTAGCACTCTGGACTCTGAATCCAGCGATCCGAGTTCAAATCTCGGTGGGACCTTGTATTTTTGAACTTTGTTAAACTACATTTTAGTCGGGTCTTTGAATGCGAACCGCCACATCGCTATTTTTTTCACATCCACTTCGTTGAAAAGGTAATAGACAATGTCGAATACCATACTTTTACATGAACAGTGAAATAAATGTCAAAAATACATTTTATATTTAATACAATGCTATACCACTGACAATGTTAGTGACACTTATGCACTTTTAATTCTACACATATATTGTGAACATTGCATATTCCGCTTATATTAAATTGCATTACAAGCATTGCAGTTATTAACACGTCTTCATTCGACTTTACAAAAGTTAAACTTGGACATTTTATTTATTATGATTAGCATAAAAGTTAGACATCATTTTGTGCAAAATATCGACGATTACTCGTAAACGAAAATGTATCACAAAATCGATATTTCAAATGTGTAAATAATTTTTGAATTTACAATACTTATGTTTTAGTTGCTAAACACTTTGTAGAAAACAAATCGTCAAAGAAAAGTAGAAAAAAAAATTTGACAGCGGTGGGATTCGAACCCACGCCCTTACGGACTGGTGCCTAAAACCAGCGCCTTAGACCGCTCGGCCACGCTGCCTTCGGCTATGTGTTTCTCTAAATCGGTATATAGCTGTGCTGTTATCACACATATCGAGAATCGTTATTTCATTCATTAATCATGCGTATATCTCGCACGGTACTGTATTCGAATCGTACATATTACTCTCTCTATTACACGAATTTTGCAGTTTTTCTTACTTTTCTCTGACTTTTCCATCACATACAGTATGGACACTCATATGAATTTATCAAATTCGAAACTTGTTGATCAATATAATAACAAAAATCGATTATTGAGTTTGGTGTATAATTCTTTTATTTTTGAATATAAAAATAAGTATTTTACGCATCTACTCGCGCACGAGTTACACAACAAACCAAGAATCGCTTTTCATTGAAGACGACAGAATCATTGTTGCCATTAAATGCACAGAAATTTAACACGGAAGGACAGAAAAATTTTCATGATCGAGTTTGTTGCTCGTTCTACTGCGTTTAAGGTGCACTTTTGTTACTAGATGGACTACGGTACACGCAACAACGTTTTCCCTTCTTTACTTTCCTCTGCCGCGTCGGTAGTGACGTGTCGCGCGATAGCATCTCAATATAAAAATTCATGCTCATAACTCGACTCTCCGGCAGTGTCTTCTTGTTTCCAGTCTTTTTTCTTCTTCCCTTATCACCACGTCACCCAAGGGACAAGCGTAAAACTGACGTTCCAACGAGGGAAAGAGAGAAGAGACGGACGGCCGACCGCGCCGAAGTAGCTGCAGACAGATCGATAAATTCGCGTGAATATTCGCGTAGCTGATAAGCCAGCGAGATAAGCCGAAATCGGTCTTCCGAGTGAAGATCCCCTCGTTACGGGCCGGAGCGATACGGCGCGGCTCGACGACGCGACGCGACGCGACGGTAGAAAATAGAAGATAAATCTGACTGTTTCGTATTCTTTGCGCCTGTGTTTTATAACCTCGACTCCGCTTGCATTCAATATTTCCCGCTGTTACTTCCTTCTTTCCCTCATGTTCCTCGATTTTTGTTATCACGTTCATCGACCGTTCTGATTGCGCCGTGTTTTATCGCCATCGTCCATCACATTTCGTAGCTTCGAGTCGCGCGTCGCGTCGTGGCGACATTCCCGCGATCGCCTGGGCCACGTCGCGTCGTCGTCGTCATCATCCCCCGAACGATATCGCTTTTACTTGGCGAACCATCAAAACTCGAGTATGGTACCTGTTTAGCATTGCGTTTAGCAGAATCACGCCGCCACTTTAGCCTAATACTCGTGGCTGTCGCCCGTAAATGATGGATTGTTAGCGACGGCCATGGCTCTGCGTATAGATGATCTCGATGACTTGCACCGTCTGAATTACGTCCCGCATGTCGCATATTACAGAGAAAATCCTCGCGTGTATATCAGCCCGCAGCGTGCACGTTAGCATGTATGCATGTGTGTGCGCGGAGGGAGGCGTGCGCCTATGGATTCCCATGAAATAAACTGCTGGAAGCCAATTGAGGATGATAAATCTATTATTTTCAGCGAATCATCCGCCTGCTGGCGAAGGGAAGCGCAGGATGATACGCCACCGCGGACCGGGCCCGACTCGTGGTCAGGTGTTCGTTTCGTGACTTCCAGTTCGTGTGCCAGGGCAACGCGGAGTCATCTAGAATATGCAATTAACCGGATGATGCGATTGCTTCACGGTCACGCGTTAAACGATGTGTGCCCGCCCCTATCGGAACGGCTTAATGGCTCTTGGAAGTATGTAGCAGAAAAATTGAAATGATCACCGAGCGACCCAACATGTTCACAGTAACTTGGCGAATTAATGACAAAAGGTTGATTGGCGCTGACGGGTTCGATCCGGAGCTAATCAGAGAGGGCTCGACCGTATAAAACGCGCTACTCAGAACGCCTGATTGTCGAAATGCCCGTAGGGGTATTCAGTGTTTTCAGGACACTGTGCGTACCAGGCCGACACAATGTGCCCGCCATTAACGAAACGCACGATGAGTCCTATCGAGCATCGATCATTATAAGGCCACAGGCTTCGCTGGGTATTCCGGTAACGGTCTATCGCCGCAATAATCGTCAGCATGCGCAATAATCATGTCGTTTAATGACAATTGATGAGGACCTGGGAAATGCGTCGCGCTTTAACATCGGTACGAGCATGTCTACGTTTAGCGGGCTATATCCGCGACTTGTGGGCAACAACGTTACCAACTTGGATGACGACCGTGGGTTTGGGTTATCCGTGTGGTCGCGCGTGCCTCGCATAGCGATAAATGAAAACAGTACCCCCGATAGGCCAAAACAGTCCGCCCTGACTCGCCGCGTCGGTAGGTCCAACGATTTTATTGTTGACGCTCGGATGTGCCATTACGCGCGATCAGTCAATATTATTTTCTCGCAAATGATCTCCGTTCCGATGCCGATTTGCGCCGTCGGTAAATTCGGAACAGCGAGTTTGGACAGGTGAAACAAGCAGGCCGGGCCGGCACGCCACGCCGACGCTTCCGAATCCAGGTAACGGACCGCGTTTCCCGAAACGCGATGTTACAACGGCAATATTTTCACGTAACTGACCTCCGGCGATCCCGGATGTGCGTTGATGAAGTGTCTATATGCACTTCGTTGCATCGGTTCCGGTGCGGCCCATGCGTCGCTTCGTTCCGCCTCGGGTAACCTGTGGAAACACAACGTTACACACGGTCAAATATTTGCGCCTTCCGAATCGAATTACATCGTTTCTGTTTATCTCTCTGACGAGAATACCCCGTTCTTTCCCCGGGCATACTAATTAAAACGTGCATATCGAAATGAGGCCGAAGTTCGATCTACTCCAGCGGTGTCGTGTATAATTAACTGGAAAGATAGATTTCACAGAGGTATTTTGAATGACGCGTTTTCCGAACGAATTTTCCCGGGACGCGATGCGAGCGAAGCGAAGTTTATATCTATAAGTGCTGATGATTTTTTATTAACGCTGGAACTGCCGGCCATTGAAAGTAACAAGTTTGTATTATCTCATGGAAATAACAAGACTATTTAGATTTTGCGTAATTTTTCTTGTAATATGTATACAATAATTGCAATTTTTGATATTTAAATAATTTGAAGGGTGGCAAGTATCGGTATTCTGTATATTTTAAACAGATGAATTCCCAAAGTGATAATTTTATATCAGGGGTCCTTCCACATTATTCTTAACAACCTCCTTTCATATCTACTGGCCATGAAATTGTAATAAAAACATTCCCGTACATCTACGTGTTCGAAATTATGAAGACTTAAAGATGTTATCATGCATCATGTTAGAGCGGAATTGCGTTTTGAACATGAAAGAAATTGTTCATTTAGTCAGAGTTATAATAAAACAATGTATGGAGATGGAGTGTTGTGTAAAAGACCGCAATATCTAGTTATAATTAGTAGCGAACTGGCGTTCATGTGGCGTTGCATCCATTGATATTTTGTGAGCGGTTCGGTCCCTAAAATTACCGGGGTGTACGCAGTCCGAACGACGAATCGCGAGTCTGAAAAATTTCTCGATTACCGGTGGGCTTATCGATCGATTTGTGTCGAGAAATTTGTACTCTCCGCATACGCCGAAGCCCCACGCGCCCACTGCAGATAGGATATTTTGCAGTCGAGTTACTGGCTGCTCGAGACCAGACATTGAAAGCAGCGTATAGGGCACCGCGGCAGCTAGCGGGAGTACGATGCGGTAATTGAGAGTAATTTATCCGGGCCAATTTGTGCGGAAATTTCAAACCAAAAAATTTGTCCCGGCAAACCCTCTCGACCGAGCTCGCGCAACCACCGTGCATCGCCCCCTCTCTGCTTCGCTCTTATCTTTTGCCAATCCCTCGCGAAACTCGCACTCACCTGCATCATCGGGCAAACCTCGTTTCCCGGTGTAATTCTATTTTCACGCAGCCCCGACGATCGTATGACTCGATTTTTCCACAATTTCAAGGGCATACGAGGGAGCGGGGAATTTCAATTAAATTACTCGGCCTGTCTGTAGTTCTCCTTCGTACGTATCCATGGGTGGTGGGAAAAAATAACACGCGCCCGATTACGCCACGTCCATCGGACGCGAGCAGTGACAAAGTTTTCGTCGTTTGCTTTTAATGGCCACGTCCTTTCGGCTCTGGCGCTCTCGCGAGATTGCCGATGATTAATCAGCCCCGGCAGCCCCATTTTTAGGCGTGGAGCACGCGACGACGATTACCCCTAAGCGAGACACCGCTTCCATTTACCTCTTTCGGCTCTGCTCTGTTTTTAATTCGCACGACCAAACGCTCGAAACACACCGCGTCGATTGCCGGTCGATGACTTCCGCCAAACGAATTCCTACGGTCGAGCGAGCGAAATTAATTCAAACGAATGCTATTAGTTTCTTCCACGCTTTTACACGTGTAACGAGCCCGATGACAGTGACAAAGTCGATCGTATAACTCAACAGAAACAAAGAGATTAAACGCTATGATATGAGGTTGATATAAGTCAAGCCCTAGAGCTCGATTATTAAACAGTGTGGTAAACTGGTCGATGTGCTACCTCCTCTCCGATTTCAATGACCCTGACATATGTTGTCAACCTAACCTACAAGGTGTTGCATATGATATACGACGATGTGTCCGGTCACAGTATTATTATATCTTTATATTATTGTATTGTTTAACCAAAACATATGTTAACCATTCAACATTCCCAGTGGAGCTCTTGAAAACCAAAAATTTTATTCTGGGAAAGAAAATTGAGTCTTTAAGAACTCAACATTACAAACAGTATGATCTTCTTGCTTATCGTGCATTCCATTAGTTGATTCTACTATAATTGTACGTATAGTCAAATATCTTTTTATCAAATCAGTAAAACAGGACTTATCTCCTTTTATAATTACCAGCACATTTATTTACTTTTATTTTCTGTTTGCATTGACCAAATATAAATGAAAACAATGCTTTTATCATCAATCCGGTAACTTGAACATATATAATATGTAAACAAGATATGTATACAAGATATGTACATTACATGTACATATCTAAATGTTTCCATTACAGCGCTAACGAATAAGTGTAGAAGAATATAGACGTTAGTCTGCGGTAGTTGATCGGAGAGCAATAAATAATATAATAATACTGAAGAAATTCTGGAATTGTGGAGATTCGACCGATCGTGTGTTTCCACTGCGAGATAGCAACGATGAGGTCGCGACGGTGAAAATGACCGCATGCAAACAAAATGGCGAGGTTTTACCTGGTGCAAGGGAGCGCAAGGGTGGTGTAGAGCACGGGGAAGGTTCTCGACGCGGGTTGACGCCGTGGGAATCCCCGGAGAATTGACGCATGACGTAATGTCGAAGGAACGGCGGGCAACCGTCCTCTCTCTCTCTCTCTCTTTCTCCCTGTCCTTCCACTCGGAACCCTCCGACGCAACCCCTTGCTCGCCACCTCCACAGCGTCCTCTAACACAACGCCGATGTACGACCGAGGACAATGGTGCTCGCCGGTAGCAACCGGAGAGCTCTGATTTTCTCCCTCGGTGCATCAGCGATAAATGCATTTAGCTTGAGTACTGCATAGCTTGCGTCCAGAGAGATCTTTCAGCCTCGCCACGCGGTTTTTTTTTTAACCAGCAGAGAGAGCGCCGCGCCGCGCGCGGCCCGCGACGCTCGCCTGGGTTCCTGCGCGACCCGTGCACTCGGATGCAGTTTCAGCGCTAAGTGGATTATAAACGTGAACGCGGCACGGGAACTGTGTTATTCCGCTGCAGTTAACACGATTCTGCAGTTATGTGCAATTTTTTGTTTTCGATCCATCCGTCCGTCTCTGAGACGGGTGAACAGGAGGAGAAGCGGACAGGCATGCGAGCAAACCAGCAAGCAACCAGCAAACCAGCAACCCCTTCGAGGCGTGTTACACACGCTCGATCGGCGTTCATTCTCTATTCCTCTTCTCCCTCCTTTCCTTGCTTCACCTCGCCACCCCTCTGTCACTCCTCGCTTTCCGATGCCGTTGCCGCGCGAGTTCCTGGCACTTCGTCGTCGTTTTGTACTCTGAAATAAAAGGAGATTGGGCGTCCTGGAGGAATTGTTCGCGTTATTTAATTTTTTTAGGGGTTACACTACTGTATCGTTTGCCTTTTGTTGTGACTTTGTGATCGAGATTTGCTCGACCATGCTGGTTTCTCTCTATATTTGTTACCAACACTGTCTACAGTAGAACCTCGTTCGGTCCGCTTTTAGTCTACAACCTTGAGATAAATCGTTTTTTTCTTTGCATTTCCTTAATACACTATCATTAAAAATATGTCTGCAACGAGGTTTGTTTACATTCATAAGAATTACGAAGTTACGAATGTTTGAGAACATAGCTTTTAGTTGGCAGCGGCGGCCTAATGGGGAGCCTACTCAATTAACCAAAATTAACTCGAGTACCAAAAATTTGGTATAATTTATTTTTTCCTAAGGTTCGATGAAATTTCATATTTCTAGAAAACGTGTAAAAATCGATTGAAGTAACAGGAAGCTAAAGGACATCTATACATGCATACATATATATAATCATCGAGTCCCCTCGAGCGTATGCGTCCGTTTCGTTGCAGCAATCAGAACCTTTTTCCCTTTTTTTAGAAACCCTGCAAGTGTCGTCCGTCGACCGAACGGATATTTTACGTTTCGTGAAGCCAGAAAATCGCATGGAATTCGCAAAGATTTTATTAAGGTTTCCGTAGTTAATTTTCCAACAATGTATGCCGATTCTATTCGCGTCGAAGCTTCTTACTGCACTGGACCGTGCCATGTACCGAGTGAACCTGCCGCGTTGACAGAGGCATTCTTAGGATTTCAGGAAACTACCGAAGTCTGGCAGGAAAATTCGCGAGGTTCGCTGGTAAGTCGCTTCGGCAAAGCCAAATTTTAATTATACGGTCGCTAGGGGTCCTCTCTGTAATGAAAACGTCGAGCACAAAGGGGCCAGGGAATTCCAGTGAAAGCTGAGGGTATTTTTGAAGTGGATAAATAATTGGCGGTTTCAGAATCATAATAGCGTAAATCTCACACGTAGTTATTTTAATAAAATAATGTTTTGCGTTTGTTATTATAAAAAAACTCCTTATACGCATTGCGGTTGCAAAAAAACATCCGTCGATTCAGAAAACCATAAAAATATCTACATGTGAAAATTAAAGCACAGAACAGAATTTTATTCAGAATTTTACACGCTTGGGTAATTGGTATTCTGAGAGTTCATAACGTAGAATCGGCTAACCCCATCCGGCTGTGAGAGGGGAATACGAGCTCTGTTAGAAAGATTAATTTACTAAGTAATGTTCTAAATAATTTTGATTTTTAAATTGCTATTAGTCGGAATTAAGATGAAAAAAGTAAAGGTTAGCAGTGCCTGAAGTAACAATTTAAAAGATGCGCTGTTTGTATTTAGATCTAAGTACATCATCGATTAAAAAGGGAATTGTGAGAGAACTAAATTCAAAGATTTTTGAAATTTACAATATCTACAGCTTCTTTATGCATCAATCAATTTCAATAAAACATTGTACATGTACATGTAACATACTGAGATCTACAAAACGTATCTGGCACGGATAAAACAGTCAACAATTGTGAGCTTACCATTTTCCTCGTAAATCCGACCAACAGCGATTTTAAAAATAAGTTCTTTACACCTAGCAAACTAATTCTTATAACATCTAACAAAAAACTCGAGACGTTTGGCCCAATTTTAAGAATGTATTCGTACACGTTTTAAAAATTATTTTTTTTAAATTATATATATATACATATATATATATATATATATATATATATATATATATATATATATATATATATATATATATATACATAAATGTGTTTAGTGATATAATAACGATATTACAGTAACATGGAAAATAAAAAAAAAAGTTTGGAGATGCCGGGGATCGAACCCGGGGCCTTTCACATGCAAAGCGAACGCTCTACCACTGAGCTACATCCCCACGACGAGTTCTCTTTGATTTTATGGCTTACAATACTGATTGACACCATGAGAGAATGCAAACAACATCATGAACATTTACTTATTTATAAATTTGTCAAATTCATTAAAATCGTACCAAAGATATTTTCACTACATATCTGTGTTTAAATTATGCACGTTAAACAAAGCTAAAGATAATAGCTTGTCATTTTTTAGAAAAATGATCTACTAATATTTGGTTTCGCGTATCGTTATACAATCGCGTATCACAACCTGTTACACAAAGTATGAAAGAGTAGAAGGAAAATCGATAATCATTTATCACAGTTGCAATGCATTATTGCTATGCATTCGTGTGGGATTGAGTTCGTGCTGAAGTATTACGAGGGTGGCTAAAACTGGCCCCCCGTCGCGTGACTTATGCAGCGCATACTTCTAATGAAGATCTATCGTCCTGTATATCGCCACCTTTATTTGTAACACCGGCGGCGGATTGCTGTTTTCGCGTCGCGATGCATGTAGAAAAGTGTCTGGCCGACAAATCATAATTGAATAACTTTTACTCGAGTGATATCTACTTGTTTTGTCGATAATTAACCCTCCGTATGATATGTCGGGGTCATTCGTGACCCGTCGCGGTAGTGGTGGGGATAAGCTCTAGTGACTGTTAATATGCACAGCTTTATTCTGATATATGCTGTTTATTTGAACATAAGGAAATCGTTGTCCCCTCTTTTTCTTTTTTAAAGTTATTATTAATTCATGTTTTTTTCTTTTCTTTTTTTATTTCGTTACAAATAAATATTACAGAACTGCTTCGAAAAATGTCACAAAATTGTTGAGCAATACGAGCAATGCGCAAGTTCGTAAAGTTTTCTTCCAACGTTTGCAAATATGCGCATGGCCTTTTTTAGCCAACTTAATAACTTATTTATCAAGCACGAAGTTTTGAAATGAATTTCGTTGCGTAACACAGTGTTCAAATAAAAATGGCAATAGAAGCATCCATCACATTTTTCTATGTATATCTCTTTACCATATTTTAAACAAGTGTTGCGAGCGCATGTAGAACAGCTACGAGTGAAAGTAGCCATTCTCTCTGCTTTCTATGAATCGAGATGTGTATGCGTACGATACTGAATACTGTATTATAATAAATTACAGTAATTTCACGCAGGACATAGTAGGAGGAAATCTTATGCAGGGTCCACTCTGGGTAGAACTGTTAACGATCTTTTTGCCATTCGCTGTTCGCTAAGCTAAAGTACCCACAATCGGAGAACAGTAGTGTGGACTCAGCATTACGATCGCTTGAGACCTAAACGTTTTATCGGTGGAAGTAACTGGGTGCCTGTGACAATTCATTCCGTATCGATACATCCTTAATGGCGTCTGTAACAGTGTTGCGAAACCAGTCTGCAACCGGGAATTGCCTCAAAACATTGTTGGACGCCACAATGTGATTGTATTATACCTTTTTTTTAAACTGAGAGTCGTATGCATTAGAAGTAACTGCAATCGTTACGTGCCTAGAGATTCATATCTTAACTCTGTTTGCGATACTGTATAAAATCGAATTTGTTTAGACAGTGAGTCTACAAAATAATGGAATAGATCGATCATCGATGTCTGGTCAACAATATTCTCGCAGTTAGGGTCAATATTTATTGATAACAGCACCGTGCAATTCGATACGCCTCTTTTAAATTTTCTGTGCGCCTAAAAACTTGATAAATCGTAACCCGATACGCGGTAATGCGATATTTTAGAGGCAGAGAACTAAGGACGGGCATTCTTATCATCCAAATCCGAGAATCTCCCTCCTTGGGAGTTCAAAGGCAAACAGTAACGTGAGAATGATAGGGCAGTGTTTTAAAACAATCTGCTCGGGCCCATCCTTAACCTGCTTCATTTTAAGAACATACACTTGTGTGCGTTTAATTATGTTTAAGCTAGCATTATTTTTATGCTTCTGTTGTCATTACTGTCACGCTTTCTTAAATTTGATTTAATAGCAAATACTATTTTTTCCCTGCATGACGAGTATAGTCGTCATTCGACAAGAAAATGCCATTAGTTACATATTGCCCGAATAATAGTATTAATAATATAATAAATAATATAATAAAAAATATATATAATTTCATAATATTCTCCAGTGAAAAACAACTTAACACAACATACCTCGTTTTCCAAGGAAATTTTTTTTATGTACCAAAAAATACGTAAAAAGAGAATACACCTTGAAAGCCGTGTGCTCCTATGTATCTATTAGAGAAAATAGCTAACCACGCCTGCCACGGTTGTTTATACAGGAAAGACTCGAAGAAAAATGATTATTTTAAAGCAACCAGCTCGAAAGTTAATCCTTCGGCCGTGCGAACCCTTTCACCCCACAAAAACCCCTTTGTTCGTAGAATTACCGGCAAAGCGCCTTCGCCGGTCTCCTTCCCTGCATCCATCGTCTTCCGTGTAACGCGGAGCAATATTAGCCTCGAAGTCTTAATCCTCACTTTTCCAAGTCATTGCCTGCCGCCCTCACCAGACTTTCTCGACATACTTCGCATCCTTTGAGACTAACAATTAGCGATATTAATCCTCGAAGCCTGAAGAGCGCCGCGCAAAGGCACACGTCCTATTATATTTTAACACCCAACGGCGAACCAGCCGTAAACATTCTTTTAATGCCACCGCTCGGCGGGATGGAGATATACGAGGCTGGGGCCGGAAGAAAGGAGAGACGACCGTTTCCAATTAACAGGCCTAATTACCAGAAAACGGCCGACCCCGAGGATTCGCAGTAACCCACCCCCGCCAAGAACAGCCGGTCCGTGCATATTTTATTCTTAGTATCCTTAAAGCGGCGGACGAACGAAAGAAATAATCCTGAGATAACCAGCGCCTGTTTACACGAGAGTAACCTGCAGTAGCGGCGTAGCGAGGGGCAAAGAGGTTCTTTGAGTGCGTACTGGTTCGAGAAAAGTTCTCTGTAAATACAGTCCGTCTTCGAGTTTCCATCCGGTATCAGCGCGGCGCGCTCGTCTCTTTGCACACGGAAGATAAAGGCGAGGGAAATCGAGAAGATAAGGCCGCGCGTATCTGCCGCGAGCATCCGCACTGACTCACGCGTCGCCCGCGTGTCTATTCAACGTGACGAGATTTACTTAATCCTCCGCCGATAGAAACGGGACGTATTCCGCCAGTGCGGAGTGCCGGTAAAAATAAACACATGCGAATATTTAATCGCGCGAACTCGGTAACAAGCGAAACAGCTCTCGTGAATTGAATCGCGATCGTATAGCGTCGTAGAAGGGGAAGGTAGAGTGGGGACGCAAGTCTTAATCTGGCGACTTTGTTCGTGAAAGCGATAAGGAATATTCCGGCCGTATAGAGACGTGACATCCGATTTCGCGATTGGACGTGCCGTATGCAAAGCAGAATCCCTCTTTTTTACGATTCGTCGCCGTAGCGATATAAACGCGAGCGAACGACGACGCGACGCGTCACATAAAGACCACCCGCCGAGGCGAGCGTCGGCAGCCGTTTCGCCGCAATTACGTAGCCCTTATCGACTCCTTATCGGCGGCGCTAAGTCAACCCGACGTTAATCCATTCGTCAATACGTCGTGCTGGTAATCTGCCGATAACAAATGGCCGTGCCATGAATAATCGGTGATCCGCTAAAATTGTCGAGCCGTTCTGCGTTTCGTTTTATCGTTGCGGATCCCAGCTGCGTTCATTGCGTAAACGCCATTGATTATGTCGCGTGTGGATTGATGACTGCCCCGATTGACCTACTTGTTACATCTTCCAAGTTCAAAAGAGATTTTATTTGGGGACTTCAATATTCTTAACCCTTAACTGATATAGGGGAGACCGTGGCTGAAAGTTTTGATGTTGAAAAAACATATAAAATGACGTAGAAATAGTATAGATATTCTCATATGTAACGAGTAATTTATTGTAAAATTTATTACGTATTAAAATTTTAACCTTGAAATGAAAATATTGTAATAGGTTTTTTTATATTTTATCATTTATATTTGTCGTTGGGCGAATCGGAACTTTTTGCCCCGTTGTGGGGCGAGTTGTTATTACATAGGGGAAACTTGTATACTGTTACTAAAGAATAAAATTTGCTAATAATTAAAACTTTAATGAAATATCTTATTGGACAATGAAATTCTGTAATATTGATGTATGTTGGTGTAGGTTAATAAAAATAAGCTATATTACACAGAACATCAAAACAATATCATAACTCAAATATTACATGTGTCTTTACCCACTTTTATAACGAAAAAAACGGAAAACGAATCGCGCATTCTTCTCGTTTTTTTTTCACTTTTTAGCGTTGGTATCCTTTACTAGGGTCTCTCATGACCCCAACAAAATTTCTGTACACTAACTTTCGCTAATCTATTCTACGATATTTGCAAATATCAAGTTCCTTTAACTTCTTAGAACATTTAGATTACTCAGTATTAAATTATGTATATTTAAGTCCTAGTATGATATTTCACAATCTGAGTACACACTGAACCTCTTGAAGGTTAAAACAGGACAAAATGAATGTGTGTGGAATTGTAATTGTCCAACCGAGAAATAAACCATTTATAAGTAAATAAATTCATTTACGTAAACGCTCTCTCTCTCTCTCTCGTATACTTCAGCTACAACTTGTTGGAGACTTTCGCGATTGTGCGCGGATTCGCACGCACAGTACTGAAGGTACAAGGTCATGGGTGAGTGTTGTGAAGTATCCTGCTTCAACGACTGATTTCAAAGGTCACGAAGTGTTAGTTGTCCTTACTCGTTACTGTAGGAAATAAATAACCAATGGACAGCTCATCACCTAATAATGTCGTCAGATTGATTTAGCTTAGCGTTCTACAGTTTGGTTCCCAGGATTGCGGAATGTACCCGCTATAGTGTCGGCTTCGTCCTTCAATGTAATTCTCGCGGAAGAGCTTCGTATAGCAATATCAGTGTTACCCTTCTAGTCTAGACTTTCCTATTTCCCGAAAATGTTTTCGGTTCACCGAAATCACTGAACGTCGAGGAATGCGACTGCCAACGCGGAATTCTATCGCAGCTGTACCTGGAAACCTAGTTTTAGTTCTCTGACGGAAGTCCCTGTGTTGTAACCCCTTCGGAGCTTGAATTTCCTTCTAAGTACTGACCTCCGAAACCGGATCGTTAGCAACAGTTCATTGGTAGATAGGTTAGTGTAATTCCATCGTTAATAGAATCACGATTGCGTGTGCCTAAATCTATTGAATACCATATTAAATGGAACATTAGCGGAAACTCGTTGAAAACTAGAAATTTAAGTATATCTGAATCGAGTAATGTTTTTAAAATACGTTACGTACTTAAACTGATAGTTTCAAATACCATTCAGGCTGAATAATAATGTTACGGAAGCTAGAGATAGTGCTAAGGACGCTATCTGATTTTACTCATTGATCAGGTTCATATTCGAACCAACAAAACTTGTAGTTTCTTAAATTTTCATATATTTTTTCGGAAAATTGAATGTAAATTTTTATTTAGAGTCCTTTCACTCATCTGCAATACACGCGCATTTTTAATCACAATGACTTGTTCATAAACAAATGGATGAAACGACTTTAGTGTTTCTGCCAAGCTAGATGGATTAGTTTATTAGATGGTATGTAATGCAAACTTTGGAAAAGAAATATAGTAGAAGTTGTTTTCACAACTTTTTTAAGAAAATTTAAAAAATGTGGGTTGTTGATTCACGTAAGTTATGTACATATACATACACCAGTAAAAATGTTGAAAATTGCAGTTTCTCACGATTTTCAGCATATTCTATTCTATTATTCGACAATTTTCACATATTTTACTATATTTATTGTAATTCTAAGCAAACGCATTTTTCCCAAAATTTTGATTACACGTCATGTATTAGGTGTAAAGGAAAGTTTTGTCGTTTTTTGTCATGTCACTTTCAAAGCTTATAGCTAATAGATGGCGACACGTATTGGAACCAAACTTACGCCAGTTTTGCGGCTACGTATCTTATTGTAAGAGAACCAAATAGGAAATAACAGTACGAAAGCATAAAAAACATCGTAAGCTATTAAATGATATAGAACAATTACTGAATTTTTTTTTATTACATTCACTTTCATCGCTGGATGAAAGCTACTAAGATTTTCCTGGACATGGAGTTAGATAATACTATACAACTCCACCACTTTGTAATTTTCTGTAAGAACAAAAATACGAAAACAAACCTAAAATTATGCTTAATGTTCCTTAATAAAATCCTTTCTATTGCAGTATCTTATATGCGAAGAAAAATGTTATGTTTACTCCATTTTATTAGGCTTACAGGGTTGCACACCCTCTTAAAATGTGTACCATTAATTATGTAATTGACTGTATGCAGTATGATTAGACTGCAGATTTTATGCATTTATACGATAAAAATGGGTGGTTGCAATAAAAAGCGGAACAAAGAGATTCAAAAAAATTTAAGCTTATGAACATTATAAAAGGATAAAAAGATTTTGATTCGACTCTTGTTTGTCGCAGCTAATGCAAACAATTTTCATTTTGCACAAAGATCCGCAGTCTAATTATAATACACTGTTATCTTGATTGGTATCTGTAAAACGCGTGTGAGATAGCGATTTTGATTTGTTTATATACAATATACGTTTATACGTGTATCATGATTTATTGTAAAAATATAATATGTGTGGAGGGGCTCTTAGGGGAAACATTCCTTGGATATTCAGCGATATAAGTTCGCCTTTATCTCATTAACTCCGTCATTTTCATTGGTAATTAGTTCATATTATCTCAAAAATCAATTACCATTCAGTCGCGTAATATCCAATTCATTCGCGTTACTAGCACACAAAGAGCGCAATAAAAATTCGGTGCTTGAGATTCTACAAGTAATTTCGACACGTCTAATTAAACTAACGCGGCGCAACGAGAAGTAAATGGCAAGAAATTCGGCATGCTCATCATCGGTGACATTACACGCGAACAGATAAATACGGCCCCTAGAGTTTCCACCCTTCGGTCGAAACTCTTTCACTGACTCTTTCTCTGCGTCCTCGCTTCAACCCTAAATTTCATTGGCAGAATCCGTTTCCGCCGCGTGGCTGCTTGTAAAATCAGCACATCCGGGTGTCAAAGCGATGTCACCCGAACGGGTGGTAGCTGGGTACGCATCAGTTTTAAATTCGATCAATGGGTGATACCAAGCGTGAAACACTTTTAGGGTTGAAACTTTAAAGGCCAGCTCGCGAAAGAGCGAATCGCAGTTACAACCGTGAAACTGGGGAAAAGGGGTGGGAGTGGGGGGTGGTGGCGACGTGGCCCCGATGTGGGAACTTGACGTCGAGTGCAGCCGGAACCGAAAGGATATTCATTTCGAACCCCTCGCACGTTCCAATATCCTTCTTTCTAATGTACCGCCGCGGCGCGCCGCGCTGCTCGGTTAACGGAAAACCTTCGGGGTCAATGACGACAAAAAAAGTTTGTTAAACATACCTGCCGTGGCGAAAACGATCCACAGTATCCAAAAATTGCCAAAAGCTGGCCAAAGTACAATTTTTCGAAGTCAAGAAAGCTGTTCGTTTGTCACCGATTTGAATTATACTTTTTTTTTGAGTGTTTTTGACATACTCGTTATTTATCAAGATAATTAACATTTAATTTTATGATATCTAGAAATTCATGGACATACTTCATTTTTTAATTATATCGCAACAACTATGGCAACGAGGATGGTGTTACGTGTTCAAATCCCTCTTACGATTAAAATTTTTTTTTTAATTTTCATGGGATTTTTTATTTTTGTTCTTTTTATTTTCAATTTTAAGTTTTAAGTCCTTTCTTTTTGTTTCTCTTTTCTTTAAAAATGTTTTTCTCTAGATTCCATGTGACCTGTCTTTGGAAGTGGTGATTACAAAAAGTAATAGTTCAAACTATGAGGAACAATAAAAATCAGGTCAACGAACTGCACAGCTGGTGGTATGTAGATAGTTGGTATACTACAACCAAAGGCCTAAGGGATGCACGGTCAAGTCAACGATCCAGACTTCCATATTCACTTTCGAATCGATAACACAAATAAATCGTATGTTTATTTCACACAGATGCCTTGAAATTTTTCCACACTCACGATCACTGTTAATCTTTGTCAACACATAATCATGCACTAATAACAATTGCCATATCCCTTGTAATACAGGACAAATCACAACAATCAGGTAATGTAATCACTAGATTGCGGATTTCATGCATTTGCAGCAAAAATGAGGTCGTGCATTTTAAGACAGTAGAGTAAAAACACCAATGTATTATTTTCAACTTGTTAACATGATGACAGTAAGAACCAAATATCTGTCTGGCTCCTGTCCCTTGTAATAACAACAGCCAACTTTCATTTTGCATAAAAGTCCGCAGTTTAGTGATTAGTTTAAATATCACTATCGAAAACTCACCTAATAGCAACCGTTAGAATTGAATTGACAAATCTTCGGAGCTGTTCTCTCTACCGCAGTTCGAACGACACTGATTTTCTACAAGATTTTTCTGAAGAATTTAGGAAGTGCACTAGGCGTGCCGAAATCGAAATGCACGCTGTAGCACGTTCACGAAAACGACCGGACGGTTAGACGAAAAACAGGATACGAGAAGGACCGCTGTAAAACTAGAATTTATGACAATCACATGTTTCCTGCAGATTGGTACGTTTTCCGTCCTTTTACCCAGCAAGAGGTAAAAATCTCAGGTCAGCGTAGTATCCCTATTGTCCTATGCCTCCCTTAAGAAACTTTGTAAAAGAAGGACAGACGACGTTTTCGAACGGTTATCCATCGACTCTGCGTACTAAACTGCAGGAAACATGTGATTGCCATTACAGCGGTCGCTCTTATGTCCTATTTTTTGTCTGGCCATGGCATTGGAAAATCAGTAACGTTCGAACCGCGGTAGAGACAACATCTCTAAAAACGTGTCAATTTGAAGTTGACGGTTGTTAATGTGTATGTGTGTGTGTGTTTGGTTGTTTGTTTACTGCCGTATATCTGATTCAGCTGAATCAGCCGTAAGTACAGATCGTCTTTCCATGGACCATGGTATACACATTTCGAAGCAACAACGGCATTTCTGGCTGAATAAGTGAGTACATACTAATTAAATAAATTTCTTCTCGTCTTGCTCACTGCTCGACCCCAACGCAACACAATCGCTTCGCTCAACGCCGAGCCTAACAATCATGTGTTAACACGAGTATGTGCCATGCTTTTTAGTACATTGAGTCGAATGAAACGCATTGTCGTTCTTTAATTTTGCACATTACACATCCGCAATGGAAAAATGATAAAACCAGCGACGTGTTAGCCGTACGGTGATAAGACATTATAATTGCACGCGTCAACGAATCTGATACGCGAACGCCGAGTGACAAACGGTGCGATTCGGCGTGAAACGCAGCGTTATAAAAACATTACGCGCGCTGTGACATTTTTCACGCGTCCATTACCGTGGCGCGGGTACTGCCGGTCAATCGTGCGGCCTCACGCGACCCAAAATTTACCAAATTCCCGCGGTGGCACGCGGGGTTGACAGGGTGATTTTGTAATGCAAACAAAAATGACGGCGGGCGGTGCCAGTGCATTTCGGTTACAAGAGACTGTCTCCTGGCAACGGCTCCGCGTCGCTGTAATTCATTTTAGGGAACGCGTATGCAACCCTCTATTGCAGTCACCCCCGCGCGCAATGCACTCCTGCCACTCTTCCTCCTCGCCGATGCACACAAACGATAGATGCATACAGCTGACCGACGCGATGGACGGACGGCATCGCAGTGATCTGATTTCAAACCAATCAACGGCGGTTTCGCGCTCAATTTACAATCAGACCCGATTCGACTCATTCGTTATATACGACGTCCAACTGCAAGCGCCCCTAATGAAAATATTTTAATCGATTGCCGTACAATTGCCAAGTTCATTCCTCCCATCGAAAATTCGACCAAGGAGGGCTCGATAGATTTATAAGCGGACAAAGGGCCCCGCGATATTCGATTAAAGTCCACAAAGACAACAAAGTGCATTTCAATTTAAATAGTAAACGATGGAACTTCATTATATTGTATCTCCGTTCACCTGTGCCGTTGCTATTCGCCTGTTGCACCGTTAACGAGAAAAGGAAAAAATATCCAATTTATATCGCGCTGTCATATTTTCGTGACGATCAGAAACCTCGATGGGTACTTAACAGTGAAAATATGATAATTGATCGAACGACGCATCCGGAAGGAAGATCACTATTTATTTTCATGAATCCGTCGCGGCGTATAATGGCATTAATACAGAGGATAATTTACGAGCGACGACACCTGCGCGCAATAAAGTAAATCTAGCTTTTCATTTCATTGTTCCGCGCGGTCTCCCCTCGTGCTCACCGCTTCGAACACACACACCACATTAGCCGACAATAAAAGCACGATCGACGATACACCGGCGAACGATCGCATACATGAATTTTTAATAAATCCTTCGGGGCTCTATTAGAGACAAATTGTGCCGAAACCTTTCGCCGCCGCAACAGCGTATAAATTAACCGTAATTTCGTTCGGTCGCAACAAATCATACAATCCATTGATCCGCGAACCAGCAAGACGAGACGGCAAGTCAAATATAAGCAACAGTTAAAACATCACCGATTCAAATTACAAATTTTCTTCTCTGAATCTAAATATTAAAAAAGGTGGCTGGTCTTAATCTTTAAACGACTTGATTTATACAAAGAGTAGGACCTCGATTAACCGGCTTGAGCGGGAGACAAACAGCCCAGACAAATTAAGACCCGATGTTTGTAGTTGGGATCCAGTTAATCGAGGTCCTATTGTATGTTGTATAAAAAAATAGTTTAGACAAGAAATTAATGGTTTTGAGAGTTTCACAATTTTGAGTAGATTTTTTTTAATGGAATCGTATATTTTTCAATGCTCCAATCGACGCGGCTCTACATCCTTCACAAAAAGGTATTAAACTATTTATGTCAGATATATCTCATCTTATGTCAAAGATATCTCGTCCATAGCAATGTATAACGAAATCATGATGACGAGATATCTTGTCCATAGCAACGTACGTACGACATCATGGTGACGAGATATCTCGTCCATTGTAGGGAAAGAATTAAGAATCGTCTGGCGTCACTACCTAAGCTCCAAGTATGAAGTATGAGTATAAAGTATGAGCTCCAAGTATGAGTTGCCCTTCTTGCTGCTCTTTCTTTACCGAATAATTATATGAAAAAATATTCTCCTTGAATAATTCTTGGAGGAAACTCCTGGAACAGTGAGCACGCTACGAAACGGTGTCCTGCTTGCCAACTAATGATTTCATTTAACCTATCAACCTCTGACAAACATCTGCCCTCACCCTAGCAAAGTAGTCGCGCTATCTGATGATCGCGCAACCGTGTGCTCGTGCGCGAGCACCGATTAAAAGGTGAAGAATGCGCAGCGTAATACGTCGAGATGCGCTCGAACCGCGAAATTTCTCTTGCTTGTCCTGCATTTATGCATGCACGCACGCCGACAAACACGAGCGTGTGTCTGGCGCGTGCGTGCATAGGCGCGAGTCTGAGTTGCGTGAGGTTCGCGCTTTAATTTAGCAAAGTACCTTGTCCGTTCCGCTCGGTGAAAAGTGCAGGAGGGTGCACCCTGCATGGACGCGATCCTTCACGCACCCGTTGCATAATACCCGCACGATACACCCAGGTGAGAAGCTCGCAAGGATCGGCACGTGGACACCAGCAAGTCTAATAACTTTGCAACGCAGTCTCGATCGGATCGAGCCGGAAACCTCCGCACCGATGATCACCCAGCAATGGCCACAATATTCCGAGGAACGTTCATCACCTTCTGTCACGGACGACCTTACAAGGTACTGCGCCCTCCCTATGCCTGGTGCACCGTCACGGTGCATTTTCACGCACTCGTGATCTCCGACTTCTTGCGAGAAGATACTGCCGTGAAGGCGTTGTGAAACACTGTCGTAAAACTGCGTTATGTTTGCGGTATAACCTTCGTTGATATGAAATTGAGCATGCTATTAGGCTTGCTGACGGATTACGTTTTGCTTTAAACCGTGTTAATTGTACAGAATATTCCATCGAAGACCAAACACACAAACCGTTTTCTTTAGTTTTATCATCAGAAATGTTTCCAATACAGTTCAAGGATAAGTGAACAATTTTTTCTCTAATGATCCCCTTTATTCACGGTACAAAGGAAACCACTTGTGTGGTATCGAGGGTGGCATAATTCCATATTAATAGATTTCTTGTAGGTGGACGCGTAGAGGACATTTGAAGGTCAATTTCGTTTACTAAATTAGAATGGTATACTTTGCTATGTACTATTTGATAAGGCGTTTTAAGACATGTACATTGAGCTACGACTGAAGGCAGTAAAAGATCAACTGCGTTTTTTTAAATTGAAATGATATACTTTTGTATATGCCATCAGATACTGCATACTCTTACTACCTTATACGTACGCTAACCCGTGTCTTCTTAACACATTACCGACTGATGATTATTGCATAAGTTTGAAAAATCTATGGTGCATGGCTAAACATTTTTTAATGGAAGCTTCAATAACAACAGCAATTTTCATTGTGTGGACTAACTTGTCACAGCACAATTATTGAAAAACCTATTACATAATAGGCTTCCGGTAGGTAAAGTGTTAACAATAAGGGCCTGAGTACCACATGTATAGAACATTACAGCGAGTCCCATCGTCGACCGATTCGTACCGGCGCGGCGATGGTAATTTTCCAAACGCAGGGTTTCCCCCGCTCATAAATCTCAACCATCCTCTTCAGTCTCTTCGGTTTCTTCTCTCTTTCCGTTCTCCTGTTACAACCATATTCCTACAACACTTTAGCTCATCCTTGACATAGACGAAAACCAGACATCCTCGCCAGTGACAATCCCTCGTTTCATGACCAACTTTCACTTTTCCTCCCCTACAATTCCCCTACGTTTGTGAAGGTACACTACTGCCGATAAAAACTCTTCTTCTTATCTTAGTTACGTGATCGTAAAATATTAACATTCTCAACTTGGAAAAAGTATTCCCACAAAAAGGACGAGTTTGAGGAGCAATATAAATTTTGGGCGGATGAAATTAGCTGTAGTTGGCTTAACGGCACCGTGAAAGGTTTCTCCTGTATACTTAGCCTCGGGAATATAGTGCCAGTTTTTAAAAGAAAAAGAAAGAAGATTCTAATCGGAAAATCTCGAGTCTCAAAGATTACGATAAAAAGTATTAAAATACCGTTTTGTGTTCAAGAGAAAATCGATCATCCATGTTATCAGTCTTGCCGGTATTATCTACCTATGTACCTACACCTTTTTCGATTGACCAGGTCTTTGCAGCTCTGCGAAGTCGATGTAAATTCAAATACGATCTCGTCTGATATTCTCTTCGAGTGGTGTGGTTCCGATTTGGCAAGGAGTTGATCGTGAAACAAAGGTTCACTGGCGTGCCGCACGGTAATATTCGCATCCAATTTTCCGAGCAATCTCTGCTGCAAAGGCTGCAATATATACCAAGCAATAGGAAACGCAATGTTTTGTGTATATGCCACTTGGAAACGTCCTTTGAAACCTGGTCTCATCTCCTGTTCGATGCGATTACTTCCTCTATCGGTATTATTAACGCGGCACAGACGATGAATAGCTTCAAAGTAACACGCGACGGTACAGTCGCAAGAGCTGTCTTAGATTGATCGACATCTCGTTAAGTATAAATCCAGCTCGATCAACGGATACGTCTTGGTTTTAACAATTGCTAGCGGTTTCAGATTTTCGGCGGCCCACTAACGGAATATACCACCGTGGACCGTTATCGACCGAAGATTAGCATCTGGCCGTCCGCAAAGGGAGATTAGCTAGATCGATCGCACACGCTGAACCAATTCCTCTGGTCAGCTGCTCATCAATACCACTAATGGTGCTATCCTTCCCCCTCCTCTCCGCCTAAACGCCCACCCCTTCCTTCCTGTATCTATATTGTATGTACGTATACATCTCTGTATTCCTCTAATAGGCATATAATCGTTATGCATATACAGGACACACACACGCCGGCGTGCACGCGTGTGTCGCGTCCGATTTCATATTTACACACATGTACGTATCTACATTAGACGGGTGACAAACATCGACAAATGATCCATGTACTATATTGGATATAATTATGTATCTGCCTGCTCGTATTTCGGCGCACTGTGCCAACGCATTGAAACTATTTATATTCATGTATATAAATGTATGTATGCAGGGTGGCTCAGCTAATTTAACCACCTCGAATAATGACTTACCGGTAAACTTGAAAATGAAATTTAAATGGCATCAAGGGATACATCTTATCAGGCACGTGCTTTTTTATAGGTGGACGCGTTTCAGAAATTTCAAGGTCACCTCACAACTTATATTTAATTGGATTATATGTACATGATTGGTATGTACATACATATAAATATATATATATATATATATATATATATATATATATAATGTATACATATACATACAATGCATACACACATATATACACGCACCTTCGCATTATCCATCGCGACATACGGTACTGTTGCATATGCAAACCTATTTGCACCAGCCGATACGCGATGTCATGCGATCCAAATGCAAATTTTCAGAAATCTCGATTCGTGCTTTTGACCAGTCGTGTCGCTATGACGTCACCTCTTCGCTATTTTTAAGGGTACGTGGGGAATTCTCCTGCTGATGTGCAGAAAGTTGCGAACATCTAGGTTGAAATAGTTTGTGCAATTCTCATAACTTTATTCAAAACTGACAAACTACATTTCGAATCACTAAAATCCTAATTATAACCGTGGAAGTGTAACATGTACTTCGGTAGCATAAGGATCCCCGTGTTTACGCGTATATTTACGTCTTAGTGAAAATGTAAGTTGCGGGCGCAACGAGTGCAACAGACTGTTACATCTGTCGCTCGCATAATGCGCGATATCGTGCGTACATCACTCGTTGCATAATGCATGGGACGCGTGTGTGTGCCGGCGATATTGCGGCGGAAATAGTGTCGCGGAAAATGGAAAAGCCGCAGCGGCTGCTGCACAACATCGGTACCTCGTTCCTCCGTTTACTCGCTGTCGCTGTCCACATCGGCAGCAGCCTTTGTCGTGGGGGCAATGCAACTGTTGCACTCGGTCCCCCGCTATCTCGCGCCTGTCTGTCTACCGGCACGGCGATAGTTCATTATTGCGGGAACGACCAGTCCCGCCATTTCCTTGAATCGGTAGTACACGGTCGGTGTTACGCAATCGACTTCAATTCACCTGAAATTATGTGTCCTATAAGATATGAGCGCTGGAGATACGAAGGTCGACAACATTTCTTCATTCCCCGATTTGACAGTGATTCGACAGAAAAATTCAATAGACAAATATGCAAAAACTTCTAACTTCATGGCCTCTTTCTGAGAAGAATGACCAGAAAAAATGACCGAAATGCACGTCTGCATTACAGATTATTCTTACCATACAGTGAATCACAGTAATATTCGGACACTTTTAAAATGCCGGTGACTTTTTTAATATCAGATCATACGACTTGAATTTTTTTAAGAAGTTAGAACACATATTTGACTACATGACGTGAAAAAGAAATTTTGAAAAAATTGCAATTGGTCGGAATTACAAAGACAATAATGAAAGTTATTGTTTACAACTTACTTATGTGGGTCAGTATTGCAAATTTATTGTATTTAAATACACGTGTAACCGTGTACTTATAATGACACACATTAAATTGTGCGTATGTAAATACACGTGTGTTATTAATATACGTTCTAAACTACAATCTCATATATATATCATCAAAACTGATGCGAGTTTTGTTCCAACATGTGTCGCCATCGATTAACTTCAAGTGTTAAACGTTGACTAATAAAAGATCGTATACTCTGAAACATATTGAAGCGAAACTTGTAGAAGCTCCAGGCATTTGTTTATATCTATCAATGTACGAACACCAAAATGGCTGACAAATATTTCGAAATGAATTCATACTCAATATCGTACTCGATGGTGGACATATATGTAGAACGGGAAGATATTTCTCCACGTTGGATACTGCTAGTTTGCATCCAAGAGTAAGGAAGGACCGTCGAGAAATTCGACCTGCCATGCAAATCATTCCCGAAGAGCGTCGCATATAAATATTCGACAATTTGCATTTTCCTCCGGCGGCAACCGTACCGCGCCGCGCCGTCCGGGCCATTTCCAAGATGGATGCCGCCACTTTGCGAGATATACGTCGAAAGTTTTACTGCCCACTAAATTTCAACTAGCTCCTCTAGGTAGGTACATATATATTCTTATATTCGCGACGCAAAAATAAGAGGAATACGACACTTGTTGCTCCCGTTAGAAAAAGCTTTCACTTTGGCAACAGCTCAAGACGTATAGAGATCTTGCGCGATCGCAGCTAATCCCTAAATCTTGTCGAGTTATTTTCATATTTCCCAAGCGAACCATGTCTGCTCTTCAGGACCGATTGATCGATTTTCAATGCGGATGGCGCTCGTCCAGACAGACAGTTGCGTTTTAATTCGCTTTACGCGGTCGTAAAGAACTGCAATTAAATATATTTTTATATCTTTCGCGTACCTGCCGGACATTCGATTGCAAGAGCCTTTTTTTCCGTTCTCTTCTCTCTGTTCGGACGATATATATCCCCGAAACGAATGGCCCACGATTTTATTGGCTTTCAGCGTTATATAGGAAGCCATAACGACTCGATTAAGCGGGACAGTCAGTGATTGCCAGTATAATTTGCCGAACAAATCGCGTCGGCGTAATCCTAGCCTCGTCCGATCGCCTGTATCGATCACTTTGATTTAGCGATCGGCCGGCATCACGTATCCGCCGATGCGCGTTGCATTATCGTGGCGGGCATCGCGCCGGTAAACACCTGCCCGAGCGAGCGCGCGCGCGCGCCGGCCGAGAGCTCGGCACTGTGCTCTCTCGTCTCTTTGTATGGGAATCAAATTAATGGGTATCGGGCGCAGCGACAAGTGGATGCAATTATAGTTATATTCGGAAAACTTCGTTAAAATAGAGGCCGACCGCGGTGCATGGTAAAACGCGCAAACTCTGTTTTTCCGTTCATTAGGAATTCGATACGATTATGAAGCCACGATACCCAGCTAACAAGCGATATATCGTTTATTTCCGTTCGTCCGGAATAGACCGACATTCATATTAATTCTCTCTTTAATTAAATGAATTCGGCTCGGGGCAGAGGCGCGCGCATACACTCACCATCGCCGTGCCGCGCCGTGCATCGAACGAAATAATAGTGGGCGGCATATTGTCCGAGCCTATGGATCCGCGATTTGGTTTGCACTGACCCCTCCCCCTAGTGTACGTATGCCCGGACGCATTTTAATTACGTCCCTAAATTATTCTAATTACCAGGGATTCCAGGGCAAATGTGCCTCAAAATTCATTTTCGAATTCGTCAGCCGGAACCTATTCATTATTTTTCATCGACGGTCTTCGGCCCCCAAGGCCAATATTCTCTTTCCCGTACGGGCTCGTCGCTCGTTGATGCGATTTTTGTAGCTTGTCGTTGTTAATTGACGCTCCGGCCGTTTCTACGCCTACGTCCTTCACCCACCGCATCGAGGGAAAAAACAAAGTGAATGGAAAACTAAAAACAAACGGAGAGAAACAAAAAAACAAAGAACGCTCAGAGCCGCGCGTATGCGTCGAACGGGAGACACGGGGTGGTAGCGAAGGGTGGTGGGGTATCCATCGCCAGCCGGTGCCTCGATTACTTCGCAATGGCGCAATCAACGCCGAGTGATCTTTATTTTCAACGGTCGACCCACCCCGATACCGTTCGAACGGCCAGGTACTACAATTTCGCGCAAACGAGACAATACCGCCGCGGAGCTTCGTTACAACAGGGTGTGATTGTCGTCCCATCAAAGTGGACAGTTTACAGATGGATTGGAAGGCCGCTGGAAGCCCCACTCGCCTGTGGATGGCACTTCTGCATATACGGGGGTGCAACTTCCCTCGATTGTTTCACTGAATTTTAGACGGTATTCAACGGAACGTGAATGGCCCCGGCTCGCTGTGATTAATTACCATTGCTCCGCTCCGTTCTCGCGGCAAGATAGGTGGACCGTAATTACTTGAAATATCGACGTGCAATCTTTTGATTAACTCTGCGATTCACCCGAGCTACTAACTCGTCTAATCTTTGCCGCGGTCGTTGCGCGAGCCTCATCCTTTCCAATCATTTTTCTCGAAACGATTTTCCAATATTCTAATGGCTCTCAAAGGTCGACTGACACGTGTGATCTCTCGTCACGTGGCACGCTGATGTACGATTATCTAAAATTCAATAGGGTAC
Source organism: Lasioglossum morio (assembly GCA_916610235.2). Classification (NCBI taxonomy): domain Eukaryota; kingdom Metazoa; phylum Arthropoda; class Insecta; order Hymenoptera; family Halictidae; genus Lasioglossum; species Lasioglossum morio. Next base: position 10,413,218 of record OU744327.1, read on the forward strand.
AGACTTTACCATAAGAATTTTCAGTACAATTTTATGCTGTATGAAATTTCAGTGGGTGGTCTTCATTAGTTTTTCAGATATTAATGAAAAACTGTGGAAAAAGTCTCAGCTCATAATTTTTTGTGGGTCATGCCGCACTATATCCCAATTTTACAATACATTCGTCTTTTCGCTCTGGAAAAATATTTTGTTTTTCCCTTTTGCACCTAATGGAAGCTTTGATGCGGTAAGTCTGCATCAATTGCCAAACAACCATGATTGCAACGTAGATGCTGGAAGGATACACGTAACACAAAAAAGCTACAAACTACTCATACTTGTCGGAAACTGGTTCGTTTTATATGTCGATCAACTCGTACAACAGCTATCCCTCTCCATAGTGTCTTGTTTATGTTATCAGACACACGCTCAAGCCGTGCACGTGTTCGCGGCTCACCGGTTTCTGTTTGTTTCCGATAAGTGTCCGACGAGAGGGTCCTAAGAACTTTGATACGTAATCCCTGGACGATGGACGCTGTGATCGAACGGCTCTTCCGTGAGCTAACAATACATTTACGCTCGAGTGATACTACTAAATTATCCTCTACAAGTTATCGATTAATTTCCAACTCGTCGATTGGTTACTGATCTCAACAAGAAGCATATTCACTCACCCAACCTGATATCGCAAATTTAACTTCCATTAGTTGCACATTCATATCGTGCTCGAGATAATCTTGTAATACGTTCATATTTCTATTTTACTCGCCACAATACAATATATCCAGGTGCTGACGAATCATGAATTTTGGATTTCCGTTGATAAATGCAATCAGCGTTGTACTTCTGTCAGACGTCAACATTTACTCGTGATGAAGATTTCGAACAAAATTGACTAGATATGTATATTATTAATTTCCTTTAAACTAAAATATAAAATTCTATTTGGATGTTGTCGGTATACAGGATTGGGTCACCACATATTACCACTTCGATTTATATGACTACTATTATTTCATATGACATTTATTATTATAAAATAGAAAATTTTTCACATAGAGTTGAACGGTGTCAAGAAGAGCACTTTCTGTTGTTAATAGTTTCATTGTAGGTGGACATGTAGAGGATATATGAAGGCTATTTACTTTTTTTAAATGGAAACATATTTTTTATTGCATCATTTAATGCATCTTGATATTCTATACAAGAAAGTTTTAACCTATTCATGTGAAAAAATGACTAAATGGGCCCCATCTGGATACCATTTAACCCTACGTGAATCATATTCGGTGTAGCCATTGAAGAATACACGCACGGATTTGACAAATATAAACTTTCAATTTCTTACAGGAAATAATGAACGATAAAGATGCTTAAAATCACTGCAGCCGTAAAGTAAATTGTAAGGACACACGGAAGATTGTACAAAGTAGAATATACGTGCTCTAATAAGTGTAAACTCCGTCGGGCGCCGCTTCTAATACGGAAATTCTTGTTGAAATGCGTGAGCGCGCCCCCAATGTAGATCAACCTCAACGCGTGAATTCAGAGAATGAAAGCGTCTGTTGTAACACGTTGAATCAACTCTCCCTCTCTCTCCCCCTCCTCTCTCTCTCTCTCTCTCTCTCTCTCTCTCTCTCTCTCTCTCTCTTTCTTTCTCTCTGTCCCTCTTTCTCTTGGCCGGTGGCACTTTTTCTCTTTCGCTTCCGCAATTACTCAGGTGTAATTGCGTTCGGGACCCTCACACGCGTGAAAAAAAAAACGCGTGCGGTACGCGTGTCACGTACATACGCATACGCACGCACACGGGGAAATACATCGGCACCGAGACGCCGGGATTCGATGGTAGAGAGCGGGCCGATGCAATGCTGCAACGGGCAGGCATTTGCCAGTTTCCCTTCCTACGCCCACCCTCAATTCAATTCAATGCCACTCAATCAGTCAATGTAACGCGCATGCAGCCGCATACCGGTGTACCGCGTTTCGCAATGAAACGGCCGCTGTTTCGACCGGTACTTCGCTGTTAAGTGTCCCCCTTGTTGTAACCGGACCGGCCGCGATCGCTCTTTCGCCACCGTCCATCAAGATATCACACGAATATGGCACGCGCGCTCCGCGCACACCCACTTTTACACAGATTTTATTTTTCTGTTACACTTCGTTGTTTATTTACGGTCGACCCCGGTGTCGCCGGCCATTTCCCCCCAATTTGTCCAAGCGTTACCAACGGACTCGCGCGCATCCTGAAACGCATTACCGTGCCCCCTACCCCTGGAAATTATAACCGTACAGAATTCTCTGTTTTTTTTTCTGTCTCTCTTTCCTTTGAAACGAGAACACGAAATACGCGCACGAAATAATGTGCCATTGTGAATGCGTTGTTTGCGGATGCAGAGAAATTCGCCTGTAATCCGACCGCTGATGGTATTATTAGGGTACGGATTAGTTTGAACAGCTTTGAAATACTGCTCAAACATATCAACACATTGGATCGATTCACCGTGTAATATGCTTCTATGGAACTCGCTCTTCGCGAGCAGTATAAAGGCCGCCATTGATTTAATGTGGAACAAGTTTCCAACACTATTAGCGATGAGAATTCAAGATAAACGTAACAAAAGCTGTATTATCATAATTGTATAGTCATGTGTCGATATACTTTCGATTGTCAAGGTTTTCAAGAGTACACTTTAGATTGTAGAACATATGGTTTTTGCTTGAACGAAAGAAAATATCTGTTCTCTGTTTTCATTTCGATTATGTGCACGTATCTAGTAGATCAATTAGACATATGAAACGTATTGCCCAAAACTTACATATACAGAGTGTCCCAGAAAAACTTCAATTCGGGGACAATCCCGAACAATCTGGGACGATTGGCATTCCTAATTAGACACGAACAAGCTCATGAAAAAAATTACAGAACCTGATGGCGAAAGAAGAATAGGAAATATCTCGGATTCCTTAATATTTGCAATGAAACCGATGCAAACTTAACCAAGATCGTTTGTGATAAGCAATCGCATGAGGTGCTCTATTTACGGGAATAGCGTGTAAATTTTGCGCCGTTGTTGTAAACAGTGAAATTTTAATTTCTAATTTCGCGGACCGGCGTCGACGGGGAGGAATCATTAACCAACCCAGCGTATTGTGGAATCCAGGAAAAATGCAGGTGTAATATCAGCAGCGGGAAGTTTACCGCGGTTGGTGTGTAAAATTTAAAAGCACTTCCCTTTTAACTGAAGTCAAGCTTAATTTCCGTGCTTACATTAATTATTTCCCGTGCCTATCCTAACCCCATCCTCACAGCTTTCCCTTTACGCTCGTATTCTCAGATATTTTCGCGGAAGTTTCGGGTCTGAAACTTGGTTGTAATATACTGTTAAATAGAATAATTCTTAAATATCTGCGATAAAAAAGATCTTTCTTTAAGTATATTCTTAATAACATTAACTCAGAAAGCATATTACCTAAGTAAGACTCTGAGAATGTCACGTTCTACACGTGTTTTGTAATATGAACAAATTATTTGAACTCGTGAAAAGAATTTAAACAATTCTCTAAGAATGTGTACACACATAGATATGTTATATGTATATCAGGTTATTGTATTATATGCGAATAAGTTGTATTCAGCTTTTTATTCCATATAAAGAAGTATTACATCCCTTCATGTCAAACTACGTAGTCAAAGCGTCTGTATACACTACATTCTTTATTAGAGGTTTTCTTTGCAATGTTTATAAATTAAAATAACTCCTACACTAATCATTTTTCGACATACAAAGCTGCATCGATTGATGCATAAAAAAATATATGGATCCATTAAAAAAGTTGACCTTCCCAAGCCCTTGACGCACGTTTTCCACGTTGAAATCGACATAATACGTGCACCTTAGTTCAGGCTTGTACTCTGCTATTAATTGAGATTCGCTGAATCCGTCGCGTGTCCATCATTCAGCGGAGTGCTCTCTATTTTCCGACAGCAAGACCCGAGGCGGCCGCCGAGATCACGACCCGTGGCGGATACGTAATCCCCGCGAATGACTTAACTAAACGCGCCCGCAGACCGAGAACGGTCCGTATCGAATCGCGAACCCCTATACGAGCGCGCGTCACCTCACCTCTCTCTCTCTACGGTCGAGAAGTTATTCTCCCATCTATATTCCATGATGCAATCTATGTTGGTCTGGTCCTGCGGTTCGAGCAGCCATATACCTCGTAAACCACTCGGAGTGTCCCTCGGCGGCCACCGTTTCTCAGTCATCGAGAGTACGCATCGCCGGGCCTCGATTCTCGCCGGACCATCGACGAAATCGAGAGAAAGCGAGGGGTTAGGGAGGAGAGAGAGAGAGGGTGGGAATAGGGAAGATCGCCAGAAGTTTACATACGAATGTCTGATTTCTGTGTAACGCTCCCATCGGGGAAACTGCGAGGGACGCCGAGTACGCGACCGACTGGAAGTGACGAGCTATCGTGCTGGTTGCCCTGCTAATTATCCCTGCCAATTAGGTAAATCAGGGGCGGTCTTGCTCGCCTAATACACGGCGAACCCCAAAATCCTGATGAGAGTCGACGGTGTTCTTGAGTGGCGGCGAACAAAGCCTGAAGAGCTCTACCAGAAGCGGGGTGTCTCGCTTATCACCAAGTTACAAGAGCTGGAATTACAATGGCGGAACGTGCGCGTCGTTCGCCAGATGCCAGTTCAACCTTCTATTTTTTTCGTACTCCCTCTTTTTCTTCTTTTTCTCGGCGAGATATACTGTTACGATCATATCGTGTAACGTTTAAGAAATAATGCGACGAGCAGTTTCTTTTCTTTCTTTTCACAAAGGAATGTATTATAGGTACATTGTGCACGGTGTCGTTAATCAGAGTAGGACAATGCTGAGAAAAAAAGAACGCTTCTTTTTGTTGGTTGTAGAGGACTTAATTGCGGTTTGTGTCGCGACAAATATCGTACCTCTACCCTCCGCCAATACCGCACGTCACCGGGGTGTCACGGCAGCTCGTATTCGTTTGCCGATACTTCCTATGCTAATTACACCAATTAGCATAGCGGCGAGAGAGGACCGTGAGTTCCAGGGAACCGTCCGTTTCCTCGTAAATTCGTCGATAGCTCATCTCCCGGTCCCCACGGTGCGTAGAGAAGTTCGCACACGAATTTACATGATCTGGCACTGTAGGAACTCTTGTATAGAAACTATATGTGTACCTACATACACGACACGTAAATATAGAAGTGTGGAGTAGCGCATGTGTCCGTGCCGATGGTGTTGCAACGAGCTCGTCGCGCACGCATTGCGTCAAGCGGAACTGTACGGACACAGGATTAACATAAAAGGAAGAGTCAATATCATAAACAATCTTCGTTACAATGGACCGAGCGGTGCCGACGATAAATTCGTCGATATGAGATGGGGAAAGGTGGAGAGCAGAACAGACCAGGGGAGAGGAACTGCATCGAGGGCGCTGATTGGCCGTTCAGGGAACAGAGAAGGAAGCAACGGCGGACAGAGACGACTTTTCGTCGATATCATAAACCACCGTTCGGGGGTTGAAACTTCCCTTGCTGGACGGGCAGAGATGGAAAAGTTGAGAGAGCAAGTGTGTGAGCGAGAACGAGAGAGAAAGGGATTGAGTGACAGGACGGGTTCAACTGGGTCGTAAATTCGTCGATATGCAAAGCAGATTCTCTTCGACCGTTTCCTCTACACCTCCTCCTCATCGTTGAGTCTCGCTCTTGCTTGTTTCGCTTCTCTCGGCATGTTCCCTTTACTTCGTCTTCTTCTGCTTCTTCTCCCCTGCGCCTCTTTGCAAGAGAATAAATTCGTAGGATAGGGAGACAATGCACCACCAGCGAGATACCACGTAGCCGACGAGCGACTTCTTTGACGGTGGTGACTCGTAGACGAGATAACTCTTTCCTCGGTTAAAGGTTACGCAATTGCGGTCGTGATTCGTCGACCTTGCAACGACCGTTTTCGCAGACCTCGCAGGTAGGAACACCATTCGGTATCACGTCGCCTGGCGATCTCGTTCATTTGCATGGGAATGGTGAGAATGTTACACAACGGCGGATCTGCTGGGGGAAAAGCGATCCCGAGATTCTGGACAGGCTTTTTGTATAATATTGATACAGTCCAACTGTACAGGATAACTGTTGAAAAATATCGTGCGTGATAATTGGATCCGAATATTAACATATTAACGCTCTCCGTATTTTTGTCAAATACATTCGACATTGCATGAATGCATTTTTGAAGGCCAAATAGTTTACTCATTTTCATTGTGCAGAAGGAGACATTTTATAATCGTTATCGTAGTAGTCGACTGCCTGTTACAATCAGTTATGTACGAATTGAAGTGAAGAAAATAATAAAATATATATAGTGATCGGATTGTTTCGTTAAAAATTGTGAGTACAGATACAAATCTGAATATATGTTGAGAATTTAAAAAAAAATTATTATATGATTAAATGAGAATATCAGTGACTATTGCACATCACAGATAGCAACGAAACGTCACAGTGGACTTTGCAGGAAACGAAATGGAAACGCGGAAAGCGATCGGTAGAAATCGATCAGTTTTTCGTGCGCTCCCGTGGATAACAGCTCTCCGGGGCGCATTTATATTTCAGTTTTATGCCTTGATTATGGTTAACTTAAAGTTTAAACTGGCGTATCATTCAGGATAATGCGGGATAAAATCGTGTCGGACGATCAGTCGGTAATTCCGCGAACGCTTCCAAACGAGGTAGTTTGGGACGTGGGGAGGGGAGAGGATTGCAAAGTCTCGGTGATATTACGCGAATTTTACGATCCGGGACTTAGTTTGCATATCAATGGGTTATATATTCGGCTTCGAGTCTCGGGCCGGCGAACGGTTTTCGAAAAAGGAGCGCGACGCTGCCGCCGCCGCCGTCGTCGTCGTCATCGTTGTCGTCGCCGTCGCCGCCGACGGGAAATTGGGACGTACCGCCATCGTCGCACCAAGTTTTCATATACCTACACGCGCGCGTACTTTATTGATTACGCTTATCGTGTCCTCCCTCTTCCGCGAATCTCGCCGTTCCGCGACTGCGTAAACTTTTCCGGGGGAATGCTCGAAAACGCCCGGACTTTATTTCCCTTCGTTCGACAAGACTCCGTGTATTCTATCTTCGCGAGGATTCCATAGAATATGCTTTAAAATTACACAGCGGACAGATCGCTCGCGGCAGATAAAAGTGACATACTGCGAGAATTGCAGATATAAAATCGACAACAAAGAAGCGACAGTGGGGAAACTTCGATAATCGTCAAACGAACTCGATAAACCGGACCCGTGAAAAAGTTCCCCGGTGACGGTAATGAAAAGTTTCATTCCCTTCCGTGCTATTCAACCCTTAGGTTACTGACCACTAATCACTAAAGCGGTTTTCGTTTCGTTTGCAAAAGTTTCATTGTAAAAAGTATTACGTCGGCACTTGCACAAAGCTGAGCATAATAAGCTAAGCAAAATTAGAAAGAAATTCATACAACTATTCATTATTTAACTAATCTTTACACTGCATAGTCACTGCTTGCAGCTGTTCATCACTTAACCCTTAGTACCATTATTCATAATATTGTTTACATTATTAAATATGTTGGTATCTAATTAATTACTACACATTTAAGTATTGTACGAGGTATTGTATCAATTTCATATCCGCAAAAATTTAAAAAATCATACACTGGAATTATTATAGATCAGAAGAAATGTTTACTATTCAAATTAAAATAGCTTCCATTGCAAAGGGTTAATATATACAAGGTGTGTTCAAAAACTTCGGGGACTTCTGGATTTATATATATATATATATATATTCGAAGGTTTAATGACACTTACAAGCCGATCTGCCATGAAACCAGACCTTTCAGGACGCGTCAATGATCTTTCTTTTCCAACAGATTTGCAGCACGGCGGATATTGTAATCGTAGACGAAAGTATATAATAATTCGGGAGGCATAACCGTAGGAAAAATAGGACGATATAAACGCAGCAAGCTTTGGTCCGGAAATGGAGAGAGTAAAGTGGAGAGAGTAAAGTGGAGACGTAGGTGCCGTTCGGAGAACGCCCAGAACCATATGGTATTGTTTATGAACCATGCAACTTTATTTTCTTCCTTCCTGCCTCCCTATTCGTTCCTTTCGATATTTCTTCTTTGTCATTCCCTTCCCGGCAGCGTTATTGGCGCGTGACGGGTGGAACGCGCATTAACCCTGTATCGCGCGCTCGCATCTACCGTATTCTGTTCGTCTGTGAAACGACCCCAAGCAAGGACAGAATTCTGCGAGAATCGTGGAAAGTAACGCAGAAAGAGAACGAACTCGGCCAAGAACGAAGACAAATTAGGAAAGACTGAAGTTGTTCGGTCGGTAGCTATATGTATTACCGTCGCGTCGCGTCGTAAAGAGAGATTGTAATTTGTACGGTCTTACGCATTCAGCTCGCAGTGTTCCTAGGTACGCAATTTGAAATATGGGATAGAGAAAGGCAGTTGAAAGTAGGAAATTAATTTAAGAATAATAACGAGGTTTATAGGGAGAAAGATATAACGAGAAATATTGGTTATCGATTTCCACAGCCGATTGAAATCGGTACCGATCCCCAAGAATGAATGATAGCAGGTTAATGAGCCCAGGCTCACGACGTAATCGTATTTCGAATAAATTTCCATTCGGAGACGATGAAGGGACGTCGAGAAACGAGGAAAGTAGATAACTTACTTTTCTCGTCAAATTCATTCTTGTCAGGGCAAAGTGAGTTCGACTTTTGAGACAGCGAGGGGGGAGTATGCACATAATATTGATGGACAGTGACTCGGCTGTTATCGGGCTGAGAGTAGTTTATCATCCGGGAACGAGCGCATTATGACTCGATTAATCTTCGATATTTATATTAGAGTTTCATTAAATAAAATACGGGCGAGAGCACGTAAACTCGTCTCGCAGGGAGCATTTTCGTGGAAAGTTTGCTCTTAACCCTTGGATTGATAAGCGGAGAAGCTTTAGAAACTCCATTGCAAGCTTTTCAATTGACATTGTTGTAACATCGTTTTTCTGAATGCTATAATTTTATTTTACGAAATACATGTTTTTATTAACATTATTATGCTATATTGCTATACTTTTATGAGGTCAGTGTCCTGGTCAACGACATTCGATATTTAAGAACTTTTGATTTGTAGATAGGATAGGATCAGACACTTGATACTCGTCGATAGATAACGTGTTAAGTTCTGAAGGTTACTATAAAGCATGACATCTCAACGATGTTTAAAGGCCACAGCGAATGTAGGCAGTAAGTAGATGGTATAATAACGTGAACTTTTTATCGTTCCATCGCCTTACGATGAAATCTATCTACATATGCCCCACGAAATTTTTAGCATGGTCGAATGAACAAACGAAGGCAATTTCACAGACCTGCTTTTCCCTCCCGGCAGATTGACCATTTGACCATTACTTCCAATCACACAGCCCGGTGACTTTTAATTATCAATAAAATTCCCGAACGATGCCTGATGAGGGAAAAATTACCAGAGCATGTTGGTCGTTCACCCTCCGGTTAGATTGATTCCTCCTACCTTTCTTTTTTTGTTTCTTCTCTTCCCGTTCTTTCCTAGTGTTTTCACCCCCCGTTGCATGGTCAGAGACTAAACGTCCCCGTCGACAAGACACACGATGCACGATGCTCGCCCGGAATCGCGGAGGACGCGCCACGTTCCGTCCGGAAATGAGCAAAGCGAAAAAACATGTTTGAACCCCGAGCCAAAGTGTCGGGGGTCTTGTGTTGGATGAGCAATTGAATAAAGTGGAGGCGTCAATATGTGAAGGCAGTAGGATACAGCTCAGTCGACGGGAAACCCTCGAGATACTACCGATTCAACACTCTGCCAAAGTTTTTCTCGTTGGCTTATTGTTAGATGTCGTCGATTACTCGTTGAATAAGAGACACCGAACGCGTTCGAATACCGTGACACTCGCAGCAAAGTATTACGTTCGAATTATATATTTAACACTAGAACTACCGAGCACTAAACGCAATTGGCATATATTGCCTTATAATAATGATACAATTGCATTTAGTTAGATTTAGCATCAGTTTTGTTTAAATATGTACTTCGATAATGAAGTTCGCTATAAAAATTTCTCAGAAAAACATATTTATTATTTTAATATTTCTGAAAGAATAAATCAGGAGCAATTAATCAGGTAGTTTTAGTGTTAACTTACCTGTTAAAACGTAAATTACGACATCTGTAATTATCAACCGAAATTTTTATTCCAGACAAAAACTATTCAAGCGACACGTATTTGAAAGTAGAGATATTAAAACGAGTAGTAGTGTAATAACGCTTGCAGAGAACAACGGCTTGTTCCTAACACTTATTTTACCCATAAAGAGCATTTATAGAATGTTTGATTGTCAATTCTTATAAGGTCTCTCATTTTCAATTCCTAGAGCAAATATTTCGAAAAATATGAATGATATGAAAAACGTTTTTATTTATTCGACTTTCAGATAACCTTCAAAGACTTACAAAGGCCAGCTTTGAATCTGTAAATTGGGACTCGTGTTTTTTATTGTAGTTTATTATTGCTGACGTCGAGGTATTTTCAAAACCTGAACGAAATTTTAGCATAAGTCGTTCCCGAGATATGAGAACTTTCTATGTTGATGAGCTGAGATGTTTGCCTCGAGAAAATTAAAAATGCGACACCCTGCATAGTAATAGTTTAAGATGTTCTTTTCAGATTGAAACGTTCAACTAAAACCTTCCAAATATAACGAAACAAATTAACGCCAATAATATTTTGTTTATTATAAGCAAAGCTAAAGAGAGTAATACATGGACGACACATAAGAGGTGGTAATATGAGAAAATTAAAGAAACTACAGATAATTTGCATAGACAAACTGCAAACGTTCAATTGCAAGTCACGTTTGTATATCGAGTAAACTCGCTGCACCGCACGTCATTTTCATCGTTTCTACGGCGTGATGGCGAGCATTGCGTCGACAATGAGTCGCTCAAACAGCATTGCCGCAAGGGTTACGTCCACGCCACAAGTTACATATACAGTTTGTTTGCACGAAGTCAGTTCTTCTCGCAACAGTGACGATTCTCGGGCTGACACGCGTTCCAACATTTCCGGTTTTGCGGTTGCTACTGCTGGATATTAACGACTGCTGGATATGTACGCGCAAGGAAACAACAGCTGTACTTCCTAGACCGCGGAAGCTCGCCGATAGTCGAGCCGCGCGTTCAAGGTCCATTATAATTGCGTCCAAGTTAATCGTAATGCGGCGAAACCCGTTTCCATCGTCAGCCCGTAAATAGCTCGACGCGACGAAACGGGTGCACGAATGGCACGAAGGGTAATCGTCGTTTACGTTCGTTGCTAGTCCCCCCCCCGTGTCACCTGGTTTCCTATAGAAAAACCAACAGACACGTCCATCGATTCCTCACCGTTGCCGATAGAGCCATCACCTTGCCTTAGCATTACTTCCTTAGGGTTTCTCCACCTACAGATTAGCGGATCAACTATCTTCTAACATTGTGCTGTTTCTATTAATCGTATAATTAGGTCTCGTGCGACATTTTGTTGAATCAATAAAATCAATTGAACACAAGATGAACGTTTTGTATAGGCTTGTTTTCTATGTGACAAATTTATGACAAAGAACAATACATCAAATAGCAAAAACATTTGTAGAATTTAAAAATACATGCTGTCATACTACCTTCAACTTATTACAATTATTAAGAGGAGTATTAAATTTCCTGTGGTTCCTGTACTTTATAACTAATGCAAACAATTTTTATATTGCATAGAGTATACCAGATCAAGTGATTTCTCGGTGAGAATCTCGGATATTGTTTTTTAATTTGATAATAGGCACTGAATCTGAAAAAAATACTTATTAATATCTCATTCTAGAGTAGTACACCCTCACAACGAGATTATTCACGTGTCATCGATCGGCACGCGTTTCTCGCTCATCCTCTTCGGACAAATATTCCTATTTCGTTTTTGTTCTCGGTTACGAGGGACCACCCCCAAGAGTAAATCGTTGAAAATCGTTTCGGTAGGATCGGCCACCCTCGTATGCGCGAACGTGTCGACGCTCGGCGTCCTCCGAGTTATTTCAATAAAGCAAATGGAATAGGCTTCGCGGAGGTGGTATATCTTCCCATAGAATGGCAAAGTGCACGCCGATCGCCGATGGGGTGGAGAGAACACCGAGGCTATGATGGAGCCGTCAGTACATCGTGATCCACGCATCATCAACATTGACGACCTCCGTCCGCTTTTTGGCCTCGGCTAGCTACCCTTCCCCGCCACCGAGGCCAGAGGCCCGAGGCCATTGCGCCAGTTTACGAGCCTGCGGGGATCCCTGTTCCTCTTTTCCGCCCTTCTCGCTGCCTGTCGGCGCGGCGGAACTACTCTTCGCGTGTCTTCGTTCCCGACCTCCTCGAGAACGTCAAACATTTTCGGTAGAACCGTGACGTCACCGGTTAAATCACCCTTCACGCCTTGTTAGCCTCTGCCAACGGACCGTTTTACGGTCTCGTTCAGGAACGGCATCGCCTGCGAATTGCCAATTGTTAATTAGCATTCTCGCGGAAAAAGACCACCGGTAGGGCGTCCGGACAAAAATGTTCGTTGGAAGATTGACAAGGTGAAATAGGCGACCGTACAACCATACTCCCTTCGTTCGACGCAGTTATTGCCAATGCGTAAAACACGTATGTACATCGGACATGTGGTCTGGTAGTGCTGCCCGTAATTGTACTAATTACGTGCAATTCGACGATAATATTCATGCGGATGTACAAGCGGCGAAAGAAAGGTAAATGCGAAGGCGTTTTGGGTAATTATAATTACATCTACACATCCAAGTGAATAAATGGTTGTTAATCTGGATTGCAAGTACTTTTAATCATCTCTCATTCACTTGTATGTGTTCTTATAATTATCTCGAACGTCCACACGCACATAAATCAATATTGATAACGAGAATTTTGAATATCAGACAATAAAACTGTGGCATAAAAATAATGTCGCTTCAAAGTTGATGGGGGCATCCATAATATCATTTTATAGAGCCTATTCGAATCTACTTGCGAAAATATTTTTTTGAAATATTCATGATGTCTGTGCTATTTCGACGGAAATTTTATAATTTTCTTAAAATCGTTATTGTGAGAACACTGCATATTTGTAGTTCTATCACTATTCTTGCCAGGGTGTGACATGTTATGAAAAGTTATTTGTTTGTTCATTTAATGTATTTCATTCCAATGTCAAGTATATTTATTTTGTTAAATGCAATTTTTCATTCAACAAAAATTTAATATGAATCGTCCAATTTTATAATACGCGCTACAACCCATCGGACGAATAAGCAACATTCTCACAATCGATACAAAGTAGAAGCAAAATTACTATTGTCATCATATTCGCAACGCAATGAATAAAATTTAATTTTTCGTTTCTTGTGTGTCGTCAAACGGACGTCTAATAACGTTTAAAAAGTGAAAGCTCGGAAGTACAGGCGAGGAGAGTCATTCCTCGGTGAATTAATAATTCATGGACAATTAGAGCGCCGCAGGTGGTCGGTATAAAATGCAAGGCGGCATATGTTTGCCCTGGTGAATCATAGTGGAATTAGCATAATTAACGCGCCACAGGATCATTAGCATATTCGTGTCGATAGGCATATAGGGATCTCGCATGTCAGCCGCTCGTCCTGCACTCCTGCCGACGCAGCGCGGTGCGGTGCAGCGCGGCGCCCCGAAATAATCATGCCCAGGAAACATCCTTTTTCCTGCATTTAGCTCGGTCACTTTGCATATAATTTCCCGAGCCGTCGCATCGTGTCGCATACACGTGCCCGTCAACTTCGACACCGTTTTGCGTCTCTACTCTTTGATTGTTCACGCGACGAGATTATAGAAACTCGGGGCAATTCGATATGTCGCAAACGGGAGTGGTTCGAATCGATGCTGCTGGCACAAAAACAAACGAATTGGAAGGGTAGCGAGCGAATTCGATGACAAAGTGATGCGACACTGCGTAACGAACTGCTCGTTTTTTTCTTTTTGTCACTCAGTTTACCGGTGTTGTAACCCGTTACATATCCCAAAACAAACGATAAAGGTTGATTCACATTAGAAAGTGGTAAAAATTTCTAAACCTTTTGTGTGCTCTCTCTAATCGGGACGGTAAAACTTCTTTCATTTCTTACATCTTTAAAATAACCTGCAATCTTAAAAAAACAACATTTCAAATATTCGTGCAGATATCCGGAAATATTAATAAAGTCTTGTTTTAACGTCATTGATCTTAGAAGGCTCCTGTGCATCCACGCAAAACACTTCATTCTCTTTGTTATTTCTGTAACTACTTAATTTTCTTTGAACTTCTTAATAGCTAAAATAATGCTATATTTTACATACATTTATTTCATCCAATCACAAAATATATTATATCTTAATTTATTAAGAAAAACTACGTCCATTCAGATTTCTCGTAGTCTACCTTGTTTCGAGAAGGTTAAAAACGAAAGAATCCATTGTGAAGCAAGCTTAACGCGTTACAGCAAATCCGCCTATGCCGTTTGGACGGGTCAACCAGTTTACAATGCCGCGCGGATGTTTCAGCAAAGTAGTAAATCGACAGAGCCGTTGGATCGAGCCGGCCGAGATTTAATTACCAAATTCTGAATATCGGCACGTCGGCCGATACGGCGCGTTGGTCCCGCGGGGCATAGTCCCTCGAACAACCGAACCGTCGCGTCGGCCTTTAATCGTTCTCTCGCCTCTCGCCTCTCGCCGTTCTCGATTTCGCGAAATGTGAAACGCGCGCAAGCGACGAACGAGAGGCGCGATCGCAACCCCGCGAAACCTGGACCGGTCGAACGTGCGTGCATTTTGGAGGAGCCCGCTCCACGGGACAACACGCTGCATGCGTAATTAATGAAACCAATAAAGCCGTTCGTACTGGTGGAAATTCGTTAAATTTAATTGGACGCAAGTAATCACGCGGCCCCACGATGCCCAGAGAAACGTGCATCCGTATTCGGGGGAGAAGCGCGCAATAGTTGAAGGATCGACAGATTTTTATTAAGATCGTAAAGAATGCAACAGAAAAAAATGTTGATTGATCTTTAACAAAGATTACAACGTTATTAGTACAATTATTATAAAGCAAGGGGCAACATCTACTTGAATCAACTTAAATATAATACAAATCGTATAAAATATAATACATCAATTCATATGTAAAGCGTTAACAGTCAATTATGCTTAAGAATGCTTTTCCAATCAGCGTTGATAAAGTGTTATGTAAGTCAATAGCCATATATAGATTTGCATTTATATTTAATTTTCTAGTATAAAATCTGATCAGAGTTGCCAGATGGGGGAGGGAGCACGAGTTAAGGGGAACAGGTTACTCTTCCTCTGCCAATACTAGACGCATGTACAGACCAATTTTTCATCGATGGACGATGGAACCAGAAAATTTAATTAGCAAACATATCCAGTGTTGTTAACTAATGTGAAACTTTAACGGATATCTATCGTCACCTGCAGGGTACTGAGTTCTTGCGCAGGGTCGGCAAATCAGGGAAATTGACCGAATTTAGGGGAAAAAGTTACCCTCTTTCTGCCAGTAGCGGATTAATCACGTGATATTCTGACACATGCACAACAGAGACGAAACGCATCATGTGACCGGGCCGCGACGGAAGCGTGGAGAATAGCGTCGTAGAAGGGGAAGGTAGAGTGGGGAGACAAGTCTTAATTTGGTGATTCTAGTCTTGTCCCGGACTGACAGTCTTGCTGGGGTTAAACGTAAATCCCACATTTAATCCATATATCGGCGTCATATATCGGCGAAAGTTATTAATTGATCGTCAATTTATAAGTGTGTACGTTAATCCAATTCAAATTGAACTGGCATCACGGCGAGGCTACTAATTCGAGCGCGGAATATCCGCGCGTTAGGACGATAACGATAGTTCGTATAAATGCGAGAGTCCGCGATGGCCACGCACGTATCGGTGATCGTAAATTTTTGAATTAATGCCGCATTAAGGACGTGCGGGTTCTATCGATCGAGGATGCAGCGGAGCGTGCATGTCGGCATTAATCTGGTTCACGAGTAACAACGTTTTACGCCGGCCGAACCTCGCAGGAACGAGATATCCTCTCGTTGACGCAGAGCGCGAGCGCGAGCGAGAGCGAGTGAGAGAGAGAGAGAGAGAGAGAGAGAGAGAGAAAGAGAGTCGTTCGGAATTCACTCGACACTGAAATATCGCATTTCCAACTAAATCTGGCCGAATCTAATTTTACGGAACCCATGTGCATTAGCGGATTAATGCACTCTATTCCTGGTGGACCAAGTGATGAGATGTATTTGCATGGCATTATACTTGCGCCTTGCCCCCCACCTGTCCCCGCCCCTTATTCGGCTCTTCAATCCCATCTCTAATTATACGTGTAGCACCACTATGTGTCCTCTTGCGCAGGTGATAATCATATTACTATCCTATCAACGTTATTGCCATTCCTGCTCGCATACCACGATCACACTATTTGAAGTGCTTAGACTAGTGCCGATCGATCAGCCCCTAAGAGGTTCGAATTTACCCTCCGGCAATCGCCCTCGGCTTTGAAGAGGAGAAACAGGGACTGGCACGATGTAGGGGCGGGGGAGTAAGTCAGACAATGGGCAAGCACCTCTCGACACCGAAATATCCTATTAAACCGAAATGATATTTATTCGGCTCTGATCTCCCAGGCCCCCGATCTCTCTTTTTTCTTCGAACGATTCGCGTGCACCTATCGAACTGTCGCGGATTCTTGGCCCGCCCAACACGAAACGTCCGACCAATGAAATATAAATAAACAACGAGATTGGGGAAGTAACAAACTCGCATTCGCCAAGTTTTCCGAGGAACTTCCGTGAAACTGGTGCGCGCAGCTGTCGCGACCAAAAAGGAACGAGCCCCGAACGCTGCTCGCGTTGCACAACTTCCGAGTAATTTCGAGAAAAAGGAAGAACGGGCAGTAGTCGGACAACAGCTCGCAAGGAAACGGTGCCGTTTCATCGTCAGTAGTTAGCAGCCGTAGTCGGAAGAAAGCAAATAGTTGACGGGGCCGTCGCATAAATTCTTGGTTGAACAATATGAGTCGTGTTTGCGCCTGCACTTTAGGCAACCGGCGCGTCTATCGTGTATACAGAGCCTTCAGCACACGCGATATGCAAATCCTCGATGTGAAATGCAACGTTCGTCAGCCAACCAACCAGTCCCCGTGTCCCTGTAAATCACGCAACGCTGCTTTTTTTTCTAATGAGATTCTTTTAATTAAAGGATACAGTCGCCGGTATCTTAATGCCGTAATAACTTCATCGTCACGATCTAGCGGAATAATAATGATTGGCCATCGGTCCCTTTATGCATCAGACACGCCTCACTCATTAACCAAAGATGAAGGTGATGAGAAATACTTTTGTGATACCCGTCCGCCGTCAACCATCAATTCAGATTGTTATTGTAATTGTTCTCCCCGCATTGTTCCATGCCATTTAATTAGGAACGTGCCACCTTTACGGCCAACACGCTCTATCGATCTCGCCGCGGTTACTACTCGTGATTCGGACACAGGGAAAATGACACAGTTGCTCGCAACAGTGAATTCGCGACAAATTAATCGGGCAAGTAACCAATGCACGGCTAATGTAGGCTGAGCGCCAAATGCTGTTTCTAACGTAATCGAATTTGTGTGTGTTGTGTGCAGTTTGTCTCCCGCGCACTGGCTACAACCGGCTTCACCTATACGCATCACCGTCAAATGGCTGGCTGACTATACTAATCAAATAATTCATTTCCGCAATCTCGTGTCACGTACAATAACGACTTCGGTTACCCAGTCGGCTCGGGATTATTCAAGAATAATTTAATCTCTCAGCGGACAGGTGTCGATTGAATAGAATACCGATCCTCCGATGGTTATGACCGATCGAGGGCGATATTGTAGCTTTTACGGTATAATGAAATCCCGGGTAATTGAGATGTCTAATGGAGAGAAGGCTTGAAATGTCGATGCTCATTTATCAGATTAATTTTGGACGTGGCGTATTCTTTCAGCTTGGGAAAGATGTTGTTCCTTAGGATACTTTTTCTTTTTGAAGCACACACCATGTACAGCTGAACTCGAGTACGGCCAATAAAATTTACAATTGCCAGACCCTCGATCGCCAAGCAAAGACTTCTTCCAGCCTATGCGTTTCTTGGAAAGGACTCTCTCCCCGCCCCTGTCCTTGAAACGCTTAGAGTTTTCCTAGCCTCCTTGTTTTTGAGACGACTTCAGCGCGTCTACGAAAGACGAGTCAGAATTCTTCGAGAGTCGAGACGTTCGCGTCGATGGAGTCTATTCGAGTGTCGTGACCGCGATACATTTATCATTTTACGTTAATTCTAACGCACGTCACAGGTTTCTATTCGTTGCTTTTCATTGTTATCATTGATGTGAAACAATTTAAACAGGTATGCGCGTCGAAAAATTGTTTACTTTTAAAAAACCGAGATAGGATTTAAAGTTTAGAAATGAAACGTTTAATGAACTACACCCGTGTAACTAAAGGGAATTTCCCCACCAGTTAATAGAAAGTTTTAAACTTTTTTAATTTGTAGGGATGAAGCATAGTTTGCTGCGAGGTTTTAAGAAGAAAACGTATCGTTTTGTAAGGATAATGCCGCTTAATTGGCAAACACAGTAACAATACCTCGAGTATTAAATTGTAGCATTTAGTAAATTTTAAATTGCATCTCCCATTAAGAATTGATGTCAACTTTTAATTAATTATCTCGAGTGTAATTTCGCGAGCCACATGTAAATAGTTATACATAGTTACAATAGGACACTTCCTAATAGCGTTGCTGCCTCACTACTCGTTAAGGAGAAATAATTCTCAACTGCGATGGTGGTGTAATGGTCAGCATAGTTGCCTTCCAAGCAGTTGATCCGGGTTCGATTCCCGGCCATCGCAGTGACTTTATTTTAGTCACAATTACTTAAATCCATACTGTGACTTCAGAATGAATTCGATAATCACTTTACCACTGCAATCATTACGTGTTGTATAGCCCAATATTTAATCAGAATATTCAATTTTCGATTATCGTCGCGATCAACAACTTTTTGTCTTTGTTACAGCGTGTGTACAAGGTTTTACATTTTCTTAAATGTATATTAAATTTTCATTAAGAGCCCAAATAAAAAAGTTTTAAAAATTACTTTTTTTATTTTTACATGCAGCCTTATAAATTGTAATTTTTGGAAAATCTTTTTGTAGATCATTTAGTAAACCAATGCTTCTAATTGCTTACAAAACATCAGGTCGTTCAAAAAGTTATACTGTTTTAAAGTGCGTTCAAACACTTTCGCGGTTCACTGTACATGTTTGATGCATACAATATTTATTTGTTTATATATATAATTTAAAAAGCCAGCATTTAAGTACTGCAGAACTTTATAGTTTTGATCTATCTTTCTGTACAAAACAAACTATACACATGACATGTGAGTAATTATAAATAATATATTGTAAATACTTCTTCGTTAATTTTTATTATGAATATATGAATGTATTGAAATACACACATTAGTACTAAATAATTACAGGAAGTCTGGAATGGGGAGGGATTCCTACAAAAGAATGGAGAAAAGGGATAATAACACCGATCCACAAGAAAGGCATTACAGAGAAAGTAAGCAACTACAGAGGGATCATTCTGCTAAATAATGCATATAAAGTATATGCGGGGGTGTTATATCAGAGGATAACGGAAGACATGGAAGAGAAGCAAATAGAAAACATGAGAGAAGGTACGAATTAGAGCAGGGGAGAGTGCGTTAAGATTTGAGGAAAGAGAGGAGAGAACGGAGGGAAGAGTTTTGGTAAAGGAATGCCTGAGGGAAAGAGGTGTGGGAGATAACAAGAAATAGCAAAGAGAGGACGAACGAAAGAAGGAGTGGAAAAGAAACTATAGAAATTGTCGTGACTCTAAAGGAGAGAGGTAGACAAACTTAGGGACAGTAACAATGCGGTAAAATAATGGCATCTAGGTTCTATGATAGACATAAATATACATATATACGAATTAAGGATACCAAGGTACCTAGAGGAGAAAGGAGAAGGAGACAGTCCAAGCCTGATGGCTAGAGTAAAATGTGGAAGTATGGGAGAAGGGAATAAATATTGGAGAAAGGAAGATGAGAGAATGTACATGATATGCGAGAAACAACTGGAGAGGCTAAAGCATCTGACAGAGGACTGTGAAGGTGTAGAGAAAATAAATATAAGTATAGAAAAGATAGTACAAGATAAAAGAGTGAGAGAAATAGACTGGCTTAGGATTATCGAGAGAAAAAGGAGTGGAATAACCAAACGGAGAGAGGGAGATGAATGGTTGGAGGAATGGGTGACATAAAGAAAAAGAAATGTAAACCAAGTCTAATTTTTTGGTTATGAGGCCGAAATAAATAAATACTACCTACGACTACTACTACTTAATAATTACACATTATATTGACTAAATAAATATCAAAATAAAATTTCCGGTACCGGGAATCGAACCCGAGCCTCCTGGGTGAGAGCCAGGTATCCTAGCCACTAGACCATACCGGATCTGAAATAAACATTTAGAATATTGTTTACAAATTGTTAATATATTTGGTTTTATTAAAAATATTAAAGATTTTCACTTCTGGCAATCAAACCCAAGCTCCTTAGATGAAAGCCACATACCTATGACATCTTTTTAAAACATATTTTTTGATATGATCAACAATTACATAAAGTAAAGTCCCGGCCCTAGTTACTTTAACTAGGTACTTTAAAGTAAAGGCCCATCTGTGTTACGTCGTTTTTAGGTTTGAACGTCTTACGTCCCAAAAAGACGTCCATTTGAAGACGTCGTTTTTTCGTCTGAAGTAAGACGTCTTTTCTGAGATGTTGTCTAAAAAGACGCCTGAACTACGTCTAAAAGACGTCTGAAGACGTTTCTAAGACGTACCGTTTTGTAACACAAGTCATTCAGGAGACTTTTAAGCCGTTCAGACGCCTTACAGACGTCAGAATGTCTTGCAGCAGGCGTCTTACAGATATCTTTGAGATGTCTCATTGCTATCGAGGGTTATATAAAATGGTACAAAAATGTAACTATTGCATACATTGTTGAAGATACAAAATCTGGTATTTTAATCATTAGACCATATCGAACTTGATGCTTCAATTGTCTACCTAAGACAATGGATGAAATTGATGATCCGCCAACATTTCTTTTTTACAGAGATTTTTGTTTCCTGTTTGTTAAAAATGTTTTAACTTCTTTCCGATGATGCGACGTGATTGCTTAATTAAATGAAATAATAGTTGGATAATCTTTCGTTTAACTATACAGAACCTTATTTTTAATTAAGAGAATGTATGTATGATGTACAATTAGATAACGATAATACCTAGAAGTGGCGCGAAATTTCTTGGTTAACTCTTGAAATTATAGTTCTTTCTAAAAATAACAAACTGGCGGGAAAGCTTCATCGTATGATCATGGCGCAACATTTCACGCGCATGCGCGGTCAAACCAGTAACGTATCTATATTAGGATGATAAGGTAGCAGAGCCCTGAGGCACTTATATTGGCAGAAATCGGGAATGTACAGACACAATCTGTTTCGGATAAAAAGACTCCAGGACGTATCTTACGAGTTACAAAATGTACACAAATATACATGTTACACACTCATTTTTCAGAATCAAATCGTAGCAATTTTTTAAAATTCTGCGGGATGCTCAAGGTACCCCATTTTATCGACAATCTTACTTTACTGAGGCTGAAATCTCGAACACTATCACAGACAGTGGTATGATACTGAAGTCCAATCACATTCGAATTTGGTTTCTTGATTCGGGAACAGTGGCAACAGTGCATTCTGACTCTGACTCATACTCATACGCGACACAAGTACAATCAGTTGCTTTCCTAATGGCGAGCGATGAACGTGCGTGAGATTTGTATACTGGAACAATTATAGAAGTTTCTAAACAAAGGCCTCGCAGAAAGCAGAGGTTCTGCGTAATTTGAGTGAATAACATCAATAAGGTAAGGTTCAATTTGGCCACTTTACCATTTATCCAATGACTACGGAATTGTTTGCGAACCTTGTTTTAAAGTCATTGACCGCAGCGTATCTATATTTTTTGAAATTGATCGTCTATGTACGTGCAATTAACTTCTATACTGTATGGTACATGAATGACACCTTGTTATTGTCATTCAAGAAAAACCTGTTGCACCAAAAAATGTACATGAATTCAAGCAATAACGAATCTTCTCTCTTCTATTGTTTTACGTTAATAATTGTTTGTTTAAAATTGTAATGCTACATTGTCGTGTATATCCATTAAAAGTTGACCAAGCAAATTTATCAGTGCATTGTACGATTATTAAATTATACAGTTTTCCATGGTTTTTATTTACCATTTGAATTTTGGGTTAGATACACGACTATAAATTGTGTTTATTTTTGTCAAGGTTTTGTCGACAGTGAAATCTTGAAATCATATAATAAACAATGTTAACCTTCGCACGGTAAGGTCTAATAACACATAAATAGTAAACCTCGTTTTTAATAAATTTGGGATAAAGAATAACCGGATAAAAAGTAAACAAATAGATTTAATTATATTCATATAAAAATTCTTTCTATAAATCTGAGACTGGGGTCTCTGAGACCCCACATTATCTTGCGAAGGATAAGTAGTATATTCATAGGATTCTTAGAAATCCAGAAATTACCTAAACAGGATTCAAAAAAGTGTCAAATTTGTTAATAAGTGATTATATAATTGGAAAGTAGTTAAAAAAGTCTATGATTTATCAAAATAAGACAGAAATACATGCAGAGTTTCTTAACGTGGTAATTTCTCTTGGTAAAGTGACAGACTGTTTTAAAAGATATGGTAACCGCATCTATACAATGAATTATTTGGCTACTGTAGTTGCTTCTTCTTTTTTGTTTAGACTGTACAGCATGTGGAAATCATAAAAATGGATAGTTTGCATAGAAACATCCTTAAAGATCTACGTTCAAGTATAGTAGTTGATGTGGATGTATATAATGGTATAATACAACCATTACAATCAGAATACATATTGTCCAAAGAAGATGTAGCAAGGATAGAAGCTGGCAATTCTAAACAAGAACGAGCTAACATCTTATTGGATATACTTCCAAGGTATGAATGGAATCCATAATTGTATGATAAAACTAACTTACAAAGATATAGATATTAAATAACTATCATGTTGTATGTCATAGTCGAGGAGCCGATGCCTTCGATAAGTTTCGACAATCCTTACGACACCATTATGAATGGTTAAGCTTAGACATGGACCAACAAGAGGAAAATGGAAAAACTGTGACTGATATAAAGTATGCCTGCACACCAAATCTTCCACCACTTTCACCTTTAACTGTAAGCAGAGAACAAAAGGTATGGACGCACAAATAAATCAAATATTGTAGATGTAATTAGTACAGATAACGAAATAGATAATGTTTTGCTTAAAATTTTGTATGTATATGTATTGAAGTATAGATCAAGAAATGCATCAACAATTAAGTTTTTTACTATTTTATGTGCATGCTTATGGATATGAATCATGTAAGTTAAAAAGAGGTTTTGTTAAATATTTTACACTATTAATGCTGTACATTTGAGATGTACATATAATTATTATATATATAAAGTTAAACTAATACACTCTATTTATATAGATTGGACAGTTGAAATGTTATCTGGAAAAATTGGAACCGAATGAATACGTTGTACTTCATGGAATAAAAGGATTTGGTAAATCATGTTTAACAGCTAGTACTTTAAAGGATACGAAATTTGTAAGAAAAACATTTAATGTAGGTTTGTTTTACAAAAGGTTTCCAAAAAAAATTATATTACAATATGAACTAATTGGTAAATTCCTTTTAGAATGAAATTTACTGGCTCAAATTTGGATACACGTGTCCAGTAGATGAAGAAATATTGATTCAATTAAATAAATTGTATCATCAAGTTAAGAACATGGAAATGTCACCTGAGACATTAAAACCTGAACCTCTAAAACATTCATTGATTCATTTTTTAAAACATTACTTTGCTAAAGAAAGAAATTCTCATGCATTATTAATTTTGGATGATGTTTGCAATAGTAAAATAATTGAAACCTTTGATTTTGAATGCAAAACGTTAGTAACAACTGCTGATTTAGATATTGTGTGGAACAAAAAGCGTTTTGTAATTCAGGTAAATTATAGTTGCTAGCATTTGTACCTTCATACTACGAATAATAAAAATAACGTGCTTATAACGAAGTATGTTCTTGTAGATGAGTGATGGCTTCACAGAAGCAGAAACTTTAGGCCTTTTTGCTAAAGTATTAGATACAGACGTGAATGAACTTCCTTTAGAAGCAAAGCGAATTCATTCTGAATGCAAAGGAATGCCTTTATTAATAGCTATGTTTTCTGCTCAATTTGAAGAATTCAAACATGACATGAAATTACGACCAGATAGATGGAGATATTACTTAAATTCCTTGAAAAATAAAGATGAAAAAAATCGGTACGTTTTAACGATGTAGGAACTTTAATTACCTGTATTTGAGTAAAATTATAATTCGTTCAGTTTTCATTATTTTCAGCGTTATTAAAAAATTTCTAGAAAAACAAGAAGCAATCTTTAATATGTGCATAGAACAATTACCCAATGAAATGAGGAAACATTATCAAGACTTAGTCATTTTTAGAGAAGATATCAATATAACACCTCAGGTAAAATGTTTGATTTTTTGTATACTGAATATTTACAAAAAATTAACCCAAATTATGTATTACAATTTATGTATTCTACTCTTATATTTTATTTACCTTATAGACATTAGAAATTCTTTGGGACGAGCACGTCCATCGAGTTGAAGAAATGATGCTCGAACTATGTCATAAATCATTAGCTGCCAAACAATGGAATAATGAACTGCGTAGTTACATATATGGGGTGCACGACTTATTACTTTGCCATTTGCGAAAAAAAATGTCTGACGACGAATTAACACAAATGCACAAATCATTAATTGAAAAATATCGCAAAAAATGTAATGGTGATTTTTCAAAACTGCCAGCAGATAATTATAGTTACTCATATATTGGATATCACTTGAAAGAAGCAAAACTATATGACGAATTTCCTAAAATATATTTGAATTTTGATTTTATTGAAGCAACAATAATTCACAGTGGTTTAACTAACTTGTTAATTGATTTGGACAACTATAGAGAGTACGTTACTAGAAATTTTGATCCTCTATTAGACATGCAACTTACTGACCTTGAAATGTTCTTAACCGAACAAGCAGGTGTCATAGCAAAATATAGATACAAAAAATGTCTGGATATAGTACAAATTGCTATGAATCATCCGTATGAAGGATTTGTTAAAGATACTGCCATTAAGCTTGCAAAAGAGAGGTCTAAAAATTTATACGTTCTTCACAATAAAATAATGGGACAAATGTATATACCATGGAGCGAAGAGATGTTGACAGAAATTTGTACAACTTGTTTTGCACATGATCCAGATGAAATTTTGGTTGGAAACGGAACTGGAGAGATATTGTTATGGAACAGTATTTCCAAAAGACGAAAGACTTTTAGCGGGCACAACAAAAGCCGTAGAATAAACAAAATTGTTGTATCTACTGAACGTGACTGCTTCCTATCATTAGATGATTACGGGATAGTTAAACTTTTTAGACTTGATGATGATGAAGATTGTAATGAAAACAATCTCGTTTTAAGTCCAAAACAAAAACAAATTTTTTGGAGTGAAATTTTTACTAGCGAGGTTCCTCATGACGACAGTTCAAAAGTATTCTATATTGATGGTGAAATAATATTGGACATGGCATTTGCGCAGGATAATAATTATATTGCAGCTTGTACAAACAGGGGAACTATAAGGGTATAAACGATTATTCAAATAAGAACTATATTGTAATTTACGTAAGCAGGATAAAATATTATTCTTATTGTAGGTTTGGGATCGTGATGGGCGTATACTGTCAACTCATAGTCAAAATTCGCATTGGTTAGTTACTTGTTACTTATATGTATATTGCATAACCTATGTCGTGTTAATATTTTTCATAATAATTTTATTAAAATTGTTACAGTCAGCTAAAGAGCATAGTATTTTCGGAAGGAAGTAACTTGCTACATATAATGGATGAAACAAATGGAGTGTTAATATCATATCGTAGATATAGTTCGGGATATATATACTTATCGCAGTACAATCCAGGTCTGCAAAACAAGAAAATCGTATTCTTCTGTAACGTGCCAGAACAAAATAATTCATTATTCGTTGTTACCGAAGATAAAGCTGTGTACATAAAATGGTTTCAATTCAGCAACGATGATAGCTACAATCATATGCATAGCTACAATAAACAAGTTAGAGCAAGCGTTGACAATAAAAACACAGTATTCGTTTGCGGTGCTTTAACATATGATGGCCAGTACCTGATTCTGGCGGATTCTAGTGGTTTTATAAACATTTGGAAAGCAGATATTGGACAGCAACCCATAGCCACGTATAAAAGTCGTGTATCGTCTTTGGACACTTACTGGTTACAGGAAGAAGGATATCATATTATCTGTGGTAGCGAAAACCAGTTACTTCACAAGTGGAAACTTCCAGTAGAAGGAATTAACAATTCAATGAAAAAACCTTTATTCGATGCAGCAGTGCAACCACTACATGAATCAGATACTATTGTCACGGAAACATTCTCGAACACTGTTGTTACATTAGTTGGTGATAAGATAATAGCAGAATCTAAACCAGTTAATGGAAAAATAAATAACTTAATCCTTTCAGCTGATAGATCGAAAATAGTGTTTGTTACAGATGAAGGCATTGTCACTTTATTTGATATTGACAAAAAGGAAACCATAAATATTTTGAAAAATACAGAATTAATAAAAATGATTAATATTCAAAACAATAATGTTATAATCTGTAGAGAACAAGATGATCATTTGAGAGTGAGAAATTTTGTTATACAAATAACCATAATTAATGTACCATCTTAGCACTGAAATTCTTGACTGAATTTATATTTCATTATTTACAGATATGGCAAAACAAAGATGTAACATATTTAGTTGAAAATACAGGATTTGTTATTTCAATTCATGAAATAAATGAAAAATGTATTGTAACAGTAACAAGAAATGGGGTAATCACACTGTGGAATATTAATGGTACAAACTGGTCACGAAGAGACAGGCTAAGCATCGGAGGCTCAGACACAATCAGTACTTTCAGTTGTTTAAGTTATGGAAAAGTTATTTTGGCTGTGTTGAATGAAAATGGGGATGTAGTCTTATATAAACTACAAGAAGACACAATAATGGTACCAGTGTGTATAAAATTAACTGACTACTTCAGAAGGAAGTATATGCAAAAGTTAACATGTTGTGAAATTTCACAAATGGATCAGTATTTGGCTATTGGTTGTGAAAATGGAGATATTATTGTAAGCTACTATTAAAAATTTTGCTTTTACAAGTATATAACAAATTCCATATTATAAGATTTCATTATTGATTTTCAGGTTATTAATATACTTTTAAAAATGGAAGTACATAAATTATGTTTTCATACAACTCCTATTACTCAATTATATTGGGCACCTCCTGCAGTTAATCTCCCTATTTTGCTCTCTGTAAATTCTGATGAATTGGCATGGTGGAACATTACCTTGGACACACATGGGGATAAGCAAAATAAAAGAAGAAAACAAGAATTACGTGGTAGTACTAGTTTTACATTAGACAACAGAAGTTCAGCTAATTTGTATATGTCTTCTAGTCGAAGTGCAGACTCGGATGTCTATAGTGCACAACGGCAGATAGAAGATACTAATACCACGAATGGAGTATCCAATGTAAGCAAGTACTGGAAACTTAAAGAAGGTAAAGATACAAAGCAACCGGCCCTATTAGCCGCAGTAGAATTAGCATCGAATTTTCTTGCAAAAGTGTCTGTATCTCCAGATTTCGCAAAGATCGTAACAGTTGACATGTATGGATCAATTAGTACCTTTTCAATATATGGATACACTTAATAATAATTCTTATAACTGAATCTTAAATGTCGGTAATGTTAAGCTAAAATAAGCTGAACACATTACCTAGAGTCTATATATTATTATGTAACGTTTATTTATAATTAACCAGAGATGTCAATTTGAAGTTTGCGAATCGTGAATACAGTTACAATTAGTGTAAACAGTATTTGTACAGCCTTTAAAAACGAATAACTTTTTTAAAATTGGACCAAACAGTTTAAGTTTTTTGAGATGTTGGAAAGATTAATTTACTAGCTAATGCGTCAATAATTTAAAAAAAAACTGCTATTAGTCGCAATTACGAAGAAAAAGTAAATGTAAATATATTTTGTAGAGAATCTGCAATTTAAATCAATCGCAAACCCTAATTCAAAGATTTTTTTACACCTTACAATGCCCATAGCTTTTTTATGCGTCAATCGATTTCAATGGAACTTTGTATGTGTATATAACCCATTTAGATAAAAAATTTAAAAATCGCGGCTTTCACTTTCCCTTCGCAATTGCTACCACTAACAATTGAAAATAAATTATTTACACATTACGTAGAAAACTAAGCTTTTTAACGTGTTAGAAAAAGTTGAAGCCTTTGGTCCACATTGAAAAAAATGATTCGTTTTTAAAGGATGTACGAATACTTTTTACACTGACTGATAGTTAAGCCAAGACGAAACAAGTTTAAGTTACAGGATAAGTATATTATTATACAACTATTACCGACTGAAGCTCAAGACTACATATGAGAAATACGTACATTTCATAAGAATACTACTGTCTCCACTGCCACTTGCATTTACCACTAAATGAAAGGATCTCTTATTTTCACATATTTTTATAACTATACAAAGCTATTATAGCTCCATGTACAACTGCTCTTTTTATACAGTTCTCTTTAAAACAAATTTTTGTCAACGTATTTTAATCTATTCATCTACATACTCCAATGCATTTATACTAATTACAAACAATTTTTTTGAATTGCTAAACATATTTTTCAAACATTTTATCCGATTTCACTTTTATACAAATATCTTTTTAGTTACATTACATATATTACATACATACATGGCAATTTAGTATTATGATATGTTTGTTTCATAAGTCTTACTGCAATGTATGCATTACATTTTAAATATTACATTCGATAAAAAAATGCATCTTGAAAAATTAATAAGAAAAAATTGTATTATATACAGCATTATACTAGCTAAGATATTTAAATTGCATTAAAGTGCAAAACGAACAAATTGTTTAATTAATAAATTGTACTGATATGGAAGACTTATTTTCTTTTTAAGTTGACTAATATAACATTAAAATAAAAAGACAAAAAATAATTTAATCAAACATAGATTAGATACTTATAAGTTTAATGATCATTTGATTTAATATAATAAAGTATCGTTAAGTATATCCAAAATTTACAGTGAATGTTAAAATTTTTGTCAATTGTTGATATTTTACTAATTATCAAAAGCTTCCATATCTTTAAAGTTTATTCGTTTCTAAGCTAGTAAATTAATGATATTTTTATCATTATTTTGATCTATGTGCCTTAAGTATAGTATAGATATATTTAAAAGGAAGTGAAAATTTGTTTATAAGCTGTGTTATACTTTTAGTATGTGTATATACTAATTCTACCTGTAACTATGACCGTATAATATGGCGTTCCTTAGGTAATATTTACCTTACTCATTTAGTTCGTATAAAAGGTGTGAAACTAAAACAATTTTAAACATTTTTGCAACTGTATTTGACGGTATCTTAATGAGCACATTAAATCGACTATTATACCTTATACATTTTGAAAATTTCTGTATGTAGAACACACTTTTTATATGCATTGATATTTTCGACTTTATTCAATTTGTTCGATCTTGTATTACTTTATCTATTCGGAACGTTCCACTGCAATAAAAGCATCAAAAAATAAAAAATCGTTATGATAAAATAGAAATAATACACACGTGCAGGTGTTTTATAAAAAGCATATAAAATATTGCAGATTTGTTATAAACACATATTAATGTAATCATATGTGGTTATAACTATGTCCAAGCATTTATAAATATTGTGATATGTGGAATACATAAAATCAACATGTATTCGTTAACTGCGGTGCAATCTATGAGAGATGTAAACAATACCAATATGCTCGATTGTGCTAGCCAAACCTATTTGAATAACAAATACGATGTGTTTGCAATCTCTCGTCGAGCTCAATTTTTAATAGCATTTATTGTATTTTTTTCAATTTATCTATTTTACCTAATGTTATAAAAGGAGAATGTATACATTTTAATTGTAATAAAACCATGTACATAAGTACTCCTTCCATGCTTCATTCTTACGAGATCAACGGACGGAAACCGGAATTGCAATTGCAAGAGCACGCCTTCGTTGATAATTACATGTGGTTAATACATTGATTGAAATGTCTGATCTCGTGATGTACTATTTGGCACAGTACTGTATATCCAAATTTATCCTCTAGGTCAATGTCGATTATCGCGTAGCAGCATGTGTATTGATAGTATCGACACCAGTAAATTTGTAACCACAGTTTCCTTAATATAGTTCCTAAAGGATTTTGTCTTAGGAATATGCGAATGTAGCAAAAATAGATTCGTAGAAACCTAGGCATTTAAAAATATTATCTACTAAATTTCGTTTGATCATGTCACATGTGTATCATAAAATTAAATACAAACAAAATTGTTAAATACATCGGAGATATCTAACTTGAAAGTGTAGTGCCAAAAATAAATTCAAAAAGACATGCTATTTAAAAGATAAACGTAAAAGATAAGCTTTAATAGAAATAATCTTATATATCAATTTTGATAATCTAACTTAAAAGAGATACGTTTCTGTATCGTAAATCTGAGTAAGCTATGCGTTGTGAAATTGATCGTTGAAGATAATGAAATCACGAGATTTTGAATTTTCCAAACTATCTACAGTCATTCAATTGTTATTTGATAAATGCGAATTGCAAACAATAATCGTTGAAGACATTTTTCAACTGTGAATATTCTCGCACTAATTACTGTATCGTTGTATAGTTAAAAATCAATCGATACACGAGTATGTGTGTTCAACAATGCCTTAAATAGTTTATTATTATATGTGAGTGAGCTTGTGTGAGGGCGCGTGCGCGCAGAGCAAATATGGCACACACATATTGAGAGCACCTTAGGTCCAGGAAATCGAAGCGGGGAAGGGAAGGAACTGTCTATGTCCGTAGTCCGTAGATGCGGCACGGACCACGGGCACGGTTACCAATCGTTGTACTTCATGATATTCAGTCCAATTCAGTCTCAGTGTGCGGATCGTCGTACCGCTTGTCATTTCCACGTTCACTCAGTCATCGTGTAGATATTTCAGAATTCGGTTCTGATATACGTTCGTTAGGTTGAACGTTCTCGACTTGTGAACAAGTAACGAAAAAATGTCTGCAGTCTACAAAAAGTCGATGCTAACGATTGGCAAGTGCGTGCCCCAGAAGTTCCAGCCATTGTGGAATCACCCAGCTGGTTAGTAAGTTGTCTAGGATTTTCGAACTTTTTAAATTTCTGTACACGTGTCGACACATCATGTGCCATTGTATGTGCCACTCTGAAATGAGCGCTTCCACATACGAATTAATAAAAGAGACAATCGTCTTAGGGAGCACGAACACCGCGCTTTTTCTCTTATCTCTCTTCACGTAACATGTGCTATATTATCTTGGTGGACTTGACCGTTGCATTGCTCACGTAAATCAATCTTATCCTACGACACACTGCTCTACATTTTAGCGTTTGGTTTTCCTGTGTCTGTAAGTTCTCTTTGTATATCTTTTGAGTATCATCATTCAAGGACTCGTGAAAAGTGTACCAACATGCCAATGAAGATATAATACAATGTTTTGTCGCTCATCCAATATTAATAATTTTAGAAACTTTAGTAACTTTAATACTACAATAATAACTGTTACTGTGTAATTGACTGCGTACTAAAATAAATTTAAATAAAAAGGAAACTTAACGTGACTATGATTGCTGGGACATGAATAGCATTTTTATTTCTTTTCATTATTCTATACCCCTTTGAATATAAAAAAAAATACAAGGGAAGAGAAACGTAAGAGCAGTATCGACCTATTTTCCCCTTTCAGGTCCGCAGACTATATTCTTCTGGGCACCAGCTTTTAAATGGGTCAGTAATAATATTGAACTTCTAACATTTTTCTGAATGTTTTCTAAATACTTCATTTATAATCCCATAACTGTGACAGTACTTGGACTAATTATGACGGAAGAAGCGAATTAATGGATGTATAATAAGATTTTCCAACCCTATACGTGTGTATACAATATTTTCTGGTTGATATAAGCGAATTAATTTTGCTTTAAGTCGGATAACGTGCGGTCTTTACGTCGCTCGCCAATAAATACGTTGCAGAAATATTCCTCGTGTCATGAGGTAGTTGTATTCACGTACGTTGGACTTGATCCAAGTGCGACGATGACACGTGAGGTCGTAGATCTTGAAACGACCGTCGTCGCTCGTGCGACCTTCACCGATTTCGTAACAGTTTATTCTCTTCCGTAACAGTGTATAAAGTTGATTCTGTAACGTAACCTACTATCAAAAATGGACAAGAGTTTCATTATAGGCATAGATAAAAAAACTTAAAAATCGTGACCATTACTTTTTTCTTTGCAACTGTTTAAAAAAATTATTTACACATTACCTAAATTACCTAAATATCTATTTAAATTAATCCTTCTAACATCTGAAAAAAAATTCAATCCGTTTGGTCCAGTTTTTAAAAAGTTTTTACAGTCACTGTATATATAAATTATAGATACGAAATTGTATAATTTGTATTTTTTGGCCGAAAATTTTTATTTGGATAAAATTTTTGCCCATATTTGACTGGTACTATAGGAGTCTGGAAAATCTTAAAACTAAATATTTCTTAAAATTAAAATTGTGGGCATGTCTTTACCAAATTGCGGTCGATCTAGCTGGAAATTAGCTAATATTGAAGTAAATAATCTTAATGCAAAACTAACTATTACTTTTCTGTTCTTTTGTTTCTTATGCAAGAAATTTATTTCTTCACTGATGATTGTCATCTTTCGTTTGTGGTATTCCATCAGGAATAATCATATTATTAAACGAAATTCAAACATTTTAGGGACTTGTAATAGCTGGCCTCGGTGATTTACAAAGGCCAGCGAACCAGCTCTCTGTTGGCCAATCATCTGCCTTGGCCGTGACTGGAGTGATCTGGACCAGGTATTCCCTAGCAATCACCCCGAAAAATTGGAGTCTTTTTAGCGTAAATCTCTTCGTTGCGATAACGTCTCTCTATCAGATTGCGAGAGCGATAAAGTAAGTATCGTTCTTTCGGAACAAATATTTTCCGTTGTAAACGAATCATAGATTTGATGCGTTTAACCAGAGAGAACATTTTCTCTCTGATATAACAAAGTTGAAATTTTATTGAAACGTAATGAAACATTTTTTATTCATTCATAGTTATATCATAATATTATATCATAAAATTATTTTTGATTTACATACATATTTGAATTGGAACATTCGAATGAATTGTTTTTACAGCTCTATGAAATCATTGAAGCAAAAATTCGTTGTTCTAATTTTAATTTTATACGCTAAGTTCGTATAAGTTAGAATTTGCATAACATCCGTAACTTAATTATAAATGAGAAATTATGTAAACGTGCAAATAGAATTATAAAAGAGTGTTGTATAAAACGTTCTTCTCTGCTGAAATGGGGACATGAATTAGTAACCAATAAAAAACATCGAATAAGTGAATGCGGAAAATCGGAATGAATTATTTATAGAACAAAGCAACTCAGGGTCTTGCTCTATTTTTCATTCGCTCGTGCGTGATTGAAGCATTATTTATAATAAATGCGTTTGCTCTTTTCCTAAATTCACTAATGTTTAAATATTTCGCCTTATGATATTAAAATCATTAGAAAAGTCGAGTATTATTTACTAAATGAACAAATTTTTTTTAGCTATCAACGGGAGCAGAATGCTTTAGCACAAGCAGCAACAACGACAGAGCGAAAATAGTGACTATGTTTAAATGATATACATTCCTAGCGATAAAAAATACTTAACGTAGATAATTATCATATTAGGAATATTGACTTGTGGAATACATCCAAGCGTTATGGAATATAAAACGTAAGAGAATTCATGCTGCATGAAAAACCGCAAGTTTAAAATAATTATTCAACAGGAACTTTCAACAATTTCGGAAGTTCCACATAGTAAAGTTGTAAATATTTAAATTCATTTACATACAATGCATGATTGTACATTGAGCACGGCAAGTAAGCAATCATAGAAATATTAAAAGCAAGTAATAATTCAAATATCAGAAATAAGCAATCATATACGCAAAATAAGCAACTTTATATCAGGAACACAAGCTACGAAGATCAAATATTGAAGAAAATCTGGACACCAATGTTAAGTAAACTAAAAGAACAAAAATAAATACCAGGATTCAGAATACAGCATGAACAGGTCATTCACACTCAGGATATTCAAACATCAATAATGAAATACCTCTGTTACGTAGAAAGCTTTAAAACACCGAAAATTAAAGTGTCAGGCACATTAGATCAAATGTAAAATGTATCACCAGGAACATTTGGTCGCCAAGACAACAAAAATATAAATATTTCGAAATCAGAATTTTTGAAAATCATAAAATGTTCATACCGAACTGTGATATCGAACCTAAGGTGCTGCTCATATCTTTATTCCACTAACAATGCATAAATTCTAAATCCTAGAATAAGGACAGGTACCAATTGAAATGTATCACACGATTTGAAAATTTATTAGACAGTTACTGACATATTGTAAACTGAAACACCAATGATAGTACACCAGTTTGTAAGATAAATATGCTAGACCTATTAGGTATGTTTGTTCATGTACAAATCTACCTCTGAATAATAATATAGAATACCTATTATGTATAACGATTCGCAACACTGACGCTGAATAATTCGAAGAAGTAGGAAATGTACAAATTGTATACTGAGTTCAATAATGTTATAACTGCCTTGTATAAATTTAATAAAATAATATATTTTTCTATAAAGTGGTTATTTCTGCATGATTATGGATTTATGTTCAAGATTATGGATTTGATTAGAAAATATCGGACAAGAACCCAAAACTATATTCGAATATAGTCTGTCACAGTAATATTGGGATATTTATGTAAAGACAATAACGTTTCTAATATTGGACCATATGACTTTTTTGTAGATCTGTATGTATATAACTTCTAGCCACGGACCTAATTGTACTACTGAATTTCGTGCCACCTCCTTCGATATCATATTCTCCTAGTAGAAAGTCGAAAAATTGTAGAAGATTTTCGAAAACCACGAAAATTGAGTTTTGTATTAAGAGAACATGATGTCGAACGAGGTATCCGAAATGCAGTAGTACAAATTAACAGCAAGCCAGAATCGAAAAATTTCGAAAAAATTTTGGAAAACCTCGAAAATCAACTTTTGTATTAGGACAACATGACATCGAAAGAGGTGGCACGAAAATTGAGTGGTACAACTCAGCGTCAAGCCAAACATTCGGAAAGAATAGGTGTTTCAATTAATATATATAGGATTCTTTATGAAATTGTCTTTATTTATTCATTGTATTTCCATACATAAAATGTTGATATTGTACATTTGCATAACTTGTATTCTAATGCACATACATATATAAACATAAAAGAAATTATATGCACTTTTATACTAGTGGTGGAACTTTTAACGATGTGGTATTTCAGATCACTGTAAGTTCCACGTTATCCCCGCGCCAATTTCGACGACATTTCGTCGGTGCAGAAGACCACTGAGGAGAGATTCTCGTCGCGACGCGTCGGTGAGAAGACGAATCATCACGAAACCATATGGATTATCATCAAATGTTATATTCTCCCCCATATTTCAGACGATGTTTTGGAACTATTTTTATACTGTTCTTGTCGGTGGTGGAATTTGCAGCGATGTGGTATTTCAGATCTCTGTAATTTCCACCGTTATCCCCGCACCCATTTCGTCCACTTACCGTCCCGGGGAATAGCACGTGCGCTGGTTCTCGTCGGTGCTCGTGTCCACCTGTGACACCGACGAGATTTTGTCGGTGCCTGTCTTTATGAAGGTTGATAAATATTTGCAGATGGTCAATACAGTAGCTGACTGTAACACCAGCGCTGGAATTTAACTGAACGTCGCAAATGAACACGTTCGGCAGCACTGTGGAGCGCTTATAACATCCCCCACTGCTTTCTGCGCAAACAAATCAAAATTCAGATAGAAATTTCAAAACTTCGGTGAAACTCAAGTTGTAACGTACATGCTTAGTTAGCTGCTGTGTCAATTAGTATAACTCGCTAATATGTGATGCAGAAAGGCAAAAGACAACAGTGTGAAATTAACTTGTTTTATATGTGAAACATTTGTACTAAGAATCATCTTTTAGAATAGTCGAAACTATTAGAATCGTTGTATTCGCTATGGCATGAGTACGTGAGCATTACACGTTCGAATTTAGGATTGAGTGTGACGAAAGGAATGGATGACTTGTAAGTAATATAATTTAGGAAGTTTGTGGTACACAAACAATATACATATGAAAAGTTCATGTTCCTCTTCATTATAATTATAGTTGCTGTATGAAATGTGGTTTCATTACTAATGTGTGAGGAGGAAGTTATGATTGTTTCTTCATGTATAATACAAACATTTTGCGTGGTAAGTCCCTTCTGATCTTTATTGTATTTTATGTTTGAGAAAGTATTTCATAATAGTTTCCATTACATGTATTAATTAGAGCAATAAGAACCATTGATGTGTATTCTATGTATCATTATCCTTCGATACTCGAATTGCGATAGAGTAAAGCGGAAAAATTCAAAAATGACCAGAAGGAAAAATTCCAAAATTATTATTACAAAAGTAAACCTCAAATATGTTTGAAATTCATTATATTTGTTATAAAAATCATGAAGTAATGTGGGAGTATTTGAATACCCCATTAGAAATAAAAGTTTCAAAAGTTATTGAAACAGCAAATTTTTAAATTGTTTCGAATTTTCATCATAATTGTAATAGTTGTGACATTGTTGAGTATAAAGTATAGTGATTTTCTTTTTCGATACTTTGATTGCGATAAAGTATGGCTGGTATATTCAAAATTCATAATTTGAGATAAAAGTGTTGAAACGCGTTATGCGAAACTTACGCCTGAAATTCATTTTAATTTCTAAAATTCGGACATTGTCTATAAGCAGTAATAATTGCAATATACAGATAATAATAACTATCGTGATTGTTAATGACATTGTTAGATTGCGAAGGAAAAGTTATGCGTCAATTACTTTTGTTCTTCTAAATTTCTTTCTGGTTTACTGTCGGCTATGCTATTTCCGTCGTTTAATAGCTCTTTTTTCCAGTATTTATGTTTCCTCTCGATTCTGGTCGTTCTTTATGCGATTTTAGCAAGTTTCTTTATAGACACGAAAGCGTGCACCAATTATTTAAAAGTTGCTATTCTCCGTTTTATGATTGGTCGAGGTTTCGAGACTTGACAAATTACGGGTGTAATGGCTGGACTAGTTCCAGGTCACAAGCGAGCAATTGAATGTTCTTTTAAACTCGTTTTAATAACTTACTCCCCTTCCGCCGGCACAATATCCCGTCGATTTCTTGTTGAATTTGAACGTTCGTTTCAAATTGCGATTACAACGTGTTTTAGATGGCATTAAAATCGTACAGTTGCTCTATTTGTCCTTCCTTCGCGTCATTACTGTTACGTACAACATTGGTGCACTTTTATGTGCTAAACTTATAACCGTGCGGTTTATTTGATTCGGATAAACTAATTTCGTAATTTCGTAAAACGTGTCAGAAGGATACAGTTTCATGCAGCGAATGCGAAGTTGTAACTGAGGCTCGATCTCAGCGAACGAGTTTGCAGCCACTTGTTTTTAACAATATCAGTATCACCGTTGTTGTCGTTACATCAGTAATGCGATTGTTCGAAGTTCTATTCAGTAAATTGAGGAAACTTCATCTCATTAAATCAAGCAAGCAGGTGGTACGTATAAGAGGGGAGTCTTCTTACCGCTCGGCAAGTTTAGATGCCCAAGTAATTACGAGTGAAAACTTCGGCCGCGCATGCAGAACTTTCCTCGGTAAACCGAAAGAGGTACAAAGTCTTCCGAGCCGGAAATGAATAGGCAGTTTCCATGAATTTACCTCGCGAAAATTATACCTTGGGTTCTTCGCGAGTTGCACGTTTCTTCGCGGATTTATTATTACCGCGGTCGGTTGGGCGGGAGGGGGGAGAGGGAGGAGGAGGTCCCTCTTGAAACGAATAGAGTTAACGTAACGAACGACGATGACCTATCCACTTTCGACACTGCCAGGCACTTCGGATTCGATCAAAGGTGTGAAAGTCTTTAGACGGTCGGGGACGTTTTTAATCCTTTTGAAAAGAGGTGGCGATCAAAGGTGTTATAGGAGCACTCGAGCTGTACCGGATCGCCAATAATATTTTATTAATGGAGGTTATTCAAATTTTTTTATTGCCGACAGCCACGACTCGTTTACATTTCTCTGAATAATCTATTCGCTACGCGCCGATTAAGTTCCACAGCGATTCAAATCGCCGACTGTCGACATTCGGCCAAGGGACTCGCACACTTTGTCTCGGGTCTTTGCGGACATGCTCGCACACCGGCCCGGCATCATCTCAATGGGACCCCCTTGGATGTCGTGGCAAAGCAAAGGTCAATTAAGTCGACGACGATGCAAACCGTTGACGAGTGGAGGCCGATGAACGACGAGAAGAACTGGCACGGTCGAGGAAGGAAAATTGCGAGTAACGATGATGCCGAGAATAAATGGGGTTCGCGCCCTGGAGATTTGACGATTAAATCAACGAACCACACGCGATCCTATTCGGAAGATCAGGTTCGAATTTGCGAAGTCAATCCCGCGTATCCAAGGACAAGCGGGGTAGCGAGAGGTCCGCTCGAAAGTAACGAGGCAAGAGATGAGGAAAAAAGAAAACGGTGGAAAAGTGGAAGAGATTTTCGAGAATCGTGGGGAGGAGAGGAGATAAGGTCGCGGCACGACGTACACAATGGGGAATGCGTACAGTCGGATCCGAGGTCCGGTTTGCCGGAAGAGGACATTGAACGGAACGAGCAGACCTTGCTAGAACGGGACAGGGGCATCGATCGGATTCCGCTGTGCGGGAGTGCAATGAAAAGCATCTTTAAGAGTAGCACAGCGGCGTTTCGAACGGGGTTGGGGTTGGATTCGGGGTGAAAGTGGGTTGTGTAGGGAATGCAAGGACCGACCGATGCGGCACGGTGGGAGAATCCGCGAGACTATTTATATAGTTTGCCATCCAGAAACTTTGCGAGAACAATTTATTACGGATATACGTACCATTTAGAGACGCCAAAGTTATTATGACAGAGAAGTTTATACGCGATAAAGGGACCGGGAGACTTCGTTATTCAATCGATGAGAGAGCCGCACCGGCTATAATGGGGGAGCGACTTTCGGGAACAGCTTCCTCAATGCGACTACTCTTTTATACGTTTAGCGCTCGTACTGTTCATCCGTCAGATGATGGTTAGATATAGCAGGTTCCCCTACTACCACACGCATTATCGCTATTGACCAAAGACGATGTCGAATAGTGTCAGCGTATCATACCGAGACCAAGTGAAATAGTATGATTTCAAAGGATTGGCGTGGTCTTTCCAGTCTGTGAAGTTATGGTTACGTCTTACGCCGGTCATCGATAACCACTGTTAAGACTTTGCGGCCCGCACAATTGCGCATACATATAGTCACGATTTTCGTGGTGTTCAGTCGAAGTTAATATTTGATAAACAGAGCGACGAAGATTTA
This sequence comes from Lasioglossum morio, assembly GCA_916610235.2. NCBI lineage: Eukaryota > Metazoa > Arthropoda > Insecta > Hymenoptera > Halictidae > Lasioglossum > Lasioglossum morio. Next base: position 10,453,496 of record OU744327.1, read on the forward strand.
TGTACTCGATCGACAAAGTGTTAAGTAATTTTCCCAAGCCGAGTGCACGTGTATTCTAGAAAACAGATTCTCTCCGGATAGGAGAATGCAGCACGGCGTGTGTAGACTGAAGTGGGAGTTGCGTGTTTTTCCGAGCTAGCCTCGTCCGTTAGTCGATAAAAACGTAAACGTGGCTCCAGCTCCTGGGTCGGCAGATTTGGAGAACTGCTCTGCTCCGCCTTTCGGTCACGCGTCACTTACCAGCCGGCGTTAGGGTCGTTCCATGAAATATGTAGGCTCTTCGCGACTCCCGGTTTATTAGATTTTATACGCGTCGTTTAATGGCGGAATGATTTTCGCTTTATCTTTCGGACGACGGCGGAGATGAATTTTCAGAGACGACATCAGATTATAATTCACCGGGCTTTAACTGTATCGCCAGTGGTATCGCGGTATTCACACACAGGTAATGCCTGGTCGAGGAGAGCACAAAGGCACCGTATACGAATGATGTTTCTTTAGAAATAACTCATGACATTGCCTGCAAACTTATATTCTTTGGAGAGCATGAAAAATGAGAGCATTGGATTCTTTATCTATCTCCGTCCTGTCTTTCCTTTTTTGCAACGGAGTCGGAAAAGGGAAAATAGATTCTTACTTTATGTTCCCCGGAGAATAGAGGTAAAACGCCGTGCGCACGCGCCCACTTTTTAACTGCATCCGAATTAAACTACACTTTGATACGCCTTAAATATTACAGCCACTGTTTGAACAATTGTCACTCTCCCTTCTTTTTTTCTCTCGCGCGTTCACCCGGAGTCATCAAATTCCATGACGTTCATCCCGTACTGCAGAAACGAAAGCAATGTAGTTCGGTGATGCGTCGACAAAGATTTAGGCTAAGGAAATTATCGTATAGAATATGACAATGTCCACTTGTTACGTCGTGGAAACCTGAATGGTTTGTTAGCGCGACGCGGGGATAAGATGGAGAGACCCGAAACGAAGGAGTGAGAGAAAACAAGGAGAGATCGCTGGGAGATGGGGGCAGAAGCTACGAGAAGAGGAAAATGGAAATATCCGTATGTCGAAAGAGATAAGTGAAACGGCGATCAAGTTTAGTGAGATAAAGAGGGATAGAGAGACAGAGGTAGAGGTAGAGGTAGAGAGAAAGAGAGAGAAAGGCATGTCAGTGAGCGTCGCCGTTGCCAGGGCAATGAATCGCAGATTGACGCAGGCGTCACATCGTCCGGCCACGCGCACACCCGTTTTCTACCCCCTTCGAACCCCTGTCGGAGCGTGCCGCTGCTTAAGGCATGCACTACAATAGACGTTTTCTTGTCCGACGCAGTCGGTTGAGCTTACGAGGTCTACCGCATTATGATTTACACGTAAAACACCTCTCGCGCGAACTACTGCTCTTCAAGGTTTTACGAGTCGTCAAAGCATTCCTTCTCGAGTTTCCCTTGTCTCTTTCACTTGTCCCTAACGCCGCAACGCGGATCTCGTGTAATTGAAAACGTTTCGTATTATTCCGTTTAGCACATTATTTACCAGAAGCTTACTATTAGAAAATATTCAGAAAATCTTTCTTTTCCTACAGTGAATTATCACTAAAATTTCAGATGAACTATTTACAAATTCTCAGTTATGGTAAGTAATGAGGAAAATAAAGGAAATTTCAAGCTCGCATCCCGGCCAATGAGGGAAAACAAATTTCGAAACTAGTGGAAAAGTAATTATCGCGAGCCGGAAAGAAATCGCGTCTTTTCGCAACAGTTTCGGAAAGTTGTTTGAAAAATTGTCGAAAGATTCGTCGAATGTAAGGCGGGCAACACAAGTGCCAATTAAATTGGCTGGTCTTTGAAGCGGCGAATCGGTGTCCGACAGGATTGCTCTGCCACTTTCGGAAGTTCGGCGCATTTGTGTATGGTCGTCGAAGTGTTCCATCGTTGACGCGTGTTCGTGTGAGAGCGCGCTTCAGAGTGTAACGCGTCGTGCCCGGACAAGAAGCCGGCTGTTCGCTCGCTCGCTCGCAAGTTAGCTAGCGAAAAGGAAATAAAGATAGAAAAGATCGGAGGCGCGCGCGGAATATAGCGTATGTCGTCGCGGCAGTGTCGACGTTTTCCATAGCCGGGGTGGAGGGGAGGAAAAGTTGGGCGAAACTTGGAGGAGAACTAGAGAAGGAAGTAGCGGCGCAGACGAGGGAAAGAGAGCGACCAGTTTTCGGAGGTTGGAGGGTGCGACGGGGGTAGAATTGGAATGAAAGGAGGGATAGATTCGGTGGTGGAGAGAGACGGTCGTCTCGTCGATGTGTAGAGAATCGGGTGGTTGTCGCGGTGTTGGTAAACGTAGAAAAGACGAAGGGGTGATGGTAGTGGTAGAGGGTAGCGATGGTGTTGGTACCGGTACCGGTGGCGGCGGTGGAGATGGTGGTGGTAGTGGTGGTGGTGGCAGCGTGTCCCGACGCCGGGAAAGTTTCGTTGAGAAGCGCGCGGAGTGTGAGAACGCGGTGCGAGCGAGAGAGGACTCAATGGAGAAAGAGAATAAGAGCGAGGACGATCTCAGGGTTGGAGGTAGGGAGCGACGGGGGGATGGAGAGAATGAGAGTGAGTTTGGAGCGAGTCCGGAGGACGGCAACGCGGTGCGGGCAAGGTTTTCGTCTCCAGTTCCCGCTAAGCGGCCGACAGGATTGGAACGAGCAGGCTGTACACGGTTGCACACGCGGGGGGTGAACGTGTTTGTCTAGGTAGCGTGCGCGGTGCGAGGGTGGTTGTTTGCAGCGCGAAAGAGCACACGCGGCATGCGGCACGCGCTACCGACAGAACCGTCCGGCCCGTGGTGGCGTGTGTGACCGACCGAGCGCGGCCGGTAATAACGTCCGTAAAATAGCATAGAAGTGGAGGGGGTCTAAAGGAAAAAGGGGTGCCGAAGGGGTTGCGATTGTTGCACGCGTTACACGCGTGCTACCCCGTGGTACTCGAATTCACGCGTGGTACTACGGTCGCGAAGAAGCGGAGGGCCGCCGCGAGCGTGCGACGTCGACGAGCGCAGACTGCGTCCTTCTCACCCATGAGCGACGACTGCTCCGTCTCTGCTCTCCGCTCCTTCCCCGATTCCATCCTCCACCCTCCTCCGGGCCGCCTCCTCCTACATCTTCTCTGCCTCCTCTTTCTCCTGGTTTTCCTTCGGCGGACTCCTACTCTCGTCGCTTCCTGTCTCTCTCTTTCTCGTATTCTCTACCCCTAGTGAGATATTGATTTCCCTTAGCTGACTCCCACGAGGGCAGGCGGCAGGCAACCAGGTACGGCTACCTCCGCGAGTAGACAGCTTCCGACGATGAGAAGGAAATCATCGCATGTGTGTCGAGTATGCACTTTCCAAGTTTCAGCGGCCCAAAGATCTCCGAGACTTCGAAAATGGTCCGCCTCGACGCTTCTGTGCGTCGCATCGTGTCGATCGGTCGACCGCTGCAAGCCCTGCTCCGAACTCGAATCATGCCGCGCTTTTCTCTACGCTCCTCGCCACACCACGTGTTACTCACGTTCGCGTGTCTCTCGAGTCCGTCCACGGAAATCTTCCGTCCATCAAATATGCTCCAGTCGAAGTATTATCACGGAGCTAACGCGGCCGCGGTCCAACGACAAAGTTTAACGCCGCATCGTCGGAAGGATTCTCGAATGTTGCAACCGCGTCTTGACCTACCAATAAGATAAAGTGTCCAAGTTGCGAGCGTGACTACTGTACAACTTGCAAATCGGACCGCGGGTAGTACGATGCGCGTACCCGTTTTCGCAAAAGAGCTGCAAAGCCTCCTACATCCGGTTCCCCTAAGTAGTTTATGGAATCGATTTCGAAACCATTAGTAACAACTGACTTCCCGTATATACTTTGCTCACCGAGCACTCAATCCTCGATCATTCTCCAGCGCGATTCAATCAACCGTTGCGCCCGTCCCAACTTCGGATTAATTTCCTCTGTTGCGCGTCGAACTCCTTCTTAAATAAATACTTTTCTTCTCCCGCCCTCGGCCACCCTCCCCGGAGGAAGGGACTGCTGCTCGGGAATTCGTAGGTATATCCGAAGAAAGTTTTGCGAAGTAATCCGCCATCTTGGTTCCTGCGCATTGCTGTCCGGCGAATCCGCGAGTGACTTGAAACTTTTTTATTTACCGCGTTCATGCTTACACACAGAGACAAAGAGGGTCGAAGAGGGGAACTGTGTTTCCCCTACCGAAACTCTGGACGGGGGTGCACGTATCTGTCAACCCCCACCCGCGCTCGTGCCGCCCGCCGCTTTCCAGTAAAGTTTTCCCGAGATCCTGGAGAGACTACGAGCGATGTTGCGGGTGGAGAGAGGGAGTCTGTGCGTGGGAGGGGAAAAGCGAGACCGCTTTCTAGTAGCGTGCGCTCACCGGGATCCCTTTTCAGCGAATTCTAACCTAGTAACGAGTTTGCTCTGTCGGTAACACCGGACGCGTGCCAGCGATAAACGTGTCGCGCGTGTATGGTGACAGTGGGATGAGAGTCAAGTGGTATAGGAACTGACGGGCAGCCGTGATTACGGCGTTCGATCGCGACGACTCGCAGAACGTGTTTTTCTTGTACGATTCGACTACCGCGATCCCGCGCGTAATTTAATGAAACGCGCGGATCAGGATCAGAAGAGGCGCGTCAAGACGGATTACTCCTTTCCGTGACGATGCTCGCCGAAACGTTCAGTGACAATCGGAACTACTTGTTTGATCTAGTGATGGTGATCGGATTCGATCGCGGAGAGTGCATCCGCTGACACGATGCTCGAGCTGTGTTTTAGACTAGACAGGATTACTGGATGATCGTGGCAATCGGCTCACAACTTGCAAATCACGTACGTATCTACCAGCTGCAACTACGGCAATGTCCAACGATCCAAGCGATCCACGATTGATCTCACGGTTTTCTTTATTCATGGAGAAGAGGATGCGCGAACTTTTCAAACTTCGGACCGGCAGATCTCGAAGCGCGGGTTCATCGAAATCGGTTCATCTGTGATTTCGCTACCGACAGTACCGATTAGAGATGTTATTCTTTAATCCGCGTCGCGTCATCCGTCCGCGAGTCGCCTCCACGGGCGGAATAGGTCAGCTGATCATTTACCAGATACTATATAACATTGCTTGTTGTGAGAGTATCAACGCTTTTGATTATCGGGATTCCGAGCGCGCAGACTCAATGTGAGATTAATCCTCTGTGAGCTCACCCCTTCCGCTGTGAACTTACCAATACATGGGCCGCCGGTTGCACGTTCGAAAGTTTCATGAGCGTCGAAAAGTTTCGCAGTCCCGCAGCTGCGGGGCTTTGATCGAGCACCGAGAAATTTCGTGCTTACACACACCGGGCCAATTGTTTCTTGCGTGTCGCCGTACGTAAATGCGAGGACGCACAGGGGGGTGTTTGCGCCCACGGAAACGACTTCCGTGATTTTCGTTGGCCATAACGCGTCGAGATGATGTTTAACTCGGACGGTCGTTTCACGGGATGCCGACGTTACGTTGCACGATTGGCGCGATTCGACCCTCGCCTTGCGTTTCATTCCATTCCGCGCGGATCGTTCACATACGAAAAGGGCGGAAAAGTCGTTGTGTTGATACAATATAATGAACTTTGTATTCATGTGTATATTAAGTTTTGCACGTACGAAGCGTTTCAATATTATGTCGGCCTGCTGACAATCCGCGCTGAATCGTCGGCCGCGCGCGCGTAACCCGTCGCGTCTGAAATTTCTTTCAATGATTATTTCGTTTCGATGTACACAACGTTTTCCCTCCCTTTCATTTACATTCGTGTCCATTAACGTCGATTCCCCTTTTTCCGCCTCTGCCTTTTTTTATCCTCTAGTTTTTTTTTTTAGTTGTTTTCTTTCTCTTACCCTTGTTGTGTGTTTTTTTTTTATTTACTCGACACGCGACATTCGCGATATCTCCTATTCATACAAATGGATTGCCGGCATTAAATTCGAAGCAACGCATTTTGGTAAAAAGCCTAGCTCAAGCACGAAATCCCCACGGCATGGAACTTGACGTCGTGTTCTCGGAACTACATAAAATATCGCGGCGGTCGGGGTAGTTGTCAAAATCTATGTCATACCGGGGAAGAATACAAAGCGTTCCCACTCCCTCGCCCCCTCCCCCACTTCTCCCCGCGTACTCCCCCCGTACGCGAATCAAAATGATTTTCGAGAAAAAAGAGCGGGCGCAAATTACGCTCGGCAGTTTTTCTGAAAAAGAATTCGTGTATACCGGCGTGGCCACGAGAACGCCGCGTTTTGAATCGCGCATAATTGAAGAAGCCATACATATAAACATTCGCTGCCCCATTCGGGATGATAAATCCATGCAAAACATTTAGTAGGAAAATCTCTCCCCGAGAGTTCGCCGCGTAGGCCCCGCGATCTCCGGCCGCGATGAAAGCCAGGCGTCGGATAAGAAGTTCTTTCAATCTTTCCGGCCGCTTTGCATACAATTAAAATATAATTTATCACAGTCTGACATCATTTGCGTACAATCTTGCGCGCGGCTGTTCCCCCGACCGCGGTAATTCGCGAATAATAAGTATCGCTAATTAATTCAAACAAAACGTGTCAGCTACAAAAATAGAAAACGCGCGCCGCAGCTAAAACAATTTTTCTATCGCCTGGACGGCTTTCAATAGAAATCCTGCAGCTCGTAGAATAAATTTATGCGGGGTTTCATTCCCGTTGCAAAACGCATTTCAAACGGTGGCGCGCGTTTTCACGGACTTATCGGTTCGTGAATCTTTTTAATTTTCCCGGAGAGAAATCCCTGCGAAATAGTAGTACACCTTTTGTAGAAGAAACATTGATTTTGGCAAGTTTCTTCGCGGCATCGATGAACCCGAAGCATACTATTCGAGTTTTAATGCACAATGTGATATCCTGTCCCCGTTTAGTGCCACCTCGCAGGCAGTCCGATGTATGAAAAAGTAGAGAGACACTAATTAAGCCGGTATCATTACGGTTCCGCGGTGTAATTCCGCGTTGTTGGCATTGTGCTTCGAATTCCGCCAAGTGGCTGTTGGCCGGGGCTTTTGGGATTCTCCGAAGCGTGGTCCAAGGCCTTTCAACTCAAATTCCACGCGCGTGCGTCTCATCGTCGAGGCTGACGTCGTCGTCAACGACGTCATGCCGTAATCCTGGATGTCTCCTGTTGTTTTCTCCGACGCGCCTCGCAAGAACGCAGTTAGAAGTTAATTCGGTGTTTCGTCGCCGTTGCCACTTTTTTTTACCGTGTACGCGCGAATATCACCCGGAAGAATCAACCCCCGATGCTTTGTATCGTTTTCTATAGTGCGCCCTTTCGCGAAAAGCGAACGTGGCACGCGTCTAACAACATTGGCCACGGGAGACGGCACTCATTAAATGCGTTGAAATCTAACGGAACGCATTTGTCGTTGTGTTTGGAGGAAGTGGTCAGAATCGCTATTATTGCGCGCGGACAATATCATTGTTTGCAGAACTCTCTCACTCACTAAAAATGAGAAATAAATTCTTTCTGATTCTTAGGCAAACGCTTTATCAAAAAGTTGTTACAGAAAATAATCATCATCAATACACTGCGGAGTTTATGCAATTGTAACAAAATTTGTAGTAAAAAGAATTTAATAGTATCCATTCATTATTTATCCAAATGATTGAAGAAAGAATAAAATTCCGATCTGGGGTATATTCAGAGCTTGTTTTTCATAAGTCATCAGTACTAACCTTTCATTGCTCATATAAGAAATATTTAAGATTTGTGTGGAGTTCCGCTCATCATTTGTAAAATTCTTGAAATTTTTGTGAGGCATTCTAGACTATGTGTAGACTAAGTAATTAATTTTTAAGCAATATTTTGATATCAATATTAAGCGAATAAGCAGGGAGAACTTCTCGACTCAAGGAGAAGATGACAATCCTTTATTACCTTTGCTGCGTTTACAATGAAAATTAATTGACCTTAACCACAAAATGATAATTTATGTAAAACCGGAATCAGGGAATTTTAATACTAGTGTTTTGCTAACGTTAAGAGGACACTCTGTATCTGTAAAAGAGCAAGATAATATTTCCATTGAATCTGATATTTGCAAACCTACCTAGAAATTAAATGCGCTGCGCGACAATGATTTTTAAATACTAGCTGAAGACAAATAAGGTAAAAATGCGCGATATAAAACGCAGCGTAGTTAGCGATAAAATGTCTGGCACGCAGCGCGTTTTATAATATAAACACGGTCATGTGCGTTGCAATTGTAGATCTTCATATTTTCGACCACTAGTTTCTGGTTTTGTGAATCAAAAGAATTTCCTTGTGTTCTGCAGAGAATATTCTGTATAATTTATGCCCGGTGCTAGATACTCTTTCTTCTCTTCTGAATAGAGTATGACATACAATTCATAACGTTATAATTTTCTTGCCTCGAGTGTTTACACGTTTCCATTTAGTAACGAGTGAAACGTACCGTGAATTTCGGAATTCACATTTTTGCAACAAACACTGCCAGGAATGTACTGGTACTTAAAACACGATGCATTCATGTTAAAGTTTAGAACACTGGTTTAATGCATTAATATACACTGTATACGAGAAGAAACCGAAATCATTTCATCTGATACTATATGTATACACTAATGAGGATGGTAGGGAGACATAAGTTTTTTTTTCGGCCGTGGGAAGAACATTCGGATAGTTTCTCAACGTAAATTTATCCTTTTTATAACGAGGAGGATAGCGGAGAAACTTCTTCGCAACTTCGACACTAAATAAAAATTGGATAAGAAATTGCTAACCTGTCTCGAACTTTACACATAGAATGTATTTGATTCTTCCAGCTCCTCGGAAGACCCTACGTCGACGCCATGTTTGCCAAAGACGCGACATATAAACAACGATAAAAGTTGATATCGTGTCGTTCGTTCGTTCTATTTTCTTCTGGCATCAGCCATAAGTTTAAGTTATTCTTCAGCTTATTATTTAGCAGACAAACGTGTATCGTAGCTTCTCCGGTGTAGTCCACAAATCGATTACAAACAATCGACCATTTTCTACCGAGCAATGGAAAACATAGGTGCGTGTTCGATCATCAAACGTTTTGTTTACCGAATTCACGGGCATTTAGAATGAGCAATGGAGACAATATTTCAAGCTTCGGTATCCGCTCGCTGGTTTTCGTGCTGACTCTTGGCGAAAAGGCTCGAAAACGTTGCGAAGTTGCGGATACGGGGACAGATGAATGGGAAGTAACAGATAGCCACTCGTGCAGCTATAATAGACAGGCAAAACTCCGCGAAAGTATTGGCGTTCCATAAATCGATTTACCTCGGAAGAAGCTGCCACGCGTCGACGTATAATTTGCGATGTTGAGTGCCATTATTTTTATGTAATACAATTAATTAATGCGATTTGTCATATCTCCATAGAATTATTGACATTACACCCAAAGCCGTGATAATAAAACAATCTCTATTTATAAATCGCTGGAAATCGAAGAAACATATTATCCCATTTAGAGCTGCGTTTATAATTTATTTCTGTAGATCGTTCTACATTATTTAATGATTGCAGAAAATTTGTTAGGTGTCTACAAAATGGCTCTTATTTATTTGTTCACATTCTGACATAATATCATATAGGAATTGTTATGTTTAAAGCTGCATTTATAAATAAATTATGAATAAAAATCACAGAACCTTTTTGAAATGTTCACAAAGCTTCTATAATTTTTCTGGACACATTGTGTTTGTTTGATGGTTCTTGAGAAATAAGTAAGAGGAAAATGTAGAATAAACTTTTTCAGGTTCTCTTGCATCAGCAATAACAAGAAGTAGTATCAGCAGGTCATGTGTGTGGCCTGTGTAGTCGCATAACCTGCAAATTCGATTTTCTCGACAACGGAACCTCAGATAACAAGTTTTATTACACGTTTTGAACATACATTTATTGACTACAGATTGTAAAAACCCTTTACAAAAATCATTCAAAGTTCCTTTTGTAATTCGTTCGAAATCAAACAGATTCGTAGAGAATAAAAATTCTGAACAGTTTCAATGATGGGCAAAGTACCTCACCTATCTAGTCTGATTCTATGAGTTTGATATCGTGTAAAAACAATAAATAAGAACAGTGTAAACATTTCCATAAAATCATATTATCGAAAAACGATAAAATGCATGAAGGGAAAGAGCAACAGAGGTACGGTCTTGTTTGAGCGACGGCGGTGCAGAAATAATAGTACAAAAAAAAAAGATAGCCGGTTCGAAGTTGTATCGTCGGTGAAATTTTCATTGGATTTTTCGCGGTGTCGAGCTTGCTCCCAGAACGCGATTCGATTATCCCTCTCCGTGGCGGGATAAGTGAGGGATCGTGGAACGGTAATGCCGTCTTTAGATATCCGTTTAGGTAGTTACTTGTGACTCGGTGAATTTCCCTTGCGGGGTGATCCAATTGTTTTCGCTTAGAAATCTTCGATATCCCGGCGCGGCTGTGTGTTCCGTCGTTGCGGCCGGCCATCCTTGTTTTTCCCGGATCCCCGAAATCAAAGTATCGGCATCAGCGCCGCGTTCCGACACCGCCGGAGCGGGCGAAGGAAGTTTACGTTGTAAACTTCGGGTCTTAAGGGTGGAATTATAGTTGAGTAGAGCTTGCGCTAAGCCACGCAGTTGTTACCACGGTGAGCGCTTTAAAAGTTGGTCTTGGGGCATTCGTGTTCGTACGTGGGTGGGTGGCCGCCGCTCGTGGAACGAGGGGAGCAGAAGAACCGGTGGAAGAAGAAGTAGAAGAAGAAGAAGAAGAAGGGAGAAGAAGCCAGAAGAAGCGAGAACGCGCGATTGGGTGGAAAGGGACGCAGGAACGTGGTTAAGTTGCCAGGAAACTTTGGTAAAACTGAAAAGTTAATTTCGTCGTGTTAAATTACTCGAGCGCTCGGGCATTAAACTTGCAAAAGTTGGCCGGATGACTGAAATACGTACCTACCGCCGCCTCCCCGTCTATCCTGCCTCTCTCGTTCAGGTTTCTTCTTCCTCCCTCCCCCTGGGGCACGGCCATTGTGTTATCTAATTCCCGATACTTTCGCAATGATGTACTTATTAATTAGTTTGCGTGCGGTGGCATCGGGTAAGAATAGACGTTTCGTAGAGCGGCTCGTACTTCGACATTGTGCACAAAGTATACAGTTCTCTCGTGTTAGCGTCCCGCACTTATCCCCGCTACTCGATAGCTCGTCCAATAGAACCCCACTTTGTCTCTAGTCTCGTGACAACGTCGAATCGCTGACCAATAGCGTTCGTTGTTCGATAACGTCTCGCCGCGTCGCCAAATCGTAAGATGCTAACAAGGGAAAACCGTCGAGAAAAGTACGCTGTGTTATCAGAATGTTTAGGGATTATAAAGTGCAAATATGAAACGAGATGTCGGGAGTTAAGCGGCACGAGTTTTGCCAATACGAGACTCAATACACTTGATACCAACAACGTTGATATTATCTGTTCCGGTATCGTCTACTCAGAGCCTGCGGGCAACTTAGCAATCATCTGACGCCATGCCGCCCATTTCCTTTGTATTAGCATCATTCTCGACAAATTGGATGCCGCGCAGTAGGATCGAACTCGGGCACTGATTCGCAAGATTTGTAGGTACGGTGCTATTCGAAGCTGTAATGATTCGAAGAAGTTCGAAAATTGGGATCAATTCTTGAATGCTGTTCAGGATTCTCAAGATAACGCAAGTTTCAAGGATTTTTGAGGACCCGTGAAAGCCCGCGGACTTGTTAAAGTGTTGGAAACTTGGAGAATCTGCAATGTCCGGGAAGCTGCCGGCCGGTTCGAGGGCTCCGGGATATCTCAAAATATTTAGGTTGTCAAGAGATCTGCTAGATCCGGAGTTTTCCTTAGTTCTGGCACCGATGTCGCAAACAGTTGGGACACTTTAAAGGTTTCAAGAGAAGAACCCTACTTTTTAAAAAAGGTTTCGTGGTTCTCTTTTTTTTTCTTGGGGATTCTTGGGATTCCGAGATCACAAAGGTTTTGAGATACTCGCAGGATCTCTGAGATACTTAGAGGATCAGAAGATAGATAAAAGTGTCTCAAATATCCTTTTCTTATATACATATATCGTATAGTTTCGGACAGGCAACAGCATAGCGCCTGCGAAACTCTTTTAGTCCTTCGAAATTGGAACATGTTTGATATTGGGAGTGATAGTATTATTTTCTATCGAGTTTAGGAGGTCCACATTCTGTTGTAAATTTTCCTAGTTTCAATAAACTTGTTATGGGGTGCATTAGCAGTAATTGCAATCATTATCATATTATCTTGAAATTTCTCGCACTGTGAAAGCACCGGTTATTTTAAGTAACAGTAGTTGAGCGTGGTTTCGTTGAGGAATAACAGTATTGGAATTACAAAAATCAATATCCATTTCATCTCCTCTGTGCACAAAGTGTATGCATGGAAATATGAGTGAGTACGTATGTTTACTGTGTTGGTTTTTAGGTAATTGAACTGAAATATGCGGAAAAATAAAATCTATATTAATGTTGGGAATGATTATCGTATCAAATTTATTCGTTTATTGGGTACGTTTTTTATTTGAATAACTTTATTTGTTCCCACTGTAACCTTCGCATCGAGATAGACAACTGCAGCGGGAAAAACGGCATTAATTTGCTTGATGTGTTTTTACTGCTGCACCGCCTCCAGTTTATACTACTTATACGTCTGACAAAAGGGCATCTGCATCTACTGCAGTCGCACGTATCGAATCGACCACTGCGAATACGAAGACGGATGGACCGTGCCGCGCCAGAAAGATAGGTCAATCTTATAATCTAATATCTGATGCAATACGTAGATAATATTGTATGCTGCCACTCTAGATATACATTCCAATCCAATCCCAGAAATCATCGTTTTCTTCCGCTTACCATATACACACATGTAATCTTTTAAACACATCATCCACCGACAGTTATTTAAAAGGTTTCGAGCATCTATTGTTTGATGCTGAGGATTTCGTTATAAATCTTTAAATGACGATTTCATTAAATTGTGTAATGAATAGCTTTAGTTGCAAGTGTAAACACGTTCAAATTCTAAAATTCTGCTGCTGAGAATTTCATTATAAATCTCTAGTGACAATTTGATTAGAACATGTTGTAGCTCTAACAATTTAGTTATCATTGCTAATTTATCTTTAACTTTAATATCGTAATACAATGACTTCTTCAGGGCTAATTATATATAAAAGATTTTCTGATTTTTCCACTAATAACATTGACTGTCTACCACGAGCTATCAATTAGTAAGCAATCTGATTATTGACGCCAACTACAAGTTAATTCGCAGACGACGATTTCGTGTTTACAGACGGATACGAAAATACTCGTAGTAAGTTGATGCTACTAATAATTTCCTTTAAAAATGGAACGCCGAGACGTGAAAGCAACATCAATAAATAGACCATTTAATTCATCGATTAAATTAATTCGAAGTGGATCCTGATGTTTTCTTTGGAAACATACATCGTTAGCAAAATGTAATTGTCAGAGTGTGTTTATTTTCGAACAAACAGATCGTCATTAAAAAGTGTTCTAATACTTGATCACACTGCTTAAATCTTGTTCATAATTTTCACGTAATTTTCCTTGCCATTAATGGAATTTTGAGGATTGATTCCACTTCCACCCTAATTCGGAAATTTCATCTGAACGTACGAAATCGGGAGTATTACTTGTTCCATATTTGAATAATTAGCAATTTATTAAACACAAAGACATTTAGCGATGTATGAATTATTTTGAATAATAGTACATTAATTTTTAGGAGTGCCTTAGAGAAGACAATCATAAGGTATTAAATATCTCAATTTTCACGGTGAGGGTGTAACGATTGTCTTCTGAGGTTTTCGAGTAATCCTCTGAGCAATAGCGTTTACAATCGAACGTTTCGTTGCAGGGGTGGTTTCGCGTTCATTCATCGGCGGGGCAACTGATTACTCGAGAAGTGATATGCGGGGTTCTCGCACTTTCCCTGGTTTTTCTATTCGAATTCGGCCGGTAAGGTCACGGTCGTAACGTTCGCTGACACATCGTGCATTGCTATAAGAGCACTCGGTGGAGTGTGTGTGTGGGGAGATCCGGCGCGTGCGTAAACACACGGGGAGAACAAACTTTCGTGGCGGCGGCGGTGGAGGTGGTGGTGGTGGTGGTTGCAAGGGGGTGAGAACCATCCCACCGGTGTTCCCGGTGGCCGACAAGCGCGCCGAGCGACCCACCAGCAGCACCAGCACGTGCAGTCAACTTTAAACGCACCTAGACACGCTCGCACGCCTGCTCGGTTTGGGTCATTGAAGAGCATTACTTCTCGCTCGCGTTCGAAACGCTCGCAACGCTCGAAACGTGAAACACTGCGTCCCCATCGACGAGCGTTTCAAATTCGATAATTGTTCGCCGTTGCGGTAAAACCGAGTCGTTTCCGACGCTATCTCAAAGTCTGTGTCATTTTTGTCCGCGATCCGAATCAATTCTACCAGCAAATTCCAACGCACCATTAACACTTTGCTCACTGTAAATCTATTTATGCTTTACTACACAGGTGACGTTGCTGAAGGCCATTTACATCGTTTGTTAATTTTTTGAAACTCATTCTTCAAGGTACATTGCTTGAACACATCAGTTTTTCTATTCGAAATGGAACAGCTGCTTATTCAAATTATTTCATTGAAGTAACGACATTTAGTTTATGGACCACACGTTCCCCTAAAATACAGTGAGTGATCAAATTATTATAGCCACTTGCATACGTTGATAAGTTTACATTAAATCAATTTTTATGTGGAGGTCTATCTACCCCAGATTCTTGTTATTTTTATGACGTATTTTATGAAGTATTAAAATGTAAATATACGTGTAACGAAATTATAGGCAACAGTATCCTTCACATGGGCAATAAATATATTTTTAGTATTGTAGCTCCAAGAGTTTGAACACCCACTGTAGTTACACAAAATTCTCTTGATTAATGTACGTCCATTTTCATGTTACACTTTAAATATTTTATTCGTAATCTTATATTTTGAACAAGTTCATTAAATAGTAATATAGAAACTTGAAAGAATCGTCAAGGCCTTGTGCTGTAGTGCTTATACGAATAAGTAGTATCGGCAGGTCACGATCAGGACCATCTGTGAATAGCACGTCCACTTGATGACCTTCAAATTCGATTTTCTCGAAAACGAAATGAATAAGCTGTTTTATATTTTATCTAACGATTCGATGAATGGTTTGCAGGAAGTCGCCATTGTTTTCCACGTATAAAAATCGATAGATTAATCACGAAATTATTTTTCATTTTATTTATTTGCACGAATACTACGCAAATATAAAATTCCAAATGTTGTGCTATTTGTATCGATTTTTAACGAAGCATTCCCCGGCTAATATTTGCGTAGCATTTTTAAATTATTTTTTCTGTGATAGCTTGATAAAATGCAACACGCTCGGTTATAAAATCGATGAGAGCGATTGTCGTTTGTCTGAGGAATCGTTTATCGATTTATCGAGATTCGCCGTGTAGAGACAACTGTATAGTGAATAG
Source organism: Lasioglossum morio (assembly GCA_916610235.2). Taxonomy (NCBI): domain Eukaryota; kingdom Metazoa; phylum Arthropoda; class Insecta; order Hymenoptera; family Halictidae; genus Lasioglossum; species Lasioglossum morio. Next base: position 10,469,105 of record OU744327.1, read on the forward strand.
TTTGATTACGATCGTTGGTTTAAATGTTGGTAGGAAGATACTGTCGTAGAGCAGGTTTATATCGTGGTCAGCGTCGCGGCGCGCGTCATCCTCCGTCTCGCTCTGCTCCCACTCGTTCCTCTTTGTCTCGGAAAAGTTTCCGGTGATGAGCTTTGTTGGCCGTTTCCCCTGCAGGACGGAAAAGTTAAATGCGAAAGTTTTATCCGATATCCAGCTCCACGACGCTGCTGGAAAAAGGGGATTCGAGCTCGTGCACGCGCGCTCGTCGTTACGTTGAAATTTGGATATCTACGATATCTACGATAATTATAACGTATAACTACATATAACTATAATTATAACACGTAAGTACGTATAACAATAATTATAACGTATAATCACGTATAACAATAATTACAACGTATAATCACATATTACAATAATTATAACATAACTGCCTATAACTATGATTATAACTGTGTTCCGTATTCTATAACAATCTAAACGAGTTCTATCTTTTCGAAATCTCGTATACCCCTCCTCTCTTGAGGAACTAATTTCAACGGTGCGCGTGCCGCTGAAGCGTTAAAAATCAATAGAAACGGCTAACTAATGCAATTAACAGGGATAACGCAATCATTCGGTGTTTATTCATTATTCATTACTGCGATCTGTCATAAATTTTGTTGTAATAATTAAAACGATAATTACGACCTTACTAATTGAAATGCTATTTATCGATATGTCGCATTATTTCCGATTGCAATTACATTAAACGCCCGGCCGCCAATATCTCTGGACCGAAGTTGTTGAATAGTTCATTGTTTTCGTAGCATGGCATCGAAGAAGACGAGGCAGGACCATTCTATACAGCATTTGCTCGAGCTGCCGACCAACAGGGAGACAAAATTACCGCTGTATTCGACCAAGGAGCCGACCCAAACGCCTCACGTTCCAACACCTCGACAAGTTCCGGTTACCGTCCTACATCTCTCACCGAAAAAGGTAAGTGAAGCATGAACGTGTGCTCGAAAAATAAACTCTCTTTGTCGCGATTCGATTCGCAGAAACCTAAATGTCAATTACTTTTTTCGACTCCTTCCATTATGTATCGACCAATCTTTACACCATCGCAGGACACGGTGAATCCGCATTAAGTGATCCTCTAGTTTACAGCAGCTGGAGAAAGCTATTTTTCCGGTCTCACTTACTCGAATGCTGTCGATAATCGCGATTCCAAACTTTACACGATTACGCTATCTTCCGACCAAACGAAATTGAACTGTGCACATCATTACGATGGTTTTATAATTCTGTAATCACATTTCTTTCCGAAGAAATTCTCATTGAACATGATATCTTTCCTTTAATTATAATGATCTTGTTCCATAGAGAAAATAATTTTTCTCGTTCGCAGTAGCTGAAGAATTAATAAAATGATAGCATCAGGTAGTTGGATGGCAACATTTTCCAGAAAAAGTTAATTTTAAATTCCATCTCTGAATATCAGTAATTATTTCAAACCGAATTATTCGGCCGATTTTCTACGGCAAAGAGTGTAATTTTTCAAAATCTGTTTATCCGAATTCTATCAATAACCGCGATTCTAAATTTTCCACAGTAACATTTTCTATCGAGCGTAATAATCCAATCACGCAATATGCTGATTGTTATGATGTTGTAATGCAGAATAAATAAATCCATCAATCCGGTGTTCGACTCGAGTACAGTTGCATTGGAATTTCGACGAATAGAATATTAAAAATTAATGGAACGACAGACCCGGTAGAGCAACGAGATTTTTTACAAGAGAAGTCAATCTCGCGCTCATTTTCTCAATATGTACCAGTAATTACGTTGAAACGGATTGTGTTAGTTATTTAAAAACTGAGAAGCGACAGAATAGGGTTTCCCCGTCGGTCTGTAGATTTCATTAGTTCTGTTAATGATACGTACATTTTAGGCAAGAGCGGGTTGTAGCGAATGAAATGTAATATTCAGATTTTTCGCCGTTTTACGATAAGTTCTGAAGTTTGTGCGGTACCGCTTTAAATATGATCAAAGGGAAATTTTAAAAAGCATGGTCCACCGGATATATTCTTAAATTAAATGCGAGCATTTATTAGCAGTTAGAACATGGCTCCATAAATGTGTACATTTTGAATTAATGACTCGTAAATACAATTTATATTAATCAAATATGTATACGTATCTATTTATCATTCACGATTATTATTGTTATAACGCCGTGAACGCCATTAATTCACCCGAAAATATAGCGGGAGCAGTTTCAAGAATCGTCTTCCCATAACTTTCATCCCAAAAGGCGATTACGTTCTAATTACTTGTAATGTAGAAAATTGCCGTCAGATTGCGAAGTTTTAATTGCTTGTAGCGTTAAATAAAACAAGTGAAATGAACAGCGAGCAAATTATCTTTTGAACGCGGAAAAAATGGGTTTTGACGAGAAGCGTAAAGTGGAACCATTGTGGCCGCATAAATTGCTGACGTTTTACTTTACCCCGGTGGCTTTTTTATCGATCATTCGGCACGTGGAACTTTGTTATTACCCGCATAAACGTCGATGCGAGTTCAAATTTCTGCGTTACGACTGATTGGATAAATTTTTATACAATTTGTGATCCGATTTCCTAAAATTAATTAAACTGAACGGCGGTTTTTATGTATTTACAATAAAAACGAATCGTTAAATTTTAAAATAATAGCAAAAGTGATAGAATTTCAGTGTCGCTGGATAATATTATTTTGCAATTTGTTAAAGTATTAAAGAAAGAGAGGCTTGTAATTGATGCAGAAACTTTTCCTTTTGCAAGAAGATAGGTTGTCTGATTATAAACATGATAGAAGTTATCGTTGTTGACTCAGAACAGTAAGTACAATATTAATTTGTGTGACAAGAAAGAAGGAATTTGCGTTTTTATGGAGGACGACGTGTATTATTCTTTACATAACGTTAAACACGCGCTGGAAAATCTATTTTGGCTGATTGAAAAACTTTTTCTTGTTGGTGTACGGTTGCTCCTTTGTTTCCTTTTCGTTCTATTTTATCCGACAGCGAGTCATGAAGAGGGATTCACGTAACTCTGTAGGGGAAGCTTCGGCTTCTCTGTAAAATAACGATTTTTAAAGTTTCTCGAGGAGTTTCAAACCTGTTCCCACCCGAGATTCGCCGACGAAGTTTGCAAAGTTTGAACCGCGTAATTGGTGAGGAAAGGAATTTCCTATAAGCGTGTAATATGGCCGTTATGTTTATTGTTTCAATAACATATTGGAACATTTGGTTAGAAACCCCTTAGGTTTTATCAATAAAAAATTTGTCCATGTTTTACGGTTTCCAAAAATGTGAATCGTCTGCAGGTTTGTGTTTATAGCATGAGATATGCTGAGGGTAACTATCGAATTTACCTTACCAATCTACAGTAAATATTCTATAGTCTGAGAATATTAACTGGGTGATAAAATATTAATATATCGACGTGGTAGATAAAAATAAATGAGAAAGTTAAAAAAATTTGCGAAGTATAATACGTCACTGTGTTGTTATATTACCGACGGTCGGAAAATTCCCTATTACCCGCGGTGGTTTAGGGCGCAAGCCCTTTACCGCTAACGAAATTCACGTCACAGTCTTAAGATCCGTACAGACATTGGTTCTGTAGAATTTTTTTAATAAATATGTTTATTGCTATTAAGAGTAATAAAAAAATACACAAAGGGTTTGAACCAACTCGGATCCATTAGCCACAAATACATGTGTAAACTTATATCTATGTTAATTAGACTGATGTACATGCTACTTGTTGCACTATTTAATACATTTATCTTATACTATAATATCGTTTACATCACAGTATTCGTTAAGTATTTCGTAATCATTTAGTCTTTGGTTCGCTTAAAAAATAATTTACTTCTACCGGAGGTTTTATGTTCTTTCCATTTTCTAATAAATTCTTGTTTACCAGTTTCATACAATTAACACTCCCATAATATATGATTCATACTTTGTACAAGAGGTTCAAAATCACATTTCAAGCTTTCTATTATACCTTTTCGAACCAATGATTCTTTAGTATTGTAGAATGATTTGACCTTTATCTGCAATCTATTACAATTAAATCTCTTGGTAGTCCTCTTTTGTGAAACCATGGTTCTTTCTTGTTTCGTAGAATCTTTTGTAATATAATATACCTTTTGTAATAAACCGATTTTTACGGTTATCTTGAAATTTCTTTCAAATTTATTCATTATTCAGGGTTAGGTTAGGTTTTGATCGAACCTGCGCGCTGGTACCACCACACATTGTTTATTTAACATTTACGATCGATACAACATAATTTATATTATACAGGGTGTTTCGTAATTGGTAGTACAAGCGAAAAAGGGGTGATATTACATGAAAACATAAGTCGAAAATATAGAATGAAATTTTTTTCGTGTAAGGCATGGTTTTCGAGAAAGTCGACTTTGAATTTTCGCCGGGCACGTGCATTAGTATATGCAGAAAGTAGAATTGGTCTGACGCGTCAGACGATTTCTATGCAATAGCTCGTGTATTCGCTGCATTTTCAAACTCGATTTTCTCGAAAACATGACGTTGCAGCACAAAAGGTGTGTGTAGAATTAACATTCGGAATAGCCTGATTTTCGCGCACGTTTAGACATGCTTAGAAAATTGGTAAAATGTACGGGAAGGTTGTACCTAGGGTACGCGCCTGAGCTGGCTTGAGATCTAGTGCCACCACGGAGATCGGCACGCGCGGCCGGGTTGAAGGGGTGTAGCCTTCGAAAACGGGCCGCCGCGAGCCATTAATACCGAGCCCTGATTTGAGGAATGGAAGGAATGATCTAAGGACGACGAGAGGAGAAACGGAATGAAAGAGGAGAAAAGCTAGGAATGGCAAGGGAGGAAAGGATCTGGGAAAAGGAAGGCAAGAGACGGGGAAGAGAAGGGGGATCTAAGAAAGGGAAAGGAGCACCTAGGGTGCAGATGGGATATACCATATGTAGAAAAGGGAACCAGAAAAAGGGTGCAGGGATAGGGTGAAAAGAAAGGATGAAGGGAAATGAAACTGAGGAAGTGGGATAGGAAGGTGGAGGAGGGAAGGAAATGCAAGGAAGTTTACCAGAGTTCCACCACTTCCATCGGCGACCTACATACTTCGGTACCCCTGGTGATACGATAGACACCCCTCGGTTGATAGAGTGCATCAGTGTCCACGAAAATGTCCTATATGTATGACTGTATCACAGTAAGTTCAAAACTGTGTTTTATACTGCTATGGCCCATAAAATGGGGATGCTGTAAATTGTTTCCAATTATTATATCATAAAATCCCAACTTGTGATTGTGATTCAGTCAGTGGCGCAGTCAGGGGGGAGCCAGAGAGCCTAGCCCCCCCCCCCCAAGAAAAAGGAAACAAAACACTAGGAGGCTATCGTTGACAGATATTTTTGCTAACAAAAAGGTCATTTTGTTCAACTCGTTCCCCCCGCAACCAAGATTTAAATTTCCTGGGTGCACCACTGGATTCAGTACTATGTATACCTCGTTTATGTTATCATTTTCGGCTCAGAAAGGATACATGTTACACTACCTACGAAAGGTCGGATCGAATCATACACATTGTTGATATAATACCAACGAAGCTGACATGAATGATAGTCTCCCATAAGGTAACTGCATAACAAAGTATTTATGTAAAATCGTATCGGAAAATCTTAAAAACTCGAGGTCAGCTAGGGCCAAAAATTTACACACTTCATTTTTCTATTCAGTCCAAAAGCCTGTCGGTAACTTTGAGGGTATCACCGACAGTTAATGATGGTTAATGAAGTTTTTCAACCCTACATCACAAAAATACATTGATTATATTGTAGATTTATTCCTATATCTCCTCTGTACTTACACAATTGTCAATTATTATGCATAATTCGTATTTTTACCACGTCTCTGATATTGTTGATAGTATACCGACTCAGTCATGTTTGAATACGTCGGTAAGAGAGTTCGCCAAAGGGAAGGATCTTCTATTATCGACGAATCCTGCTGAACAGGATTTCGCAGAGTAGGTTCACAGGATGTACGCTAGAAGTGCTGACAATAAATGTTTTGAAAACGTACTTAGACATTTAAAAGTGGTAGAACAAATACTTAGCGATGACTTTACGATAAACACTGAACATTAACACATATTTTAGGTTTCTTTTGTATTTAGAAATGGTTATTTCGAACACAATAAATCATAAAAATTAATTAATTCTTTCAAGTCATCGTAAATTGTGCTGGACAATTTATTAAAGAAATCTTACTTTTGTGGTGTGTATATGTTACGATGCTCACAATTTTAAAGATTGAATAATTTTTCTTCAACACTTTTAAAAATTTTGCTTGTTGTAATAATTATACTTGTTCGGATAATAATAAGATCAGAACATTAGACCTATCCATAGTATTAAGAAAATGAAAAAGGTAAAATATATTATTTAATTCGTGCAGAATGACGGTTTTTCTAAAAACAATTTTTATAACAATTTATGGATTGTGTCTTCACAATATAGGGCACAGGCTGAATTTTACTGAGGATCTTTCGTTGGGGTGAATGCACGTGCTGTACAGGAAAATAATTTGCTATTGAATTCCTGTGAATGGAACTACGGTCTGAGGCGTCTTAAGCATACGCAAGGTGGTGGGCGGAACTGAATTTATGATAATTGCATAAATCAGAGCTTTCCTCCACAATAATCATAATCTATTGGGATAGTTGTGCGAAGTTAGCTATTTAGCCAACGGCGCGCATAACGGAAGAAGGCCAAGGGATTTCGTGAGACTGCGAATAAGATAATGTCAATGTTGTAAGCATAGACGAGCGACTTGTCTCTGTTGTAAAGTCGGATAGAAAAAAGTTTTCATTTGATTCCTACCTTATTTTTAAAACCTACCTTTTCTCATTCGGTAACAATTATATCTATAGCATGAAAGAGAGAACTATATACAGGAGGGTTGTTAGAATTCAAATTTTATAACTTGCATTCCAAGTACAAAATTTGTTATTGTTAAACTATTTTGCTTTTACAATTTTTTATAATCGTAATGGGATACGATTCACATGAAATGTATAAATAGGAACTAGACAGGATTCTACTTTCTTTAATTCCGATTGTATTACATATTTAGAATAAAGAATTGGTAAAATAAAACGTGAATGTATTTACAATATAGATTTTTAAAAATCAATAATGGATGTACCTTGCATCCTATCTGGAGAACGCGACTACAGAGGGTGCCACTAGTACATCTACCCTTGTTTCCCTCGTTTGGTACGTTCAAGTCTCAAAGTAAATAAAATAATTTCAATCCTAGTTCATTAGAATATTTAAATCGATAATTTCAAATACGTCAACCTGTGTATAAAAAAATCGTGAACGGAATACTAATAAATTCATTGTCTGTCGGATGTCACTTAGGTGCCCTTTGACCAAGGGTTGCAAACATTTCACCCAAATTTTAATTTTGTAGTAGCTACTTTAATCTGTTATTCACTCATATTAGGTCAGGCAATAACGCCAACGTTGATATAAAATAAATAAGTTAAAAAATGTATAGAAGAAATGTACACTTCAGAATTTGAAAGTATACTTAAGATTACACTTGCAATTGTGAATAATATTTCATCTTTTCCATTCGCATATGATAAAGTGAAATATGTTATTTAGATATAATATGAACTTATGGAAAATAGTAAAATATACGTGATGTAAGTAAAGCATAAATTGTGTATAAACACCTAAGTGCTCGTAAGTTCGCCTCAATGAAAGGACACCATTACGAAATTCTACTATGAGGTTTAAGGGATCGTGTTATTTTATGCTTTCATAAAGGGGTGCAACATTTTAAGTCCATTTGAATTGGTGCTAACTCCCTGACGATCGTTAAAGATCGTCAACAGCGTTAAAGCACGATGCTCCTGCTACCCCTTCGTCTTCTTGGCAGTGGGAAAAACCAACGAGTGATAGAAATTTCGAAATCGCTACTGATTTCTTTATAAACGTCCCGAGATGCGAACCTCCGAGCAATTCGCTGCGCGCTGCTGGAATATTAATGCTAAAATCTCCGCCGACTGAACTGGCGAGGCTGTTACGGTTACGATTACGATTATGAGCAGTCATCCTTCTTAAAGGAGAACCTTTACAGCTTCGGTGTAATATTCTTTCAGGATTTCCTCGGGCTCCTTCGTTTTCACAGATAATTAAGCTCCGCCATTTGAGAAATCGTTCTTACTAATTATTTCCTCTCGTACGTGGCCATTTCTACTAACATTTCATAGTAATGTGATTCATTCCATTCATGGACATTTTTATTTAACAAATTCATGGCTGTACATTAAGACGATTGATTTGCAAACGAAAGCAGCTGTGAATTCTTATTATCTTTTTATGAAGTGCTCATGTTTATAAATTGATAATTCAAATTGTCCATTACAATTATGACTTTAGTCATTGAAGCACTCATTATGCATTTGATTAGAATAGTTTAAAGATAACAAGAAAATTCTTTGTATAAAAATTAGGTGTCAACACAATCGAATTTGTGGACACGACTGCATCTCTGCCACACGTGGCTGATCATTGCTGTCTAATCCTCCTTAAACTAGTTCACATCGATGAACATTATGATATTTTGCTTTCTTCCTCCATTTTAACAAGATCCGTTGTTAATAAAAAATTGTCACATTAACCTCCGAATTTGATAAGAGGGTGTAATAAATTTTCTAATTTAATTTCCATGAACGTCGAGGTTTGCAGAATATTGTTAGTGTCCAGTCGAGAAATGTTTTGCAGACATTGTTACAGAATAACCAGTACAATATGAACTCAGAGTTAGAAATATTTTAGGAACGTTTAATAGAAGTAGCTCCTTTAAAGTTTCATGTACACGGAAGGATTTTCAATCTTGTAAGACAGCATCGGTAGCCACTTCCTGTAGAGGATAGCTGGGAAGACGAAGCGCTCGTACCCTTTAACTGTCTCGAGCTGTCATACTGATCGGGGTTGGAGCGAACCCTCCAATTCTCTCAGTGGGAGTAGCCACGCGGTTGAGTGAATTTTTATGAATGAATGCGCGAGGATACCTAGATCCAGGGCTTTGGAATGCGCACCCTGTTTTCACCCTTGTACCTATATTTACGTCAGTGACTCTCAATTAGAAGTTCTCGTAACGGTTACCCCATAAAACTCGTAGGGAACGGTGTTGTCGTTAAAACGCAGCCCTTCGTAGTAAATAAGTCTAAAAAAACTCGAACCATCAACTCGTGATCCACTTAACGCGCAACGACATTTTTATGTGTGAAGCAACCCTTGCTTCCAACACCATTTCTCTATTCCAAGTATTTTTTCTCATACCAATTTCCTGGGTTTTCGTTAGTTTTTGTAAATGTAGCAGTTGTAAATGTAGCACGGCAACAAAAATGCACGGTGAAAAATTCGCTGGCATATTTCGCTGGAGAGTAAGCATAAGGGAATCCTTTAAAAGGATTCTACATGTATCGTTGTTTCGGGCTGCGCGCTTCTTTCACTGGGCTTGAACATTTTCGCGTGGGATGTGGAAGTCGTAATTGTGCACCAACATCGTCGCACTCTTTAGCTACAAAGGGACTCTTTTGCGGAAGGGCTGCGGCGGAAAGTGTTAGCGGCAGTACAAAAGAAGGCTTAACCCTCCATAACCAGAGGGGAGTTTATAAAAATCGTGTCAATTAGGCCTTGAGAAAGAAAGGCAGGCTGAGTAAGGTGTTCCAACGTTGAGGGCTTTAAAGCTTGCATTATGAAGACGTCGTTGACAAGCGATTTGCCTTTCGAGCGGCTCTACGCGAAAATTTTGCGCCTTGTATTCGATAGTTGATTAAAAAATGATTCCAATAAAAAAATCTAACGAGATAGACGAATGCGTAAGGCTTTTTTTCACGATTGAAATCGCCTCGATTCGCGTCGCGTGCGACTGGAAGCGAAACAAAACCGTATACTAGATCGTACGATTCGAGCGATCCTCTCATGGATATACGGATATATATATGTGTGTGTGTGCAGATGACAGTCGCGTCCGTCGCATGAATCGTACGATCAAGACGTACGAATTTCAAGACGCGACTGGAATCGCGTCAACCAAATCGACGATCGACCCGTGTGCGGACGGCCTAAGAGTATCGGTAGACGGATTCTGAGTTTCTGTTTGTTAAACGAACTCGTGCCAATTAAATCTCAGCCGGTTCCTTGGAAATGAACCGAATTAACAGAGAAAGAGACGAAGCACTCCCATTTCCTCGGGATTTCTACGCTCTCGTGTCGAGATTGCGATGTTTAGAGCAAGGAGAGGGGTCGATCGGAAGTACTAGGCGCAGCTCGAGGCGAGGATTAGCCCATGGGGTATTGTAACGTCGTAAATACATTCTCTTTTTACCCCCCGAGCTTCAAGTCGCGACGCCTCCCTCGATTCTCTCGTTTGTCGGTCGGTAACTCTGCGAACCATTGTCACCGACGCTGGATTGAATGTTCGGAAATAAAGTAATTACACTTTTAGTTATTCCAACTCCCTGTTGAAATTTCAGGCCTTTTCTGTTGGGTGCAACCTAGAACTTAAAAAAATCTATTCAACTCAAGTGTTTTATTGTTCAATCACAAGTATACTTTGTGTTAGACTTGTTCTAAGCACCATTGCTTCTCTTCAACATTCATAAATTGGGATAAGGCTGGGGTCAAGTTTCCCATTACTGTGAGTCACATCTAATGGCTAGGAGAAGCGTAATTTCTTCAAAGAGGCAAATTTTGAATTTCTATATAAATTTTGTCATTGAGAATGGAGCTAAAGCCAACGGTTTCATCAGCGTGTTTCACATTCACCAGCTAGAAAATGGGTCATTGTGTTGTGATTTTTGAGCTTAGAGCCCAATCAAGGTTGAATTAGCAGCATCCAGGACCATCATTGGTAAGGTTCATGTTATTAAACGTGTACGATTTATGTACGAACATACTTGTACGACACGGTAAAGCAAGATTACAGGGCCCAAATCGATCTCAAAGCTCTAAGATTCCTTTGTGTTCCCGCGGCACGGCTCGTCGTCCTGATTATAAAATGCGATCCGGGATTATAATTCGGTCCCCGGAGCGGTTGTAGTTTTTCGTCAGGGTGGGGAAAAGATTAGGGAAAGCATTCCCGGCGAGGCACTTTAGCCAATGTCGTCGTTTCGATACTTACAGGCTCGTCGGTACCCTTGGTCCTGTTCGTTGCCCCCCCCCCCTGTTCGGCTTCTATTCGATACGGTAGCACCCTCTCCGGTTTTCTATCTGGTTTGGTGCGGAAGGAGACCCCCATTCCGCGGAGCGATATCTCGAAGCGAAATCCTGGTCGGTCTCGCGCTTATAGTAGTCGAAATGGAAAGGGTTGCACGCGAAGGGCTCCGGAAGGACTGCGGGGTTATAATGAAATATAGCCTCGTTCCGCTTCGTATAAGACTGCATTAAGATTATACGTTGCCGCGCGCGCTCCTTGGCGACCGAAGAAGGTCGAAATAAACGGGGGGCTGCGGGCGGTGGTGGATGACTGTGGGGGTGGTATAGGGTCGTAGCTGGTGGCTACGAACTAAAGGGGTAAGGGATTCCTCCTACGGTGTTTTAATCAAGCCGGATTTGCTGCGGCAAGCCGTGGTTCCAACTTTCATTTTAGCCAACCCCGCCCTGACAAGCCGTGCACGAACGTTTTCGTCTGCTTCTCTTTCTCGATCCTCATCCCCCGCCTCTCCCCCTTCAGCCCCTCTCACGCTCTTATTCTTGAAACTTTCCTGCTCGCCCCCGTCACTATCTCTCTCTCACACTCGTTTTAGACAAGTCCATTTTCGGTCTCCTGTTCGGCGGATGCCTATACATGTGTTTGCCCTGCATTAAACCGTTGTCTTGCTCTCCTGCAGACACCCCCGCCGTAGGGTTCGGTGCGTCGCGATTAAGTTATTAACTCCGACGGAAATGGAGCGTCGAGAAAGATCTACTTTTCATACGCTGGAACGCTTAAGTTATTACGGCGGATGATGGAGCGTTGATCGGGAGCATAAGTAGTTTTCAGGGGTTACTTATCCGTGCGCCCTGACGGGAATCACGTTGTGTCTTGCAATCGTTTCATTAAATTTGTACAAAGTCATTCTTTAATCATTTCTGTTCGTTACGTTTGGAGAAATGTGTTGTTATGATTATATCGAAATAAGACACTCAAATTATTACGGCGGATAATGGAGCGCTGATCGAGAGAAATAGTATTAGGACAGTGACCTCATAGTTGCGGGTACACATTATCCGGAACTCTGTCAGAAATCGCGTTGGACTTGCGATTATTTTATTATTAGGTCGAGTCGTAAATAACTTTCGATGCAGCTAGGTAGAATCTATTGTAAAAACGGAAGTTGTTTATGACTCGACCTAATAAAACAGTTAGGAGTTAATTTTTAATCATTGTGTTCCACGTGGTTTGAGAATGGTATTGTGTTTTAGTTATACCAAAATGGAGAGCTTTAATGCGATTTGCGATGTCGAGTTATTGGAAAGTGATCCAGAGTTCTGTCTTCCCGTTCTGTAGATCCTCTTTAGAGTCTTCAGACGCATAGCTGTTTCGAGCTCGCTTACAGGAATGCTTTGTCGATCTCTTCTCTCTCCTCCGTCCCTCTCCGCCTTTCTCTCTCATCATGTTGGTTGTTCAATAGCTTCGTTTATCCAAGCAATCAATCCAATTACACGAACCTATTCGTCAGATTAGCAATTGCGAAACTGCGTCGCAGGTTAGACATTCTTGAATGGTCTGCGAAATGCTATCAAATTCATTGCATCGTATAGTAAATTCATTGGATCATCTTACATGGAAAAGATGATAGAATTGTATTTCTACATGAAATATTTTATTATGGTTTATCTACTCTAATTGGCGGATCAAACTTTTCTTTTTCTTTATTGTCAAACAGTCACCATGTGTCTGGAAGTTGAAATATCTGTAGTTAACAATTCTAATACAGATTATATGTTTACTCCTACATTTTCCTCGAAGAAGAAGACATCGAACACCGTACAAGCAAACTGTTAAGCTTCGGGGATCTTTGAGGACTTGGGTATTTCTGTGCTCATACTGAGTCATCAACCCTCTGTTTGTTTTCTCATAATCGAGGGAGTAACCGATATTTTCTGAGAAAAGGATGCGGGAAATTTGAGTAAGCGCGTTTTAGGAAATCTTTCTCTAAATAACAGACAATACTATAAATTCTTTCTTAGAGAATACTATCTTTCTTTCTTCTTTGGATCAATTAATTCTTTTCATCATACCATGAATTTCTTCTGTTCCAAATATCTTTTTAAACAAGTTCGAGATCTTAATTGTTTCAAACATGCTGAACTCCCTTCAACGTTTGGCCTCAATAAAAATTTCGAAGTGTATCTATGAAAATAAAGAAATCGTGACGCACTCCAACCACCAGATCAGCTAAGAGACAATAAATTTTATTGGTAGTTTGTGTTATGAAATCGAAGATTGTTCAATGTAAAATTCCATTTCCTGTAATCTACTGTCAATGTGCTCGTAGCAATTGTATGTTTGTAATTTTGATGTAGAGAACCAGTAGTTCTAGAAACGTACAATGTCCCGTCCCACTTGTTCCTAAATCAAATGTAAGGAAACATTCAGAACCTAAGAAAGAGTCTCCCCGATCACATTGTTCCAATCGACAAAGATATCCGTAGGTGGAATTCGTTTCATCTTGGGCCGAAGGTTCGGCGGAAGGGAAGGTAGGAAGGAATGAACATAGAGCAAACAATATGGCGTCAGCCACGAGAAACCCAAACCGTTGCGGACCGGTCAGTATGCAATATGCTAAGGTTCTGCTTTTCTCTCGCGCTACCCCTGTCTACTACCACCCGAAATTCTCTTTCTGTCTCCCTCCGTTCCTCGCCGTCTCTTTTCCTCCTTCTGGTCCTCTATAACCTCCGAATCCTTGGGTTTGGGAATTTAATTACAGTATAGTGCCTACATTGTAGCCCCAGCCGGCCCGGAAATAAACTCCCCATTGTCGCGGCACAAAGCTTCTATTTGTCACGAGACCTGGGCGTTCGACACCCTTGCGACGCACACCTCACTTCCACCCCCGCAAACCCGTGCCTTTCGATATCGACTTTTCCGACAGCGCCACGACTTATGTCGTTCCACGCGACGCAACACGACTTGGTTAATAAACGGAACAATGGGCATGGGTTGCGGCCCGATTTTTTTATCAACATAGAACGTGCTTGCACTCGTGACAGAAATCGCTGGGGTACATTCATCCTCCACGATGGAACAGAAAAAGCACTAGTATATAAAATTTCGTCACTAATCACTGTTTGATTTTTAAAATTTAACTTACAATTCTTAGTCAAATAGCCGGTTTCCGATATTTCATTTCACAATTATTTACATTACGTGTTAATTAATTGAAATTCACAGATACTTAGCTGGACATCGCGAGACAGATACAAAATTTTAGAAACTAATAGGTCTCTTATATTATTGGTTGGAAAGTGATTAAATTCTGGTCGGGTTCATGCGATGTTCAGTTACTATACTTTCCAGGCAACGTAATCTTCGGACTTACCGGTTGGCTCATCACTGTTTCAAATTTTTAATTTATTTAAGAAACGCGGCACCAATGAAATAAGGTGGGAAGTTCGTTCGGCGCCTCTTTATTTGCCCCCATACATTATGAAGGAGATTATCCAAGTAACCATAGCCTAACAATCTCCCTATTTCGCTTCTTCGCGAACTACGATGTAATAAGTAACAACGCCATTTAATTATAAATGCTCGCACCCGTGAACGAACTTATCTAGCTCCCACTTCCCATTTAATCCGAACCCTGGGACGGGTTGCACGGAATCATATGTTAGAATTTAAACTGGTTCCAGTGTTGAAAAGGCTCCTCTACTGGTTGTGGCGTTACTTTGTCGATAGATGGATCAATTGCTATGTCTGCGAAAAATGGTATCAAATGTTTTTATTTATTATCAAACTGATTGTTATTTATATTAAATTTTCGATATAGAATTTCACGAGCGAATAAATAATTTGCAACGGTTTCCTGAACAGCAAGCTATGCATATAAACTCCATCTGACTGAGGAATGAAAATATAATATACAATAAATTAAATTAGTTTGCTAATGAAAAAACTTCACCATAATTTGTTAAGAGAACGATTGAGTTTTTATCGATGGTTCCTTTTTCACTTTTTATCCTTGCGATGAGTAGAATACGATGCAATAAAAAGAAGTTGACCTCGTGACCTTGTAACTCAAGGTGAAACTTAATTTTACATAAATTTCCACGAAACCGAGGGTGTAGAATAGACGCAACATACAATTTCTAAACTCGGACAGATTCCGTAACAATTTTCTTGGCCGCAACGACGCTTAAACGACGGAACGAACAACGATAAAATTGGCAGTAGCAGTGTCCCTTTTAGGGTGGGCGCATCCCCTGGCTCCACGAAGTGGCTCCAGTGTCAGGGGATGTTTCATTGAACATTAACGATCGTAATGTTCTTCGATGGGTGTTATTGCTCCATGGCACGCGTCTTCTCGCGCTGAGCCATCAAACCATCGGTCGCGTTCCGCGCCCATGAAATAGTTTTAGCCTTTGAGCACCGGTAATCAAACGCTTTATGAATTTACAGATTAACGATCCCCCGGAGAGATAGTTCTTTCTCCCTCCGACAGAAAGTATCATCGTATAAGAACGCTTTTCATCCCCTGATTCATTCTTCCTTCGATTTAAGACGGGTCAATGAAATCATGATGCAGGACTCTCGATTAGGAACAGCTTCATCGTCGGTTCCACGGGCGAAATTGCTGTCATTGTCGGCTCATAAATATAACTACGAGCATAGCGCGGCGCTTCTCCATTCGGCAAACCTCTCCTGCATCGGACCGTAAAGTCCCATAATTATTCACTCGTCGTTAAATCGGCCGCCTACGCGGCAGTTACGGCTTCCCGTCGGCTAAGTGTTACTAGGATGCTTGCATATGTAATGGCGGATTAGTGTTTGTCGGTGAACGGTTTCGGTTTCGCTTATTACATCGCCGCACTGTTGTCTTGTCTAATTCCGTCGCACATACGTCCACGCGTGTCGCACGTTATCCCCGATTCTATCGAATGGCGATCAGTTTTCTTTCAAACTGGCCACAATTGTCTCTCTGTAACACAATTTTTTTACTGCAGTTCATTAAGGTCTACTAAGGCAATTATTTTATTAATTAATGTAGTATAAATAATTATGCCTGTTATTTCGTTTTTACTCGGAAGCGAGTGACCTCCGGCACGGGGCTTTTAATTGACAAACAGTATCGTTCCCTTGTCGATTATCGGGCGGCATGCACCTGCGCTCGTTTTGAGAACGCGAGGGAAACGAAAGCAAGTCGGTGATATGTAGATAAGAGGGGATAGGGGCGAAAGCGAAAGAGGAAAAGAGAGGGAGACAGAGAGAAAGGGAGAGACAATAAAAAAGAAACGATTAAAGCGTGCAAAAGTTTCCGATGAAATCGCGAGTACCCTCGAAACTTGCAGCTTGAAACGGTCGGGTTCGCGGATGCATGAGATTCGACGGGCGAGCGGAAACGGTTTCATTTTGGGTGGATGGCGACGGTGCCGGGCTTCCTTCGGGAAAGAGGGGGGTTAGAAAGAGGGGGGGGGGGGGCAGGGAACGGTGGCGGCCGGGGCCTTAATTGCCCGCGAGTTAATTAAACTGTAATTCAATCGCGCGAATTCGCCGATGTTTTATCGTGGCGCGACGCGCAGTTAAGTTTGTACTTTGCGATGCGTTCGTAGCAGAAAGTATATCGGGCAGGCGTGTTTTGCGTGTACGTGCAAGAATTATGGGGATTTACCCTTACCGGAATCGAATAAACGTTTCGTGGAATCGGGTTGGTTGGAGGGTCTCGCCTCGCTCTAAAACGCAACGCAGCCAAGGGGTGAAAATATTCCTAATTGCGAATAATCGAATTCAAATGCTCCTCGCGTCTCATGCTTCAGAATTTTTCTTATCATTTTTGTAGAAACGTCAAGATATAGTAGCTCACAAAATTAAGTCATATTTTCTACGAATTAATTTTAATAACTTGTTTCTGAGACATTACATGTTTCTTTTGAATATGCTGTGTCGTGCAACGAAGTGTCAATTGGTAGATAAACTCTTGACTAGATGCAATCGTGTCGGTGAGATATCAATGAAATGATTGTCGGTGAGGTCAGCGTAACTCATTTTTTTGCACGCATCTTTATTATTATTTAGAGAATATGATATCTTGTTTTCAAGCCCAGAAAGTTAGAATTTTACGACAGTACTTTTTCATATTTTCCAAGAGGGCGCACCGTATTCAATAGAATATTGCAACAATTGCCGGAATAAATGCCGGTCGCGAACGCGTTAAACAGAAATCGTTTGAAGCGGCTGCGAGTTTGGTCCGGCTGAAATTTATGGGGAATTACGCTAGTGGATTTCTTAGATCAATGATGAGGTAAGGGCAGCGAGGGTTGCTTATTGTAATTATCCCTTCGGAGTGCGTGGAACCTACCCTTGGCCAACCTTCCATCGCACACGCTGCCGGGCTCGATTGTTCTTGCTTGCATCGCCCCATGCGCCACGTCTATGAAATTAAGCGTACCACCCTTCTTGCCGAAATACGGCTGTTCTGTCAAGACTTCCACCCACACCTCGCCTCATCCCCTCAGCTTCTCCGCGTATCTTCCGTTCGCCCTTAATTTCTCGCAGATAATTGCCGCCTCATCTTCGTAAGCGTCGCCCGGCTTGTGTCGCTTATGGAAGCGATTGATGATGATCCCGGCCGGCAGCGAAATGCAAAAAGGAAATTACATTCTTTTGAAACTACCGCGTCATCCTTGAGCACTTCTATCGTTTCGCGCTCCTGAAAGCTGTAACTGATTCTTGCACTTAATTGCTTCACTCATTAGTCGACTGCGGATTTTTATGTTAAATAAATATTGCTTACATTCGTTGCTAGATATATAAGCTTTATTTGTTAATATAAATATGTATATATTTATATTAGTTAATTAATACTTATATTATCACTTCAATTTACATGACTATTATTATTCGTAGTGGAAATGGATCACGTAGAATTGAATGGTATCAAAAGGGGCACATTCTGACTTAGTAGTTTTTTTGTAGGTGGAAGCGTAGAGGACGTATATTTTTGATTGCTCCACTTAATGCATCTTGATATTCTGTACAAGCAAGTGTTAACCAACTAATGTGATAAAATCATTTTTTTTAAGAGATACGAGAGGTTTAATGTGACGATCATTTACATCATAACAGCGTGTACATCGAAGTTCTAATATGTGGTGACCCACCCTGTATAAATAAAGATTCCTAGATACAGTATTGATAGTCTTCCTGTGGACGGAACAAAATTGAAGGACTTCAATATTGGTAGCCGTCTAAACAGTACAATAGAACTCGTGAAAAAATTGTAACAATGAAACATTGCACAGGTTTCCGATAGTGTAAGGCCGTGATCATCCCTCTGTAATTTGTCGGAGGTAATTGCCCATTCATCCTCGCGATTGTAGCGAATGATCGCGGTTTCCCGAGGACGATCAATAATACCGGCGAGATGTAAAACAAAATTGCATTCCTTCGAAAGTCCCGTCTCATCCTCGGCAATTACAACCCCCGGAGGCGTAAGAATCGTTTCTAATTTATCTCGAACATTACAGATCGACGGAACGTACCACTTTCTTTTTGTATTAGAATCTAGAAGCCAGAGTGTCGCATGTCGGTGCGTTAATGTTCAATTTAAAGGGTGATGTGCTTCCTCTTATCGGGAAAAATCGTGCATTAAAGTCGGGCCACGTAGCGGGTCATACATTCCGCCGGAATGTTTGACTTTGCACCGGATACATATTTCAATCGTCGTAACCGAAGAAGCAAGCAGGGCGAGGGGTGGTTGTTTGCTGGTGACCAGAATTTAATATTCATCCAATCAGGGGGCGAACCCAGCGTGCCCGAGGGTGTCGCCTCTGGCTTCGACTCCCTTTTCCCTCTGACCTCCACACTCCCACTGCATATTTGTTCTTCTGCAAGAATCTATGGAAAAAAATTGACCGACCAGCTCGAAGAATGGAAGCGCGGCATTTGGAATCCTGTTACACCATCCCCGGATCAAAGAAGGCATTTTCCTCGAACGATTGTTCACTAACAAAAACGACGATATTAATTTCTTCATTTGGTCGCTCTATTCTTTATCATATCGGTACTGAGAATCTTTTTGGGGCATTACAAGTATGCTTTGGCAAAAGAGAGACATTATTAAGGACAAAATCAAAGATATCTCAATAATTTTTAAGTGATTCAGAGTACGATATTATAAATTTTTAGGTTGGTCTATTTGTTAGTATATACCTGTCATTAAGACCATTTAAGAACTTTGCAAGTATACTCTGACATAAAAGGGCTTATGCATTATTAATTATGAAGACAAAGTCAAAGAGATATCCTAAAACCTACAGATTCGTGCTTCTAATAGGATGAACAGCACAACATATTATGTTGCTTTATTAAGTGATTTTACCCTTTTTCCACGTATAATACAAGAAAAGAGTCTTCACCGTCAAAAAGAACATCAAAAAGGAAATGTAAAAAATCTGAAAATCGCTCAACTTTAAACTCTCATAACTTTTGAGCCACTGATCTTCTACGATTGCAACTTGATTTTTTCACATTTTCTCGCCAAAATCTGCAGGATTATATAAGAAAAAGGCAAAAATTTCTGGTTACCCACGGTACAGTGCAGCCTCGCGACGCATTCTCACTAGTTTCATTAAGTCTGACGAAGGGTCGAAGAAATGTATACATCGCATACTATCTTTCCACGTCCGCTGCACCGGTTTTGGTCGAGACAGAGGAAAAAGTAACTATGCCACGCTCACGGTAGAATTCGGGGCTGGTCCGGCATAAAGGATAATTTAATTTATATTATGCTCGCAGCGGGGGCGTACCCTTGTTTCGTAAGCATTGCGGGGCAAACTCAGTAACAAACCTGCGGATTCGTTCGATCAAACTTAATTAGCGCCGAATTCCAGACATAATTAAATTCGACCGCCGTGCAATTTCGCGAAGGCAGAGCTGGGAGTCGCGTTCGAGAGAAACGAAGGGAAAAGGGATGTAAAAACCGTCGAGAGAGAAAGAGAAAGAACGTGAGAGCGTAGAGCGATGTTCGGGGAGGAGAGAAGAGCGAGAGAGAGAGAGAGAGAGAGAGAGAGAGAGAGAGAGAGAGAGAGAGAGAAAAATGTTGCCCCGGAACAAAACATCCCCCGTCGAATATCGTTCAGACGTCGGAGTGGTCTGGGTTTTGCGTCGGAAAGACGCGGCGTCGGGATCCAAGAATAATAGGAAAGCAGTTCACTCGCGGAAGTTGAACGGTTTGACTCCGAGGGCGGTTGGATCCGGGAGGCAGTCACCTTGCAAAGATTTCATGCGTGTCCTGCGAAGAGGATGATAAACGTAGCCAATAATGCCGCAGCATTCCTGCCTCGCAGCAGAGAGGAGGGGAGCAGATAGACGAAGAGAGAGGGAATTCCTGGGATGCTTTCGGAGTTTAGAAGGTAGCTCCTACGTTCTTAGCTGTACCCTTTCTCTCCTCGAGGCGGTACACCGGTCCATTCAGAATATCCTACTCATTAATTATAAGAAAACATTGTCCCATGACCGTCCGCGCGGACAGTGGTATTCCAAAGCTGCGAATCTACGTTGTTCTACGGCTTCCCATCTTATCCCAGAAATTTTCTTGATAACGGCCAACCTCAAACTTGTCCAAGAAAATTATATTAATGCTTTTGCAACCGATCGTGTAAGAAAAGAGGATTAATGCAAAATGTTTGACTCGTGGGGGTTCGAATTATTTTGGAACGTAACTCTCCAGGAACTCTTCAACGACGATCCCTCGAAGATGTTCGAGGGTTATCCTAATAACAAGCAGCATTAATCACTAACACGCGAGGTTGCATTACTATGATGGTGCTGGTTTAGCTTAGGTCGGTGAAGTCGAAGCAAGGGGTCTTTGTCGAGTGTAAAATCAAGGGGGTGCGATTCCCTTTTCGCAGGATACGTTCTTTGACATACGCGACGCTGTGTCTTTGTCCTGGCAAAATATTCCCTTGGTTAGCTACCTTGGAGTACGAATGTCTTTGTAATGTTCTTCAAATATCCGGAGATGAGGAGGATTTTATTTGCTCTTCCAAATCTTGTAGATAGAAAGAATAATACATCCTCATCATCTCATAACTGATGAGCTTGAGGAGTGATCCCTTCGTCATCGTAATTCACACTTGTGAATAATATCTCATCAAGAAAGAATACGAACAATTAACAATGTTCAAAAAATCAACTAAATAAACTATTTTCAAGGATTGAATAACAGTCGGTAGCTGACGTGTTAATTCAATGAACGCGCAATTATGGACACCGAAACAAGTTCCAGAGGACAGATACGAAGAAATCACAGTTGAAGAAATGGAAAAACGGAGGACGTAGGGGCCAGTAAAAAAGTTGAAGAAAGCAGATGTTGGTGCAGAGGATCTGGACTGCGTAAAGGGGAGTTTTCAATTGCGGTAGACACGGCGAGGCGTCGGCCATCCTTTCGACCAGACGGCCCCTTGAAACTGGGATCTAACATGATCACGTCATAACGTGCTCTCTCTTTCTCCCGATACATTCGGGCGTCCTTTCGTGGACTTCCAGTGTCGGTGTCGAGCGTGATCAATGAACGGCGCAGATGCTGTTTCGGACTGTTGCGGAGTATTGTGCACCTAATCGCCCACCCTGTCACTTTGACCACATCCCTGGGACTAGTGCCGGGGATCCCTCGAGACGACGGCCCATAAATCGAAAGTTCGAGGCTTCCCCGAAGGGTACCGTGTACCCCATTCTCCCTTATCGACGTATACCTGCGTTAACATAAGATCGAGCTGCGATTCGCCTCCGGCTAGACTTCGTCAGTTGCGGGATTACCACCTGGATCGTCTGAAATCACGCTTTCTAAGATATATTATCGTTGTGATTTATATCTGCCGGGTTCCCCATTACAGGATGGAGAATACATATATTACACGACGTCGACAAGTCCTTTGAGATTTTTCTGTGGAATTACGCGTTCTGTTAGATATTGATTCTCTTTGTTTTGCGTTGAAGACGTCCTCCAATTCAATTTTATCTAAGGATCCCTACCAGCGCCACATATGTGTGACAACCACGATTTCTTTCAGAGAACTACATCTTGTGACATAGTTTTCAATACTAGGGAAAATGAAAACTATCTGGTAATCTCTTCATGAATTAGATGCCTAGCCCTGGCGTCGCTAATATGTTGACCGTCGTTCTCAAATAGATTGAGCTAGATCAGCTAATCGTTTAAATCAGTTCCTGGAAAAATTTGTTTAGTTGCACCCTTACTTCCTTTAAAATTGAACCCAAAGAAAAACAGTTCGGCAACAGGAATAAACTCCATTTCATATAAAACTTTCAGGATAATATAATTAAAGTAAATAAGCAACAGTTCAGTGCTGTCTAGAAACTCGTAAAGATTTGCAACGTCTTTGGAACAACAATGTTCGACGGTATAAAATTGCGGTTCCTCCGACGTTAATATGTTCGAAACCGCATCGCGGTTGAAAATCAAGGTTTTTCCGGATTTTCATCCGCGTGACCATTCGTGCCACGAAAGGGACCAGGTGACGGGGTAGTAGCCAAGGAGGGTGGCGTACGCTTGCCGTTGTAGGATCCACCTCTTGTCAAGTTTAAACCCGCTACGTGACTAAGTTGCAAGCGGCCTGCTAAGATGTCCTGCTAATTTATATGTTCGCGTTAACTTGCGCGCGTCCCCTTCCTCCCCTCGCCGCCCCTGTTCTTCCACCTGCATCCCACGTCGTCTACATCCTGGTAAGAGAGCAGAAGGGCTGCACGGAGGAAGCTTCTGGCGAGAGAGGGCACGGGTCGCATAAGTAATCGCCGTTATCGTGCTCGACAGATGCGTTAAAGATCCGTTGTCCCTTGTGGCTAAGGAACGATTCCTCGAACGCTGTTTCCTTGTCACGAACCAGGAACGCCGGTGCCCCGTGCGCAAACATATTGAAAATATTAATCGTGACGCTTACAAAACACAACACACACAAATAACATAGCAATACATCTACCTAGTAGCAAAGAATTCTTATGTTAATATTTTTAATTTACTAACACTATCCATGTGGAATTATTTAACTTTATTTCTTTGGGTATATATTGTAAAAATAAAATGGCTAAAAATTTGGATAAGTAGTTCCCATTAATGTAAACTTAATGTTAATAGCACATTTCTAAGTAAGCTAAAATCTTACAATATTGTAACACTGACTGAAGAAGTTTAGTAGGCCAGCTGTTTCTTTATATTTTTATTTTGAATGCTTGTGTAACAAAATCTATTCGCAAAAGCTTTCCTTCCATTTAGACCAAATGTGTAGTTTGAGTGTGCACTTTGCGGGTTCCTTGTTTCGCTCATGAAAGAGACAACAAAAACGTGTCTGGTATGTCCTTAACTCCTTTTTTCTATTTGCGATCATACAATTTTCGATCCTTTTGTTATACAATCGCAATTGGTCCATTTTAATTTCTCGTTTCACGATTATGCACGCTATTAATTTGGATGATTACGATGCCAAAGGATTACCCGTTCCTGTAAGAACCAATCGAATCACCGACAGATCTTACTTCGCAGATCTTCGCCTTTGGCGAGATCTGGCCGAAGTAAGGCGGTGCCCTTTTCTTTACCGACCGGGGGAGATTTCGTCAAAGGAATCACGCTTACTTACCTGGGAAGGTCAGGTTTAAGGAGCCAGATATACTGGTCCTTAGGGCGAACTTTCTGGAACCAACCTCAAGAAAGCCAAACCGCAAATACCTCGAGATTTGAGCCCTGAGTATCCTGATGAATCGTTTGGTGTCTGAGACGTCTTTGAAGCGGCCCGCTAGGCGACCATCGTTCATTAGACTTAATCGAACAGTTCCTTCATCCCGTTTTATTCAGTTTACCCTTTTTTGCGCGGGATCTCCAAAACCAACCTCTCGATACCTCTTTGTTCTAGACTTTGCGTTTTTTAAAACAAGTTAGTCAAGTCAAAAGCCAGATACTTCTTTCTTAGATGCTGTATTATGGACCTTGTTACGATCTTCAGTCAAATTATTGATTTCACATAACATTTGATACTTTTCCTAAATGTATCGTCGATGCCTTAATTAAGCGAAAATGATGTTGTAAAATGATAAGGTTGAAGAATGAGGTTAAAGAAATGAGAATATGATTGTGTATATGCAAGAATAAAAATTTCTTTCTCGTTCCAGCTACTAGTATTGGTATTGATTAATACTAACCGTATTTACAAAAATTACAAGACAGAACTTATTTACATTTTTTACAATTAACTTTTAATTAACTCTTAGCCCTCGATTGATCACCTAGGGTCACTAATCAAGTACCAAACTCTTAAGTATTGTATGAGGTATGAAAAAAATGTTCAATTGTCGAGTTAAAATATTTAAAACATCCGAGTGTAAAGGGTTAAAAAATAAAAAATATGAAACGATTCATTTGACCTGTCGTGGTATGGTTAGTGTTAAATTGTACTATAAATTTCTTTTCCGGTAGAACGATTGTTTTAAAGCGTTTATTTTGGAGTGAGAAAACAGTACTCAGTACGTGGCAGTACCACACAAAGGAACACACGGTATCGATTCGCAGGAGGGTGTGTGGCAGCGGTACCCCAATTAGAGACCCCTATGACCCACACGTAGTCCGTGGTCCAACATGACAGCAACCCACATGCTGAGGATGCATTTGCGCGTGAATATTTACCTAAGTGATTGCACACGCCTTGAGACGACGACGGCCATCCGATTCGTCTACGAGACTGCCCGGCCCTTCTTCTCGCTCTTCCCTCCCCGAGATTTCCCTCACGCACGGCGAGCAGAAGGAACTTTGTACTTCCCGAGTTCTTACGAACGTCGGATGCCTTTGGGAAACCTAGAACAGCCTTTTCGAGCGAGCTCTCCGATGTTAGAGAAGGACATTCCTTCTCTTGTGTCGTCGCTCCCTGCGTCTCGTCTGCTTTTTCACTGTGGACGGACTTGTAAGGCATTCCCCGAAGACTTTCAGCTTCTTCACCTGGACAGGGTTGTGCTGACAACACAATTTACACGGGTCTATCGGAAATTGTCAGGCTGAGAATCCTGGGAATGGGTATCTTTGATTGATCGAATAAGATGGTGGTATCAGGTTTATTGCAAAGTAACTCCAGGTAGTTGCTTTAACCCTCCGATAACAGACAACTTTTTAAACGGTCAAAGCTCGACAAGGTTCCTTTTCTATTAATGAAGAATAGTCGAAATGTAGTATGTAAAGTAGTAGTTTTACGATGAATGTGCTGATGTTTCTTGCAAGTTGATTGTAGGCAATTGTCTTAATGAAAAACTATCAAGAATTAAAATACATATACGAAGCTCATTTTGGGAAGAACTCCTTGTTGTTTGTAAATTGTGGGCAAAAAACCAAGTATATATCATGGTGGTTTTAAGAAAAATTTGCTGCTGTTCCTTGTAAATTGAATGTAGGCAGTTGTCTTGAAACAGCTGTATTGATCGAGAAAGGGTTAAAAACTCGTGTGCATGATCTAGTTTTGAGGAGAATTCGCTTATTGACTGTGAGTAATTCTTTTAGTAGGAAACATTGAAAGCTAGTATAAACGGCATTGGCTAGCGACCAAAAATGCTTAGTTGACATTGAAGTCTTCCAACACGATGATCGTGAATCATAATTTCAATGTTGCAAACAGGTCGATACAAGATGGCGAGGTAAAGTTAATTGATTCTCCGAATGAAGTAGCTCAGTTCGTATTCTCAAAACCTCGAAACGATTTCGATTACTAGAGCGGCGTCTTATCAGTTATGTTCCGCTGATCGTTCTCCCACTCTGTGCTCGCTTAGATCCTCCATCTCTGGACTGGTTCGGAAATCCAGCTGCTGTGCCAGTGCCTCCGACAGGATTTCGCGATTCGTAGACCCTTATCAAAACATAGTCCAAACTGTGCTAGGTCCTAACTCCTCCGACGGTTGCCGTTGATTTCCCGATTGTCCTTCTCTCTCTCTCTCTCTCTCTTCCCCTCTCTTTCCCCGTATGTTGGACTGTTTGTTCGATTCGCACGTTCCGTCTTTCTCGTCGATATAAATCATGAGAGCTGCAGGGTGGCTCACCCTTATGTACCAACAAGGAGTGGGTAGGAGAGAGAGAGACCGAGATAGAGGGGGAGAGGGTCAGGAGTGGATCCCGTATCCAGATCGGGGGCTCCTTGGTCCAGGGCATAGTCCAAGGAGCGGCAAAGCAAGGGGCGGCTTCCTCGACGAAGGCAAGATCAGTACATTACAGATAAAGCGAACGACTCGCCCGTTCGAGAGTTTTTTAAGCCATAAATTTCGTGGCTAAGAGGGAGCAAGTTAAGAAAGAAAGGAGAGGGAGACAGCAGTGTTTGCTGAACTGGTTCCTTCCTTCCTAACTCAATTGCCGCGACATGGTTGATCTATGGCGGCCAGGAACACCGAAATCACGGACCTGCGTCCTCGTGCCCCGGATTTCTGCCAATCGAAAGAACACTCCACCTTGTCCCGTGTTTCCATCGATTCAGCACATCCGCGACAACCGCCCAGGCTACAATTGAAATCTTATTTATCCGGGCGGGACGCTGCCAGGACCCGTTTCCTTAAAAAATGTCAATCTGAAACAATAATAGTACTGCTCATTTTAAATGAAAAATGTTCAATTAAATAAAGGAATCCTCAAAAAAGATATTTTAATTCTCTATGTGAAAGTGCTAATCGTTTTCGAATTCATCTTGAGCACCTAGCCTATGGTTTAACACGTTTAATCGAACACGAGAGAAACCAATATTTCAAACATTCTTCTATCCAAATAAATCCTTATTTGCAGCATTACAAAACTGTTTATCTTACTCACAATGCAGTGGGGGGTGTGATAGGACTGATGGTGCAGTACATGGTGTCTGATCATGACCAACCAAATCTACTTCTCGTGAGAGATAGGACACACATAATCATCGATTTTTAAACTTAATTTTTCAAAAACAGAGTTGCAACCGGGGAAATGTTATTTTTTGCAAATAGAATCACCTCATGTGTACCTGCACGACATGTTCATGTCGATTTTATAAAGTTTTCTTGTCCATGTCGATTTTATAAAGTTTCACCATGTCGATGTGTGTCACACGAATATAATTTTAAGAGATCGAATGGAAATACAGGGTAAAAATTGCTGTTTAACGAAACGACTTAACGAGTAGGTGTCCCTTTTATCGCTTACAAGAACTTTGACCCTCCAAGACAGCGAGAAGAAGGAGAAAGAGTCACCGTCTCATTCGACACCGGTATCTTTGTCCTTTGCTCCCAGAGGGTGGCTCCCCTCCTTTTTTAAGCCATAAATTGTTCACGGCGGAACCTCCACGCTAAGGTGCTCCGAGACAAAAGAAAAACCTCCTCGGGACGACGTAATGTATTTAACTGAAGTACCTCGCGCAGATTACGACAGGAAATATTGTCCTGGACGGAGGCAGGTATTCTTTGATAATACCATTCGCGTTGCCTTTCGAAAATCCTGTTCAAACAACGCCATTTGTAAAGGTCAGAAGTAAAATACGCGCGAACACAGACGTCTGGTATAATCGAACGTGTCGGTGCAAATTGAGAGCTTTGTCATCTGTTAATTACTCTTCTGGAATGATTTAAAATCCGACCCTTTGTACAAACAGCCTTCTTTTTGCTTCGCGACGCCTGTAATTCCATAACATTTCTTTAAGCTGCAGCATTTCTGAAAGTTACAGCGAATCTCCAACTTTTTACATGTTCGTTGCTTCTTCTTTTCCTGCTTATTGGAACGAAATTAAGTTCTTGTTATAGTTTATCATCAAGGGGTATCTCATTTAACAACTTGGAAAAATCGATTCCATTTTGCTTCAATTAGTACAGCACACACAAAGATTATGTCTCTTAAGCATCCAGCAGAAATTTGAGGATGTTATACAGGGTGTCTCCAAAATGTTGTACTTCCTTGAACAAGGTGATTCCCGAGGTAATTTGTAGTAACTTTTTTCTTTGTAGCAATGTTCTTCGTGGCTTCGTGCAGGAGTTATTCTCGAAAAGCACGGACCAATTAGAGAGCTTCATTAATAACTCGTTAATAAAGCTGTGGAGAACATTTTCGCAAAGGAAAAAGTTACTTCAAGTGACCTTAGGATTTGCCCCTTTCAAGGAAGTACAATATTTTTGGGACACACTATATATATATGTACTTGTACAGAATCTAATTATTTAGATTCTCGAAACTGATTGAGAAAACTGTTAACAAATCGGACATAGAGGATTAATTCAGTTTTATTTGTGTCCTGTTGTAAAAAATTTATAAAAATCGAGGATATTAAAAATAGGAGTTCTTTCCGTAATTTCACCGATAACATTATTTCTCAGACTACATGTCGAACTAATCCCGGGATTTTACAAATTTAACACGCGGCAGCCCGATTTTCCGAGAGACGGAATCTAACGCGGAATACAATATTCTGAGAGTTCTTCGGAATTTCGTTTGCGTCCCAAAGGAATTCGGTAGGTCAGAATCTGGGGAACGTCGGCAACGAACTTTTTTCACGGATCAGCCGTGGCGCGGTACCACCGTTTTAGTGCTTTATCATAGCACGCCCGATATTCCAGCGATGGAATCCAGCATGCCGTAGGGGCGTGAAAAGTTAAAATCGCATCAGAGAGCCATTATTGTATCGTCGATGTCGCCTGCCGCTCCGCAAAAGTTAAACAATTTCTGAAGCCTCGGATGACGTCGCGCCTTCTTTTTCATTCTTTCCCCCCTGATCAGGCCCTTCTTCATCGTGCCATCTTAATCATTCGATCTTAATAAATGTTGATTCGTTGTGTACCAACCCTTACACAGTAGGAAATTGAAACTGCCCGTTTATTTTATTTCGAAAACCTTATATGAATTACTAATGACATACAAGAGGGATATATGTATGTACTTGATAAAATTTAGGATAGTATGTAAACCATTTATATTTGTTTATAAGTTGTTTATAAATCGTTTGATCAGTAACTTCTCTCGAAGAATAGAGTAGTTTCAAGCTAATACATGTTTGTATAGGATAGAGCAGTGTATCAATGCTGGAAACAGGGTTTAGGCTCGTTGGAGCTACCGAAGATGTTTTTCCGAATTTCAATAAAGACAAATCCAGCAAATTGGTACACGAGTATCTCAGTTGAACCATGGCTGAGAGATTTCGTAGCAGAAGCTGCACGGAGAAAGCTTCCCTCTATCGGGAATTACTTAAACCGGCTTTACGACTAGCGGAAACTACCGCGCCTGTTGAGGGGATTCCGATGCATTACCGTATTAGTCGCCGCGCTTAGAAAGGGTTCGTGGAAATGCAAAGTAGATTATACACATAGCCCATTTTAATCCTTCCCGCCCTTTTCCGGAGCACCACCTTCCGTGTCCTGCGCCTTTCTCGATCGCAATCCGGTTCAACTTCGATGAAAATTTCTGGTCGTAAAGCTACACCCTAAACTATTAATTCCCGCGCGAACTTCCCGTAACAGAAGTTATTAATTAACGCGTCGACTATCGGGATCAATATTATTGCGAATTTGCGACGGTCCAAAATGCCACTTTTATTCATTTCGAAACACACTTGAACTTATCCGTCTCTGAATAAGATTAAACTGTAATTATACTCTTGAAATTTTTTTGGTGGAACAAACCACGTGGCCACTTTTGTTTTAAATAAAATTCTACTCGGGGATCTGTGACACTGAAGACCTAAGTTCTGTTAATCTTTAAATTAAGGAAGACTTTGTTTCGAAAACCAAGTAACTTCAGATTCAGGAAATTGTTTAAACATTGCATGACGCCACAAGCAAATTGTAAAAACATATAGTATTCCACAATAAGTATCATTTTATTAAAAATATACTCACTCCATTTTTGTATTCCAGTTTTCGATTCTGAAATGTGTGCTGATGCAACAAAATACTAAGATCAATTGACTAAGAATGGAATTGGGAATTAATAACGTGTGTAACAATAATTAATAAAAATACACTTTCAAAAACACCTCCATTGAAAATAAAATATCTTACGTCTACTACAAATCAATTATTCTTTTTCGCATGCAATTAATAATATTTACATCAACTCATCATCGCGGTGTTCCGCTCGAAATTATTCCGTGCCGCTTTCAATTACATCGGACTCGGACAACAGCCGATAACAATTTCCGTGAGCCAGTACGCGGAGTTTTATGATATATATTCCGTCGTGAAGGCATCCAGAATTTTCGCGACGCTGCCCCGTTAAAAAACATCGGCGTGGGTTTCGCCGTCGCCGTGAAGAATAACGCGAACACCAGGCCCGTGTATCCATTTTAAATGTAAAACATCTACGTGCCTGTAGCACGGGCGAAAACTTTCCCGAATGCCAGCATCTGCTCGTTTTTTGCCCGTTACAATATGCATACTGCGCACCGGGACACGTATAATCGCACGTGCAACATTCTCACATTAAAAAACTTCCAGTGGCTCTCGTCACGTTCGTTACGTCTGTCGGCGACGCGTTTCAATTCAACGAATTTCTCGTCCCCGTTTCCTTTCCACGCGCGATATCAGCGCCGACTCGCTCGTGTTCTCGCTATTAGCACGTCTCGAATACTATTTTCTGTTCGAATCAACGCGCTATTTTTTCGCACTCCGTTCCCATGCATTCGCCTTTCTTTCTCGCCATGTCGCGCCCCTTTCCACGATTTCTTCGTTTTCTTCTCATGGCGCATAATGATGAGGTATTTGGCCCGAAAAGTCGGAAAAAGTCAATTTCAAAATTCTGTGTAAGTCGTACAATTTTTGCCGTCCTACGTAGTTAAGGGTCTGAAGAATAAGGTTTAGTTATTGTTTTGGTAATTATTGCGAAAGGGTTACTGTACTCCGATTTTGATGAAATTTAGATATGTTATGCAGCAACACATTTTGAACAACTTTTTCCTTTTCCAATATATGGGGGTCGCTTTTAGTTTTCGAGATATTCGCGAAATCTATTGCTAATACGGTATTGAATTTTCCGTATTCTTGCTCTGTGATAACGTATGGCTGATCCGTCGCGGCGTCTGTTTACTTTTATTTATATATGCCTGAAAGACTCTACTTCGTCGCAAGTCAAGAGATTTTATAGCACACTTTATGTGCGTTCTTAGACAGTCTCTGAAATAACGTGAATTCATTAGCGATATTCAAGTGTAAATTCTTACATTGCAGAAGCATTTCAAGTACGTATACAGAGCAAACGACCTACTATATTACGTCCATGAGTCCACAAATAACGCCAAATTAGTTTTTTTCCGACTTCTCGGGCTAATTACCCCACTGTGCGATATAGCGTCTTTTTGTCTCGATTTCGCTTCCCTTGTCTACGATTTCCAGTATTTTCATCGTGATTTGGAGTCCCCTTTCGTGACTTTGCGTCTTTTTCTCACATTTTCGCGGCCTTTTCTCACGTTCTCACGTTCCTTTCTCATTTTCGCGTATCTTTCCCACGTCCTCGCCTTTCTCTCCCATTCTGTGCATCCTTTTCTCACGTTTCCGCGTTTCTTTTAGCGTCGATCTCTACGCCAGGCCATCTCTACCCTCGGATTCCGATTGGACTCGTCGCACGTCGGTCGTGGAAATCTTAAAAGTTCCTCGGGACACGATGAATTATTCCTGTCGAGGAGACGCAAAATTGCGGGAAACTTTCCTCCGTCGAGCCGTCCACCGTGTGCGCGTGTGTATCACGCCTCGATCTCGGTTCGCATGTATTTGTATGTGTGTGTTGGTTGATCGTGGGCGGAGGTGCGTGCGTGTACGCGGCCTCCAAGATGAAGGGCACGAAGGGTACGAAGGGCCAGATCGCGGAATGAATGCGGGAAAGCGTGGGATTACGGCTGGTCTCGCCTCGAACTTTCGAACTAAGAGAAGAAGGGTTAAAGAGTGGGAAGGACTTCTTTGGGACAGAATTTATTGCTCGTCGAATGAAAATTTACTGCGGCAATTGCCTCGAAGGGGGTGGACAAATTTTCAGAACCATGGTGAAACGAAGGTTATTGTTTGGTTTATGAAAAAAAAAAGACTCGAAATAACGTTCTGTTCAGTGTGACTTCACCCTATCGAGATTTTGTTAAAAAAAAAAACACTTCCACCTTGTAATCGAGCAGACGTCAAGAATAGCGATTATTAAGAATCAGAAGATTACTGGTCCTTTATTTGAAAAATGGACTGTGGCTATATGTTTCATAGATAGATCAACTTCTGTCCAAAAATTTGTTTTATTAATCATTTTAAAAAATGCTACATGATCTTTACATTACTCAATAATCTGATTTTAACAGTACCTACAAGCAATAGATTAAAGAAATGTCTACTAGATTCTCAGAAGAAAGAAAGCCATCGATTACCATGTAAAGCATACCTAGTTATAGTTTCAATAATTGTAAAAAATTTATATAGTGTTAAAATTACAAGACTTTCTGCAATGCTCAATAGTATTGAATTGCATAAAACTCGTTATTGTGTCCGAAAGACTTTAGTGGACGACAATCATTAATTCTTTATTTACAATGAACCTTGCATCTTTAAGCTTCACAGAAAACTGATCGCCGAGTACTTAACGCGGACGGTTGATGCCTTGAGTTTCTCAAGACGAAAACTGGCAGTCCTGTTAAAGGGCCTCGGTGGGTTAATTGCTCTAAGCGCCGCACCGGTCTGCTTGTTTAATAAGCCGTAATTCCGCCGATTCTTTCCGACACGACGAGAAGTCGTAACCGCGTGCCGAATCGCCGTGGAAAGTTCTTTTCCGATGATTATTTTAGTGGCGAGACGTTGTAGGAACGCAATAGTCGTTATATATCTTTAAGGAAGCCACCTGCACCGTGCCGCGCCGCCTCGCACATAACGCTTCGGTTCCGCTCGGTTCGGCCGTTTCGTCGCGGCGTCGACATCAAGTTCAATATCACTTAGCTTTACTGCGGGCAATTATAATTTAACGATCGGCTCTGTATTCTTAGGGCTTTATTACCGGGCCCCGCGTTGCTCGCCGCGAGGCGTTAACAACCCTAACAGTCATAATAACGGCTGAAAGAAATAACCCTTTCTCTACGAACGATAAATGCAGTTTCGCACCGGCCACGCTCCTTTCATTATCGTCGCCATCGGCCCTGGCCCATTTATGGACAATTTATGTGATAGGCAGTGAAATTAACGATCCTGAAGGAACAGCTTAGATCCATCTCCCTGGATTCGCTCAATTTTAAATATTCCTCTAATGACACATTTTTATTCATCCTTTACAGTAGAGCTGGGAAACTGCCGTCCCATGGGCCGCACACTAATTCTTTCCTCTGTTATCAGTGCCTACCAGAGTCTCTCACTATTCGACTGGTATCCTATGAAAGACATAGTGTGCGGCCCGCGGAACGCCGCGTGCCAGTTTCCTTGCTCAGCAAGCTAGGAGTGATGCTGAAGAGTGGGGGACCAGAAAATGAATGGTGGGGGTCGTGCAATGATGGCAGGGAAGAAGTTCCCCAGCTCTGCAGTATAGGATATTGCGATTTTAGAAGCGATTCAGTATATGTCCTGTTGTTTAAACGAGTCTGATCCTGCACATTACATAATTGATTAATATTTCTATGCAAAATATACATCTTTTTATTCTTCGATAGTGTCTAAGAATAAACACATTTTTCAATATATAATCATATATAAAAAAAGGTGGGAAAATGATTGAAAAAAAGAAGTAATCAATTTTTGTGTTACGATATTTTTATAAAAAATAATTAATTCACATTATATATTTTTTACATAGTAATCTGTACTATGTGAAACTGTATATATTATGTATAATACTTCGTACTATACAATAACTCTTTTTTATTACTCTGAGCATAAAAAAATCATTTGCTATATTTCACTGTCACATAAGCTTTGTTATTAATCTGGTTGTTTGAGGGTTAGGTCTAAAAGAGTTCGTTTGATACAATTAAATAATTATCCATTCAAAATTACACTGTATTTTTCTGCTTAATTGTGGATTGTTACGATAATTTGTTGACATTCATTTTTATAATCTCAATTATTAAACGTTTTCAGACGGTGCCAGGAATAAATTCGCGTATGAAAATAAGAACCAGGAGACGAATATTTACGACGAGACTACGAGGGCTGGACAAATGAATTCCTAGCACATTCTTTTTCGACATGTTCGGGATTCGATGTGTAATGGAAAATTTAGGGATACCGTGAACGATAAATTTGCGGCTGTCCACTCGAATATTTTCCGTGTTTTAGGTGCCCAGGGAATCGGGGACTATCTTGACCGTCGAGTTCCCGAAGGAGGCGTCCCATTGCCCTTGCATATTCACAAATCATTCGCAGATAGGGCCTCGAATCCCTTTTCCCGATGGGATGCCATCTCCCCATCCACCTCCCCCTTTCTTCTATTTCCGATCTTATTCAAAATGCGCCTAAAGTCTCTTGTGTGTCCTTCGACTATTTTCGACCTCTCGATATTACTTCTTCTTCTTTCCGTCCTTCTTCGCAACCACATCTCAATATACTCTTGTTGAAAACATTTCTTAAAACGTTATTTTACACTACAGTACTTCCATTAAGTAATAATTTTACATTCATATTTATCGATGCTTAAGTGATTTACAAATGTACATGTGTCTTGTTTTACTGGCGACGGCTCCTTGAATAAAAGTTGTGTAATATTAATGCTCAAAGAAAATTTTAAAATTTTAGATCAACAAATTCAGAAGTCTTTATGTGTTCAATATATTTACTTTCTTCCATTCTGCAGAGCTTATTTTTATGTTATATTTTGTTTGTCGCCTTCAAAAATGTTTATACGAGTATCTATTGTTTGTCCTAGACTATTTAGTCATCGTTAAGAAATTTTAAAAAGAACACAGATCCTCTTGTTTTTTTATTCAGCCGTCAACTTGCTGTGTGCCACCTAAACGAACACGCATGTCAGGGTATCAATAAAAGAAAAATTAATGTTTAAACTCTAACATCCGAAATACCAAAAATTACACATCTAATTCAGAGTCAATTACATCCATATACCATCACATCACTTGCACACAAAATACACTATCTGACCACTGGCTAGGCCTCGATTATATGGTCTAGTACACCTTCCTGAGCACATGAAATAGAAGCTCATCCCTGACGATACGTAAGTTTCGCGTGCCTTCATGTTTCTAAAAGTAATCTATACCTGTGCTCACAGTTACAATGTAAACGTAGATACTTTTCACGGCATATCTTGTTAGGAGAGAGCACGGATTCCGCGCGTGTTCCGCGTATGCCATTCTAAAGGCACCTGTTAATGGTATCCAATTGTCGATGGAATCTTCGATGGCCAGTGTCTGAACTTCGATTGTGCGGGCTGACGTCGCGTCGACTGTCATACAAACTGGAGCTAACTGTTGGCATGTAGGTGGGCAAGTCCCGGGGAAACAGTCGATACGTTACAACGTTTGACACCGTTGGACGCCCGGCGTGAAGTATGAACCCGCGAGAGAGACGACGGTCCGCTCCCTCGTGGCAGGCCAGTAATAGGAGTTTGCGAGGCCTGTCCAAGTTTTCAAAGAGATACGAGTCAAATTTCTCCGGGCGACCGCGATAAACATGGAATAAATTAAGTGTGAAACACATGGCACCGACAGACACATCTGCGGACGGCTCCGGACGAAAATAAGGACCGCGAAATTAGAAAGCAACCTTGTGGTTAATGTCTCAATACATGTTCGTACTCCTGGGTCGAGATGTCACTTTTTAAACACTTGTAATACTTTTCTATTTCCAATAATATTTCCATGAAACTTTTCATAATATATTGGTGACCCTTTTCTAATTGAAACGATACCAAATACGACACAATTAAGTATATTCGTTTAATTCACGATATTGTAGAACCTCAGTTACTTAGCTTAACCAGAGTTGCCAGATGAGGGGAATTGACTCGAATTGAGGAGAAAAAGATATCCTCACTCTATATGTATAGTATCGTGGAAGGAGAAGGAAGAGTGGGTACACAAGTCTTAATCTGGCGACTGAGCTGGGGTTACCCTTTTCTCATTCTACCTTCCACTTCTAAGACGCTATTCGCCCACACTTCCGCCCAATCGTTCAGCTGAATCATCAAGTTTATCAAGTCGACTGTTGTATACAAAATATGAACCAGTTGCGTGTAGCGTCCGGTAATTTCAGCGTTAAAATTGAAGCGAGGTGAACATTTAATTCAGTGGCTTATACATATTTTTTCGTGTTTTTTTGCGCTGGTGTACATGGAAGCTCGCGTGGAGATCCAGACTTCGGAAAAAGCCGGCCCTCTTGAAAGGAGTCGAGGAGCGTAGCGGTCATTTTCGACTGGTTGCGTGTATACCAAAGTTCGTCTTTGACGAATCGACGGTGGAAGGGCAAAAAGAGCGACGTCGCGTCGGCCAGGACAACTTGCCACTTAAAACGCTTGCAAAGGCAGAGGCACAGAGATGAGAGTGAGGGAGAGAGAGAGCCGTATAGTCTCTCTCGTCGATAGCGCGACGACCCTCTCGTTTATTCGTCGGTGGAAAAGTCGGCGAGCATTCTCCGGTCGTCTCCGTTGTCCTTTGTTTCGGTATTTCTTAATGCACCGCAGCCCGCAGGACGAGTCAAAGGATAGCAAAGGCATCTCTCCCCACCCACCATCCCTAAACCCCCTCGATTTCGTTCATTTTCCTCGTCCCATCCTCGTACAGAAAAACCGATGGGGGAGATTACGTTCGTTCCATTATTTCTCGCGTAATGCAATATCCGGCTAATCGAGTTCGCCAGTTCGCGGGCGAATTATCCGATGACGGACCGCTCCCAAATTGTTCCTTCGTTAAGGACACTTCGCCATCGCGCGAGAGCTATACTATATGCGACGATAATTAGATCGGCGAGCAGATGAAAGGCAACGATTAATAGCGCAGAAGCGGTTGTACAGAAAACTTCGTTTCACTTTGCAGCTTTCGGGCCATTGGCTGGACGGACACCGGCTCGCAAGACAAGCACGGAAGTTAGGAGATATCGATGATGCGTTCAGAGTACGTTTGAATATTGGCCACTTCCTTTATAACGTGGTAGTGCCTGGTTTGAACTTTGTAGAAAGCGTCTGTTGCATTTTAATACAGCTTTCTCGTAGTTTTCCTATTAATTAATTGATCAATATACTACTTCTATATTTCTATATATCTATATTTCTTGTATTAAGTAGATCTTCTTCGTCGAAAATACAAAATAAACGACCCAATTTGTTTATACAGGGTGTATACAGTGTGTGAAGCACTAAAAACATATTATTAACGGAAACATGTTATTGATTTCGCATTTTTGAACTCATCTTAGCATGAGCAATATTATATACTAAAAAGTATGTATATAATGCAGTTTAGTCATGAAAAAATTTCGTTTGTCTATTTACTCTAATCTGTAGAAAAGAACAATAGATGTTGAATACAATGTCTTGCATCTTTCTGTATTCAAGAAGACATCGGTCCTCGTAAAAGATTAATCATTACGAGAAAATGTAGAGTTTCTCCTGGAGATCGAGAGGTAGTTCGGATCAGATGTCGACTATCCTGTCTTCAAAATTTTTCTAGAATTCGCGACAGATTCCAGCGAGCCCGTCGAAAATCCAGACAAAACGGGCTCGCGCCAGACGTCCCCGAAGTTTTCTTTTCGTCGGACGATTTCGCTTTGCTCAGCTAATTTCGTCTTCCCTTTGCCACTTCCTGCCTCCCGTTCTTCGTTCTCGCACATCTCGTCACGGCGCGTAATTAAAATTGCAAATCCGAGTTAACCAGCATACTTGGCCGTTTCGCTCGGCTCAAAGGGCCTCTCACAGGCCGGCAGCATTTGCGATACAAAAACAAATTTGTTTATTTTTATTTGGCTTTCACCACCCTTCAGCATGCCAAGAGAAAGATGAGTGGAGGAGAGAGGAGAAAAGGGGAGGTTGCTGGTTCGAACGACGTTGCAGGCTAAGAGTAAGAGGGAAACGAAGAAGGGACGAAGAAAGGCAAAGAGAAAGCTTGGAAAAAGTTGCTCTTGCCCGCCACGAGGTGGTTCATTAGGTATTGTAATCCGTGCTGGTTCCGCCGCTAATGAAGATAATGGCATTAAAGTATTTGACAGGTACCAAACGTAGTGTTCAAAGCCGATCGTTAATTCGATCATGGCAATATCGGCCGGGAGAGTAAAAAGGCTCGCCGGCCCCGCTAGGGCTGCTCGTAAATTCACGGTAATGACCCGGACTGTTTTAAGGATTTGCGTCTGAAAGAACGGCATTCTTTGAAACGCGAAAACATCCTTGCCCGGTGTTCTGTTAATTATGATGTCGGGGGAACATGGCCGAGGGGTGCTCTACCAAAGCGTCTCTCCTCAAACCATTCACGATCTAAACTGAAATTACTAAGATGTTGTATAACAAACAATATAATGCATTTTGAACTGTTTTATTTCTTCGGGATTTCTTAGCATTTTATTAATGCAAAGGGACTTTAAAACTAAAACTCGGAAGCACTCGACATTTTCTTTTTAATTTTGCTTGAATTGTAGAAATATCGAGTGAGAGTAATAACGAAGTAAA
This sequence comes from Lasioglossum morio, assembly GCA_916610235.2. NCBI lineage: Eukaryota > Metazoa > Arthropoda > Insecta > Hymenoptera > Halictidae > Lasioglossum > Lasioglossum morio. Next base: position 10,507,972 of record OU744327.1, read on the forward strand.
GCTGAATTTTTACATAAAGGAGGGAGTTGAAGTCAATAAACAGCTATGATTGGTAGCACAGTCCACACCACACCGTTCTCCACTGGGTAAACGTAATTCTCCATGGACAGCGGAAGGCGTTCAGGAGCTAGTCTAGTTAAACGACAAAGCATTAATGGAAACCTGTATATTACTAGGGCGGTTCGTCTATGCAGCAGACAGAGGTGATGTGTGTCTTAGAAAGTAAACAAGTGCTAGCCAACCAGTAAATATAATGTTAATACAATATACACGTTTGCTAGCTGATACTACTGTTTCTGGGTCTGTTACACTTCATTTGCCAACGGAGGAACTTCAATTCTCGAATTTTTATTCTTGTCGCCATTGATAAGCATTTCTTACATAAACTTTTCTAATTTTCGTCACTGTTGTCTATTGCCTCTTGCAATCTAAACATTTCCATATTGCATATTACTTAGAATGATTGAATTCCAACATGTACATTTGTGTAGTCCATCGACGTCCACTAAATTCATTTTATAATTGTCTCTTAAGACATTAATATTACCCGTTTAACAGTTGTGCCATTTGTCCAGGATTTATTTATATATTGTATTTATACATAGACACGTGCGACAATCACGTATCAAGTGACAGATACGTACTCATGTGATGTACACCACTGTCGGCCAGGTTGTAGCATTTTAGGCGGATCTATGATTGTTAGTAACTAAAAAACGAAGCCGAGAATGCAATTTTTTAATTCTTTATTTCCATCTAATATTGTCATGGAGAGCCAACACATACAGATAATTTTCAATTTTGATAAAGATCCGCAGTCTAGTTATTAGTCACAACGAGGATGTATAAGAACACATGAACAGTTTACGTGGTTTTAAGGACTACGTTGAACCATCAGTGTTTAAAAATTCGTATCCCAATCTCTCAAGAGCAAACGAACCTTGCCAGCACTGAACATCCTTATGACGAACCTAGAGTTCTTCCTGCTTTGGCAAAGCGGATTCTCGCGTAGGCCGGTGCTAATTATTGCCAGGCCGTTTCTCATCGTTTCGCCAGCCATTAACGCCTGGTGGCTTCGATAGGGCTGTTTACAAAGGTCGACGATGCCGCGATCCACGGGTATCTCACCGGTCGATTGGCAAGTAAAAGGTAGCCCTCGGCAGGTTTTAACGTTCTCAATGCGGTCGGCAGAAGGAGGGAAAGAGAGAGAGAGAGAGAGAGAGTGAGAGAGGGAGGAGCGGGTAACAAGAGCGTCGCTCGGCATGGAGAGGATAGACTACCGGTTCGAAGGGTAAAGTGTAAGAGAGAGTGGCCGAGAGATGGCCAAGGTGGTTTCCCGTAGGTGGTGTAGCCCGAGGGTCGTCGGGAAGAGGACGGCGGGGGAGGGCGAGGGCGAAATGAAGCATTCCTTTACGAGGGCTCTTACTGCTCGTAAAGTCGACTTTATGATGATAATTACAGGAGAGCGTAGTAAATCTGGTTGGCCGAGGGCCTTTCACGCTGGCTGAAGGCTGGCTTGTACTTTGCCCGCTGCGTCCTTCCTGAACACGCACATACACGGCCCGCGTACGAGTCCGGGAACGTAAACGCGCGTTCCTCAACTCCCGTTACGCTGCCCGTAACGTAAGTAGCGTACGGTGGCTGGGAAATAAAGCTTCCGAGCTAACCAGACTAGCCCCGGGGCTGACCGACCGGTCGACTCTCTGACTCCGCCTGGGGGCCACCTATGATCCGCTCGAGATTTTATTGCAATCAGCACCCGCGAACGACCTTGTTACTCGCCATGATAGGTTCCAAAAGCTGTTCCCGGAAACTCTTTCAAGACATCCTCTACCGGAACCGAAGACGTCGCCATTGTTCTTTATGGCTACTCTAAGCTCTCGTGCAACTACCACTGTAGCGTCTTCCTCACTGAACGTTTTCGAGATTTCTCTTAGGGCAACCAATCGCCTTCCTCAATATTCTTCACGTGTTCTTGAAAACATGTGTGTATAAAGCTCCTATAAATTTCTTAGAAATCTGTTAGTACTCGTGTTTAGTACAATATTATCTGAAAGTGCATTAACTCTTAGGAAATGGATTGATGGCCATATACATCTATATCAATCCTTAGATTTATTAGACAGACTGGTTAGACTCGTTGATATGCTCATTGTACACAGTTAACCAATCTCCACAGTATTCAATTTGAATTGATCACCAGAGGTTAGGGTATACAGATGGTGTCTTTAAAATGCCGAATTAAAATGGACGCAGTAAACTTTATCTAAGAGTTACGAAATTGGTCATATGTAGTATACCTACTTGAACGACAACTTCTCAGAATTATAAATAGCAGGAACACCCTCAGAAAATGACCTTGAATCCTTCATGCTTAATGTAATCCTAAACTAATTAAAAAAATTTCTTCCGAGCAGTATTATTTTTCGCCTGGCACTGTAACATTGATGAGACCTTAGGAAGTTGGAAAGAGCATTTGCGGACAGATCTGGGAAATCGGAGGCAGGCTTTCGATAGATTCGAAGCCCGCGATAGAACGATGACGTCTCCACTTTCTCGGGAATCTCCTTGCATGTATCCGGGAACAGTTATCGGCGGGTGCAATCAAGCAAATCATGAAGTTGTTTGGAGAATCCGGTCCTGGGGGGTCGACAGGGACGCACGAGGACGCCCTTAAGTGCCCTAAGGAGACTCCTTTTCGTTCCAACCCCACTGATCTAACGCCCTTACGTTCACGAGCTGGTGTACGAGCAGCGAACGAGGGTCACTCGTCGGGTATAAAGCCGTTCGGACATAAGTATCGGCATCCCTGAAGCTGTACTTAGCTTCTGAATACGATGTATCTGATCGGGCTGAGACAAACACGATTTATGTCTCGCCCATTTTGTTGGCTGTCCCGATCCACGATTTATTTCCGTTTTTCCGCTCCCGTTTGATTCATCGGCTCGATCGAACGTATCTGCTAACTACTTATGTGGCCAATTAACGTTCGAACAACTGGTATCATTCCATATGTCTTTCGACTCTGACAAAATTCCTGAGAATTGTGAAAAATTATCTACATTTCATCATCATTTTTCAGTTTTTTGTTGGAGGAAAAGGCTTCAAAACTATATTTAAACCGAGTTTTCTTTAAAATGAATGGGTTGGCAAGGTACCAAATTCTCGAATCGTCTCGAGTCAACAACAAAAATCAAACATGTTCATTTGATTCATGCAACAATTTAATTTCCATGCAAGCAACCCTCAGAAGACAGTCCAGCTTCCGAATCGTCCGAAGACCGCAGCGCTGAAACAGGATCGCGACAGGACGTAAACTTATTTAGGGGGCAGTAAATAGTGTTTACTCGACATTTAATGTGCCCACGACTTCGCAGTCGCCTTAACGATCCTCATGACCGGACCCAAATTACACGACGTTACATCGAATGCCATCGTGCGGGACATTAAAACGCCACGCGTGTGTTCCGCCGTTCGTTACGCCGTCTGTGCGCAATTTTATGCAATCGTATAAATCGTTCCCCGCGAATCTGCATTAGAATACTCCATCAAACGTCCGGCAGACGGCCGATTTTCCCGGGACATTTAACATAATTTCCCCTCGCAACTGGGAATTAAAGAACATTTAAACAATCGCCAGAAACTTGACAAGTTCTTTAAAATATAAAACTCTATTTAATGACAATTAAAAATAATTCTTTAAAAGACTTCGTATACTTTGCTTTACAAGTGAAACATTTTGGGGAATTTAGAATATTTTAGAATATTATTCTAAATATAAGGGACTGTCGTAAAGGTTGCAACATCGTACCAACTGAGACAGTGTTTTTTTCCAAATTAACCCTCTAGGAGCAGTAATGTTATGGTTGCCAACTTTATTTCTGTTTATAAAGAAACTTTTCATGAGCGTTACAAGCAATAAGTTGTGTTCAGTGTAGCTGTGCCAAACAAAGTCTCAAAATATGTCCTAAAAAGTTTTATTGTGTTTCTTATGAATTCGTTTTCAACTGAAAATTTTTCAACCCTGATTGCTTAAATATATCTAATTTGTTGCTTTATTGTAGTTTGAATATGCAAAAAGAATTGGACACTTATTGCGATGTGAATTTGTTGTTTTTGTGTGTTTCAAAGTGGTGTTTTTTTTGTAATGGCTGGGACACTCGTGCCGTATAAGTTCTAACACAAACTTCTTATCTTTGTTTGCATATAGTGGACGTTATTTTTATGAATGTTTTTGTTGAGTGATATCATGATTTCAGAAATAAATAATTAATAAACATTGAATATAAGGCATTTTCACTTCATTTCAACACTTAATTTACAGATTATTTCGGGTGTCCGAATTTATGCGGCAATATTTTTTTTGTTTCGAGAAAACTGGTTATAACTTTTTACCTGTTAACGCTATTATTATATTTTCTGAAGATAAACGTAGCCGGTAACTATACCTTTCCACCGGTATAAGATATTTGCGTAGTTCTCATCCTGTGTAATTTTATTGTTAAAAAACAAAACGAGTCCCAACCTTTACGTAAGTCTCTTATTCTATATTTAGAAACATTTTAGAACATTTTCAGCAGAAACTATTATCACAAGGAGAACAAAATGGAAAGATTGAAGGAATTTTCTCGTCCCTTCCATTGCCGAAAAATAAATGAATCCGTCAGTCGAACGTGATTCGACGAATTGCATTAATACATTCCATTCGCCACCGCGTAATTGAAGAATTCCTTTGACCTGAAAAATATTCGTTTGCGAGGAGAGACGAGGGATTTTTGAATCGGAGCACGGGTTATGCATCAGCGTGGACGTTTTACGTTTCTGAGCGGCGTTCTTCGTTGCTGGCAAGTTCCCTTTCCCACTTCGTTTCCATACCGAATTACATACGAGGAAAAGTTTCGGGTCTGGCTTCGAGGGGGCGAGGTACAAGTTTGATGTGGATATGGATATGGAGTCGAATATCTCCGCCTATCTCGTTTCCTCGTCTTCCTCGCGACGCTCGTCTCCGAGGCGAACGTTCCGTCGACTTTCCCGATGCTCTTTTAGGTGACAGAACCGTCTCTGATTTGTCCGGGGCTTTAATCTTAAGATTGTCCGATTTTCGGGGCAATATGCTAAAAAGCCTACCCCCACGCACCACCCTCTCTATTCCGCCGGCCTCGACAAAGAACAGATTTCGATTCCAAACATCCAGATAGAGAATAAACAAAACTTCTGCTACCAGCAAATCACTGCTTCTCTCTCGATGAATATTTTTTTCAGACTGTATTCATATCTGTGTAGAATAAACATTTCTAGGCGTAATTTCTTCAATCTGAAATTGAAAGTTAACTTATGTTCACTATCATCTTTTTAAATTTTATAATTTTCTTTTTATACAACAGATAAAAATTTGTAGGTCCGATTTCTTCAGACTGAAGTTGAAAGTTAATTAGTTTCATTTATGTTCGCTATCATCCTTCCAAGTTTTATCATTTTCTTTTTATTTAACAGATAATTCTCTTACTCTAGGGTATCGAAGACTGTAGATCTTTGTGAGCTAGTCAATCAATCGCAGTTTTTATCTCACCTATCTTCATTTTCGCAGTCTTTATCTCACCTATAACTTTTATCATAAACATATAAAATCCGCAGTCTGGTCAGTATTTTATTTTTAAGTTGAAAGTGATACAACATTTTTCCCGTGTTAATTTTATTTGTTTTACATTATGTCTTCATAAACGTTCATAATTGAAATGTCACACGATTAACAGGACCGATTTAATCAAATTTTATATTTTATTCTTCTCCCTAGATTCATGTTTGACACAAAAATAGAATTTCATGTTTTATTCAGAATTTTTTCTTTGGTCGTACCGGATCAATTCTAAATAATTGGAGACTTGTTGTAGATTAATTGAAGGTGGCTATTGCGGCGTATTAGTTTACTTTCGCAGGATTATCGCTTTTTGTAGGGATTACGAGGCGAAGTTGGTCATAGGTCGCGGCGGTGGCAAGGTTCGTGTATTGAGCAAAACGAGCCGAGTAAACGAGGTTGGATAACTTCAGCAGGGGTAAACAGTATGCGTGCCAAGTGTCCGAGCCACTGGCCGAGAGTTAATTTGTCAATATTGCTAATCATGCGCACCATAATCAAATAAATCGACCAAGTTCCTGCAACGGTCCGTGCAAAATCAATTTGCCTTCTCCTGGCCTTCTGGTTGTTCGAATTTACGCAAGGAGTTGCTCACCCTAAATACGTCGCCAATGGTAGTATTCATCCGCGAAAGCAATATAAACTGGCCAGGTGTTAGGGCAAGTGGACACAGCAAATCAATAATTGTCCACCACTCGCAAACGTCATTACGACAACTAATTCAACGAAGCTAAACACTTTTACATCCACCCCTTTCACCAACAAATACATATTTTGTTACACACTTGTTGCTAATAAATGTTCTTTATTTCGTGTAGGTACCGTCCCAGACTTTTACAAAATTTGGAACGATAGTCTACTTTCTGATTCACCGAAGTGGTGAGTTTTTAACACAATTTTCATTCACAGATCTTTTCATTTCTGGAAAACATTCTTCGGTGTGATTTAATTTTCAACATTCTACAAAGATCTATTAACACATTTTCCACATATTAGCACATTTCTTAAAGTCGTAAAATTATCATTGATGTACTGGCAAATTACAAAATTTGCTCTTTATTCTGATAAACGAATAAAGTACATTCTTTTTTAAAAAAATCTAGTAAAAACAGTATGGATCCTTATATGGATTGTATTTTTATTCAAATAATTTATATAAAACAGAGATTTACAGGAGCGTGTTAATTATTCTTTGCAGGCTACAGAATTGATTTCCAGAGATCCATTCCAATCCTGAAAAAGGATTATCAGCAGAATTAATCGCACGAAGCGATCATTGCTTCGCGCGAATACTCTTTTCGCGGTATTTTCTCGATAGCCGTCGCATCGATCAATTGGTGAACTATTTCGCCAGCGGAGCGTTTAAAGCAGCCCGATAATAGTAACTTCACGGGATCTGAATTCTGTCCATACGAGGAATGGATGAGGCGACTGTCAGTGAGTAGCACGATGGGTAGGGGTAGGTAGGGGCTTGGAGACGAGCATTTGTAATTCCGATTAGTCGGCGCTCGGTGTGCTCGAGAAAGAGAAGACAGGAAACTTACTTCGTGGAAACTTACGTGCAGCGTGCGGCACTTTTGGCTTGCACGTTTCGACAGTCTCGAGAGGGTGAGAGATAGGGGATGGCCAGTATCACCGTGCTCGCGAGACGAGTACATCCGATGCTACTTCTCCTGGTTTCTCTATACGTGACGTCGAGATATACGACTTCGTCTGCCTCCTATTCGACCCTCTCGCCCTTTCTTCTTCTTTAGCCTCCCTACCTCTCTTGCTGTCTCCCTCATGAATAGCATTGCGATAAATTCGATTAAAATTTCGGCGGTCCTCGCTGGTTTCCGACCGTGGGGGATACGAGACGAAAAGTTCGAAAATATAGTAACCACGCACAAAATAATTCTTGACCTTCTGCTATTGCTCTTTGAAATTATTCGTTGTGCTTATATGCAACCAAATATATTTTTCCTGTACTTTCACAGTATATTCCTTAACGTTTTAATACGTCCCATATATACATATGCCGTGTTTCTTATGCCATATACATTAAGGCAAGACATTATTTAATACCAACAGCAAATAATTATTAACATACTACAAAGATCAATGATATTTTTGTCCACATCCAATTTCGTATTCTCGTATCTCAAGGTTACAATGAAAATCGTTGGGAAATGGAAATTAATTTTATTCATTATATGAATTTAAAAAGAATTTTTTGAGATTCTGTTTTCGATGAAATAACTCGTAAAAATTTATGATTGCATAAAGACTCTCAGTCTGGTTATTAGTCATTTCTTTTTGTCGTGATCTCTGGAACAGAATTTTTTGGACGTCGTTTGTGTCAATGCGGTAGGGTTAGCTGCAGCATTACAATCGTTAGGGTTTTTGGCAAACACTTACAGTTTAAAACACGCACGAGCATAGCTAATGCTCGCTGTCGAACCTCTCCACTTCAAATGAACACGTTCTCGGGCCGGTCATTTTTCTTCCCGTTAACAAGACTAACAAACACGCCCTCTCAAGATCTCTGCCGCGGGTAGCCCGCTTAATTGTATCTCGTGGAAAGCGCGTTCGCGGCCTTTTTTGGTGGCCGTTCTTAATTACTACCGGGTCCTCGTTTCGGGTTGAGCCCGATGAGGAAGCATGTTCGACCAACCTGTCGGTTCATAACTCATCTTCAGGGGGCAACGGAAAAAACCTGAGCTTTTCGTCGGTCGAGGGGGTGAGGAAGAAGGGATGAGAGGGAGAGAGAGAGGTGCCCGTCGGAAGAGCGGCACGCTGTTCTCTCCTATGGCACATACTTGAGAAAGTTTCGGACCTGCGGCAGGATAGCGGACCTAGCAGGGAGCGCGAAACAGTTTGAAGTGCTTGCTAAATGTTGCGGAAAATAATGACTGATGGTCGCTGCCGCCCCTTCGACCCCGCCGCCACGCGCCCCAGCTCTAACTACCACCATCGCGAACCATCGTTACCAGAACCATCGGCTCCTACTTCTTCCAGTTTCGATGCCACATTATGTTTCCTGTTTATCGGGTGACATTAGCTTACCATCGAGAACCGAGCAGCACAAGATCCGCAGCAGGTCCTTCAGAAACTCTGCTATCTGATATCCAACTATGGTCTTAAGACGTGGTGTTACATATTCTGAGAAGTAATGTGAAGTTCCTTTCATAACTTTATAAAGTGAGATACTTTCATACATTATTGTATAGATTGTATAAAATCTATTAGCTTACTCCAGGAATAGTAATAGTTTTCTTTTATGCAGGGTGAAATTCTTCTGTACATTATTTTATAGATTGCAGAGAACGTACTAGGTCACTGTATGAGTATTAGAAATTTTCTAATAAATTGAAGGGTGATACTTCTTTATATTATTTTATATGTCGTAGAAAATGTATTAAATCATTCCATGAGTATCAAATATTTTCTTTCTTTTTGGAAATATTTCTATAAATTATTTTATAGATTGTAGAAAATGATGAAAAATATATATCAGATTAATGATTCTGATTCTGATTCTACATTTCATGGTCTAAAAGTACGACAGGGAAAAGTAATATTGCATCTAAGATGATCTGACATATTATGGTCAGTTGTAATTGAATTTAAACAATTGGACACCCTGTATATGTTATGCAATGAATCACACATTGTATTTTTGTTTATTTAAGATCGTATGTACATTCACAGTCCTTCTATTCAGTTACTAAAATGAATAATCATAACGCTTGACTGGAGTAGGTAGTAGATGCAAGTACATAGTCAGACATCTTACCATCGACACAAGTACGTATTCCTACAACTATCATATGACCATGATCTATCTAAACAGAAACTGTTTCAATCTTGCTACAAGTAATATCACATCCTAAATGGCTCAAACTATAAACATCCAACCCGACCAATTTGTTAAAAATATTTTTACAAGAATATTTTTTAATATTTCTATCAGAACACCGCAAAAATTATTGAAATACTATTTAAACTAAAATCACCGTTTCGATTTAAGTCTCTGGCGACTGAACCATGTTCGACGTTCTCTCAGAAAATTATCGACGATTCTCACGAACCCCGGAAAAATACAATCGTTACGGGAGTCCCATCGGTTTTGCGGGATGACCGAAATCTTTACGATCAGGTTCGGAGGGTTGGAAGCAAGTCGTCGCCAGGTCGTATCGTCTAACAGTCGTTCGTCAAAACGCATTCGACGATGCGAATTCGACTTGTTCTTTCCCGCGAGCCTGAACTTGTCGACTTTTGGCGCGGGGGTGGTGCTGGTTTACGAGTTCCAGTTTTCGTGGACATCCGCTACGCTTTCACGGACTCGGGTACCCCGTGTTCGTGCAAGGGAACAGCACGGCACATGCACAGACGAAAGTGCTCTCCCAGAACGTTTCTCGAGTAGATAACTACTTGTTGTTTACGGGAAAGTAACTTTTCTGCGAACGAATCGGCCCGCGCGAAAACTTTACAGGATGTATGCTTCTCGAAGTTAATCCTGTGGTAACGGACCTGTCTTGACGAACTTCAGCTTCTTCTTCGATCTGGTCTTCGGGAATCAATTAGAGGCTCATCTTAAAAACAGCTCGGCTGATCATGGTACTATACAGTGATTTTATTATTTCGATATATTTAATTTAAATAATTGTTCTTCAGATAATTTATATATGTAATGCACAATGTGAAATGGTGGCAATTAACCCTGCAGCAGTCGTAATGGATCTAAATCGTTAATCATTGCAAAATTTGCAATGACATTATTCATACTTCATTTAATTTGAATTGTGTATTTTTGTTGGTAACCGTGTGCTCATTTACTATTTATTTATAGTTCATAGATAACGATTTTTCAGAACATTTTTATAGAGTGATTCTTGAGAGATACTTAACTGTTTTCTAACATAAAGATTCAATGGAAAATTAAATCAAAGAACGGTAATATTGAGTGTGAGATTTTTAATTCCAAGCTGTTAGGTTTTAAGAGGATTGGCATCCATGCAAATGTTCCATGATTAATACAAAAGTTAATTAGTTAAGCTCTTTCGCTTTTGTTACTCGGCAACATTGTACAATTTTCTATACTCAAAATGGGAGGAACGATCACAGCCAACTCTTTCGGTTTGTGTTGCGAAGCGATCATGCTTTTCAAGGACTTTTCCGGCGAACTACGTCCGTACACGTCTACCGCTACGGCTAATAGGATTGCCGTTCGAATTAAATTAGGATCACGAGTCTGTTTGCTTATGTTCTCCATCGGGTAAGGATAGGCGACCGGGCGCACGGCTTAGCATTTAATGAGCGGGATTTCCGTAAATTTATAAATTCCAATTGAAAATCGCCGGGAGGAGAGGAGAGGGCAACTTTAAGTCTCCTTCAGTGTGTACTTGCCGCATTAAAAACCACACGGTAGTACGGAAGTTATTGGTCGAATTAAGCGGGGATCGAGTGGCCCTCGACAGGGAGCCAACGGTCTGGGCTAGAGAGATCGGCTGTGCTGGGAAAGAGGTATACACTGGATCTGTATACCGTGTGTAACTTTGTGGAAATCGCGGGAAAATGGCATACTGATCGGCGGAATATGAAGCCTTTCCCCGTCCCCTCGGTTGTCCTTATTTATGAAGTCCGTAAGCCCGGGTGTCCAGGGCGTCGGAATTAAAAGTAGAAATTCAATATCGTAGTCGTACGGTGCCGGGGGGTGTCCCCGTCTTCGATATTCCCAGCAAAGTGAAAGAGCGGTAATGTATTCGGGACGAGCGTGTCATCGAGAAAAGTCACCTGGAACGAGATTTCATGAGACCCATATCAGCGCGTCCAACGGGCGAACGGCCGCCTCAGAGAGGGTCCACGACGACGACAAGCAGCTGGCAGCTCCTGAAATCGTTCTACGTACGTGTGTACATAGGTGGCGAGAATTAGAACGACAGGAGGCGACGCGCGGCCGATAGAGGTGGTCGCGGCCGACGGGGTGAGCAGGGTGCCACGGGTGTAGAGGTGCGAGAGGGGTGGCTGGCCAGGGGGTGAGAGGGGGGTAGTATCGAGGTCAGCGCGTTTTTCGCCTGCGCGACGCTGTGCGCACTACGGCCCTGCACAAGGTGGGACGAGAGGACGGTGGGCGTCGGCGTCCTCAGTGCGCCGGCCGGGTTTCGAACCTCGAACCCACGATTGGGCTTCCACCACGGTACCAGGAACGCCCAGGATCCGCCAAAACCCGCCGGATGGCATGTACGTGGGCGGCAGATACGCCTTCCTGTGCCCTCTTCTACCTCTTCTTCCGTTTACTCTTTTCTTCTGCTCGTTTTTTCGACCGTTACCAAGGCGCGCGCTACACCGAGCCACGATACTCCCGAGTAGCTCCGTTTCGCGTACACCGTACGTGTTTCGATGTTTCCTGCCTTTTTCCCCGCACCTTGCCCGCCCGCTACCGGTCACATACTCGCGCCTCCAGTCTCCAGCTGGCGTGACGCGGTCACGTGTACCGATATTTCACCGGTATTCTTGCCGTCTAACAGGCTACGGGAAAATCGAGACATTTTATCCGCCAGCTCCAACATTTTTATTTTGCACAATATCGAACTGATCTTTGCTCTTTGGAAAGGAAACGGGAAGTTCCTTGAATTACTTCGTTTACATTGTCGAGATTCAACGTTATTTGATACGGGTCGATTGACCCTCGTTTTCTTACTTACATCTGATCGCTATTGCAATATTTAGCACAATCGTAGAAGACCGCTGTGATAGATAAAATTATTCTCACCACAAGTTTGCAAGTACCAAATCAGTCGACTAGCTTATCCATTCAGGAACGATGAAAAATATGTCGAATCGATATAAGGGTCAGGCGACGGTTAGCTTCCATACAACAACCTCAATAATTTAAATATATTACTTCTATAAGATCTTGTTTCGCTCGATTTACTATCAACACCGATCCTCATCAACATGTTCTTACCTAATGAAGGTGTATTGCCAAGTCTTTTTGGTAAGTATTTTTGAAAGGAAGGAGTTCCAGGCAGCTTGTATACTTACTTAGTCCAGAGTCATGAATGACGCGTTACGCCAATATTTCAGGTTTACGATCGTTTACGATCTTCGGTTGATTCGCCAGGTCCCAAAGCTGATCAACGGCCAACTTGGTGAACGAGCTCCCCATAGGGTTACTGGCGGGGATGTTCAGGGCAATGTCGTAAAAACCGGTCGGTCTGTTTGCCAATCACTTACGGCAGCTCGTGTACATTTGCCCGTCCGATTCCAAGCCCCTCATATCAGACGCTGAAGCGTAACAGCGGACTTAGTCCTCGCGCGTATTTAGCTAGGCATCCATAAAACCGAATGGTTCAAACTTTGTTCGATAAAAGGAGCGTTTCGTTGGTTCGAAACGGCCGCTGAAATATACCCGAGAATGCACCGCGGCTTTGCTTTCTTAATTAAGGAAAAAACCGGCCTGGTCGAGTCTCAGAAAGCCACGCATTAAAGAAATATCAACTCTCGGAAGCCACACATTAGAGAAATATGAACCCTGATCAACACTTACGAAGCCACACATTGACTTATTTTTTATTTTTCATCGTAACGCTGTTCGATCTACAAGCTCTCATTCATCATAATATTATGGTATTTCGGTTCCGACACAAAAAAGATAGGTAAGCACAAGGTTATAAACACAAGTCAAAGTACAAATCTTCAGTCACGTCTATGATACATTCGATGCGTTGAGAGGAGAACTAGTTATGATATGTGACAGTAATAAGTAACAAAAGTCGATTTTTTTTTTAAAAAATGGACTTTTTCAGGACCTATGTTGATTAAATATTCTTTACTCCTCGAGGTGAGTACTACAAGGCCTAATAAATATCGGACCTTTCTTTTTACCATCCTGTATAAATTTAATAATTCTGGAGGCCACCAATGATGCTTGAACACCCTCATAACCTTGAAGACATGTGAATGTCATTGAAGCTGATCCCCTAAATACAATAGCATTTTAACTCGAGATCTGAACAAATCGTGAACCACACTATCAATGGGTTTGGCTGAAGTATTCTCAATTGATCGTCATTTTTGGTCGGGCGGCGGTAAGACGGAGTCATTGAAAGATCGAAGAAGATGTGGATGAATAGGTGGCAGGCTGGGGGTCGGTAAAAGGTCGCGTCTCAACGGACGCAAAAGCCGTTAATGCCGGCAGAGCCGAGGTGGGTTCTCCCTTCGGTAAACCGAGTTACGCGACTCGGGAAACCCTTTGCTTCTTTCCGGATCTAATTAGGGGCCCTTTGGAGCGGTGTAATGCGCCTTTAATCCAGTCGAGGCATCGCCCATAGGCGGCCTCCGCCTCTTCGCGGGGCTCCGGAGCTCTTGCTCTGGGGTCCGAAGCCCACCTTCCCGGAATCGACGACCGATACCGGTCCTCGGTGACGGTCCTTAGGGCGGAACCGGCAACGACTAATGATTCCCAACGGTGCGCGATATACTGGATTAATCGCCGTCAACCTCGATAGTTTAGCTGGCCTGATCACCGAGGCGGGAGCACTTCGCCCAGGCTAAATGCCCCGGACAAATTATTCAGTCGGGAGGAAACGAAGTTATAGAATTGGATGCCGGTGTACATGACGCTGCCTAACGTGACGATGTTAGGGCTGAAGATCGTCAGCGATCTACTTTGGCTGGATGCCCAATGGAGGCTTCGAACATCATATTGCATCGACCTGTTCATAGAGTGCACATTTTCTAAGTAAGATGCTTTCCAAGCAAGACATTTTTTAAATGGAACTAATTGTAAGAAACACTTTCTAAGCTTGACGGTTTCAAAGATTCATATAGGTTTTTGATTTTCCCTCGAACAAGATTTCTTTGTATGCTCATGGGTTAACTCTCCACATGTACACCTCTCGGAAATGTCACCCATTATCTATTGTAATTACTAGACTGCGTATTTTTGTGCATTTATGATGAAATTAGCTGGATGAAATATACTAAACTCTAAGAATATTGTTATGTTGTTTTCAACGTAAAAGAATTATTAATGGGTGAAATAAATTTTTATTTAACTACTACTTCCCACAATCGATGCAGAATATTTTGATTCTGCATGAAGATCCGCAGTTCAGTAATTACTGTAAAATTGTTCATTTCTCTATAGTAATGTTACATCTTGACGCATTTGCCTGAGATTTGTTTAATACTTGAGAAATATACAACGGTTGAACGAGTGAGTACGATGAATTGAAATTGACACTTTCGTACATGACTGACGCATCTTTTCGGTCTCGTGTGTTTTAAAAATTCACATTGATGAGTACCACGAAAGTTAAATTATGAAAATGTTACGTAGTGAGTGATCAAGAAGGTAAAGATGATCGATAGATAACTACAGGTACGCCAATTAGAGGCGTTCGTTTCCGCTTCGGTTGAGTCAGCGTTTCACGCTGTTCAGAAAGCGAACGGTGTTGGGAGTGACTTTTAACATGAACAATTCATTTTTAATTTAAGAGTGCATGTCCAATCGGAGTGTTTTGACCGGGTCGTTTTATTGACTTATCTGTTTGCGCGTTTCTGAAAGTGCTTGTTTTCGTCGGACGTAGCACATCCACCAGTCGCACGCGTGAAACTGCTACATTAGTTACCTCGAGGAAGCATTCTTACGATCCTGAAAACTCTCCAATACTTCATAGTCCATTGCAGTCGCTACATCCCAAAAGATCACTATATCTATTCATCTTTTTTTTGCAAAACTGAAAGCAGATCAAACTGAACTTATTATCGAGACAGAATGAAAATTGCAAGAAGAATGGACTTGAGAGTATAAGTGCATCAACCGGATAGTTTAGTAGCGATAAGTGCTAAGAATTAGTTCGCTTACGAGACGGTGGCTAATTGTTCATTACTGCTACTTAATTGTTCCCGTTGGTGATTCGAAAATCTGGAGCGTCGTGTGTGTAAGATGCGAAGGTCGTTTGGTTTCTGCAGCCAGGCAGGAAATAGGAAAGAGGTCCGGACTACCCCCTCGAGACATATAACAGGCTTAAAGGGGAGTAACTCCGCATTTAACCCTCTCGTACGGTGAAGGAATGCGCACTACACGAGTTAAAAGACGACCGAGCTTGAGTGCCTTACCGTGTTTATGCCGTGGGGGATGCGGTCACCCCCTCGGACCTTTCGTTCGACGACAATTAGCCCTCTTCTGTGGAAATACTGCCTCTCTTCGTTCCTGAAAACATCTCTGTAATAATCACCGTTTCAATTTTAACCAACACTATACGTGACCTCGTTTACTAGGCGATCCATTTAATAAGTCACCATATCCTGCAAAATATGCATCATCGTGCGCAAAACCTTTCTGCTATAAAACTGTCAAATAGCAAAGCAGGTGACATAAAAAGATGTCCACATTTTATTCAGCAGAGGACTCCATAGTGAATGTTGAAAATTAAAAATTATCTAAATGTTAGGTATATAGTTCACAATCAGCTGTTCGAATATTCAATTTTGTGGGTAAATAATTCTGTATTGGAATATAGTGCGCATAATGTTCTGGAAGGCAGTATTTTTTAGGATCGTGTATAAATTGATTCGAGTTCGAAAAAGATGATATGAGCGCCGCTTTTTACCCCATTTCAGAAATGCTGCCCGCACGGAGAATAAAAAAAGGCACATGAAACTGGGGGAAGAGCGCAATGGTCACTGTGGTGTGCGTAAATCATAACACGTAAAATATTTATAGCACAGCAGGGGTCGGTACAACGGAACAAGCACAACCGTACGAAACACGCGGCGCTGCTGCTTCGGTATTTTATCTTGGACTCTTTCGAAAATCCTATCTTATAGACGGACAGGAAGGGCCGAGCTGTCCTTATTGAAAAATGCTGGAAACTCCGGCAGAACAAGAGCGATGGTCGACATTTGATGGGCACTGGGTTCCGAATAAAACTGATCAGAATACTAAAGGCATCGTACAATACAAATATATAAACTTTCAGTGTCGACTAGTAGAACAATTTTTCAGTGAAATTAAAAAAAAGAATAATTTAAATAATAGTCATGATTGAACGGTAGACATTTATGCAATGCAAATACATTCTGCATCAATAGCAAGAATTTTTCTTTTCAATCATGTTCTTAAATTGGAAAGAATTAATATGATTCTCCTTGATAATTCCTTTGCACTATACGGTTTGTAAAAATGAAAATCGTGCGTGTAGTACAGAAACACGGCCGAGACAAAGTGCGGGGTGATTAGCATACTTGAGTGCGCGAAGAAGCCGGAAAGAACGACGGTACATTAACCGCCGGACAAACCGAAAAGTTCTTAAGCGATTCAAGCGAGGGTAACTTAATTCGGAACTAGCATCTTCCACTTAATACTCTCAATTCAAAGATCGTTTACGCTCGTCCTCCCCCACCTCTGAAGTAAATTAGCGACTACATAAATTCATTGCCGACGAGTTAGCATTCGAATCGTACGGAAGTTGGGAATTGGGGGGCCCCGTGGCATTGGGACTGGCGCACGAAGGCCGAGGTAAGGCGGACGAAGAAAATATTCAGAATTTAGCGCGCTTATTTCACGGTCGCGGACGGCACGCGGACGAAAGTGTTTCGAACAAAGTTTTAACCGTGTCTAATGGCGAAACTTGGCAAACTCGGCTGGAGTTCGACTGTCAGTAACCTCGGTTCCCTCTCCCCGGGCCGGCGGTGGAGGCGGCTGCCGCCGCGATGGAAAGTGTCGTAAAAAATATTTTAACGGGGCTAAGCCCCCAGGAAAGTTCTCCATCTCCGACCGACTATCCGTCTTTTGTATTTATTTGGCACCGATCCTTTCTTTTCGTCCGTGCCGCGCCGCCGAGCTCCGTCGCGCCGGTGCCCTCTTCGCCGCACCTTTTTCATCGCAGCCTTGACCTATCTGCACGCTGCTCGTGCCCTGACCTTGCCGCACCGATCGGCCTTGAATATCGCCCCCGACGAAGACTCTCCCCGGCTCGATACCAAAGTTTCGAGACTTCCTCCGTGTGCCCGTGGAAATGAAGAGTCCCGTTGTGCTCCCCAGATTCCGTGAAGTTTCCCTGCTCGCCCCTGTGACAGCCGCTATTGCGACATTGCGAAACTTTCTCTCGGATAATTTGTGAATCGCTTAGAAAGAAGATATTGGCTCCTGGTGTTTTGGTGGTTCAGAGAAACGAGAAAAGATTCAGATTTTTACATCCCTCATAGTTTTCGTGAGAAGTGTTTTTGGTAACAGCTTCACTCCATTTCTGACACAGCAGTTACACTACAACAATTATTTAACCAATCGGTATGTCTATTTGTTGAAACATCTATCATCACAAGCTTGATGATGGATAATTTTGAATAATTATCAATTCCTTTTTTTATTACAGACGTTTGAATGTGTTAAGCGTGTTTCTTCTATTAGATTGTTGCTTCCTGTTTCATTTCTTGGGTTATTTGGGTTTCAGAGCGATGCGTGTTGCTCTAGTACAAGCGGCATCGAGGTAATAATATTTATGGCCACGGATACATACATTGGAGAAATTGTATACAATACATTTCTAAACTATCGAACTTTGTTTCGTAGGAATAACAGATTGACGCAGTAATGGAAAGCTGAAATGGCGATTTGAGTTGTTTCATGGTACGTAAAAGGCTGTTATGTGGTCGAGTACGTAGGCAAGCATCAAAACCATCAGGATTTCGTCTCGGAGATCAGCGAAACGAGACCCAGCGCGGCGTAAGTGGGACCGGGGGTGTTTTGCTGCAGAAACGGGGTGAAGTGGTAGTCCGTCGACAGCAGAGCGCCGCCGTGGTCGTGGAAAGGGTTGCATGCACCTTCGGTGGTTCCTCGTAGGGCTCTGCCGTATCCCCGGGAGATGGAGGTACAACGGTACCGTTGAACTTGTTGTTTAGCCTGGTTCCGCGTCGCTGCCAGGGAAAGGAGAAAGACGAAAGACGAAGAAAGAGAGGGTATGTTCGTGTAACCGAAAAGGGCAGAGGGAGAGCGAAATAGAGACAGAGAGAGAGAGGGGGGGGATAGAGAATATAGTAAAGCAAGGGAGCGGGTGAGAGATAAAGGGTGGAAGAGAGACGGAGCAATGGTAGTAGTGGTGGCAGCAACGGTTAGTGCCCGGCCAAGTAAGTTTCGCGTTATAGTCAATGGAATAAAATGGTTCTGTCGGGTGGTGGGAGCCAAGTTGTGCTCATGGTGCCCGGGACCACCGTTGCCTCGGGCGTTCCGAGCCAGTCTGCGGAGCTCCTAGGAACAACGGGGATATGAAGAGAAGAGGCGAGAGGGTGGACCGCGTCCTAGAAACACAAGCGGCACCAGGAGAACCGACATCCCAAGGCCTTGCTTCCCGTTACGAATGAGTTGGCAATTAACTCGCTTCTGTCCGCTTCGTTCCCTGTCTTCGTTGACTCCCATTCTATGGGCCCGGGAGCCCTGCTCCCTAGAATTTCCTCAAAGCGCAACCTATCCTTAGACTCGACAAATTTTTCCTCTGCTGCATCCACAGCCTCGTTTCGACCCCGGGATACTTCAGCTGGATTTATCGTTGGTGTACCTTCTCCGGCTCTGAAAATCGCGCGTTATCTGCGCTCGCTACCAGCGCAAATGTTTACACGAACTGTCCTTCAAGTGGATAAAGGTGCGATTCCATACCGGGATCAAACTAGCTCCACAGTTTGCCCGACGTGCATACGTGTGCATCCTGTGCACCTTCTTCCGCCAGGATAATGTTTAACCTTGATTTAGTACTTCTGCATACGTCCGTCGTCCGATGTTATTCGACGAGTGCTTTTCTAGCAAAATTTTTATTCATATGTTTCTTATGGTATACCGTTCCCAAACCATTTAATTGGACTTTTAGAACTACGATTGTTTTCCAATTTCCTACTCAGACTCTAAGCTCCATTAATCTTCATTAGCGCTCCTACACGTACCCAGTTATTTTGTTTCGATTATTCGTAGTATGTGCTATTTTACTAATCCAAAGCCATCATAGTTACGGACTTCAATTGCAGATCATAATCAACTCGAAATGAAAACTAAACCATCGACACAACTCGCTGCGCCCGCTAACAATGTTCGCCTAAACCTTATATTTCACTGTAGCATCAACATCGACCATTCAACTATTCTCAGTTTTGATGTGGTTTGCTACCCTCTATTAACCTCAAATAATATTCTCAAATTTGTTGGGTTATTAAACGGAAAATAAATTAACTGTTTGTAGTTGCTTCTAACAAGCTTTGGCTTGATACAATTGACATGCATATCGCAGGAGAAGTCGATTGTCTATTGCGTTAGCCTCTGGCAATGTATCTAATCGCTATCAAAAATACCAAAATATATATTTCAAATGTTTTTGAATCTTGTTTTATCACTTCGATATTAATCTTAGCGTGTCCCATGGGTACTCAGCGGATTAACAAATAGGCAGTCCACGTTATTCTCACATTCTTTAGCTTTAGGTTGTCCAAACGAAAAACAAGTTGTCAATGTTTAATTATACTCGATGTATCTCATCAACATCCTCTATCCACAAAATTGACCTGTAAATGTGTCTAATTACCATCTTCAAAAAATATTCTCAAATTCGTCAGACTTTCAAAATAAAATTACCATCTCCAAAAATCTCTAATTCATCAGACTTCCAAAACAAAATTATCATCATCAGAAAATATGCTCATCTTCATCAGGCTTCCAGAACACAAAAATCTATCCAACTCGCAACATCCTCTAACAACGTTCACCTAGACTCAATAACCATCATCGCCTATGAGTCGACCCATCATCGAACAGTGCTATCTCACGCAATATTCGCCACAACCGAAAATAAACCGTGAACGCAACCGGTAGCAGAAACTTTATCCTCGCTCGATGCATCAAGGAGGCATCAGCATCGACTGGTCATTAAACTGCATTCACTATCGATGGTGGGGAGTACCTGAAACTGCTGCGGAGACAGGTCGAGGGAACGAAGTCTTCGGCGGCGGTGAGTTTTAGCAAACACGTGTAGACGTGGTTGCACACGTGCGACTGAATGAATGTGTGTAGAGGGAGCGAGCGGTATCTGTGATGCTGGGTATCTCGCTTATATCGGTCACGTACGTGTTGTATCTCAGGCAGGGTGCAAGGTCCCCGCGCTGGCCATACATCAGTGACGAGCGGACAGGATACGGTACGTTTCCCATGGCCTTCCTCTTTCTATCGGTCGTCTTCCTTTTACTCTGGAGGCGCCGGGCAGCCTGTCCGTAGCATTGCTCCAACACTGCCAACGCGGGCTCTACCAGTCTCGGTGGGTGGAGTTCGAGGGGTGCAGGGCAGCTGGAAGTGTCGCTAACTATTTTACGTAACTTCGCCGACAGTTTGGCCCGCGTTGACCACGTACGTTCGGCTCCACGATCCCACGGGAGTGGCCGTGAGGGGGTAGCAAGAGGTGTGTGTATATGTGTGTATGTTTTAGAGAGAGAGAGAGCGAGAGAGAGAGAGAGAATCGAAAGAGGAGAACCTGGAGAGGTTGAACGGAGACAAGCGGTCACCGATGCTCGACACAAGGGTAGTTTCGGTACGGTGTCCCAAGATATGCATACGTGACGGACACGCGGACTGGAAACGTGACCGAGTGTGTCGGGCCCTCGAAATATCCTTCGTCTCCTTACGTCCAGGATATCTTCCTCCTGTTCCTGGAAAATTCCCTCGCGGCATCGCCGAAGGGTAAGAAATGCCTCGATTTAAATTGTAAAATTTATCGCCGCCCGCTACCCCCGAGACGGATCCACTTCCATGCTTCACGGGGATTGATATTTGGTAAATAGAAATTTGCCGCGGGTACGAACGAACGGTCTGTTGCTCGTGGAGGAATCTGTATGTCGTGGTACTCGTATATGTTTGACGAGCACGTTTGTACGATGCGATTGACTTCAGCTGTGTGGGAATTTGGTATGAACAACGAAGAGTGGCACTGTGTTTGTCACGTGAAAGAATAAATGGGTTGTCGATGGTCGGTCATGTTGGATTATGTAACATTATCTGATGTAATTGGTGTTCGAAAAATTGATTTGTAATGGGCGGCGTACATAAAAGCAACCATTTTATTTTCATTTTTGTTTCGGTCTGTACTAAAACGATAAAGAGATAAAAAGTAGATCCGTACAAATTTGGAAGCATAAAAAAGTAGGCAACACAGATTTCTCGTGAAGAATCGTGTAGAGCAATTTTACGCTCGTACATCGAAATGACAGTGCTGGGTCGGAAGTGCGACGACCGTTTGATAACCCGCAGGATTTCCGGTTCTTGAAGAGATACGAGGCTCGTCCTAATTACCGCCCGTCCTTCAGAGAAATCGTGAGGAAACTTTTGAAGTGTCGGCAAGAGGCCGTTAAAAAGTGATACGAAGGAAACGAGTAATGATAGCAGATTCGTTGAATTTTTCATTAACGTAGATTAACGCTAAAGAATACTAGCATGATTATTTCAGATATTATAACAGCTTAAAATTCGTGTAATATCTTCCCCTTATCGTTCACTGGAAAGTATAACGTATTAAAAAGAATTTCAGGCAATATTCACTTTTAAAGAAAAAATAACTAGTCCAAGCTATCACAAACGACCAGGAAGTCCATGTAATATAAGACACGTACTCCTAAAAGAAAAAAAAAATAAAAAGCAATTCTGTAATATTTTGCTTGAAATTTCACGTGCTGTAATATATTTGTACATAATTCCCATCGTAAACGCAACAAATATCGATTTTCATCATAATTAATGACAGATAATACTTCCCCGAGAACAATCGCGGACTGTCGTGAGAAGGCACGATTTCGCCCTAATAAAAATCGT
The DNA here is from genome assembly GCA_916610235.2 of Lasioglossum morio. NCBI lineage: Eukaryota > Metazoa > Arthropoda > Insecta > Hymenoptera > Halictidae > Lasioglossum > Lasioglossum morio. Next base: position 10,530,432 of record OU744327.1, read on the forward strand.
TCGTGGGACGTATAGCGGCCATAACGACACGTTAATGACCATCAATTACATCCTCGTAATTGCTACGATAAATCTGGAGCCGCCTAGACTGCATTCCATTGAGTATCGATTCTATTTTCTACAATCTCCTCGTTGCATCTCCTAAACTATTATTTCGCCTCTGAAAAAAACTAATTAATCCTCTGAATTCTTAAAACGAAGCTTCACAAAGACTACTGGTACAATTTTTCCCAATCACTTTTCGTCCACGTAGAATTCAATCGGCGGTAGTTCGACGCGTTTAAAGACGCTCGACGATTGCCGTGCAATTTCTCTGGGAATTCTGGTTAATAGGAGCCGGCTGGCTGCCGTCCGTTCAATCCGAGATAAAACGAGCGAGCGACGGGAGAAAAGAACGCCGGAGCGTCCGCTCCGACTGGAGACAAAGGTGTCAGTTCTTCGAAGAATATCTCGGAAGCTGAAGCGTCAATCCTTTCGATCGGACAGCCGGTGGCAGCGAGTGGGGGCCTTTGTTTTTGCCGGTGCTCTTCATTCTGTCCTCTTACATTCCTGTTTTCGCCCCTCGGCTCGTGCCGTCATCTCTCTCTCCCTCCTCCTCCTCCTTCTCCTCCCTCTCTCTCTCTCTCTCTCTCTCTCACACTTGCACGCGTTCGCGCCTCACTCGTCGTCCGTGGCAAAAGGGGAGCGGCAAAGACCGAGCGAGCCGGCGAGGAATCAATTATGAAACTTTTCAAATTTGTCAGTAATATTGAGATTTCTTTTATGCTCGGGAAGCTCATAATTGAAGTCTATCGGAGAACGAGGAGCACTTCGTATGCCGGCAGCCGGTCGGCTGTGAGAGGGACGATCTTTTTGTTTTTCGCTCGACCATTGTTTCCTATTGCCCGACCCATCAACTATCCTCTCGTTCCCCTCTCTCTCTCTCTCTCTCTCGGCTCACGTACCACCACCCTTGCACACGCTCGCTCTGCAACGCCGGAACAAACCCGGACGAAGGCGTTTCGCTCGCACCTCGTAAACAGCTTCCGTTCAATTTCGCGCACCAACAACTGACTGACGTAACGCGCGAATAGGATGAACGCTGTCCCCGAAAGCTGCCGATTCAAGAAACCGTAATCGTGTCCAGTGTCGACCGCCATACATTAGACGAATGGTTGCTTTCTCATCATGTTGTGTATTCATTTAATTTTTTATTAGTATTCGTTCGCTATATTTGTAGAATTTGGTAAAGTGTTTTAGCGTTTCATCAGATTAAACGTTATCGCAATATTCTTTCACATCAGGATGTATTTGGATTTTTAAGAAGTGGAAGGAACTTCAGCCGAACAATCCAAGGGATCTACCCTGAAGTAGCTTCGGCTGGAAAGGTTACCGTACTTGCGATTCAAGACAACCGAGTGTACAGCGATTGTCACGGAATACAAAATTAACTTAGTCATTTGAATTTCAATCTGCTTATCATTTAGCATTAGCCAGCGACATATTTTGATCGTTTATACTACAGGATTTCTGTAATACCAAATTTTATAATCGATTCGTGGGATATGTTGAATGTACCTCACTTGCAACATTGTGGAGTCCGGTTGTGTCGGAGGCCACTCGAATGTTCGTGTAATTAATTATGTATGTTCGAGTGGCTGTTCTAACCCAACTCGCTAAACGCGTTCAGGATTTAATTAAAAACCGTAATTGCTGATGAAGTATGTGGTAGACTAAAATCACATGCTGCGGGGAATAGATGTGGATATCGTAGGTAGAATTAATTAGGAGGAAGAGGAGCAATCTAGAGTAAAAAAGCAAAAGGTCATAGTACTAATGAGCAAAGTTTTAAAACGTTTAAAAATTCTCGTTCCATTCCGTCTGTCGCACTTCTTTCCCTTCGGTGGTGTAATTTTCTGGTTCGGGGAAGGTGGCGGGATTCACTGAAAAATAATTTCCATTCAAATTTATATTATTCCGTCATTTATAAATCGAGACTACAGTTTCCTCCATCAGTAGGTAATCAATTATTCATTTGTTCGCATCGATGGCTCGGAGTACCTATATTTCAAGTAGAATAGATCAACCATAATCACGACTATGTGACTATCACTCATAAGCCACTAAACTGTTTATTAATAATTAAATATTCGCTGTAGAGTAAAATGAATAAAATTAATAACCGTTGTAAGAAATCCCCATAGCATCACAAGAGAAATTGATCGTCGTCGTGACACACTAATTTTCAGCAAAATAAAATTGAAATAAGCTTTCCAACAGCTGGCTGTTCGAGGGAAATTAATGTATCCGAGTGATGAATTTCATATTGAACGTGTCAAGATTTTTCTGTTAGGGGCCCCGTGACGAATGGAATAAATCTCCTCCCATGTTCCTATCATGTTGCAACAGCCTCCTATCAAAATCTGTATCGTGCCCTGAAATTTTATAGTAAATCAAAGAAGCACTACTGTTCAGTTCTAAATACAGAACCATTACTGTTCTCATTACGGGCGTTTCGTCGAGACGTCTCGAATTGTTCTCGCCTCATGATAATCACGTCGCGCGTCGTACGAAAAAATATCATTAACGTGTCGAGGAATAACAAACAAAAAAAAAGAGAGAGCGAGACCGGGAGACAAACGAGAAAAAGAAAAAGGGCTTTCGAGTATGCGCGCGAACTCGTTGGATTGCTTTTATGTTCTCGAAACTTTTGTTTGCGGTGCGCGGTTCACGCTCCGATAGATATGTCCTCCGCCGTTTTCTACCTGTTCGTTCCGAAAGTTGTTTGAATGATACTCCGCGCTTCCCAAGCATTCAGTGTGTCGAGGTGATGGGAATATTCCAAGGGAGCCGGTCTCGACGTCGAGCAAAAAGGATCGAGCTACGTGGAGGGCAGCACGCGCCGCTGGATTATTCAAGGAAACAATAATAAAAGTTGCATTAATTAAGAGGGTAGCCGTGTAACGGGGATTGCTCGTTAGACAGGAACTTGACGCTTCACTGGATCGTTGCCACGCGTTGATCTGCTATTATTCTATCGACTGTTTCGAAGTCGGAGATTCAGTGAACCAGATTAAATGAACAACCGAAGTTTTCCCAAACCATGGAATTCGAGCTCCTTCGAGTTCGTCCACTGATTTCACCGTGGTCAGCTTCAGGTTATCGGTTTTTCGAGTGCATAGTGTCCTGCGATAGTTAGTTTTCGTTATTTTGTCTGTCTTAGCTGGGTACTTTAACCACCGATATACCTCCTTCAGTGAGTACGGAATTACAGTCCCTAAACCACAGGTTTGCATATCTCGGATCCTTGGATCGTAGACTCGTTACGTTGCTGTGTTCAAAAGTATTCATCTCGGGCCCTTGGATCCTTGAATTTCTAAATTGAATCTTCAATCTACACTCTACTAGTACCAGGTCTGAAGTTTCTAATCCCGAAGTCTCTAACTCGAGTCCTCTGCTCTGAAAATTAAATTCTTAGAGCCCACAGATTTGAAACTTGAGCCCCCCGATCTTAAAAATGGATCCTTAGAATCTTGAGTCCTTTGTTTTTGGATTCTCGAGATCATGAGCTGAATTTTGAAGTCTTATAGTCTCTCGAATTGCTTCCAATGGATCTCCAGGCCCGAATCATTGGATGTTCAAGTTCTTAAATGTAATTCTCTGGTTCTCAGAGTTGATTCCTTCGATCTCATAATCCTGTATTACGAATTATTGAGTCGGATCCCCTAAGTTGAATCAAATTTATAATCTCGAAATATTTGCCCGTTATCGCCCGAGTATTTTGACGGGAACTTAGGAGAAATTCAGTTTGGGCGTATAAGTGTCATGAGATTTCCCGAGAAAATTCGATTGCCATAGATAACTGGAGGAGGAGCAGTTCCACCGTGACGATCCTTTGCCCTAGCCAAAGTCACTTTGGAGGAGCTCGTTTGCCTTTATATTTCGAGGCCCTCCTAGGTAGCTCGTTGTCATTATACCTTTGAAACAATATTATCCTATTTCTCAGCCCTTGCCACGCCCGTCATGGGCTCCCTCGATTATCTCATCAATTTCCATTATGCATCATTCGCATCCTAGCGCATCGGGCGCTGTGCAAGTACACCGGGACCACGTTTACAACGTTTTCTTCCCGGTGTGCGCTCAACCACGATTACACCTCGTAATTAAGAACCATCAGCGAACAGTCTCCGATGTTATTCGCATTCGTTCGAGTAATTGATGGATAGCTTCTCAAAGTTGCGACACACATATGACGGTGATCGAACACTGATATTTTTCTGTAAAAATCCGACTAAATAATTTCGTACTGATGCATGGATTTTTATACAACAAGCTCGGTAGCAGTACATCTTATAAAAGAACCTATTGTTTTGAACTTTTCTTAAAAAAGATATAGTCCTGGGTACAATCAACGGTGTGATTAAAAAGGGGGAAGAGAAAGACCGAACGGTTAGCCGTCTTTAATTGCTAAAGCTAAATAATTCACTGTCAATCTTTCCACCCTTCTCGTTGCAGATTGCAAAGCGATGGGACCAGCCGCGCGGGGCGTCATACCGTCTTTTAATTATTCCACGCCGAACGGCAAATAATGTAATTCATTTCTCTGTTTGGACCACCGAGGGAAGCACACCATCTTCGTTTCCTTTATTCAATCTTCTCTGAAACCTCTTTCTTACTCAGATTAGGAACACCATAAAGCCAGGTCTACTATTTTCAACAACTTGATCCCACAAATCCCTCGAATTTGTCAATGTTGCATTTTTAGAAGTTCTTCATTCATCAATCAATCATTATTAATTTGCATCTCCGTTGTGGTGACGCCTTACATAAATCTTTATATGTATCCGTTCGTTTAGTATAGTCTTTTTTTAAGAAACCTCAGAAGTCACCCTGTTGTTGGCGTTCAACTCTTTTGATTATTAATTTGTAACTCGTTCGAATATCGGCGAGATAATAATTATACTTTGTAACACAAGGGTCGCGCGGGCCGTTCGGTGGTCCGCGTGCCATTACGCCTCGTTCGCGGTAATTGCCCCTGTTTTTAATTAGCGAGCGACATCGGGCCGGCGCTCGCGTTGCGTTGCGGCGAGTTACGCTCACACTTAACGATGAGGAGAGATCGTTGCCGTTAGCTGGCGAAAGGACACAATCGTCGTTGGACATTAATTGGCGCCGGAGATCTTTGTCCCGGAGCGCGATTCGTCCATTGTCGTCCTGGTTGAACAGCCCCCGGGAGTCGTCCTGTCACGGTTCGGTTGTCGCATTCACGGGATTAGCCAGGATCCGCGTGAACGCGGCCACAGCACGTAATTGCGGTACGAATTTCTATGGGTTAGGCCGCGGAGGGTACGATACAGGAATCCTCTTTCCTTTTGGATATACCCGCGTTCCCCGGTTACCTCGCTTCTCGATTTCTCCTCGCCATCCCGCAGAATGAACTAGCGGATGGTCTTCGGCTAAGTCCCTTCCATGGTGCCGTGGTTGTGGTTACCGACGTCGGCTACGCTTTTGTTGCGAACTTTACGAAACGTTAATGCTATCTCAGACCGTGAACGGCTGTTTTCCGACCAGCACATTGCCCGAGATTTATGGCATATTATTCTTTCGTTCTTTCCCATCCCCGTTCTCTTCAAATTTCAAACACGCCTCCGTACGGCTTCCTGTAATTTATTGGTAGAACGCTACAACTACGTCGCAACTCAAAATCAATACCTAATTTTTCAAGTAAAAACTTCTTTAGGCTCATCGCGTATACAATTTTTGCAGGGCAATGAATGAGTTTGAACCGTCACGCTCCGTAGTGATATACTATTCGGGTAAACTCGTTTTTATATATTTAGGGTGATTTAAATACAAACTATTTATATCGTATTTTCGTTATCACAAGTACATTGCTTTTTTACATTATAATAATGTTGAAGAAGATATTTTGATTTTGACACTAATAATATTCATATAATATGATATGTAGATAGATATATTATATATGTGTACAATATATATTTTCGAGATAAATTGAAAAATTGCAATTTGTACCATTTTTGTACAATTACAAAATTTCAACAAAACTTTCAGAACGTGTATAATTTATACGTGTTGACCAAACACATCTTTGAAATTTTTGTTATTGGCCCAGTTAATAAAATTGTAAATATCAATTTTTACTGTTGTTTTTCACAATTCCAACTTAATGAATTTTTTCAACATATATATTTTTAAACCTGCCACAGGTGCCAATACGTCTTCATAATTTATACCTTTTCTTGTAATTATTTATAAACACATTTTTAAATAGACTTCTCTATTCAAGATAAAAGTGTTATTTTGTGCTGCAAAACTATACCTAATTTTATCGAAGGTGTTGTATACGGTTCTCATGGCAGTTTTCTCTGTATACATTCTGAGGTTGGATGGCAAAATGATCGATATCTCACTTCGATTCAATGTGTACGACCTACAACGAAGAAAAGAAAGTTTGAATATTTTAATATGCTACGTGTAGATCCAAGCAGCATATAATTCTTACTAAGAAAACGATAATTCACGAACGAGTCTTAATGTTCATTGCATACATGTATTATTTTATCATTGTCAAAAGAGTTTAAGTTTATACGAGTTACTTTATAAAACAGAGGAAATATTTATAGTAACAGCGAAAGTGTTTGTTAATAAACCTTTCCTTAGATTATATAAAATTGCACAGTTCATAAATTCACGAAAATCAATTGCAAGTCTGATAAGAAGAGTCATAACTGAAAAAATAGTCAATAAACAGTCACAACAAAAATGTACAAAATAGTCACCGTAATTACAAGTTTGATAAAAAAAAGGAGTATCTACTTCTAAATTCATTACTTAATTAGTCTAATTAATATTAATAATACGAATTACCTCTGAAAAGTTCGTCGATAAATAGTCGCTAAATAAAATCGAATGATTTTAACACATTATCGACCGATGATTATTACATAATTTTGAAAAATCTATGATATTATACATGGTTAAACACTATGTATTGGAACCATCAATAGCAACAGCAATTTTCATTGTGAATTAACAAGCCAACCTCAATAACGTCATCTAATAGTTTCACATTTAAGATTGCAATGTAAAAGAAAATTTCTGTGCTGTCTTTTGGTACAGCACACTTATCGAAAATCCTACTAATAGGCTTCCGATAGGTAATGTGTTAATTGAAGAAGAGGCAATCGATAAGCGTGGCATAGCAAGAGCAATTTGATGGAGTTGTACGGCGATTCGCTGGAAAATTCGAAAGCCGTTCTTCACGGGGAAGGAGCAACGCACTCGCCCCCAAGGTGAAAGCCTTACGTGGCTTTCTCACGGATTTACATCACGTTCTGCTGTTGTAATATTACGACCATTCATAGCCGGAGCACTTGGTTGCGGTATAGTGGCTGTCGACCGGCGTAGGAGCAGCGTGAGTAGCTGCAACAATGGGCTGGCTGGTTCAGCGCGTAAGGTGAATTTGAGCGGTGGGACTAGACATCTAATTAACAGCCGACCAACAATGGAAGAACTATTCGTCGTGTCGCGTGAATCCTATCTGTTAGGGTCCTTGTGTACGTCTAACTTCGGTAAATAGGCGCGCACAGACGTATTGCCAGCAGACGGACGCCGAAAGAAAGAACAACCCCGGTGAAAGATGGCTCGAACTATTATGTCACTGCCATGAATACCATCAATATTTTCTTCCATCAAACAGCTTGTATGAAAGCATGATTTTTAAAATTATTTAGATATTTCTGTATGTGATAAGGACTTAATTTCATGTAAAATCAGGCAAGAAGGAGAGGCTGTATTTTATAGGGAAAAGGAGAAACAAAGTTCCCGTTGGAAACTATTCGACTTCTGGGAAAGTTATTAAGCGACCATCAAGCAATTCTTCGCGATCCACACAATTTGTCTTCGTTCAAACGGGCTAGACATGCTCACGCGGCTATTTCAATATAATTTTGAAACTTTAATGGATTTTCACGCGATTTGGTCGTGACACCTGACCGGAACAAATTCCTTAATTTGCCATTACGTCGCTAACTAATTTCCAACCAATTCAACTAGTCGAAGCGTTGCGTCAGTTATGGGTGATTCTGGCGTGACGGAAAAAGACTGTCGGGCACGATACAGGTGACACAGCATACTTTACACGTGCCTGCGTAAAGTAATTTTAAACTGCTTTCTGAAAACTCTCGACCTTTTTCACTCTGACGTACAGTATATATATTTAAACATCACTATTTTCTTTCGTGCACGTCCTGACTTAAAAATAAAGCCTCGCGCGCATAGATAATTCGATTAATCTCTTCGAGATTGCATGTTTTAGTGTCTAGAACGGTGTACAGTTTCTAATGATAATGCCGCGAATTTGTAACGACAGTTTCGCAAAGAAATTTGCCAGGGGGACCAGATGTAAGGTAGAGCAACAGTAATCTTCATCGGGTGTCGGCCGTTTTTGCCGGCGTACAGGCGAAGTTGTAATCCGACACTTCGATGGTTCTGGCAGTGCCGGTCCACCGTCTAATCGCCCACACGCGCTATTACATATCCAAAGTTGTAACTAGTTTGTCGTCTGTATGCGAACGTCGAGTATTATGCGCGGGTCTGTGTCCGTGCATGGGTGTTTACATGTGGAAGAGGGAAAGGCTAGGAACAATCCCTGTCGACGACGTGCCAGACTGTAAACAGCTAAGCAGCCGCAACGAGCTTTGTGTATACGTCTATGAAAGGTATTAAAAGTTCTCCTCGAAAACGTCGATGTTGAGTGAAAACCAAGGGTCCGCCACTTTTGACCCCCAGCACCTGCTATTGTCTTTGGGTTTCGACCAAAAGGGCCTGAAAAATCTCCTCTCTCTTCACGAAGATGACCATTTTCACACACAAAAATCACAGTGGATGTAACCGCTGACAACGTTTACTTTTTTGATTTCAGTCTTCAATTTAAAACAGTGAAAACATTAGAAGAATTTAAAAACGCTGTTACATTAATTTCAACTTAATAAACATATTCAGCAATATATAACTTCATATTTCACTCCAGGTTCTTGTAGTTGAAGTAGAATACTTTTATTTTGCATAAAGATCCAATTCTGTTCCAATAGTCGCTTACGAAGATGTAACGGAAGACTATTAAAATTATAAAAAATTGCAACATAATCCCTATAAGTGTGACATTTATATTAATGTGGATACCATCACGCAACGAAGTGGAACATTTATTCGTTCAAGAAGAAAATGAAAATTAAATTAACTGTATATTTTTACAGTTTTCAATGTTACTCCGCAGTCTAGTTGCCAGTTTTACCCGTCTAACAAGATCTTGGTTAGGAAAATATGATTAATACACGTTGCCAGAGATTCTTACGTTCTCCCAGTTCCAACTTCAGCTGAAACGTTCTGTTTCATTAATACATTTGATTCGAACTCGTTACGAATGCATCGTGCAAACGGTTCAACGTCCACAGAGAGTGGAATCTCTCGAAGCTGGAAAGAGGGACAACCGAAACTCGGTAACTTTCGGCGGGTTGTAAAATAACAGTAGAGTCTCAGGCATACCTAGCAAACCTTCACGAAAGTTTGCATTTGACACCGTTCGCTGCAGTGATTTAGATCAAAGATTCTAATTTACACTTGAATCGTTGCTGGACCGATCCTTCTTCGAATCTGTGATTTCTGAGTCACGTTTGACAATTTCGATTGCGATCGAGAAATTTTATAGCGGCCGTAAAACCTGGAGTTGTGTCACGACTTTCGTTGATTTTGGACAATCTTGTGCCAGGGGTCAGACATCAACTTTAAATCTATCGACTTCTATGAGATTTCGTGAACATTCAAATTTTGTAAGGCAGCGAGCACTATTTTTACAACTTCTATAAACTATAATTGATTTGAACAAATGTTTACTTAACACTCCTTTATTAACTGTTTTGCATTTTTGTAGGCTTTGAAATTTTCAAAAATCACAAGCACTCCTTATTAACCCAAGCACTGTTCTATCAATCCTTCTGAAGTTTCTGAACCTCACAACATTGTTACAAATCCTAGTGATTTTCCTGTCGCCTTTAAAATTGGCAGACCAAAAACAAACGAAGACTATTTTAAAAGCTGTTTCACTATCTTATGTACATTTTCGTGGTACTTAGAATTGTTATAGACAATTTGTTATACACACTAAAATAAGGTAGTTCGAACGGAATTGAAACGTACAGAAAAATTCGCGAATCGATCTTCTAATCAAGGAGTAAAAAGAACAGCCGGGAAACGGGTCTGCGACAATTAGAATCACTAAGCAGAATCGTGACGAGAACAGACAGCCATGGGAGGGTGGTCGTAGGAAAAAAGTTTAATTGTAAACACCGGGGCAGAGCGAGGAGGCCGGTGTTTGGGAAAGAGACGAGAATGATGACGACGTCTACGACGTCGGCGACGAGAACGAGGACGAGGACGACGTCGGCCAAATGGTCACGGCTTAACGCTGGAGAAAACTCTTTCAGCCAAACGAAGGGAATCCGTCCAGAGATTATCCTCTGGCTTCAAAAAGTTGTTAATTACTTGGATTTCCTCCTCCGTTCTCCCGCGTTAACTCCCTCTCCCGGTATGGTGCGTACAAGAACGCAACGGGCCAGCTATTGCTGCTTTTATATTGGGACATTTTTTAATCCCTTCGTCTTCATCGTGCCTCCGCTGGCTCGACACAATTGCAATTAGCCGCGGATCGTTAATCGGTTGTTAGAACAGAGATTTTCCTCGTAATTCGACGATCGGCTGCCCCCGCACCGTCTCCGGGATTATATCGAGGATCCTTCTATCTCGCAATTTTTATTTTATACAGGATCGTCCTCCGCGAAGTCGAAAATATAGCAATAAAAGTCTAGCAAGTGTGTGTCATCATTTTTGTTTGACGTTGCGTTGCTCATTAAGTAGAATCAGACTGCCTTTAGTCGGACACCCTTTATTCACTGCCTAGTATCATCGTTTTGATTTTTGTTTGAACTTGTTAAAGAATAGTAGTAGCTAATAGGGCAGCCCTTATTCAAGCCTGGATCTTCAATTATTTTAAATTTATAATTTCATAGAAGAGGTTGGACTTATTTAACTAGCTATTCTTTGCTATCCATGATAGTTGTGGTCCAACGAAATTTGAAAAATGAAAGTGTCCACACGAAAATAATTCTTTAAAGTGGTAAATTTCGAGTGTACGACTTTGCTCGTGTTAAGTCAGTGTCCTCACCGTTTTGTGTACCACCAATACGGCAAGAACACTTTAGGCAAAGTCAGGAAGTGGAGAAGGCGATCACTTTGTGGTCATTCGGGTCGCTGAGACTTGACCATTAGCTGTCGTGAGTCCTTTGCCATCGTAGATGGTGGTGAGAGGGAAGGTTCCGAGAAGTTCAAGTCCAGTCCCGCTACAAATATCGTTAACGGTGACCACACTAGCTAGTAATTTTCCAGCAGTTTGTCGAGCAACAACAACAAGAACAAACCACGCAAAGGCGGCCTTGGTGTTTGTCGTAGTGCAGCTAATATTGCAGTTGAGCACGTGTCATTTCCTTCGCGTTTAAACATAACATCGTTCTCTTCGTCCATCTGTTTTATTCAAGTAACAATAATTGTCTCATCGCTTCACAAAAATTTTCATTAAAATGAAGCACTTACACCTTATGTTATTGGATGCGCATATTCTATTAATTTGATATCGTCTTTCCTTAGCAGACTTCACTTCTTTATTCGTTCAGATCTTAAACTGATAATCAGAAAAATAATTGCAATTTTAATTTTATATCATCTCTTCTTTCTTCGATACTAGAATTTATCTCCTTTGTTCGTTTGACTTACCAATTAGGAAAATAGGTTGAGCCACTTCCATACGATATTTTTATTCAATATGTACGATATTAATGGTTAAGCGGAAGTGGTCATGTTTGACAAGGAGCTTACGTATAGTGCAGGACGTTCCAACGGAGTCGCTCGGAGAAAAAATATTTTTCCGCCCCTGCGAGTATTAAGACAGATAAACGCGAGGATTATGTGTGTAAATACGCGGGCAAGTCAGAAAGAAAATAATGTACGAGAATCTTATGGTGATCCTGACACCCGGAGCTGCTGGAAGGGCGAAGGACACCCCCGACGAGGAAATATGAAATTCGTTAGAGGGCGAGGGTCTGACAGCTCTGGTCAATATTATCCGCAAATATGACTACGAGCTGCTCCTTTGTGGTCGTCGCGTGACGTGTCAACGGGACACTTTTACCCTCCGCCAGGTTGTCATATTCCGTGGAAGATCGTCGGAAACCGAGATGGTAAGACGATTAACACGGACGCGTTCGGAATGTCAATCCGACCTAATATGCTGAATTTCGGAACCCGTTTCCCAAATCTAACAGAAGTTACAGCACTCGGTCCCTGGCATAAGAACAATCTCTCTCTTAAACTTTGCGGTCGTCACACTTTATTCTGTGTGGATGAGGAATCACTTGTCTAACAGAAACTAGCAGGTGTTCAAACAATTTTTCATTCCGTATTATTAACTCGAGTGCTAGACTTTGTAGACAAGAATTATTTATTCTTATAGAAGAAGTTCGCTATTCTCTTATGATATAGTGTGGATCACTATTTACACAATACAGTGGATCTTCTCAATATGTTTAATAGGTTGAAAATAATATAAAAATATTTTTAAATTCTTCTAATGTTGTTACTGTTTTATGTTACACCTACTCATTTTTGTCATAAATGCATGAAATCCGCTGTCTCGTTATTACTATAACTATTTATTTAATATTTGGGGGAAGTGATACTGTTGGGAGCTCCGAGCTTCATCTTTGAGTGTATTAAAGTCTATATTATAAATGGACAGTTTCAATTTTCACGACCGCGCAACAATGAAGCACACCGGAACGTTTGCATCTGGAACAATCTCATGAGGATTGCCCTGGAATGTTGCTAGTCTTTAGATATGTATTCGGTGTAGCTCAGTCAGGGAAATCTAGAGTTCCTAATTCCAACGGATAATTTCCCGTCTTGTTTTATCTTTTGCATGTACTAAATTTTGATATCTAGTATTCTGACGAACATTTTTCTGTTAATTAAATGTGGTGTAGAACGAAACAAAATTTGCAAAAACTCTCATGAAGTGCTCTTAACGCTGAATAATATGGAAGAAAGCGGCTGAACGGGAGTTATTCAGCACCCAGAACAACCAAAAACGCATCCGGCCGCGTCTACCCTTTTATTTGCAATGTTTCCGTATTCCTCGTTCTAGGATTGCAATAAAATCGCGCATCAAACTCACACGTGTTTCACTCTGTGCATCCAGCGACCCGGAACGTGTCGTTCGTTCGAGGGAGCATTTACTGTCGACTTGTTTCGCGAGCACGTTCGCTCGTAAAGTCACATGTAAAATCGGTGCCGCGTGTTTTTTCGCCGCGAAATCTCACGAACCCGGCCGCTTCTGCGACACGGTGCTGTTCATAAATTTTTGGGACACACAGGCCGCTCACGCACTCGCGAAAATGAAATGCCCTCCCTCGAGATGGATGATTGGTGAATGATAACTTACAGACGTAGTAAAGTAAGTAGAAGGACTGGCGAACGATCGTCAATTTTTCTGAGACGGCAGGAGATAGTATACTGTAAACTGTAACAATTATTTACTACATTTGAGTCAGAATTAACACCTTGAAAATATCTTTCAAGATCATGATCAACTCAGTTTTTATTCAGCATTATTCTAGTTAGTTTGAGAGACATTTTGTGGAAGGAGTGTATGCATGCATTTAGATTGTTATGTGCAAAAAGAAGAGAATCTCAGTTAATAGTTGCTCAATGTATAACGAAATATCATGACGATAGAGATTATATGAAGTCATTACATGTAATGCATTTATGAAATTCATAACTCTGTGAAATACAAGAAAACGTAATTAAAAAATCTCCGTAAAGTTTCTACTGTATTTTGACTGTAAAAATTTTTTCAAAGACATTGTATTGTAGTTACTCTTAACCTAACCACTAACGGGAATGAGACCGTCTTGGTCAGACAAACCTTAATACTGTCTTGTGGATAATGGATTATATTATTTCATTTTTCAATGGTACCACACTATATCTTGATGGAGCACATTCATTTCTAATGTATCATACTTTCCGGATCTCCGTGATTGATATTTTTTAAGAAACAATTTTAGAACAATTTCTAAGTAGAATTAATTCGTGATTAAACTCTGGATGTTTGTACAAATTCCCACTTTTGTATTTCATTTCACGATACTTCGAGTAAAGTAAAGATTATTTTTATTTACTAAAAAATGTCTTACAGTCACGGTTAAACTTAAAATATTATTAATTTCCATTATTATCCATATAGATGCATACAGATTTGCAGTCTAGTCATTGTAGTTTGGTGTACAAAGTCTAAGGCAGACTGAAGTACTTTTTAAAAATCATTTTCCCGAAATTGGACATAAAGGGCCATTTTTAGAAAAGAATCATTCCCCGCCACGTTCACTTTCATCTGGGAGTTCGTGAACACCTAACCCGCGAACGTGAGAATAGAGAAGGATTTGCTTGGCATCTGGAGGACCTCGTCTTGCGGTTTCCGCGTCCGCGCATTCTTATTCCCGAGAAATAACCTTAAATTCTGTTTGCCAGTCCTTTTTACACAAAGAACCGATATGTAGATCGAGCGTGGGGGTCTCCGCCGTATGAAAGGCTAATATCGTGCCGCTACGTGTTCAGTGTACGTAACGTCGCGGGGTTGAATCGTCGGAAGACAGCGCGAGAAATTGCGGGAAAGTCGAAAAAAAGGGGAGAAAAGTCCGGCTATAAAACCATTGCTTCACGGGTCGTGGGAGGACTGCATTAAAATGACTTCCCAGCGAGAGCATGTTGCCAACTACATCATAGTTCGCGACACAATAAACGCCGCTCTCGTTTGTTTATGAAGTGCGACGGCATTTTTACGAGCCCAGGCGTCGATCATGTGGTTTTTCAATATAGCATTAAATTCTGTACAAGGCTCCAACCAGTGTCCCCACTCTACCTTCCCTTTCTACAACGCTGTTTCCTTACGCTTCCGCCACGGCTCGGTCACATGACGTGTTCTTTCTCTGTTGTGCATGAAAGAGAGAGAGAGAGTGCAGTCGAAAATATCATACATTGTTTGAAGACTCACTATAAATTTCCCAGGAGCCACAGAATAATTAATTTTCGGCATCGAGTACGTTCTGATTCATAAAGTTGTAAATCAAAAATTTAAACCTTTGGAGCAGACTCATTAGGTGGTTCTTGAATGAAAAACTGTTCACGAATAATCTTTCTGCATTCCTACACTTCTCATGCAAGTCTATTATTTCTTCGAGCACTTGAAGTTTTACATTTCTGAAGATTATGAAATACGATTTTACGATTCTCTAGGTTCTTCAGTCGCTTGTACCATACTGGTTACAGGCAGCAGATACTCGGCCACAGCTAAGTGTTTTTGTAATTATCGTAAAGCAGTTTTGTACAAGCATTGCTGGGTTTTCCAGAAAGTTATCGGTTTCTTCAGTTTTTCGGTCGAAGAAATACGGGGCGGTTAATTGGTGAAGTTGCGGTCGGAAATGCCGGGGAAGTTTTTGAACTTCGGTTCGCGGCGAGAAAGAAGGTTTCTCTTCAAATAATTATCTAAAATTTTAAGCACACTTTTTACCATTTTTATGCTGAAGAAAGCAATACCGCAGTCTGTAAAAACACCGATAACAAAACAACATCCTGAGTGAAATGGTAAACGCTCCGTTGATTCTACACATTTTTTCCTTAATTAAAAGTCTGCACACATTTCAGATTTTCTTTTTAACCAACTTCGAACATTGAAATTCAACTCAACACGTTTTCGGTACGAACTTATAATGCAATACAATTTTAAATAGCTACAAAATTAATACTCTTGTGAAACTTTTTTTGACTAACGATTGATTATTGTAATTTTCTTTATTTCCAATTTTCTGGTAGTTCATGTTGTCCGTATCTTGTGATCCTCTTCGAGGGTGGATTTGTTCTTGCAGGTAGTACAGTAGGAGGAATGCACACAATGTTTAATAAACAATTTAATGAATTACCTTAAAATTGATACTGTCCTTACAAACTTTACCTTGATATCCCTGAAAGTTTTATTTGAATATTGTTAATACTTAGTCGGAGAAAAATTCACAAAAATTAGTTTCATTGTCGTGACACGTGAGTTTTTCCTTGAAGTAATTAGTGGATGGAAGTTATGTTTTACAAGCGTTTTACAAGCGTTTTACTCCCCGGTATTTATTCGTGGCGGAGGACACTGTGGGAGGTTCATGGACAGTTGACTCGCAAATTGGAGGCCGGGGAGACGATGCAGTTCCCCGAAAATTCGTTCGGACCGCACGTACGATGGAAGTAGGCTCTGTTCAGCTGGCCACGACGAGGTTTCTCGGCGTTACCGTCGTCGACGTTCCATTTCCTCATCGTGGGTGGTACGTAGAGGCGACTTGTACTGCTTTTGGATGGAATAGGCGGGGTAGTAACGTCTGGAGCGGACAGATCCCATTCCGGTTTGTAGATCTGCCACCCGCAACCCAGCCGTCCCTGATCCTGACCGCGGATCGGTCGCAAAAGTTTGCCTTGCTCTCGCTTCGTTCGCCTCACCTTGCAGGTGAAACGGGGGACCTCGAAGAGAATTCCGACACGCGGCAGCTGTCCATATCGACACCCGTGAGACCACGTCCAATCCTAGTTTATACTAGATTAATCTTGTTACTGGCCCCGGAATCGTAGTTTCCACCTCTCCGATATACAATCACGAATTTATTCAATCTTTATTCCCTGCACAGGATATTCCCAAATTTATTGGAGGATTTAACACATTAAAATAAGTAAAAAGTACATACAGACATATGTCTAGCATGATCATGCTTCTGAGTTGCAGGAGTTTTTGTGTTGCACCAGTTGTTCACCTGTGTTAATCGTATTTGCTCGAAGTAATTCAGAATTGAAATAATCCCTTTTAATTTACAGAGTACGTTAATGTTAGCTACTACTAAAAATATATCGCTCAAATCCATAAATAGCAGTTTTTTAATAGGTTTATCCCAAAGTATGTATCAGAAAGATCAATTTGTTTGAGATTTGTTGGAAGACAGAAACAATTCTTACTTTATTTCAATATACAGCAAAACTTTGATCTAAGAAAAACCCTCGGATCCGTGTTGTTTCATAGATCCTGTGGACCCTCGCGGCGCATGCCCGCAGTGGAGGAGATATTCCAGTTTCGTAGATCCTACGGTTTCCGTTTTCTTAAATCGAGGCTTTACTGCACGGTGTCTACCACTGAAGTTCATATATTCTCATGATCATTCCACACGATATAATTGTATATGCACAGATGAAGGATAATAGAAAGAACGATAAAAATGGATGGTAATAGACAAGCGATGAATCCAATTTCTTAACATATAAAAAATCGATATATAAGCAATCGATAATGCAAAATAATTCACTTCCCCCATTAAGTCGACATAAACAGGGGTTAAGCAATTATCACATATTTATTTCCGCGTTAAATAATCGGTTCATTCAATTAGCGAACGTGCGCAGCGTATAAAAGTTCACGGTCGAGCAAAAATCATCAATTTCCGATGTCGGGGATTAATAGGATCCGCTCGTAGGCGTGAAAGCGTTTCGCGACGAGTTTCCCGGCGCTCGCATCTATAATGTTATTAATTAAAAACTGCGTGACAGACAAATGGGACGACGCTCGAGCGACAATAGCGAGAGTCACTCTCTCCGTCGAGTCCGGGATTTTTGGTCTCTTTTCTGGCTGGCGCAGTTAGGTAATTGATACCCGAGCTAAACTGGACCCCTCGTTCTCAACTATTCTCCACACTAACGAAATCCCGAAATCACGTATATACATTAAATATCCGAGTAATTCGTTATGCTTCAAAAGTTCCGTCCGGTTCTCGTGGCGGCCGTCTCTCCTTCCTGCAGACAGCTGGAATTTATCCTAACAAATGTATCCACACCGTGTATCCCCTACCATTTGCTTCCGGCACACCCCCCACGCTCTACTATTTCAGGGTAATTCATGATAAACATTTCCCGGTTTTGTTCAGGGACGACGGGGGTACGCGGGGGAGCAGCGATGAAAAATTTTTATGCGAAACGTTGCTGGATCGGCCACCCCCGCGAACACACACGACTCGACCCTCCTTTGACGTTGATTTGAGACCCGGGAATATTCGAGACTGCAAAAATGTTTCCGTAAATTACGATCTCTCTTGTAGATCGCGCGGAGCGTTTTGCACAATGAAGACAGTTTTAATTCGGGTGCCCATCGTGTACTCGAGCGCGTTCTCTCTCCCACTGCGATCCTCGAACTTGCACAGTGATTCCAATTTTACTAGGCATGTAGACTATGTTGGTGACAAATCTGGAATTGTAGAATAGGTATTTTTATACAGGGCTCGTTTTTCAAACTGATCATTCCACAGTGTGGTTTTTCTAGTGATTAGTTCTTAAATCTTTCGTGAAATATAAAAGCTTCCATCTGTAGATCATGACAGAAACTTTCCTATTATACACGTATAAATCTCCATCGAGATTTTCTAAACAAACAAATAATATTCCGAATCTACCTTTTCACAGTACATGTTGTCAGCATTTTTTTAGATCAGTGTGTTCATTATTTATCTGTATCGGTAGAAATGAATTTACTAATTTAAATTCTTGTACACTGTTAGTCTGAAAGAAATTTCTAAACATTGTGCATATACTCCTCACTAATTTCGTCTTCACTTTACGACAGTTTCACACGAAAATTATAAATGTAGCTAACACACCGTCTACATAAAATCATACTTGTTAAATTAAATGTATCTCTGTTTAACATCAAGTTTTCAGATAGAACAAAAAAGAACATCATTCATTCATGAATTACATGCATCCTTCACATACCAGTTAAACACTCGTTTCTAACACTCCTGATATTCATAACTGTACTTATCGAGGCTGTATAAAATTTTGTTAAGTAGCAGCAAGTATGGAGTTTCATTTTTCTGGGAGATCTTTATTGCAAGAGGGACAGAACTGCCGTAATTATTCTGGGCGATTGGAATTTTCATTGAGAATTTTGTCAGCCTGGGTTGATCGGTTCGAAGGTAGTCCTTTGGTTGTGGCGAACCGAGTTTATTGTGGATGGGTGCTGCGGCGTGCGTGACGCATGTGGATCACACGCATCGGCGGTTTTAGTGCGTTATAAATTGGCGTGTCGGCCTTCCTGGCGCCTATCTATTCACCGACGACGACGACGTCTACGTCGACGTCGTTGCTCTCGATCGATGAGAATTTCATGGTGCTTAGTCGGCGTTTAGGCCCGCATCCCGAGACCCCCATACACAGCGCGATCTTCGTGCATTTACTTAATAACGTAAACAACCGGCTCCCGTCATCAGCAATACAACGTTTCGTCGTTAGCCGACGAATATACCAACAATGAATCTCCTGCAGAGATACAGTGAAATTATCTGACAATGAGCAATACATTCCTGGCTAAAATATTTAAAGAAACCTACGAGCCTTACATCAGGCCGTTAAGTATGAAACTCGAGGTTTGCGTTTTCTTTGTCAAGTTTCATACTTAACGACTCGATATAATCTGCACATACCATTTTCAATCTTTCTAATTGCAAGTCTTGACTCCAAATGTTGTGGCATTTATCTTTATCTTTTTAATTTTAATGCTTAAAATAAAATAAACCTTTTGCGAAACGACGTTAAAATAAAAGGAAATTAAATTTGATTGTCGCGGTATAATTGTTAGACTTTGCAGAACGAAATAATGTTTCCCGATCGCAAATACAGTCGGAACCAAGAGGATGCACCTGCAGCCGGCATTGATTATTACCGTCGCGTCCGCGTCGATTCTCATTCTTCGCGCAACGGATCGTCTCGTTGCGTCGAACTCGCGAGATGTCACATATCCGGAATACCAAATCGATCCCCGAATAGCCAGCCGAGTTCTGGCTGGGCGAGTTAAGTCAAAGTTTTAATCACTATCGACTTCGGGACATCTCACATCCCGCGGGACTTACGAACCCGCCGGAATGGGATCGAGGAAATGGACTGCTGCTAAAGTCGGGAGTATCAGCTGAATGGTTAACCAGTCGTATGTTTTTATTATAAAATCCTTGGGTCTCATGAAACACTCCGTATGATATTCCGCGGGGCCATTGTGCCTGGTTAAATATTCATAAAAATATATTCGTCCAATGCAATTTTCACTTCGAGTTACTGCATTTTCTACGCTCCGAATGTTCATGTTAATCGTCATCTTCGATATTTTATCTTAAATGACACTAAATGGGAATAACGTCGCATTTGAAATAAGGTCAAGAAAAGGTGTACGACTGGTTAGCAAATAAAAGTGCTAACGAACAAATTTTTCGCAAGGTTTCGAGTCAGATTGTTTGTGTAAATATAATCCTTGAAATGAAGTTTAATAGAAATATATCTATACAGACGATTTTGTGTAAAATATTGTCAAGAACATTGTCCAAGCAGTGGTATATTTGTTTTTAATTGTATCCTACATTTTATATTGTTTCCATTTTATTCTAGACTTTATTACTTCTTCTTGTATTATTTCCATTTTGTCACATCTTCCAGAAAATTCATCGATACCGCCTACTATTGAACAGGAGTTGGCTAACGTGCCTAACCATGCCCAATCAATTCTACTTTCACGAATCCTAAGACTCGCATAGTCGCTGAGTGTTCAAATCCGAATTTCTCGGTAACGAAGTGTAGACCGAGAAAATGTTAATCGTTCTTTTTTCCTGAGCTTTTCCAAGTAGAACAACCCTATGTCTTCTGTGCCATACGTGCTGGTACGTCCTGTATTTAAATTGGCAATTTAAAAATGCCGATTCGCAGTCATCGCTTGAGTTTTTACGAATAAAATTGAGTCGAGTCATACCTAATTAATAAGTGTGAAGGGTTAAATGCGTGATTGAGTGAGAAGTATTTGAATTTCGTGCGGTATCGGCACCGATAATCGGGTTGCAGGTGATACGACGCGACGATGATTGTTCGTCTTGCACGTCCAGACCGATCCTTGCGCTCTCCGCGAAATGAAAACGTAGAACGAGGGTGAGTGGGCACAGACCATAGACTACGAAACGAAGTTTCGGCCGGAAATGCCGTCGCGCGCGCAGGGTGAACGCACCCCGGTGAAGAGGGTCAGAGAGGGGAGATTAATTGATACCGCTGCGGAGAGCGACTGAGAAACAAACGGCGGACAGTGTGGGTGCGCGGGGGTGTGAAGGAGAGAAGAGGAAAACGACGAGGGTGGTTTCGGGGAAAGGGCGACGGAGACGGCGGAGAAAGAGAAAATCGCGTGGAGGCAACGGAAAGTAGAAGCAGGGTGAGGAAGTGGAGGCGAAAGTGGCTGGGCTGCTGCAGGGGAAATGCAGTTACGATGCCGGGAGAACGGCGTTCTCTCTCTCCGCATGGCCAACGGCCACTTCTGATCCCGGGGTAGCAATTAAACATTCGGCTAATGTGCTTTTCCATTCAGAAAATTGGATATTTCAGGCGCCTGCTCGATATACCTGTCCACCTCCGAGTCGATTTGCTGGATTAATTGAATTTGCCTTGCTGCTTCTACTCTCCTGCATAGTTGCATCCTACAACTGCGCCACCGCACCGAAAGCACCGTCACCTCTGACCACCGGATTTATTAATCTGTCCCTTTCGACGGAACACGAGGCTCGTGACAGATGAGCCGGCTAATCGAGGACCACGGCCGTTTCGAACATTGTAGGTTAAATCTTTCATCAAGGTGCTACTAATTGACCCACTTCCACCGCGTACCTTTGACTTTTTTAATTGGATCCCCGGCTTTGCCTACTGGCAACACGCCGGTGGAAAACGGCTCAGGTTTTCTGAATGTGTAAATTATTCGGACACCTTCCCGGATTAATCTGGGCGAGTAGAGGTTAAGGGGTATTACTTCTAGCGTTATCAGAGCTATGGATTGTTTGGAATCGTTAAAGACTATTCATATTTATGCATTTATAGCAGAAAAAGATTTGATCGTTAACGAACTACATTTTATGTTCACCAGAAGCAACGTTTTATTCTAGTTTCTATAAAATAATCTGTGGAAATGGATATAAGAGCAAACTAGTCGTTGGCGATACTCCCAAGTACTTCTTTATATTAATAGTTATTTTTCAGTTGATACTTTTACGGTCTCCGTTTATAAAAATGGTTGCGATTAGTTTTCAACTGATATTGACAATTCTTGTATGAAATAAGAGATAGAGTTAGTCCTCAAAAAAGTATAGATAAAATAAAGACAAGAATATAAAAAGCTGTCAACACCATTCATAAGTCACAAGTGCAATATAAAACACATGCTTCTGATGGTTTGACCATGGTGAGATGAAACATTTTGATTCTGAATTCATGCAGACCCGAAAGCACAGTCTCGAGAATCCAGCAACTGGTCAGAAGCGGCGGTCCTCAAATTCAGGATTTCTTATTCCCTCGGAATTTGCAAATCGTGTTCCCTGGATTGGCACGTTCGGGTACACGTTGAATCGGCACGGCTCCTTTCCGCGAAGGGTCCACGGCCGATCGGGGTGTTGGTTTGGCCGCGTTCCACCGTTTCCGGGTCCGAACCTCGGACATCTTTCCGAGCTGGGTGTCCCCTCACGGCCAGAGGGTGTCCGTTCCCGGAGGTTTGGCGCGTGGAACGAGTTTAATTCGGCCGTCCTAAGAAACTGGCTGCGGTTGCATTCCTCAGACAAGTTCCTGATTGTGTGTCCGGCTACGTCGCCGGAGTTCCCTGGCGTTCGTGCCACTGGATGGTGGCCATTCCTACAGCGGGCTGACCACCAGTATTTATGTCCGGGACACAGCCGGGGTATCCCGAGTGTTCCGGGTAGTTTCTCGGAGCTGTGTCCTGCTGGCCCGCTAATGGTTATGGTAATTACCGGCCCTAATTGCAAGCAATGGAATTACGAAATATCAAAGTTCACCGCGACAGCGTCCCCGCACCACCTCTGCGCGCAGGATCCTTCCACTAACGGCGAGCGCCGGTTCTGGTTTCATTCGACGATCGGCCACCGTGGCTTTTAATTCCGACTGATGCCATGCCCCTTCTTTGATGCTTCGCTGCCAATTATGACAACTGCTTTCCGACCAATAGCGCGCCCTTGCACCATTAAATGCTGCGTGATTGCTGGAAGTCTACGCGACCAAGGCATTTGCTAGCTGTTTTACTTTGGTGGACCTTAGACTTTGATTGAAGAAAACCGTTGTAGATATACTATTTTATTGTGCATTATATTGTGTTTGTAGAGTTCGTCTTCTTTAGAAACCATCTGTTTCTGAGCGTCTCGTCGGAGGCACTTGAGGTTCATGTTTTACAATGTTCATAAAATGTATCGTTCAATAGTTAATTGGGGCAATCAAATTAGTTGGGACATTTTGTATATATAAAATAATTTAGTCTAAAAGTTACCTAATTTTATGAATGAAATAGAATCTCCTTCGACTTGGTAAACTAATGTTCATAAAAAAACATTTCTTAGTATATTGTCTGTTTTGTAATGAAGTTAACGGGGAAGTTTGAACCAGTGAAAGTGCACAAAGGATCCTCTTACCCAGAAAGAGTCGCTGGAAAATGATGGAGAAGTCTGAGAGACGAAACAAGCTAATTTTTTGAAGTCACAACGTGTATAGTAATTAAGATAATTGTTTCAGAATGGAACGGGTGGGTAAAAATAGATGAGAAGGTGTCGGCAAAATGGCGAAACAAATAGGAACGATCAGCACGAATGCACGCACCGAGCTGTCGGGAACTCTTCGGGGCAACCTAATAATTCGCTTATAGGAAAGCGCGTGGGATTCCCGCGCCGCGGAGCAAGCAAATCGCGGGAATAGTTGTCAGAAACGATTGCGCGAGTCTTGCCGCGGCGTTTAATTCGCCGGTGAAAGGCGATCGTTCTCGAGCCCCGCCGGGCAGAAGGCCGGGAGCTTCCTTTTATTATCAGCGTGTACGCGCGGTTGAGTTCGAGCTCGGGTTATTTCGTCGGAGTTCGTTTCGGTTCTTTCTTCGGACCGGCGTGCAAACTGACCGATGCAAAGGCAAAAGTTGAACCGACGGAGGCGCCTTGATGTGGTTATCGCGCCGAGGGTAGAGGCTCGCCTCTTTACCTCCCTGGACGCCCGGGCTAAATTGGCAAATATTAAAATTCTTTCGATGCGGAAGGAGCGTGTACAATGGTTCGTAAAATGTAGGAACTCTCTCGCCCGGGCTCTCCCAACCCCACTACGTCGAGTGGTTGCCCACATTTTAAACCTCCGTCGAGTTTTTCATGAACGTTCTCCACCTACACCATCTCCACCTCCAACCACCTGCCTCGTCCTCCTTCCGCCGCCTCCTGCCCGAATTGAATAGCTCCTCTGATTACTTTATTGTTCTCCATGCTTGCTTGCCCTCATTCGCATGACGGGATCGCTTCCCGAGTATTTCGACCGGAGAAAAAAGTAAATCCGTAATCGGCGAACCCGCTGCTAATCGGAATTATTTCCCCGGCAGCAATTACCCCTTCTGTTGGGTCCTCAAATGTTCGATATACTCGCAAATACTCGAAAACACCAAGCCACGCGCACCGTTGCATTGAGCTATTTCAAACGAGGAGATACAAAAGTTTACAGGAGTCCTCGTCATTTTATCGTAACCGTCAATCGGAATTGCTAACCATTATCACCTATATGCTTCACTTTCTCATATTGGTACCTAAGACAATCCTAAATATCATATTGACCATGTAGCTTGGCAATACGGACAAGTGCTACTCTAAATAAAAATGTCTGCCTATCTATTAATTTCTATAAAATTTAAGAATTCAATACATTTTCATTAATGTACATAAATCATACGAAATTTCAAATGCTTAACAACAGAAATGTTTAGGACAATTTTGTCGCATAGATTTTTATACGTGTTATTAAGTATGTTATTTTTATTAGTTTTAAATATTGACAGCACACATTTTCAGCCATTCCTTCTCGCATTGAAGAAACAATTTGTGTATTTTACAGCTCAATTTGAAAATATTCTACTAAGAACCATACGCCTTAATGTTGCAAGCAACGCTCCAGTAGGTAAACTGTTAAATAATTAAATTAAACAAAACACGCATCTTGATTACATTGCAAGTAAATATCACAGAATTCAAGAATTCTTATGGTCTCTAAAAATCACTTCTACAGAATACTGTAAGCTATTACTGGAACTACAAAATAGCTGACTCCTCTATAAAAATCATGGATGAACATCTGGAAAACATAACTTTAATTGTGCGACGTTGCCAAATGAATGGTTTTAGCGATTTCCCACGGAAGTTCCTAGCTCCACGAATATATATTTCGAGACGAATCTCTAATTTTGGTTGGTGGTGGGTCCAGCGCTGAACGAAGCTCAGTGATTTAAAACAGCTCAAAGACGCGCATTCTCACGTAACTCAGAATAAAACTTTATGATTCAGTGTCGGCGGTGCGAGGTTGTTGTGTGCACGCAAGCGTTTCATATCCGGCGAAATTACGCGGTGGCGGCGCAACAATATCCTGTATAGAACCGCATTCAATACACGGGGCAGTGTGTTGCTCGACTCGGCCTGGCGGTGGCGTGTTTTTTCATAAATAGATTAATTCCTCTGAATTTTTTAGAGCGACGTCTCCGGCGAAAATGAAAAAAGTTTCCTCGTCGAGCCGGTGTAATTAAAACGCCTTATACGAGGCGAAGGAGACCTTACAGACAGCTTTGTTAATCGAGCCGGAGGTGCTCCCGCGTCATTCGCTCGCCTAATAAAAATTAACGGCAAGCAGGTGCCGCGGCCCTGCACGAGGGGTTGCAAGGCGGCCAAAGGGTTGCTCCCACGACGAGAGGCCGGGCGCCAAGAAAAATTATAAAAATAATCTAGTCGAGGAGGGGGTCAGTCAATTGGGGTGGAAAACTTGCGTAACAAGCAGTCCCGAGGAAATTGCGGGAAAAACCGTTTGCCACGAACGGATGAAAGTGGCGGAGGGGCGGTTTGCAACCGGGGGAAAAGAGAAAGAGACCCCTTCTCTCTCTCTCTCTCTCTCTCTCTCTCTCTCTCTCTCTCTCTCTGTCTCTCGGGCGCGAGCGTTCCAAAGCGAAAGAAAAATAAATAAGAGCCCGCTTCTCGTCGGCGGACTCAATCGTTGAAATAATAATATTAATGTTTCGCGGAAAAACCGGCGAACTTCCCCGATGTTTGAAGACTGTACTCTCGACTGTTGCTTTTATTCGACTTGGTTCCCGCGGTTCGTTCGCAACCCCTTAACTCTCACATTCTCCGTGGGGCTCCGCTTCGAACACGTTTAGAAAATTCCATGGACCCATTGATTATTAAAACGAGTCTTGGAATTAAGGCTTTTCGTACTTTAGCTACCCTCAATTAGCTAACAGGCCTTCAAAACGACGGAGAGAGACGATCATGAAATTCTTAATGGATTGTTCAACAGCTTTATCAGTTTCGTTCGTAAACCAAGCAAGTTAGCTTGAATAGCATAATTCAATGTTAACAGCAATCAATGTACTCGATGCAGCAATGTTGTTGAAGAGAAAAAGAAAGACAATAAGCCCAACATAATCGAACAAAATATGACGGCAAGTATTATCAATTGTTGTAAAGAGTTTGTTTGCCCAAAAGGGATTAATCCTGCTTAGCAAAAGACCAGGAAAGCCAGCCCTATCTCCACTGCAATTCTTCGAGCCCTTCGGGACAATTTGCGCCGGTATCGGCTTCGGCTCCAATTTTCCGCCATAACGCGACTCCATGGGGGTCTTAATTTCCGGCCGGCAGCGGATCTGCATGCAGGTTTCCAAAACGATCCGACAAGTAGCTATTTACGTGCAGCATCGCGCTCCTCGAGAGGGTGTTGGAAGGCAGAACACCACCGTGGGAGGAGTTCGAGGGCTCGCCTCCCCAATTCGTACGAGGCGAGCTTAAACGGTCCTTGCTTAATACGACACAGGAGGCTAATCTTAAAAAATCCGGCGCGAAGATAAGCCCTTCTTCTCGGAGCTACCTTTAACCCCGCCCTCGGCAGATTCTTAGAGGCAGTTACGAGCCACTGTGAACGGAGCAGATTGAGCCGCCTCGCTCTTCTTTTCATTAGCTGATAACTGGATTCCAGGATACGCCTGGCCTACGAACGACAGGTTAACCTCCCGTGTAAGTACCGCTGCCTAGTATCACCGAAGGGCCTGCAATATATACCTCCCACCCTCCCCCGGAATTAACATATCTTGATAAACCGGCCGGGGATGCTGGTGTAATTTTTTTTTAGTTTGAGCTTTAGGGTGGCAAACGACACGTCGAGGCAATTCCTTGATCTTGGGATTACGCGATGCTCCACACTATAAATATAAGTTACGATATTATGTTAAATACCATCCAGATAGCCGTATAGCTTAAAATTTTTTGGTGGCTTTCCTGAATCTTCTTCTTAGATTTGCTCTTTCACAGTCACTGCAATTCTAGAAATATTCTCTTGAGGAAATTTTTAGTATATGTACAATTCAAGTACAAATTACTGGTATATCAATTCTGGTATTATCGGACTGCAGACCTTTACATAAAATATAAATTTTCTAAGGGGTAATGTGAGTCAGAGAAATTAGGCAAAATTAAAGTTTATCTTTTATTCATTTTATTAAGATAATGTCCTCAAAGTTTTGTCTAATTATAATCCTAAGTCATGTTTAGTGCTCGATAGTTTCGGTGTTAAACAGTCATAGACGAGTTCAGAAATATGTAGTTCCATTTTAAAAAACTAGGTTGACCTGCAAATCTCCTAAGCACCTTCACCTAAAAAGTTATATACACCACGTAATGGGCCTCTCGAATGCAATCAACTATTGTCTGAAACATTTCTTCCTATCTCAGAAAATGTAGAAGTTATTCAGGTGGCTTGTCTGTATATTCTGAAGTGCAGGGAAATATCTAAATTCCTTTTCAGCGTATCCCGAAGTGTAAGGGCGACTTCAAACTAGTAGTGCCACCTAATTACCACTCTCATTACAGAAATTTGTTGCTTGAGACCGGTAACGCACGGAGACCTTTGATTTTTTTTTATCGGGAGTTCGTTAAGGCTGAACGAAATTAGCAGGGGGCGGAGATAAAATATTAATGACTACCGAAAGGCTAAATAAGAACCGGCAGAAAGCAAACATCGAGGGTGAGAAGAGTTAGCAGATAGACATACTTCCTCATTTTCCTTCTCTCGCGTCTCGAGATCGCTCGGAAGTTGGCGCACCATTAAGATACTGTATTTACACTGTCGGCAGCCACGTCGTTTGATATTAATGTTTTTCTTGCGATGTATTTCGTGTGCCGGTAATTACCAAGGCAAATAGTTGACGGCGAAAGAGAGACGGCCTGGGCAATAATGAAGCACAAGAAAGAAGACTCGACGCTGTAGTGAATTAATTGAGGGGAATGATCGCTGCACCTCGGGAGCTGCAGAACCCGTCCGCTTTTATGTAATTAAAGAACAACTTTGAACTCGCAATTTGTGTTATCGTTTAAAAAGTCAGGTGTACGCCTCGGCGATGCAAGCGAGACATGCTGAACGTAAGTTCCATCGCTAAATGAAACTCCATGTGCCAAATTACCTTATAAATCTTTGCTCGTTCCGCTGCCCGGGATTTATAATGCACTTTCGACAAGTGCAAACATAATTGCGCTCTTTCGAACGACAAAATATCTTGGTTAATCCTTGCCCTTTAAAATAAACTACAGACGAGTGATCCTTAGACATCGGGATCTTTCTAGCTGATTTTTATATTCTCTAACGGTGCTTATAGTATTAGACTCGAAACTGAAAACTGCGGATTTTTGTGAAAAATAAAAATTGTCTGCATTTGTTGCAAGAAATAGGATCAACTTAAGAATGTCTTTCTGATTCTCTTCAATTTTTTCTACCTTTCTCGTCTCTCAAATTACCCATTATTGTCATAAATGTATAAAATGTCGAAATGTAGATATTATTAGACTTCATTGATTAAATACTGGCTTTAACGTAATAATATTGTAGCTTTTCTTATGGTAAATATGTTTCCTGCGCTATGTTTGCGCTTCTATTTTAGGGTATACAGTGTACGAATACAACGCA
Source organism: Lasioglossum morio (assembly GCA_916610235.2). NCBI lineage: Eukaryota > Metazoa > Arthropoda > Insecta > Hymenoptera > Halictidae > Lasioglossum > Lasioglossum morio. Next base: position 10,559,649 of record OU744327.1, read on the forward strand.
GAATCGTGATTAAACTGTCAAACTCTGTTGTCGGGATCGGACGCGGGCGTTAACGCAATTTTTCCGACGTGAAAATTAATTTTCAGCAAACGCGTGCGTCCCTCGCTACGAGCGTTATTATCCCGATCCGGCGTTATGTTATTTCGAAAACGGGAAAAGGCAGAGGCGAGAGTAAATCTCTCGGCCAACCGGCGCGGCTTGTCTCGCAATGCTCGCTCATTTGTCTCGTAGCGGCTAATGAAATTATAGCCACCGGCCTGGCACGGTCATCTCTTGGGTCCTGTCTTCTTTCTCCCAAACTTTCGTCCTCTCTCTCTCCCTCTGTTGACCGGCTGTCTCCCTTTGGTCGCTTGCATCGCCATCGGGTTCATGCTCTCTATCCTTTCGGCTCGATCACCAAGGACACAGAAGGGGCGAAGGACGAAGTGGACAGAGGGGCGGAAGGAGAGAGAAGAGATTCTTCCGGGACCTTCCCGATGGAATAGAAGGAAAATTGCGGGAAAACTTGTTTCGCGGATATCTCTTTGAGCACTTCTCGCAGATGACGGGAGGCAGCGGGTGATATTGCGAACAGTCAGCCACCGACACCTCGTTTCAACGAGAGGACGATGTTATGGAGCTATGCTCGGGTAGAGAAGGACCAACCGCAAGAGAAAAATCGGCACTCGCGCTACGCTCTAAATGAAACCGGAGAGTTTGGCTAAGTGGCCTATATCCTGCGAGATTATACCTAACACGGGCTCCCGTGTGGGACCGCACGACGATAGTTCATTAGGGAATACTGCGCGCAATCGTTCTACTTTGAGTCTGCTAGTACTCGGACTTTATCCTGATAAGGCTGGAAGCAATCCTGATTCCTGAATAGACGCTTTTGGATTCAATATGTCCTCTTAGAAATCCATTTCATATCTAGAAGAATCATTTATGTATGATAACATTAACGGTCTATCCTGATGATATGAAAAACAATTCTTACTCCATATTCCTGAATAACTGCAAGAATCCTTAAACTAGACATTGTGTAAAATGATTATTCTTCATGATCTGATTTATCCTTCAACCATTGCTTACAACATTTCCAACCTTTTTACCTCTCATGCACAGGCAGCTTCATGGAAGCACGCTGGTTCCGGAGAACGATGTATGGGCATAATGCACTTCTATCAAATATCAGGACTTTTTCAGAAATGTAATAAATGTTTTAATAAAATGTGACATTAGAGGATCCTGTGATTACACAGTCGATCTTCAGGTGCAGTCTCGGTGACAGAGCAACGCAAAGCCATCAGACGTCCTCGAGATAAGCCCTCATCTAGAATTTCGCTCTTTGTCCATGCTGTTAATTCTTTTTCCACCCCCGGACAGCAGGCACAATGTCATCCACTCTTACGCACCCCGAGCTCCTGCGAGAAGTGATTCATATATATTTTTCTTCTTTTTTTTGGCATATTGCGACCGAGGCTGAGTGCTCGGCCCTCACCGAAGTAAGGTTGGGGCTTTGTCCAATTAAGCGTCCGAGCTTTTCGACCGTCGGCCCGAGCGGCTTCGCATATTTCTGTCTGGAGAGGCGGACAGAAGCGGGAGAGAGGGTCTCTCCCGCGGAAAAGAGGAAAAACTCTCCTTCTGGGTGATTGTAGCAGCGCTGCCTGCCTCTCCCTCCATTCTGTCTTTTCCTCCTGGACGGCGCCATCACCTTCGGCTCGAGTGTTTCGCTGGCAACTTATCAGCAATTAGCTCAATAATTTCCTTCCGCCCGCCGTTTGACAGCCCGTCATCTCGACGGTCCTTAAAAATCCCTCGTTCCTCCTGTTCAAGAACGATTCCATGCGCTCTCCGAGGGTTTCCGATGCTCGTTTCCCTGTTCGATAAGGTGGAGACTATTAGCTCCCCTGTGCAGCTTAAAAATTCATTCGAAACACCAAAGCTTTTTAAGCCCATCGTTAAAACACAGCTAGGAAAGTGTCACCGTTTTTTGTGAATTTATGTAGGAGGGTCTATTAAGACAGGCTTGTTGAAAATCAATTAAAAACCACGTATACAAGTTTTTCTACAAAATCAAACGTTTCACAGGCTCTTAGCGATACACGAAGAATTTGAACTGTCCTGGAAACTTTTATTAATTCATTTCGCTATATGTTTAAGATATTAATTATTAATTTTTCCGTGCAGTTAAAGAATTCATCCGAAACACAATTCCAACAGGTTTCTTGATGCAGAAAAAAAATGCAACGTTCTAAAGTCTGCAATATCATCGTAACAAGCAATCGCAGGTTACAGCAGGCTGGAGAAGCGCGTTTTCCCAGCGATATAATGCGTCGCGGTACAGAATGAAGAACGTTTGAAGTTTCTCCCGGAAAGACTATCTCTTGCGTTTTATAGATCGTTCATAACGTTGCACTTAACACGAAAGTTTGCGCAGCAATCTGTCTGGCGTTGGGAGTAGAGTCGCGCGTTTAAAATTTTCACTCAAGCCGGAGAGGGACTCGCGACGGAGCAGAGGATTTTTCATGTAACACCGGTTGAATTATCGTTTGTCCACTGTCGCTAAATTTTTTAAGCTCTCCGCGGGTATGCTGGGACGGTATTTTCCCAGGGAAACAACAATAAAAATCGAGCGTGCTCATCACAGGTTCCGATCGATCGGCTCGAATAGAAGCTCCGTACTTCGACGATCGACTTTTAATCCTCTTCTGTGCGAATGCAGACGCGAGGGACAAAGGAATTGTCGGAATAAGCGAGGCAGTCTTTATTTCATCGAACCCGACAGAGGAAAGCTCTGACGCTGTCGTCGGCGGAGTATTAAAACTCTTGGAAAGTTTCGCGACGCGAGCCAGATGGCGTCATTATCGGCTTCTTTGTCTCACTTTGTTCTTCCGTTTCCATCGTCTCCCTTTTGGCCGGTCTTCTTGTCCCTATCGTCTCGTTCCAGCTCTTTAAACCTTCGTTTCTCTCTCTCTCTCTCTCTCTCCCTTCCTCTCTCGCTCACTGTGTTCACCTCGTATTCCGTTTCGTAGCCGGTTTCCCACGTTGTGGGATTGTCTCTGTGGCGGATAGGTAATGTGACGCGTGTCTTCTTGGCACTCCGACCGGAACTCACCTCGAACTAGTCGGAACTTGGCTTGAGTGCCAAGTTCGCCATGGGTATTAAGCGTATTAGGTACAAGTGGTTTCCGACTGGAGAGGGCATTGGTCATTAGCATGGATAGATTCGAAGGTTATTAGCCATTACTGCCATTAGACGGTCCTTGTCTCCCCGGACAGTCTTCACTCGCGCTCCTCGCGTTTCCGACCGTCGACCTTGATCAGGACCGACGGAGAACATCTGTTACGATACTTTTCGTCTTGATCCTGCTCCTACATACATAATTTATGAGATCTATCCCGGTGATGGATGGACTTCAAATCTTTGCCCGCTTACCATCGCCCGGAAAAATAAAATATTAGCCGGGAATTCGTGCCCCTTTCCTTTATGGTAAAATAAATGCAATGAGCTGAAATTAATTAAGTATTTACCTTATAAATATTTGTACTGTGCGGTTTACCACGTTAGCGACACTATTAACGTCTCCGTATTTTATTTTCTAGTTCATATGGTAATAGAATTTCATTTATAATAATGCTATAGAATTTGATTTCCCTCTGTATTCTTTAAGCTTCAACAAATTTATATAAGGAACAGGTTGAGCAATTCCTTGAAACAATGTGATTAGAATATATCTAATTCATTATTTAAGTTTCTCACAATTTCTCCAGAGACATGAACTATAAACTTGAACCTCTGCAATATTCAATTGAATACTTGAAATCGAAGAAGTAAGTTCACATGGTAATAGATTAATACAAGACCGCACAATCTCACATATAAATAATGTACAATTTCGAAGGGGTTCAACAATTTCTGTCTCAAATAGCACGCTGCTGCGAAAAACAAGTCTGTCGAGCGTGGTCCTCGAAGCCAAAGTGGACGCAAAAGCGAAAAACAATGCCATCGAAAGGAGCCGGGAGCCTTTTCCGAATTTTGACGGTCGTGAAAGCTACCGTTTCGGACCAGCAGCTCCCGTCGTTTCCTTTTTCTTCGATTAAAGGCAACTTCCTGTCGTGTTTGGCTCTCCGCGTGCGCGAGAAGCTCGATCCATTTCCGCGGACTGATGTTTGCCGGATGGAAAACTTTGCCATCAAAGACCGTGCCACCGACGTCTCCACTCATTGGCAGTGTGTGCGACTGCGGATATCTCCTATATGAGCGTATCTAGACGATCTACGGTATAAGAGACGAGGAAGATGAGGACCGACGGATGTTTGATACGTTGCGGTGTTGCTTCATATTGAATTCTCGGATCTTCTCTTCTCTGTTCCACTCTATCCTCTCTTGCGCTCTCTCTCTCTCTCTCTCTCTCTCTCTCTCTCTCTCTCTCTGTTGCTTTGCTTCTCTCCACCTCGCCCTAGGTTCCCGTTTCAACGTGCCGGAAGACGGCAAGGTATCGCCATTCGTACTAGCAAACCCTGAATCAACCGCAAGAGAGATATTCCGCCGGGACTAATCACACGCAAGTTCTCCCTTGTCATCCGGCGAAATTGATTTGGGCACTTTAAACTGCAAAAGTGATTTCGATGTTGGCTCACATTCGAGAACGATTCTTTCTGATACGCTCGATCTAAATAAGGCTTCGCTGTTTTAACTAGACTGTGGATCTTGAAGGCTAATTTACAAAAGTTGAAATCAGGAAAATATTTGTTTATTCAGCGACAGCTCAGTGACACGGAAATCAAAATTCCATTAAAGTTTGTTAATGCGCAGAGTAAGATACATTCTCTTATATTTTTATTTTAACAGTTTGTATATATGTAAAGTTAGAACATTCTACTAAATGCTACGTATCCTCTTGTGAAATATGAACACAAACATTGTAACATTACGGCACAGGAAGGTTGTAAGACCCTCGAGGTACAATTTTATAGAACGACATGCATCATTCGATTTCCTTTATGGAATGTATATAATTACGACTGTCACACATTCTTGACATATTCTGTCACAAGTTCTCATCATTATTAAGTCTTCCATAGATTTAATTACGGCCTTGTTAAAGAGATATTCAAATGCATATTAATTTGTAGTCGAGTTAGATACGAATATTCTTCTTAGAGTATGTGCATCAGATACTCGATTCTAATTTCAATATCATTAACTGTACCACAAAAATTGTCCTAGGAGCTATACAGCAGATAAACCACTTTCAGTACGGCTTTCCAAGAACACATTTTTTACGTATATATAAAAATTTTAAGGAAGTCTCCCATGGTACAGACGCTGGTATTAGAGCACCAACCCCAAGGAGCAGAGAATAATATAAAGCTGAATCGTCTTTGGATGGACCTAAGTCAAAAGGAGGGTATTCGCATGTAAGTCGCGAGTTTTAAGATTCTAGCGGCAAGTTTTCTGGCAGCATATCGGTAATCGAGTTTTCGAACGATACTTTTGCCAGCGTGGCAAGTAAACAAGGAAGTTCCGGTGAAATAGCGAGACGGGTCCCGTAGGGATTCGTCATCCTCCGCGTAGTTTGTCCATCGAGCGGAGACCGGTAGGTACATTCCCGCCAAATGCTCGGTTATTTGTGTGACAAACGAGAGATGTCAGGGTTACGCCACCCCACCCCCTGTCAAAACGCTCTCTCGATCCCCCCTGCATCTCGCCCATCCTGTGTTACAACCGTGTGTCCCACTCCCACGTGTTTCACCGTAGTTCCGCGTTTAATCCATTGATTAATTCACTTCGTTCCCGCGTCCTTTATGATTAGTCGGCCCTTTACGTCCACTTTCTCTCCTGTACATACGAGCCGGAACTAATGCGGTCAGCCTATCCAAGCACCCCTCCTTAATACGGTCCTGCTGTCGGCCAGAGCAATTTTTCTGATGTCCAACCTCGGGACTGGACACCGAACAGAAAACGAGCGCGTTAGACGGACCGGCGATTACGGGATGTATGGAACAGATGAAAAGAGATTCCAGGAGATGTATTTACGAGGTTGATATCCTGCCTCGATTGCTGGGAATATTCGCTAATTCCAAGGATTAAAAAGATTTTATGGTTATTGCTACTCAGTACTGACGACCGGTAAAATTAAAATTCAATACTAATCGTCTGATCATATACAAGAGTAACATGAGTATTAATCCCTTGAGTGTCAGATACACGATTCCATTCAAATTTTTATACTATGTTCCTTAATCTTGTCAAACAATATCAGTTTAGCTTGGAACTCTCACTTTAGGTTCATCTTCTTCGATCATCACTAAAAGAACCAAATAATATAGTTTTGCTTCATTTTCTGTACTCGAGAAAAGTTATTTAAATATTTTTGTTACGACGATAGAACAATATTCTCAATGGAGCATTTACATGTTACGAAGAGGTATTCAGAGACCTGAAAGAATGTTCCTTTAATTTTTTTAATTGGAGACTTCATCTTGTTGAAGATAATTTTCAAATCCTTAGTAAAAACTTAAAGTATTTCTGTTGCTTAACGTCACGAATATGAACGAGTCATCGAAATGTTTGAAAAATCAGTGAGAATAAATCTGGTATCCATTAGACTTTATCTTGCTGGATATAATATCCAAATCTCTAGAAAAATCTCACAGTATCCCATTCTTTAACATTACGAACGTGTCATCCAAGTGTCCGAAAAAATAGTTCCGATGAGAATAAATCCTGTATCCTCTTGATGTCTCCAGTTAAGTGCTCGTAAACTGAGGAAAGTGCGTCCATAATGGTGCCGTTAGGAAAATTGCCGTTGAATTCGACTGTCCGTAAGGATTTTACGAGTTGTTTGAATATTACGAGTTATAGGATTTAATGATCAACGTCCCTCTTCTTTTCGTCTTCAATCTCCGAATTTCTTCGAGAAATAAAATCGACTACCCCCGTTCCAAATCACGCCCCGTTTTCGAGCGCGGTACGTCGGGTAATTCATCGACTCGTATCACTGAAAATATGAAAATAAAATATTTATTCCCCCATAAATGGCGGCGACGACACTCGGCGAACTCGGAGCATTTCACGTTGACGACAAGGTAATGACATTTAGAGCCGCTTTTCTGTACGCGGCTCGTCGTATTACCGTGTTTGCCAGCTTTAAATTAGTCACACGGACTTCGCATAGGACTGCGGATAGAAGCCAATCAAGTTACAGATCGTAGACGCTTAATTCCTCGTTGAAACTTTGCGACGCGCTCGAAAATTTCGGCCCCTGCACGATTGCAATTGTAGCGACGTCGTTGCGAAATGATACCATTATAATTCGTCCCTCTGCTCTAAAACGAATTAAAGTGCGAACGACGTGTTTCACATCATAAAATTCATAAAAAGTAAAATACATGGTTGTCGCAGAAGTTCGTTTCTGAAGCAGGCAAACGGAGTGATTGAATCATTGGAAGTTTGGGAAATGATAATGCATTAATAAAAAAATGATTGAGTTATTTGTATGTGCTTCCGTTATCCAACAGGTTTAAGCAAACACGATAAGTAATTATGCATATTGTTGAATAACTCATGACCAACCAATTCTACTTCTTCTGTATTCTAGGACACCCGTAGACCCGGAGTTTTCACTCTCTTTTTCAAAAATGTTTTACATATTAACTTCCCGATTTATTATGTAAATAGAATCACCTCGGTTTGTACCATCCATCATGAGTCATTCTTATTTGCTTCCTAGAAAATTTGTTAGAAAGTTATGCTTTTAATGCATAACAACGATACGTAAGTACATAAATAAAATAATAAAACTGATACACTATTGTTCATGTATTCCAATAGATGAGACAACCGAAATTTTTCGTCTTACACAAAATTTGAAAAATCGTATTTTGGCCAACTTTTCGAAGCAAATACTTGTCATTGTGCGACATTATAAATTTTTCACAGAACTGTAGTCAAAAATGGTTGAATAGAAAGTGTAACATTGTTGTACAGAATGAAGAGGAATTCCGTAATGGTTGCTAGGTGTTTGGGAACAATGTCAACAGTATCCCGTGACACTATAACGCGACGCGATTGTTTCTTAACCGCGTTAGTTGACGTGCTCGGTAAATTTATTCCTCCGACATTGAATCCGACGATAGTTTGGAGACTTACCGGTGACCCGGTACTAGTTTACTTTGAACACACTCAGCAGAACACTAAACTATGAGTTTGAATGCAAGTTTCTCGGGCAGAAGTTTGGAAGGCGCGTTTTCCCTAACTGGAATATTTTGCGTGCATAGTTGCGGGAGGCTCGCATCGCGTCGCGTTGAGTCGAGTCGAGCCGAGTCAAGACTCGCGATTAAGCGGTTCGCCACGCGAACTTGCTCGAAACTTCTTCTTTCAATTGTCAACGAACACGGTGTCCCTCCTGCTGGAGAACAACTAGGTTCCTGACCAGTTCGCGCGAACTTGTTTTAACAGGGCCAAAGAAATTCGAGCGGAACTTTCGCGGCTCCCTCTTTTCATCTTTTTTTTTTTGCACGTCAACAGGCTGAAATCGACTTATCGGGGACGGGGAAACAAAGTTCAAAGCCACATTATCGCGGAAAGTTTCATTTTCAACTTGTTTCGGATATTCCGCGTCGGTCTTCGCAATTCGCTCGTGTTTCACGCTTCGAGCACATCCTCGACCTTCAATTTCAGCGTACGTTCAGACAGTTTGTTGTTGTTGATATTGTTGACATTTTTTATGTTGTTCTTTCAGACACTTCAATGTGAAAGTTGTTTTTTGTTGATGTTTGGAAGTTACCGTCTGGGTAAGTAAAGAAGAAACACATTTTTTTATTAACATTGCATTTACATATACAAAATAACATTCGTACAAAACAATAATATTACAAAGATACATTATATATATATATAAATTATTGCACGAATTATATATATATGTAGGTAACTGTAGTTTGATTTTCGAGAGTTGAGACCATAAGCCACTATGCCCATAAACAAATCAATCTATCTAATACGCGTATCTATTTCTAATTATAATTTGAAGAAATCCAGTGTTTCAAAGGTTAACGAATATAGGTTACCGTTTTAGTCTTGTTTTGTCATGCCTGATATACATCGTGACATAGATATAGCATAATGGTGCTACAACTAGCAATGATGTACAGTACATATTTTCCCTTTACAAAAATTTATTCGTACCAAATAATATCGCCTAACATACATTTTAACCATCGAGTTGCTACTGCGTGTATTTTTTTAAGAAACACCAGTGTCACATTGTGGAAAAAGTGTCTAGCTGGATAAAAGTCTCGTAGAAGAATTTATAGCACCTTTTCATTTCATACTTAAAATTTTATTGTTAAAAATATATATTTTTTACGAATTTAATTTTTTTAGGAGACAAATAAGTGTAAATTTAGTTTAATCATTGATATCAGAGCATTCTGAATCAGCAGCACTCGACCTGTTGTCAGTATCACTGGTCTCGCTAGCGTTAGATTCACCAGGACACGTCAACATGGAAAGTGCCCCGGGTAGTAGCTTCGAAGTGGATTTTATCGTTTTTTGCCTTTGATTACTTAGAACAGTCAATGTTCCGTGCGACACTGAGGTTCGTATTTTCCGTGGATCGCATGATTGATGCATTTCATTAGTTCTTATCTGGTACAAAAGGGAAAAAGCAGCAAGTATATTCGTTAAAATAGTGTACTTGGGTATTTTCACTAATAAACTGTACCCTCAAAATCACGACTTGCATACGTGAGAAAAATTACTTTTGTTTAGCTAGATTGGGCATTTTTTTTTCCTCTGTGCATCAGGAAACACAAATTTGGAAAGTGATGCTCAATGGAGGAAGCTATCCTGTCATGTGGAGGACATGTTTCAAGATGCTTTCTCTTGGAAGCTAGTCTCGATCCGGACTAGCTCGTCTCTTTTCTTTTTCTCAGCCACAGCCGGCGCGTCGGAACACGCGAGTGCGTTTAGAAGACGGACATCCCTCGGGACGTTTCGTGTGATGCGAATACGTATCGGTTGTTTACTCGGGGTGCTATTTTCGAGGCGATACGTCAATCCGATATTCGGAAAAGTTTCGCGAGCCAACGTCGCTGGAAAGTCCGCGGCCCGTGTTTGCCGCGAAGGAAAAGATGGCTTCTGATCACGGCGCTCCCAGTTCCGATCGATCTTCGATGCAAGACGAACAAGAATCAACCGCCATAAATCTCGGCGTGCCTTGTGGAACAGCTCACTTTTATTTTTGCGGTTGTTGTTTCGATTCGCCGCGGAATGGAATTCCGGTCGGATACCGCGCGGCCAATAATGAATATTTTATGCGTGTCATGTTTTTATAGAAGAATTCCTGGCCGGGTTTTGTGATCGCTTGAAATTTTGATAAAAGTGAATGGAAGTTCGTGCGTTTCGCGAGTTTCCCGCAGAGTAGAAGGTGAAGACTGCTGCTGGAGTTTTCGAGTTGTTTGAGTTCGGTCTCGAAATACAGTTTAGGTAATTCAAACAGTCCAGGATGTGCAACTTTCATAACTTTCGAACATACGCCGGTTGAAAAATGTACGAAAATTGTTGTAAATTACATTACTGCGTGGATACGTTGTTGGGGAATATAGGAATTTGCCGATTGTTTTGAAATATAGTCGCGTATAATGGAGTAAGCAATGAAGTTAGTTGTTGAATCGCAAGCAACAAGTTCCCAGGACCCTTGTCAAATCTTAGGGTAGAAAAAGGGCGGTCGCGGTCGTAGAACGATGAAACGAACGTTAACGTGGCTTTTAACGAATCCCGTGAAATCCTGAGTCGGACCACAGGGAGGCAGGTCGTTAAGGCGTCGTCCACGTACGTAATTCCTCGAGCTTGCAAGCTTGCCGTACGAGAAGCCCGCTGGTGATCCCTGCGCATGAATAAGCCGTTACGTCGCCGCATTTCCACCTCCTTGATCTATTGCCTGCCCCGGGTAACACTGCCAAAAATTAATGCAGACGACAGTCGAGATAGAACGACAAACGTGATAAATAATTTTAATTTGTTTCCTCACGAGCTTCGTATCATTTTTTATTCATTCATACTTCTTTTATGAAACCGTTTTTACATGTATTGAGAGAGTGAGAAGAATCGAAAAGTATGAGCTTGGGAATTTGATAGATTTGGAATCGATATGGTTCGATTCAAATTTCCTAGTCTCGCTGCTTCTTCGTTATTTTGCAAGAAGGTGCGTGTAGCGAAAGAGATGGTTTAACCGTTGATAAAATGCGAGAACGTGCGTGGTGCAGCCATCGCGAGCTTAGCTTCAACGTAAACCACGTGCACACAGTCGCAAATATACCTCTTCTCTGCCTCGGTTTAGCCCTCTCTTCTTCTTACGGTGATCCGTATGATAGCGGCATGAGCTGGCTTTAATCGTTCCTCGTAAACGCCTGACGAGTTTATAATTTCGAAGTTCCACTCGCCGTCTGAATATTCCGCAGAAATTTCGACGCTGCTATCACCGCTGGTATCGCGGACGAGTATCCATTGGTTGAGAACCTAGAAAAGGCAGATTTATACAAATTTCTGATCTCGAGTTCCCGTTTTATCCTTCAAACAAGGCTCGCGAAATTAAGAGGCAATTTTTCGTTCTCGTGTACTGCAAGAAGAATCGCAAAGAAATCCGTCTACAGATAAAGCAACTTTCCTATTGTCACTCGAATCGACAGACAAGCGTACCTTATAGCTTTCGCTTCTTGTCCGCGAGCTTTCTCATTCACTTAGCCGGCTTGTCAACGCGTCCGTTACCGCCTATTGCCTACTGCCTGCGACTGAAACTTTTTGAAGTTCCACGTCTCGCTTTTTTCCCCTGACTTCTTTGACGTCTGACGTGAACGCCGCGTATCCTGTTTGAATCAGGCTCGAAATAACAATTGCACGCTACGTATCCGCCTTACCGCGTTAGGGGATAACGGGTCACTCGTGAAGTGGCAGGAAAATAAAAGGATACTCGTTAGAACTAACTTGTCTAAGTCAGAGGAAACTAGCATTGTGTTGCATTTTATTTCCTGTGGTGGTAGTTTCAGAAAAATATTAATCCTCGCAGTACGCAGCTTCCGAAATTAGTCAAGATGGGACTATAACATGATCTATAACTAGACAGCAGATTTATGCATTTATGCCAAAAATGAGTAGGTGCAATTTGAAACGGTAAAAACATTAGAAGATTTTAAAAATACAGTTGTATTATTTCCAATCTATTAAACATACTAAGAAAGATATGGGTCCACTTTGTCGATATTTGCTCAATTATTTCTATTCCATAATATCAATCATTTGCTGTACTTTTTAAAACAAAAATACAAGATTCAGATGAACACCCTAGCCAAGCTATATCAAGGAAATTTTGCTTCTTTCTGAAACGAATTACTCAATCAATAACCAAATATAATGAAGATGCCAAGCATAAAATATTCTCACAAGAAAATCACTTGTACTTATTTCAAATCCTTTATTCTCCAACATATGAAATATATTAAGACAGGAAATATATTTCCATTCCACGCCAGTTTGGTGAAATTCAGGCATAAAATTTTTATTTTGCATATTGTAGATCCGCTGTCTAGTCATAACAATTTCTTAAAGCAAGGTATGTACTATCCTTACGTGGAGTAGATACTTCAGCGTTTATACAGTGAACTACAGTAATAGTCGGACGCTTTTAAAAGGACGACAACATTTCCAATATCAGATAATATGACTTGAATTTTTTTAGAACTTTTACTGTGGTTCACTGTAGATGGAGCATTAAAAATGGAGACACTAGGTTTGCTATTCGAACAGCGTCAGATCAAACTGAATCCAACACTAGTTGGTCACGGGTGAAGTGAAAGTTAATCTAAAGTGTAGAGGTTTTAGATTTATTAATGTGGAGGTGAATAGAATACAGTAGAACGTAGAGGTTTAAGATTTATTAACATAACTGATCATTTATTGTATAACATTTGTAATTTATGTATAACAGTTGCTTAGGGAGAAGGACTCTGTGTGACCAAGCGAATTCAATTTTCTCGATGATTTTGTTGCTGCCATCAGCTGTGAATGAAAATGTCCGGGATGTATGAACCAACACGGTGGTAGACCAACACTGAGTGGTTATCAGCAGACTCCTCCCGCAGTGCTCGGACCCTTACAAATTGCTTAACCGATAAATTGTGTATAAAACAGCCGCGCGCCGGTCGTTCCGCGAGATAACGGCGTATCTTTGCGGCTCTTATCGACGACGATCGGTCGATTTATTATTACGTGAGCAAGGTTTCGATGTGATATGGCCGAAAAGCTTGATCGTGGCGTAGCTCGCGCATGTTCATTCTTCCCATTCTAAATAACTGTGTCACGTATCGGAGACACGCGCGAGCGTGCACTCGCTGGTTAATCCCAGGAGGAATTCGGACCGTTCGAAAAATTATTGCTCGCGTTCCTCGCTGCGTGTTTACTTCGCGAATGCCGTGGGGATCAAGGGAAACACGCCCCTCTATCGTAAACCGACCTACAAATTACTGCATGCGAAATAATCTACGGTAGAAAGCTACGGAAAAACTAGCAAAATTTGTACATTCAAACTACATGGAAAGTTCGGACGCTTGCGTCTGTTGAATTCGAGTAGACTTCCGTGTCCGAGCATCGCTAGCTGCTTCTACTTGCATTACTGTTCCGAAACTTTCGCTCTGCTGCGAAGCCAATGCTATTTAATTTCACCTTCTGCTTCCGTAGAGTTTCCGTGTGTAATGCATGTTGTAGAATAAATATCTGAATTTGGAGAATTTCCATTTGTGCGATAACAATGATCACGGTGAATGAAATCGAATATTCATTCACACAGCCAGCTCCGGCGAAAGTTTGTACGCAAATTGAACACTGGTAAAACAAAATTGTTCCGCTGGTAAAACAAAATTGTTCCGCTGGTAAAACAAAATCGGTCTCGCCGATAGAAACGATTGGAAACGGCAAGCTATAGTCGGACACAATTATCAGTACTTACATACTATAGTCCTGAATGTACCTATTTTAAAGTACCGTGATCATGTTCAAATCTTTAAATGTCTGATTTAGTTTAACCTAAATTAGCACTAACTGTATTTTTCTGTCTTATAATTAAAAAAATATATTTATTCTTAACATTTCTTTAATTTATACAATTTGAAGGTTCGTAAAACAATGATGGAAGTCAACCACAGTACCTAAGTATAGAATTGCTGGCAAGTATTATTGAAAAATTGTACACATCCTCCTAAACACTATTGTTACTTGACTGCAATGATTACAACTACTAGGTTCTCAATAATATCCTGGAAGAAAATGAAAGATATACGTGTATGCATTGTAGATTTGCATTTAGTGTAGTGATTACATATTAGTAGTAAAAGAATTGAATGTTATTTCGATCCACAAAATTTAATTCGTACGTCATATATACGATGGGTTAACTCGTCGATTTAACGCGTTCGCTACCAGCGTGACAGATATATGACCATTCCGCCCTGTAATTAATTTAAAGATAGTCTAATTAATTATATTTACCTTGTTATTTAATCTACGAATTTGTTCCAATACTTCACAAAGGAGTCACGTTGCCTATTCTGAAACACTTTAACATTGAAATAAATCCTGGTGGCAAATGTGATAAGGAAATATTTCTAACAATTTGATCGGCTACTGTACAATATCTTTTGCGACAATAGAAATATTTAAGTACCTACTAGATGAACCACCGGTTTAAGTAGCTCTAGCTAAACAGGTTGTACACGAACCAAATAATTGCAGTCGCAGCAATAAAGTACGCCGAGATACGTGCGGCATGCTTCATAGCAGAACGAAATCTCGACAAGAAGAAGCGGACAAACTCTGCGATAGCACGAACCGTTCATGACACGCGTCTGCACGCAGCAGCGGCGACGGCCGCGATTTGTCTTCCGCAAACGGCACTTAACCGCAATCCGGAGATTATCGTCCGGAGCCGCGAGTCCTCCGGCGAAATTAAACTGTTCCGGGCCGCGAAACTCCGGGCGGAAGACCGATTCTCGAAATCCTCGGTTTAGCGGCCCGGTAAAAATAAGCACGGGAAGATTCCGCTCGTGTTCGAGGACAATTTATTTCCCTGGCCGGATGACGCATTGCACGGCTTTATCGCTGTTCGGGAAATACTTCGGCCAGGAGAGAAAGGAGGCGGAGGAGGGCTGAGTGCGTGGAGTAATACGGCTTCGTCGCGCTCGTAGAGCCTCGAATGGGTTGAAACGGACTTGGACGCGAGGAAAAGAGACCGCCGGGGACGACAAAGGTCCGCTAATGCCCCGATACGTATGTTCTTCGTGTTCTTCGTTTCGTGGCTGGTATGCAGCACGGCAACCCGAACGAAGAAGGTGGCCCGAGAGCGAACCGGATCGAGCCCGATGCCGGAGACGGGGGAGGGAGCACTGATTTACCGAGGCAATCGCTCTTTATTTCTCTCCAGGCGGCCCTCCCGTCCACCCCTCTTCGATAGATATCGCCTTGTAATAGCCTTCCGTTACCTGAATACATCCGCTCGCCGAAATTTATTAGACGAAACCGCCACTACCTCCTCAGACGCGGTCCTGCTGATCCCTGACTCCCGCTTCATTATCGAAACGCGCGACTACTACACCGCACATTCCTCGGCAAGTTTTCTCTAAGGGACTGTCGCAAAGGTTGGGACATGTTTTGTTTTTTAGCTATAAAATTACATAGAATGAGAATTATGCAAAAAACTTATACCGTTGGAAAGGTATAGTTGTCATCTACGTTTTCACTGCAGGAACTATAACGATAGCGTTAACAGATAAAATGTTGTAGGCAATTTTCTGAAGACAAACAACATTTTTCCGTGTAAGATGGGACACCCCAAAAATTCTGAAAAGTACATGAAGTCAAAACGCATTATATTCAACCTTTATTGATTATTTATAATTATATTATATATTAGCACACTTCAAGAGCGCAGCTCTATTGCAGAAGTTGCATTCGATTGAGTTCGAGCGACTTAACTTTTTTGGCATGTTCTTCATACAGACAATACAAACATATACATCTTCTACAGTAGATGGATCCGAAAAATTGGATGAAAATGACAATACGGATCTTCTCAAGCTCAATAATGGTGGTATATTAGGAATTTATTATTTCTCTCGTCTGGAATATTTGAAGATATTTGTTTATCATCGATTGATGACTACAATAAATACATTCAGTACACTTGGCACGAGCGATCTAAACTGACTAAGGTAAAGGTAAAAGTTACCAAGTTTACATTAAGATGTCATGCCTGCTGCTAGTTGTTATTTAAATTCGAAAGAAACTACTCCGCTGTTAGTACAAGTAGGAATAATATCAAGTTTGCTGACGAGCAGTGAATTAATTTGAGTGAAAATACAGAAAGACCACATCAACAGCGTGCAACTGGAGTTTGATAAGAGATGTAACTGTACGCCAACAATGCATAGGACATAATGAATGGTGGCTTGACTGAGAAGAAAATGTACTATACTGTTTAAAAACATACTAATATATGCAAACTTTCTATACGCAAATATTTAATTATAAATACATACAGTAATCATTTCCAAGGGAAGAGTTTCGAAGGTAACTGAGCACTAGCATTTGGAAATTTGAGTTTTAAGTAAAATTAATTGTTGTAGTCGCGTTTGTGAAGCCGAATGTAGTGGTAGCGGTTTCACGTCTACAAAGAAGGCTTCCAAGAGTGCAGTGGACTTATCAATCACAGATTATGCTAGAAACTATTAAGAAACTGCACGTTCTTGCTTAAAATGCAAAGGAGCCGACTCTCTAGCTTTGCTTCGCCGGCGTCCGAGGGCAGCACGCTGTTCAGATCCTGAGACACCCCATTAAAACCACCCCCCACTCAACCTTAAGATTTCTATCCGGTTTGTAACTTATTTTGCCACGGTAACAGCTTCGTCTTTCTGGAATACTTAATGGCCTAGCTTTGATCTTACACGTTGATGACAACGGACGCGTCTCTCCTCCATTCTTAAACAATTTGTTGTATAATACAATTTAATCATATTCCCTGTTCATAAGGTGACGATATATTTCTAATATTTTTTCTTCGATGTAACAATACTCGTAGCTTCGTGCAAAGTTTCGAAGTCGGCCATTGACACTCAGCCTTCTGGAACTACGAGTCAACACGCTGTATCTGAAATCTCAATTAATGTCGCTGCTTTTATCATTGGATCGTCCTATTGTTATCTACTAGGGCTTTTATTCTTGTCTCCTCGAATTTATCGGGTTCCCTATCGATCGACGTCTCATGAGTGCCCTAAACGAGCAACTTCTAACAACACTTGCACAATATTTCTTCTCTGTGCCATAAACTGCAGGAAACTCTTCTCGTAATATTCTCTTACAACACAGTTCAAGCTGTTACATTTAAATTGTTCGTATCATCAATAAAAACATCATGACTAAATCAATTCCATCTAGACTAAACAGTAATTTAAGTTAAGCCAGTTTTTCCTCTGTTACGAAACAATAATTAGGTTGACGTTGATTAAATTTTTTGCGCGATAATTTTCACGATAATGTAGTATTTAATGCTTTTCGAATTTTTCCCCCTATTTTTCGGGGATGGTATGAATCAGCCATCTTGTATTACACTTGCAGTCCAGCATTATCGGCAGAACCTTCGAACGAAGCCCCGCAGATTTCATCGGCCAAACAATAGGCTATCGCTAGTCGAAATGGGAAAGCGTCTAACGGGTCTAACACAGGCCCCGTTGCTTGAATGGAACTAATAACTGAATAACTGACAAAAATCGCTGCCGGCTGTTCGGCTTCATTTCGCTGCGCGTTTTCTCGTTCACAATGACTAGCAGCCACTGCCTCGAACCATTCGGTTCGCTTCGACCCCGCTGCTTTTCCGCCCTCTCGTTCGGATTCGACATATTGCGTTCGTTAGCCCTCTAGTTAACAGACGTACGCGAAATTTCGCCGATGTTGAGCTGGTCAAGACTGTCTATTTACCTGTCGTGGAGGAAAACCAGAATTTTCGAATTATTCTCGTTCCATTTCATTGTACATTTATATTCACTGTAAAATTTAAAACAAAATCGTTAAATTTATCTTACATCAGATATGACAACTAAATTAAACTTTGGATCTCAAGCTTTGGATCAGAAAAATAGGTAGATTTATAATTAGATTAGAAAACAGTAAAAATATTGGACGAATTTAAAAATATTGTCATATCATTTTCAATCTACTAAACATATTAACAATGAAAATAATTTGCTATTTAACTCCAGTTTGTTACAATTCAAGTAGACAATTTTTATTTTACATAAAAATTTGCTGTCTATTTATAACAGATATACATAGCAAATGGGAGATTTTCACCCTGTGTATTAGATGTACAAATTAATTCGTGGTCCTTGCAATTAATTCGTTACATTAATTGAAATCCAAATACATTATTTACCAATTTGAAGGTTCAATAATCTATGACACCGAGCAAATGCGTGCAAAGTGATGGAAATTATTTTTTCAATCAACAAATACTTGAAGGGAGGATTGCGAATTAATTTGTACGGCTAATAGATAACAACAAATTCCCAATGCATCTAAAATTCAGTCTGATGATAACAGACAGTCCGATGTCTACCGACATAGACTATTTTTTGAAGGCTAAACGTCAGACGAGAAAAGCCCAATTTTCTGAACCAGATGAAAAACAAACGTACGGTGGGGTGCTTGGGAATCGAAACCATATGGAAACTACAAGAATCCCGTCACCGCGGATCCTTTTTAATCCCCGACAATCCTCGATACCAGTCAGCCACGGTGAACCAAGGTACACGCTCACATTCCAAAACTGGCTTCGCTGTGGTTGAATCTATGAGATTGAACTTAAACCTAACCTTGTATACGCTCGTCTGTGTGCGGAAACTTCGGTCGGGAAACTTGCCGGAAACCTTGGAAACTTCGATCCACGAAGGTAGCCCGTAATTAAGACGTCCCGAAGAAAATCCCGTGAATTCCGACTCACGGTGATCGCGCGAACGTGTTTTACCTGCGTACGATCTGGGGGCTTGTTTTCCCGGATGGGGATCGTTCAGTCAACCAACTGTTCAAACGATCGGCTGATCGACAACCAAACCTGAAATTCGAACCTGATGTTATGGTGATTATGAATCGCTCAGGCTTCTTTAAATGATGAATTTTATTTGAAAAACCATAAATAATTCATAACCAATCAGAGATGAAGTCGTTTAATATCGAATGTTTAGTACCGCGTCTTCGTTCAACTCTCTCTGATCCCTTTAGGGGTGGTTCTCCATGATAGTATAAGACGAAAATGAACAATTAAAAATTCGCGTAACATGCAGCAACACGACCAACAAAGGTGTATAATTAATTCACGTTTGATGCACGTAAATACTTGATACGTGCCTCAATGACGTACGCAATGTAACGTACACCCTTGTAAAAGATACTATATTCATGAGATACTTTGACCGCATTTGCAATGTGTAACAGTGGAGTTTATTTGATTTTCAAAGGAATGTTAGACTAAATACTTGAAACAAGTGCTGCCAGTGATTCGGTAGCCACAGGATATCCTGCATCTCTTCTCCGATAAATTCCGTGGAGGTTAGCTTCCGATACACGTTTTTTCGAGGATACATCGCGTCGGCACGTGTCCGTGTGCGTGCATACACGCGGCGATCGATGCCCGGCGACGAGCGTTAATCTTCGGTCAAGAGCGGAGCAAACACATCGCCGGGATAATGGGAGATGGCAGATCGGCTGTGCGTGCGTGCTTACGTTCTAACGTATTGCCGGCCTTCCGCAGAAATTTATATTCTCGCCGGCAGATAAGGCACACTTGCTATCTGGCCCCGGTTGGCGTCGACGTCGCGGCTAAACTGGACGAGGGTGGAACGGAGAGACCACCCCCGCGCACAACCTACGTCCACCCTTTTACGAAATGTTTGTTCTAGGGTATCGTAGATTCTGCTGAGTCTCCGGAAAGGGGAATGATTTTCTACTAATCTGCGCCTCTCTCCTGCCGCTGTACTCCCTCGATTACGAGATCGGCTTATCGGTAATAGCTATAACGTTGTCGTTCCGAACTTTCGATTATTTTAACGTTGCATCTCGCTCGGCCTCCCCCCCCGTAGATTATGCGCCGTTTGGGTAGCCACACGATGACATTTTTATGAAAAATTGGGGAATTACTCTGGTACAATTTGTGTAATTTATATTACAATTGTTTAACGCTTTTCTCCGCTTCGAATCTTTTTCTTTAGTTATTGATCGGTAAAGATGTGCTATTTTCTGATCGCATTTACTTTTATATTACAGAATTATAAGAAATAAGGTGATGTTACTCTTTTCGTTTTATTACTGCCAACGGAAACTGATTTTTTTAGCCTTCGAGGTCATGGTGTGTAGGTAGTTCAACTGGTATGAACGCCAACTGCCACGTCGCATTATGAAAAATACATGTTAATATGCAAACAAATGTGATGACTTGATCTTCAATGCACCATTAATAAAGAAGTAATTTATTCGGAATGTGAAATAACCAATGCATGCGCCCGCCACGGTCAAGGGATTAATTATCAGAAATAATTGCGCTCTTCACCGCACTTAGCTTTTTAATTCGTAGGAGTCTACGGTCGAACTATCCTCGGAATTATTCAAGAGCCACGGGTCTGCCATCCTAATCCCGCGGTTAATCTACGAGAGGATCTTGAACGGGTACAGCGAACATTGATCTACTCGGAATGACCGCAGAAGGATTTCGCGGGTTCGTTTCGGGGTTTATCAATATCGCGAGGGGTTAATTGATCAAGTCCCTTTCGTCGCAGCCCATATCTCTGACGAAGGGCTGACGTCACCTAGTCCACGGTACACGGGCTTGGTGATCCTGATTAGCATTAACGATTCATAGACCCGGACTAACTAGGGTCGTCCTGCGACCTCTCGCCATCTTCGCCGGTTCCTTCTCGTCCTCCTACGTGTCTGCCACCCACAAGTTATCACGCCTGTCGACAAGGAGGTTATCTTTCGCGTTCGCCTCGCGTTCGCCGATCGCCGGATTTACATAATGTTTGGGAACCGTGAGGTGTTCATCATGGACCACCAACTTCGGTGCAAACAAATCTTAATTTAAACAAATCGTTCCACTTGCACAAACATTGCTCTCACAAGTTAGCTAGCCTTCTTACTCAATAGATATCGTACAAAGACCATTTTCATCTTTCTACATTTATTGGTCACTTTTGGTGGCTCTTTTGGGATAACCACGATGACCATGGTTGTTTAAGGTCAAATGGAAATTGATGGACTCGTAGGTATTTAACGACACCGCGCAGTGTTCTGTTTGATTCATGTATTATCTTCTTGCTTCATCTCTCCCTCCTTATTTATTCATCGTTAAAAGGATGAATGCGTTTGCTGATTGTACTGTACATATGGCAACACTTGGTTCCATTCAGAAAGTTATTCATCGATTTTGTTCACGAATTAAACAGCCTAGAATTTTAAATTATCCCTAGGAGCTGAATAGTTAGCTGAGTAGGTGACGCCTTTGAACTGCTGGGTAAAAATGGATCCCGGCATCGTCATTTAAAATTCAACTAGTGTATTGTCCATACATAACTGATACAATTAAGTGTTTCTTACTATCTATATGACCTGACAAACTATAGGATTTCTTTGATTTTAGAAGTTACAAAAGGGTTGAAAAAATGTGCTCGTCCTGACAAATCTTCACATTTGAATTCTAGTTCTTCCGTATAAAGTTTTCAGTTTTGAGGGATTATTCTGGTTCAGCAAGAGTAATAGCGCACGTTCCGTCCACTCCGATGCACAGACGTAAGCCAGCACAGACAAGTCCGAGTGCAAATATCATCGGACGTGAAAGAAAGTTTGCCTGTGACTCGCAATTTCGTGGATACGCGTCGTCGTCGGTGCGTGCACCATCTTTCAGCGAGGCGAGCAGCGTCCAGTGTTATTACGACGAAAGGGCAGAGCTCGGGGTCTTTCGATGTCGCGCAACGGCCGGCCCCGATCTCTGGGGAGGTCCTTCGAATTTTCCAGTCGACGGAGGGAAGCTTGTCGGCCAAGTTGCATATTACCATTTCTCGATTCGATGTGCGAGGAACAGGACACGGCATCGGTGCGTAGGCACACGCACACATCCAGGCTATCCGGGTCTGTACACCGGCCGTTAGTCCCTCTGGCATTAGACAAGGGTATCGGGGATGCTCGGGGGTGCTGCTCGTTGTGATTGGTGTGGGTCCGACTGACCATTTGAATACACGGCACTGTAATCACGACTCCGCCACCTCTCTATCTCTCTTTCTCTCTCCGACACTTTCTCTCTTACTCTCTCTCCCTCTGTGTCGCTTTCTCACACTCCCCTTTCGCCTGACACTCTCTTTGCCTATCGCATAGTCATCGCGCCTTCTCATCCCCGCGTCACGCGCCTCTCGCTGTCCGGGGAATACCTCCAGATTGCTACCGCCGTCCGACATCCTCTCCATTCGTTTCCATCGTCGCCTCGCCGGACCTTCGCGACGATATCGCGAGGATATCCCAGAACCGAGAGCTTTCTAGGTGGATGGATAACCGGGTGGAACCGTCTACGGTTACCGACAGTTTCCTGCGGCTTTTCGCCGCGAAACGTCGAGATGCTCGATCCTGTGTCGCCATTGGATGACGTTGCATTAGAACCAGTCCCTGGACCACCTGTTTTCACTTGACCAGCTAGGCCAACGGGCTCTTTCACCCGGATGGACGTTTTCCTAGTTTTCTACCACTATCTGACGCCATTTACTATGATCTGAACCATCCGCTATGTCCATTTCAACGAGATGCGATTATTGGAGGGCAGGACAGCTCGGCTCTTCATTCTAATGCTGAAACGCTTAATAGAGATCTTTGAGTACAATACTGATAATTAACAATAGGGGAAGAGTTAATTTATGCCTGGAGCTTGTTCGTTATGTCTTCAAAGTAGATTGAGAAATGCCATTTTTATTGAAATACTACTGTGAATATCTTTTACGCTACATAGCTTCATTTTATTTATTTAACACTTCAACGATGTTGAACAATATGTTTACTTTTTTAAATTTATTTCCTTCCTTAATATATTTAATAGATCGAAAATAATGTAATAGCATTTTTAAATTTTTCTAATGCTTTCACTATTTGAACATCCGCAGTCTAATTAGCATACAGATATCGTTAAAAGTGTATACATAGGCAGAGTTTAAAAATGTTGTATATGTGTCTAATATGATATAATTCAACGTTTCATTAAAACTCTTACTGGAAGAGACAATTTATACACTTGCTCTACACTAACAAATTGACGATCCTGAAGTACAATAGTTTGGACAGAAAATAGAATAATCAAACTGCTACCTCCTACGTTCACATATTTATTCTAGCTACCTAGAACTAATAGGAACCGCCGGTGTTAGGAGCGTTTCCCAACTTTGATTTCGAAATATTAACTGTTGTCTTAAACTCCTATTTTAAAATTCATCGCTGAAAGTTTTATTTGTTGTGCCGACTAGAAGGTCGAACGTGGACTCGCACGGGCGCGATTAATTGTACAGTCACTGTGAATGGAATGGGTCAGTGTGCCATCGTGCAAAGGGCAACATTATTTTAATAGGCCAAAGTTTGAAGCGCAGAATTTGTGAAGCTAACTAGTCGAGTACTTCGCGTGAACTGCAACGTAGACTGCCAGCCGAAGTTGAAACATCGCGAAGTCTGACATTCCGCGACCGAAGTCTAGCAACATCTCGCAATTTCTGAGAAAATACTTTGGAAAAAATCCGGAGAGTCCATCTGCCTCATCTTACGCTACATTGTCATATTTTAGAAGTTACAAAATTGGCTAAAAACCTTGCTTCACGCTGTGTAGTTCTCTGGCAATCCCGTCGCAATTCATATTCAATAACACTGGATTCTAGAGAGTATCACTAGATGTGACAAGAAGATGTATTAAAAATGACAGGAGTAATTTTTTATAAAAATATCACCCCCACCCCCAAACATGTAGGAATTAAATTAACATTCGATTATGAGATGATAGAAGTCGGTCAGCGCTAGATTCAGCACTGAACAACACTACAAAATTTTTATTTTAAACAATAGATTGCTCTGCGAATAATGTAAATTACCCTGCCGAATAGTGCAAATTACGCCTCGTGAATGTAAAAATAAGACTTCTCAGGGCGATCGGGGCTTAGATTGATATTTTATCTTGTGCTTTTGACTACTTAAAAATCCCATCTTTGTATTATCGAGAAATGAGAAGGCGCATCCCGCACCCTTGCGATCCTGAAAAACACGGGTCTACCCTCTTAATGTGGAAACAGCACTATCGTAAGTTAGATGCTGTCTCGACGTTTACGACAGTCCCTTACTGTGAATTCTTATTTGATCCTTAGTACTTTCTTTGTACGCGAACTCATCTTCACCATCAATAATATATAAAATATTATGCATATAAACTTGTCCATATTCCAGTCGACAATATCCGAAAAACGTCTCGGCACGTGTACTGATTTTACAGAAGACGCAACGTGTGAGCATGTGAGTATTCTTGCTGCTCCACCGACATGCAATCCTGACAAACAAAGAAGGTCTAAAAATATGGCAGGGAGAACTCGGGACCTCGCCAAAGAACGTACTCCACCCCTTGGTCTGGGACAATCGCCCGCGTTCGGAGAATATCCTCGTCCGTCGCAGAAAGGAAATTATCCAGGAGACGTCTCGTTGGATTTCTCTCGTTACCGCGTCATTCCGGATGTGAAAATGTCCGCGTAACCGGTTCCGAATTTGCATGTTCGCTCGGAGGCAGTGGGTTAGGTTGCCGGCGTGGGTGGGAGAGGCGAGGATGCTGCGAGCGACCAACATCGCCATCGCCCAAAAACCGTCTCGCATCCATTTTAATGGATTCCCGGTGCGACAGACGAAGACAGTGTGTGTCCTAGGCTAGGCTGGGCTAGGCTAGCTAGCAAGATAGAAACGCAAGAAGCAATAGAGGAGGAGAGAAACATAGATATACAGAGATAGAGAGATCGAGAGACAGATAGCGATGGAGACTTCGCATACGCACCAGTACGAGAGAGTGAGAGAGTGAGAGAGAGAGAGAGAGAGAGAGAGAAAAGAGAGAGAGAGAGACAGCAGGACACAGGAAGCAGTAGCGATAGCGAGGCATGAGAGGGACAGGCAGTTGCGAGGCAAAGTCGGGAGATGCCGTGGGACGTGGTTGAACGTGTAAACGTTGCACTTCCACATTCGCCGGCACGTCATGTAGCCCGGGCTACTTTGCCTAAACATTTGCTCGGTGCTTCACCTGCTAGGAGAGCCTAACCCTTCGCTATTTCATTAAATTAGAAGGAGGCTGGCTGGTTGGTCGGTTCGTTGGCAGCCTGCCTCAGACCGGCAGCCAGTCAACCTCTCTCTCTCTCTCTCACACACACACACGCACGCTTCCCCTCCTCTCCAACTCGTACTACTCTCTCTCTCTCTCTCTCTCTCTCTCTCTCTCTCTCTCTCTCTCTCTCTCTCGGTGCTTCCGCGAAACCGCCAGGAAACTTTCGCTTTTACCGTCATTTTATAATTCATGGCGTCGTCCTGTCGCTCGAATGTAACGCGGGTCGCCTTTCGTAACGTCGCTGCTGAGTAAAGAGGGTCGGTGTTGCTATTGCTCCCGTTCCTATTGCTGTTGCGCTTTCGAGCGCCGAGCAGAGCAGAGCAAGGCGGAGCAGAGCGTAGAGCGCTCGGCTCGTTCGCGCAAACGGAAAGGTAAATCATGCATTTTATTATCGGAAAGCGAGGGATCCCAAAGAACCAACGCTCTCGTTAGAGAACCTAAACCCCGACAGTAGGGAACGTGATGCAGGGGGGAGCGCAACCGAGAGTCGGGCTGACACATATTCGTCTCGACGATGCCATTCAAACCTGACCGGTGCATATTTTTAGTACCCCGCCGCTGCTCCGCCGATAATCCTATCCGCTGGATTCACCCTGGCGAGATGAAAGAACGACGGGAATCGGTTCGTCTATTTTCAGCGTATCACCCGGTTCTGGGGTTGAACATTCTGGGAAAACGCCTGGGAAACTTGTGTGTTCCCGATACACGACCAATCGTCCCAATACAAACTCTAATTTCGTTGATTAGTCTGAAGATGGTACACTGCCGATCTGGAAACTAGTTTAATTTTGTAACCATTTTAGCTGATCTTTTCTGGACTGACGCTGTATTCGACGGATACAGATTTGATTCAATGAGAATTTTGTAAAAATTGTAGCCAGATATTGATTTGAATGTAGTGTACATGATGAAATAAATTTTGTGCGCATGATGGGTCGCATTTTTGTTTGATAGATGACATAATCTTGATAATTAGAAGACTTCCCGAATTTTTAAGGTGTTCTTTTTGTAGACGCTGGGTTACATTCGCCACGAGAAGGAACATGTATTGTTGCACGCTTAATATGTTAACCGGAATAAGTCCGAAGTTCTACCCCATTACGTCTAAGCATACTGTCCCAACCCCATCTTTGCATCACTATAATACTCTCCTGCGTCGCCTGCTCCACGCGATGTACCTTCATCTTCTCTCTCTCTCTCTCTCTCTCTCTCTCTCTCTCTCTCTCTCTCTCTTCTCCGCCATAAAGCGCCCCTTGGCCTTCCCCTTCGATTATTTTCCATAGGCGTAGAGCCTAATTAAAATGCCTCTTTCGGTCTATATCGATCACAATTCCAGTCCAAGCTACAATCACCCATTTCCATGTGACCCGCCAACATCAGTGTACTCATCCACTTACGCACACCTCGTAAATATTAGTCTAGCGTTTTAACAATTAACTCCGAAACAGTAAAATGTAATGTGAATGCTTAATATTTCCTTGATCAAAATAAAAAGTTTAAAAATTTCTATGCAGGTTCCACAATTCCGATTATATTATTTGATTATGCTACGTCCCTTTGCTTGAAATTTCACCGAGATCAAAACGTGGTCCATGGTGTTTGAACGCCGCGAATTACGCCAATGCCGAAGGGTTCAGATCGACCGTCGGTGGGTGTCTCCTCTCTTTATCTCTTTGCACAGATTTTAATATAAATTATAATCTAATGTCCTTTCTTAATACCCTTTCCATCGCCTGGCCAACGTCGCTCGTTCCACCCCCAAACGGCAGAGTCATTATTAGGGATTTCTCATTACGCGATCAATCATTCCACGGATCGTGGACCTAATTTCTTGCGTCAATTAATATTGCGATGCCGGGCATCGACGGTGTTCGTTTCTTTACCCTTCGATTGCGTCGCTCTCGTTATCCTCGTAATACTCGAACCGGGCCTAAACTTTAATGCGACAATCATTCACATTGATTTTCCCACCGTCATTATCGTGTTAATTTTTTATCGACATCTGCTTTAGACGTCCAAGAGATGTCTATGACTGAGACATTCGAACGCATATTAATTAATCATCCGGACGTCGATGCTTTTTAAGATTCGTGACATTAAATGTTTCGTCTATATAGATTATTAAAATTAAAATTAAGCTTAAGACACGGCAAATGAAGCACCACTATTATTTCTAGTATAGAACGAGATCCATGATGTACTCTCAACTTCTTACAATTTTCAATTGAATACAAGAGACATAAGTTATTCATTTATTCAAATTTGTCTGATTAAACTACATGCAATTATTCATTTACGTAGCAATCTTATTTATTAAAAGCTTATAATTGTGAAGGCTGGTTTCAGATATAGTGTTGTATTAAAAATTTAATTCAGAGGTTTTAGTTCTCCACCCTTACCTTAGCAAGAGACAATGTTCGTCTTCGACAAAGGGTATTCGGTGTCCAAGATAAGAGCGGCTCTCGAAGATTTCTTCTGACCCTGAGATCGATCCGTCTGCAGTCTATAAGACAATAAAAATTGCAGGGAGGAGATATGGAAGGTTGATTCCACGAAGAGTCTCCCCGACGCCTCGAGGTGGTACGGTCGCAAAGATAGAGAACAAACCGATGGATTTATGTCTCGGACTAGGAGGCATCATCGTTCTCCCCCTCAGTGGATAGATATACGGCGGCTGTATATGCGGCCTGGTGCCTCTATCTCTCTCGATTTCTTCCCTGCTGGATGTTTACCCCGTTACGCAACGCCCAGGGCTTCTGTATTTACGTACAAATACGCGTGTACCGATATGTATACACATGTCCTTCGTGTTTGCCTTCTTATATCTGCCATATCTCGTCCTGTCTCCCGGCTAACCCCGAAAATTCCCCGCGAAATTCCTCCGGAATTGGATCAGTAACGCCCTCCACTAGCATAACACTCTTCTTCGTTCATCCTGCTAAGTATAGCTGTGACTAATCCCTGATTATTTTAATCGGGCCATGGCAGACCGAAGTGGTCGAAATCCTATGAAATATGAAATGAAAACTACGGAAATGATGGAGAACCTGTTTTCTTGTTTCCACACGTTTAGTATTGGCTTCAAGTGACCTTTTAAATTCTCATTACAACACGAAGAATATTCAATTATAGTGGTACTTTTATTTGTGTGCAATATGCAATTCAAGCTATGCGACTCACTGTCATTTGAATGAAACTGTTATATACAGGGTAGAGCACCACATATTAATACTTCGATTTACGTGACGTAAAGGACACAAGAATTTTTATCAAGCCACTTGCATCTTGATATTCTTTACGAGAATAACCTGCTCATGTGAAAGAATAATTTTTTAAAGAGATATGAGACGGGGAGATCTACTCTGTTTAAGTTATTTGTCTTTTGATAAAATTGATATTGATTCAAATCAGAAATAGATTTATATTCGGTTCTATTATTATAAGAACTATCTTATCTTCTGATTTGGTGTTTTAGTAAAGTACAGTTGTTCATCGTAATATCAGGAACCATTGATTCCCGAGGTCCCAAGTTACATCCAATTCTACAACGACCCGATACAATTACAAACTGGAAAAACGATTTCGGGACGCAAACACAGGAAACGGCAAAAATTCCTTTCTCCTAGTTAAACGATTATTTGGGCAGTCGTCAAAACGCTGCAGAAAGGTTCAATTGGTGGATTATTTAAAAATGCGCAATGGGTTGGTTTCGGCCAGGAAAAATTCAATTCCGACATTTGGTAACGTTTCGGCCCGCAATCACCGTATCGCTTATTCGACGGAATTAATTACCCGAGGAGCGAAATAGAATGTAGTCACGTAGGAAACAACGGCGTGGATCCCCATCTGATTTGAGTCCTCCAGTTTTCGGGATTGCGTGCGCAACTTGTTTGTGTAGCTGGAACGATATTTCTGAAAGTTGCCAAGTTATCGTTTATAAAGCGGGCGCAACAAAAGGATTTTGGGAGGAGTGTGCAACCGGCTGCGCCGCCGTTATATTCCCATTGGTTACGGTGGTACCGCGTTCTTCCCACCTCTCCCTTCACTCCCTTCCCCGTGTTTCACTCGCGAACAGCCGATTCATTGAACTTCGGCTAAAGTTATTCTTCAAACATAATGAGCAACTTGGTGACCTAAGTGATCCCAGAAGTTCGCGGAACTCGGCCCGCGGTAAATATCCGTGAAGTGAAATTCTTAACTTTGACGGGCAACTTTCGGGGCTATCGTTGATTTTTCTCGGCCTTCCACAAACAATGTTTCGCACTCTGTCCTATCGTTCTTGATAGTGCTCTGTCGCGGAACTTGGTCACACTCGGAATGTCAACACTTGCGGAAGATTTGTATCTTTTGAATAGTAAGTTCTTGTATTCATCGTACACATTCACGTAATTTTGTTTAATATTGAAAATAAGTATGACTAGCAAGATCACCAGCGATCATTCTCTTTAGTCTTTTGAGGGTTGAAGAATGATTTCGTCAATTGCATACATTGCGAACGAAGAAGTTTGAGTGAAAGTGGAGCAGTAACTTGAAACAGTAAAGTTTAAATGATAGAGTGAATTGGAAGGGTTACAAAATTTAGAAAATATTCATGGAGTTTGTACGGATATGTGGGAAGAAATTTGTATTGAGATTGGTGTTCCTGTTACCGTAATGGGATTATTGCAAATCATTAAGCTACGACAGGATGTCTGGTAACAATGAAGAGAGAGACGTGGTTAGGAGAAGGGGTAACCAAACTTTGAACTTTGAACTTTGCCGGTCGAGTAACCTGGCGGCCGTTTTATTTCACTCTCGGCCATTAACATACTTCTCTCTTGCATTTTTCCTACTTTCGGCGACCATTTGCATAATTGTACGTCCGCTGGTCCCGGGCTACCGCGTTACTCGGTGAAAAGGTCAACCCTCGCTGATCATTTTTTCGAATGAAATATAAATCTGCAGGGATGGAAATTTAAATTGCGGCATGAAGCACTCGTGGTGCATACTAATTCATCATTATTTGCAAATGTAATACAAAATTATATTTTCTTTACTCGCAAATAATTCGTATGTAAAAATGGTGCGATTGACGCACCTCTTTAAAATAATTAAAATACTTCTCAAAAAGATTGTGGATCTCAAAGTTCTCGAGTGTTTAAATATTCATTTTGGTGTAATTAAAATAAAAGCACTAAGTGAAAAATGATGATGATGTTGAAGTAATTTCTAAATTATGCGAGGATATGTTCTATTCGAGACAATTTTATAGACAATAAGAATATTACTTGTAATTTAACATTCCATAGAAAAGCAAGAGTGTTTATCCGGGAATAATGCACAAGTATGTTAATCACTTTCATCAGAACCTGCTAAAAATTGTGTGTAATCGTTAATGAAGCATTCTAACAGCAAGGAGTCAGAAAATCACAAAACATGTGTAGTTTAACAAGATTAGACCTAACGCGTCAGAGTGCGAAGAGTTTAAATTCCCAAACATAATTCACCACCATAAAACCCCAGCATTCGTCAACTGCACAATGCATAGCACATTCCAACATTCGGATGTAAGCATGCGAATACCAAAGTAGAATCAAAGAAAATGAAAAGCTGGTAGCTTGCGGCAAAGGGGAATCGTTCGAACACAAACGTCTCCAAACCTAATCGTCCGCCGGCGAATCTCATTTTCGTCGAACACGTTGCTACACTCTTCCGGTAGTTCCGAGGAAATCTTTTCCCTATGGCATCGTCCAACGGGTAATTTCGCGAGCGAAGACGTTTATTGCTCGTGATAGCCGAGGACGCGGTGACAATAAGAGCAAAAAATTTCGAGAGAACCGAGCGAAGAGGAAGGAAAGAGTTAGGAAGAGAGACGGGGAGAGCGAGTTGGGAGAGAGAGAGAGAGAGAGAGAGAGAGAGAGAGAGAGAAAGCGAGAGAGTAGGGTGTGGAAGAGAGGAGAAGTCGGATAAAAAGAGGAAAACCGTTGGTCGCTGGGCAGAAATGCTCTTCCGAGGCAGAGAGAGGAGAGAGAGAGCTTTTTCCTCGTGGCTCGTGCACGTATGACCACGACTACCTACGACGACGTCGACAACGACAACAACGGTAAAAAGTTACAGGAAAGTAAGCCTATCGTGGGAGGCGTGGATCGTGGAGGTTTACCCTGCGCGCCACCCCCGCTTACCCCCACAGCCACCCACCCGCTCTCTCTCTCCTTCTAGCTTCCTGTCTCTATTTCTCTATCTTTCTCCCTCTCTCTTTCACCCCGGAAAGTTCGAGCTTCGTTAGTGGCGGGGGAGGACGCCTGCGCGAACCACTCGCGGACAGAGACGGCCTGCGGATATTACGGAGGAGACAAAGAGAGAGACGGAAAACCTCTAGAATTTCGTGGCCTGGGATGGCCGCGCGAGGAGGAACGTCGAGAATCGCCGGGGCAGGACTACAGCACTCCTCCTCGAAGATCGGGGATGCGAGCACCACGATCCTGCGCTCGACCGTTCTCCGAAACAAGCTATTTCGTTCCAAGATCCTCTGTTTTATTTTTATTTCGCACTCAGTTGCTAGCCACACTTTTCGTTACAACATTTAAATTTCGGCCCATTCGAGTGTGGACAATGTTGAAGATCGATCTTTAGCAATTTGAGATTGTTACTCTCTGGCAATTGGGAGTCGTCACGATAGAATCACAACAGTCTTCTTCACTCCTAGGTTCTCTCTTTTATTTTTATTTTGTACGCCGTTGTTTGATACACTCCTCCACAATATCTATTTTGTTGCAATTTTCTAAATCACTCTTGGGATTGGGAATCGGCTAAATATGATTGAACGACCCTCAAGTAATTTCGCTTCACGAAATTACTCAGTGTACTTAATTGTCGAATTTGTTTTTGTTATTTGTTTATTTATGATACAAGTGTAATTTTGGAAATCAATGCTCGATAGTTGGAGGTGTTACGAGACACTCTGGTGTCCAAGAATTATCAGGACAGAATTACGTCATTACCCCAGTAATTTCATTCTAACATTCTTCGTTTTATTTGGCACGGGGTCAACGCGTTTGGTTACAAGATTTATTTTCGTGACTGTCGAACGAACGTTGCTGATTTTGGGAATCGATCCCGATAATTTGGGATTTTATAAGTCACCCCGGCGATCGTTAATTAATGATAATTAATGGTCTCTGACCGACTTGGTGGAGTTGATAATGCGAAACGTTCGCCGCGATCATAATGGGGGACAGCAGCTGCAGCAACTAGTTCTTCGAGTCATTAACATTTCACTTGAAAGCGATTCAGATTCGAAAGTTTCCCCCACCCGCCGGCTTCTTTCTTGTTCCCGGCCATTTGCCAGTTCTACGAGTTAGAAAGTATCGATATAAGTCGGTTGTAAGATGACGAGAGCAGCTGCGGCTATAGCTCTGATCGTTACCGAGAACTGGTTTGAACATCTTAACTCAATTGCAGTGCAATGAGAGAGTAATTATTGCTTCGTTTTAGCATTTGAAAAGACTTTAATATTAACATTTCTGACATCCTCGAGTTATCTGTTATTCAAAAAGTTGTTAAAAACTGTTGTTCTACAGGAATTACATGCATTACAACATTCATGTATACTTTCACAAGAATCTAGTGATCGCAGTCAATGATTAGTCAGAGGTTTTAGGAAGACAAACTAGTATTATGTATTTTCAGTCTACTGTATCATGTTTATGGACAGTACATTGATAGCATTTATAGCTGAGAAAGTTAATTTGATTGCATTATCATCGTCGCTTGTAAATTACTTTTTTCATAAACGTTACAAAGTGCAATTAATCTGCGAAAATGATAAAGAAAAGTCTTGAACATTCCTCCATTGACAAGGATTACTTTTAATTGATTTAGAAGACGAGAGTAGTTGGTTCTATCGTTCCCTGAAACTTCGGCGATAGTTCAATTCTCTTCCTCTAACTTCTGCCATGTGTTTGCTATTATACTTACTGGAAATGTAACTTGCTATAACCTACAAACAAAATGAAACGAATTCAACGAAGATACTACATTATTGTTACATTTAGAAAAACAACAATTGTGTAACGTTTTCCTAACAAGTCTCTCTGATAATTCTATTCCCTTAATGTAACTTTAAAGTATGTAATACGACATGTAAGCTCATTATTTTGCAGCAAATGGAGAAATGTTCGCAACTGGTAGCGAGTAAAAACTGCTAGTACCAAAGTGAAGAGCTGAAAGTACATCTCGCTGGTTAGCTTGTTTTTGAAACGGAGTTTGTCGCTTCCTTCCTCACATAATTTCTCGTTCGTTCATTTCCTGATAATAGATCTCTCGTTTCCGCCTTCTTTGCGGTTTCACGAATCCCTGCGTAAATTTTCGCGTGAATTTTCAATTCTGCATCCTCCCGTTCTGCTACCCCACCTCTCTCTCTCTCTCTCTCTCTCTCTCTCTCTCTCTCTCTCTCTTTCCACCCTTTAACCAGCGGCAATTCCTCGTCGGGGAACTTTCAGAGGAAGCTGAAAGGAGCAGAAGTTGCCAACGGTTGGTGAAAAGAAGGAGAAAGGAAGATGATGAGGGAGAGAGAGAGAGAGAGAGAGACGAAGTTGAAAGGAGTACTTCATTGGTGGAACTTAATCCACTTAATAGATTCTAAATGGAGTAACTCTGATCTGGCAGGACATGACCGTTTCTTAAGCGTCGGAATAAAAACTTCTTGTCCTGTTCAGAGAAGAGATAACGATCACGCTACTATTTCCCTGGAACCTCGCGATTTAACCGGCGACATTAATGAATCAATTCAATTTTGGCGAACCGCAGAATAAATGAATCACGCGGCGAGTTCTATGAAAATCACGGCCGCCGGCTTAAATACGTGGAAAGGGGACGATCACCGGGTACCGTTAACAATTAATCTACAGGTGTGACAAACTGTAACAGAAAATTCTGGGGAACATTCAGAAATTATCCATGTGAATAACATTGTTGGTACACATTGTTAGACAAACATGTGCAACTTGTTTTTTTTTTCTTAACATATTGAACCACTAATACCAATGCTTGAAGATGATTAGCTATTAGAAATAATAAGATGACTTTCACGTGAGGCTAATGTGTGTGTCAGTGGTGATCTGTCTATATAAAAAAGTAGAGGCGGCGAAATGTAGCATTCAGGAAGATGAGATCTTCTACAGTGTTCTCGTTTGAACAAATCGAACCTGAGACCGGCAGGTGGGCGTGAAAACGTAAAAACATCATGGTAATAATTTGCGATCCGGCCGCAAAGCGACGCGCCGTGTAAAATATGAAATTCTAAGCGGTGGAACCAGGTCCAGGCTGGTCGGTGCAACGTGTTGCAGGCCGAAATAGCCGATGGTATTCGCGAGTCGGTAAACGGGCGCATGCAAACTACACCGGGGGGTGGGAGGGAGGTTGGTTCGGACGAGCTGGAAAAGAGAGAAGGAGGAGTAGGATGAGGAAGATAGGAAGGGGGTGTGTTGGATGGATGGATGGTATATGCGAGGAGTCCGTCGTTCATCGTCGCCAATAAATATTCACCGGTGAGAAGGGGTGGAAGAACGCGTTCTACGAACCGGGTGAAAAGTGAGTTTATTCTCTCGATCGGGACCGTGGGCGGCTGCTCGAACAATTTCGAGGGATCCGTCGGAGATGCATACGTGTTCGTCGCCTAGGTTGCTTTTGACCAGCGTCTCTGCTCGGTGCTGCGAAGGCCCGGTGTATTGGTGCAGCTCGAAGGGTGGCGGCCAAAGGGAGAGACGCATCGGTCTCCGTAGCTAATTTATGACTTCGGAGGTGAATTTTGCGCAGGAAACACATCAAAGTTCAGTAACGGTCAATGCAACCCGTGCACACGTACACAAAGACAGACAGGGAGAAAGAGAGAGTGAGAGAGAGAGAGAGAGAGAGGAAGAGAGAGAGAGAGAGAGAGAGAGGGAGAAGGAGAGAGAGTGAGGAGGTGGGTTAGGCGGTGGAAGAGCGAGGGTTAAAGGAACAGGGAGCAGGAGAGGCAAGGAAGAAGAGGGAGAAAGAGAGAGCAGCTTCACGGACGGTAAAGCAACCACGGGCCGCGCTCTAACTACGTTAAAAGTTTTAATATTAGTTTAGTCGACGGCCACGGTAGATTGAGACGTAATTCCAGGTAATACCACGGTTCTACGAGCTACTTCCAGCTAATACCGAACGAAACGCGTTCTACAAAGGACCCTCCAGCCCCCGCGCTCCTTAATCTGCATTAAACTCGACGTTCGGTAGTCCGCCTACCGTCGACGGACGAGCTGCTGTCCGCGATCATAAGGTATCTTCGGTTTTCACGTACGATCCCATCTTTCTTTCCCCGTGTCCGTCAGCACCCCGATCTGGACCTCCAGGCGGAGGTTCGTACGATTCTGACTAGTGCACGGGTCCAGATCTCTTCAAGAGACAGAGCTTGAAAGACTCTCTTGATGACTGAATTTGACACAGAAGTGTTGTCATGTGGAGGTATATTATTTAGCAAGCACAGCTATAGGGTGTATTCGCTCGAATGCGGCCATATTCTTTGATAAACTGTCGATTGATAAACATATACAGTTAATTTACACGCGATCAAACTTGTCACTCCGAGAGCGTGTACATATCTCAAGGCCATAGTCTGCTGATTATGCTGAGCGTATACATGATTCATTCAAAGAGGTAATCATAGTTTCGAAGTCATTTCTTCTGTATATAGTGAATCTATTATTCCATGATCGTAGCCTCTTTAATACAACGATCAATTTAATTTAATTGTCACACATTGGCTATATAGATAATACTCTTGAAATGCTGTATATGGAAAATTTATAACGAGATTGCAAGCAATGTTTTAGAACTATGAAACAGAAATAGATGAACTTATAGGGTTACTTTTGTGGAGCTTGATTTATGGTGTTGCCAATTACTCCTCCATAATAAGAATTTCACTCTAAATCTACACTGAAAGTGCTTAATCTCTTTTTACGTTTTACGTATCATTGTTGCGGGTGATTTCAATGTTGTCAACTCCAAACACTATCAACGTGTACACGAGCGTCGTATAATAAAATCAGTAGTACTTGCTCGTTTTAGTCAGACAACGGACTGCAAGGCCACGTATCGCTATTAGGTCTGGCCGTTCTTGTCTTTACAAGAATAACAGTGTTCTAATCAGTCTAGTCTCATCTCTCGTAAACGTTTTGAATTTGTAGGAACAAAAGCACAGTAGTTTAGTCTATTTATAGTCCGTTCATCGAGAAATTCTCGAACCGAGCACCAGCTAGCTATGCACCAGCATTCATTCAGATGTATAGCTGTCGCGCAGGAAGTAGTAATACCTTCGATCGAAAGAAGGAAACCGATATTAGTAGTTCAGACCATTTAAGGTCAAGTCGCGGGGAAAGTCCTATGAACAAGCCACGGAAGTATCGTGGAGAAGAAGTGGACGGTATCAGGGAAAAGCGTTTAACCTGATCAATAAAATCCGTCGTTCGCTCGAATTTACATTGGTCTCCAATTACGAGGGACGGGAGCTTGCGGTTGACAGTTTTTCCCGGGGAGTTTCCGTCAGGCGGTTGATGTCCTCGGCCGAAAAGAAAAGGAAGTGCGCAACGCGGGCGCGAGAACGCGCGCTGTTCCAGTGGAGCAGAAAAAATGCACCTGCGACGGGTAATAATTTGCGCCGTGGTCCGGAGGGAGCCTAAGGGATGGGTCGGGGGTGTCGTTGGGTGGTCGAGGATGGCTGGAAAAGGAAATAACTCGGAGGTGGACCACGCGTTTTGCTTGGGAGCTCGTCTCCGTACCAGCAAAATCGTACTACGCCCTATCCTTCTCCTCCTCTTCCTCCTCCGGTTTTATCCGCCTCTCTCTCCCCCGTCTCTTCTTCTCTTCTCCCTGTGCTCTCTCTTTCCGTCTGCCCCCTTGCTCCCTTCCTCGAAGGC
Organism: Lasioglossum morio; assembly: GCA_916610235.2. Lineage (NCBI taxonomy): Eukaryota > Metazoa > Arthropoda > Insecta > Hymenoptera > Halictidae > Lasioglossum > Lasioglossum morio. The sequence continues at coordinate 10,597,024 of OU744327.1, forward strand.
GAGTCGATGCGTGCGTACGAACACAAGCGAGAAAAGTTTTACTCTCACCAACACCGGCTCACGGTAGCGCGCCTCGAACCTCCACCTGCCCCCCCTCTCTCTCTTTCTCTCTGGTTCCCTCTTCTCGTCTGTGTGTTTCACGGGCCTCTCTTTCTCTCCAGAGTCTCTCTCTCTCTCTCTCTCTCTCCTCTCTCCTCTAATCTAACTCCTCACGAGCCCACACAACCAAACCTGCGTCCCGACGGTGTAGCGACGCGGCGGACCTCTCCTCACCAATACCAGCTCGAAATCCTCCTCTGGCTCCTTCCACCTCCACCTCCGTCTCACCGTTCTCCACCTCCTCTTCCTACGGCGTCCTCCTACTGACGCCGTGTACGACCTCTCGGGGTTGCTCGTGGAAAATCGGTGCTCATCGTCGACGGCGCGGCGCGGACGGTTTGGACGGATCTCGTTCGGCTGGCTAACGTCGATCACGGGTCCATCGGCTCCCCTTTTGAATATCGTCCACGGGGACGCGCTCCTCAGCCACACCGGCGAAAATTAACCACCGGGATCTCGGTCTTCACCAGTGACCGCGTTTACTCGACGAAGACGACGACGCCGGGATCCGCGCGGAACCATTGCCGTGCGGCCGCATTGTCGCCGCTCGAGGACTTCGTATTCTCAAGTAAGTACCAGCTGTCACTATGGATTCCTCGCTTTTTGCGCTAGCTGTTCGTCAAACTATACTTCATCTCAGTTTCCGTTATCCGTCGGTTGTGTGTCTTCGTATAAAACCGGTCTCATTCAAAGATCGCTGAATCCTTCATTGATAAGTAGTTTAGGACACACTCGTTAAAGACACAGTCGTGATGGAAAGGATCAAGCCTGACGAAGTGGTTTCTACATGGTCCTAGTCAGAAGCAACGTTATTCTGATGTTGCTGTCATTCGAATCTTCTTGGTCAAGCTTCTCCCGCAGCGCAAACAGAGTGTACGTAACAAATTAGGCTGGTAGCAAAGTGCTAACTCCGAGAACTTTGCACAACTGATTTTCGAATAGTTTCTTTCTAAAGGCCTTACAAAAGAGATAATGGAATATGTTCGGTAATTTTTCATACATTCTTGACAAATCAAAGTTAACACTGGTACATAATAAGTTACTTAAATGTTGGTACAACGTTGATACATTCTCCTAACCACTGTCACTTTACGTTCTCATCCCAGAAGAAGAGTATTGTACCCTGACTTCTCCCAGAGGATTCCACGCGTCTCTCCCTAGGGTACACAATACAGCACTTGCACTTTCAATTACGGATCTCAACTATGGAGCCAACATATCCTAAATCGCGAGTTCCAGGCGTTGCAGCGTTGCAACCGGGGTCGCGAGTCCGGGGTTCGCAAGTGGGTGAGGTTGCCCTCGAAGTTCGCGGGAGAAGGCCTCGACTGGGGCAACGCGTGCACTTGGAATTTGATTTTTGTCAAAGTTTCCAAGGTGAACCGGTCGCAGCAAGTGCGCGCATCTGCAAGGGTGCACGGATACGTAATGGGGAGGGACGTCGGGAGAGGATCAGAAGTGGCGGGAGAGGAGCGCTTTGGCTTGGAACTTTGTTCTTGTTCTTGCGAAGAACTTTGGCTCACCTTCCCTTGCCCCCCTTCTTCTCCGGCCCCCTTCCTCCCCCTCTCTCTCCGTCAAACTGCCCCCAGCCTCCTCTGTTGCCCCCGCGGAGCGTTCACTCTGCTCGCGGCCCGGTGTGCCCGTGCCATTGAACAAACTAGTCCGCTCCAACGATAGTTACTTCTTTCTTGTTACGCGGCTACCAAGTTTCGCACCAACGCGCCCGCTTAGGAGGGAAGGTTGCGCCGGTGAACTTGGTACCCCTTGCCCCTCTTCTGTCTCACCCCTCCCTCTTCCCGTTTCGGCCACGAAGGATCACCGGGGTTCGGGGTTAACGACAGCTGGCGTGTTTCGTCCTGGTTTCCAAAGACAGACCCGATCAAGGCCAAGTACAAGGGGACTTCTTTGGTACCATTCAGAGTTTCGTGACGTCGTCTTAACTTGATTCCGGCTGAACTTAGGCTTCCAGTTACTCCGAGCAGTAACCGAGACTCCGAACTTCTGTTTTGCCCCAACTATCCCGCTCTTGTGTGTCGGCATGACGATTATCGAGAGCTACATATACTTTGGAGTCATTCTACGCTCCGGTCAATGACACCGTTACTTCGAGAAAAAGGTGTTCGCGTTGTAGAAGATTTATGTAGTCGTTCCGAGTTGGGCCTGTTGGATATTTCGTGGCAGAAGTTTGATTTGTTCGAAATCTATTGTTATCAATTTTCTAGTTTGCCATTCTTCTAGTTGGAAGAGATGAGAAGATTTCATTTTTCCAACTGTTATTCCATTTTGCTTCAGCATCTTAGATTGCATTTTCAAATTTGACGATCAGTTCTAGCTGATAATACTTCTTGTTTCCGTATCAGGATTATTCACACAACTGTTCTTTGCTATAGCTTGCTTGCAGCGAGATGTAAGCAAGATGCGACAAGATGGAGAAAGTTGGTTCTTCGTAACATTCTGTGTCTATAAACATTCCTTCTTGTACCATCTGCTCTAAGGCGGTCTAGCCTTACTATTATTGTTTTCGCAACGCTGCACACGCCTCTTGTTCTACTTTGCTAGTAGCAAGACGTAGCTGCTGTTACTAGCTGATAGTACAATCAAGAACTGGTGGGATCGAGAAATTTGGTTCTCCATAATTTTCTGATGAGAAAATATGCCTTGGCGTTACTGCGCCATTGGGCATGACCGTCCAAACAATAGAATAGTCAAAGTTCTGATACATTCGTACTTCCTAGCAAGTTTAACTGTATCTTTGAACCACCTGCATACTTCCTGTTACAATTTATAAAACATTTCATCTTGTTGCATTATCATGAACTATGATAATTGGAACGGAACAGTCGAACCACAAAGACATATTATTTTCTCAGCTCACGTTCCTCACCCCACTTCGCCAGCAGGGAGACATAATTCTAGGAGACCGAGGAGCCAAATTTCTCCAACGTCTGCCGTATCAATTACAACATACGCCCATAAAAAGCAAAATTCGGTCCCATGTCCCCGTGTCGTTCCTAAGCGATTCAGGATCGGATCCCCTAAAACACAACTTGCCGGGGCACGTCTCGCAAAGTTTTTAACAGGGACTCGGCTGCGGAGGGGTTCCATTGACCTCGGGTCGATCGGATGATTAATTACTCGTCGTTCTTTAAGAATGCTTCTCTATCACCTTTCGTCCGCGAACGGTTCGGGGGACAAAAGGGGGGTGAGAGAGGGTGCCTTGGCGCAGATTGGGGTAGGGGGAGAGAGCACGCGAGGAGAGAAACCGAGAGAGAGAGAGAGAGAGAGAGAGAGAGAGAGAGAGAGAGAGAGAAGGAGAGACAGAGAGAATGAGAGAGTGAGTCGGTAGGGGAATTGTTACCCGAAGTTTAAACTTGGTTGTCGACTGCCGTTAACAAGGTTTGCCATGGGGCTGGTTCAGTAGTGTCTAGGTCTCGGGGTGTGCCACATCTCGCGTCCATGTTCATCCCGGCGTCTTGACTTCGTCATCGACGGCAGCGAACGTTGTCGCCGCGACTACGTTCCCGGATCTAATCCGCGCAACGTCCGCGACGAAACGTCCTACACGTTCGACATTGACGTCGCCGTCGGTGCACGTTCTCGTCGATGGGGTGCGGCATCCCTGTGTGCTGTCGTTGCGGTACCATCATCCTGTTACATGTGTGCTGTTCGTGGTTACCGTCACCAAATGATCCTCGAATCGGGCACCTTTTGTGGAACCTTGTCTGTCGCCTGAGGTGTATGTATCTTTCACATCCTTACTAGAAGAATTCATGTCTCATTCGTGATTCACAGAGGATGTTGAATCGCAATATTTACAGGCGATTCAGAAGAGAAAATTAATTGGAAGTCGCTTTGTTTTTAAATTCAGAGCTGGCCATCGCCTGATAGATTCACGATCTTTCTAGTATAGAATGTCACCTAACATATTGACTGTCGGTCGTGCAGGGCTGATAATCTTCTTCCATCAGATTTCAAGGTGATTTTAAATACAATATTAATTGGGATCTGCTCGACTTTTAAAGCGTGAGCTGACCATCGCATGATACCGTAGGAGGAATTTAGTGTTTGATAGAATGTTTATGATTATCTGTTTGATTTTGTTGAATAAGCATCATTGTCCACTGATAATAATGGGATTTTTAATCGAGAAGACTCGATTTTCTTGGTTTAAATTCCCATCTTCGATTTTGGCATAATTGTGGAAATGAGTGGAGTTTAACGTCGAAATAATGAGATTGTTGGCATACAATAATGTGGTTGGCATACAATAGTGTTTTATGGACTAATGTTCGTGACATTGCTCTTCCCGGTGACACCAGTTCAAACCGTCGGATAGGTTCGTGTCGGGTGGCGCACCCTTCAGAGGAATAAGGGTTGGTCTCGAGAGCGTCCGAAGATTACAGGGCGTTCGGGGCTTGAATTTAGGAGGAAGAATCGTAGTGAAGCAACCGGCAGGGGTGAAAACTCACCCCCTGTGCGTTCGCTGATTATATCGATTCGAGGCCTACCTAACGGAATTACTTCGAGAGTAGCCCTAACCTCGCACAACCTTAAAGCCACGAGCTAAGGGCCGTCGTCCGATATTTTCGAAGGCCCTAGCAAGATTCTGCAACACTTGCGTTCTGTTTCATAATTCTTCTGCTACTCTCCTAACATATATTATATAATTTTTTACTCTTTAGACATTGTGTCTTATGTCTTATGACGTTCAATAAGAATCCTGACAACTTTCATTAATTATCGGACACTGGTCCTTTAAATTTGGTTCCATTAAATAATTCGGTTGGCCATTGCCATTATTATTAATATCTTGTACACAACGATATAAAATAATCCTGTTTGAAATTGATCTGGCTTTACCAAATGAAAGCTTGTATTGTTCCCAGCTACCAAAAAGCTAGAAGCGTGATCACGAATTAGCAAGCTCATTAATTATTTCAGTTGATTTAATCGTCTTTTTCGAGGCTTCTTATACATTTTATTTGTTGTCTTTCCCAAAGATAAGAAAGTGGAGTGTAATAAACGTATTCTTTTTATGAATAGGGTGACAAAATTGTGTGGGGTGAAACAATTAACGGTCGATAGTAATTTGTTGTCACGGTATTTTATCGGTGAGATAAACACACGTTGGGAATGATAAACCGCGTGTCGGTTAAACGTCCCGGATTAAACAATAAGGAAGCGTGTATTCTGTTGCGAATCGCATGCATTGGCTTTATTCTCGCCGGGAGATATTATCGGCCACCGCGTTCGGTCAATTATGCAAATTTCAGATTGTTACGGTACCCTTGCGGAGCTACTATTCGCACGTTCCATGAACTTTTTTTTAACGCGTATTCGACAACATGCAATTCCCACCGGGAGCTATTGAATAAAACATCTGTATTTATATAAATATGTGCGTACTCTAATGAAACGAATCTCTGTTTGTTCAGTGAACGGGTTACTCGATCGTGTTCATTCGATATACAATTTTATCGTGAAATATAAATTCCACGTTTCTCTTCGTGCACAGGATTTTCGATGGGAAAGCAATTCTTGTGTAGCTATTTCACAGATTGACCCTTTACGAATGCAAGTAGGAGTGAGGCCTTGAAAAAATAGAGACAATAAATTACTGCTATGTCGACATAATCCAAAGTTGACTCAAACTTTATATGATAGAACCATTATATTACAAGCTTCAGTAAAATCCCAACCATTGATGGCATATCCACAAATAAGGATTTCTACTCTCATTTCAAGACTATCTACAATTGTGTAGTTTTTTTGTCAATCTCGCCTTGCAGCCTCGTCTCGGAGGAATTTCAACCCCTTTCGAAAAGGGGTGTTGGCTCCAATGGAAAAAATTAGTATCCCAGGAGGAACTTGCGCTGGTTTTAGGAAGAAATTCGGTCGTCGGCCGATCGTGATCGAGCGGATCGAGCCGAACCGGTTATCCTGGCTCGGTAGTGGAACCGTCGGGCGTTCGCACGATAGCGTGATCCAATTTGTCGAAGAATGCGCTATCGCGGGTAACTGCGAGACGGCGCGGCGTAAGAAGAGGAGGTAGATGGGCTTGCAAGGACGCAGGGGATGGACGGAGGGAAACGATAGGCGACGCCGAGGGACGGGAAGCCGAAGGGGCAGGCAATTAATACGACGCGGAGGCATGCACGTCGGCAGGCAACGGCGAAGGTTCGCTTCATTAGGGCTCGGAGCCACGGTGGAAGGGTTGATTTTTACCCCGAAAACCCTCCCACTGCCGCCTCATTGGTTTCCAATTATCGAAATGCCGTCGCCTTAAGGCATCCTCGCCATGCTCCCTGTCCGTCTCCTGTCCTGGATGCCTTCCACCCCCGACCGCCACCCCTCAACCACCCCGCAAACGCGCCGTAATTTATAGTCGATACGCGCGAATCGTTTATTCCGCTCGAAATACGACGATTCCGCTTCCTTTCGGGGATGTCCCACCTACCGAGGATCGAATAGCTGCTCTGCTAGGGCCAGGGAGTTGAGCTAGCTCTCCAGGACAGGTCTTGTTTACTCCCAAAGCGTATCACTGCGATTTCGTCTTTATCGATTTGGAGCAAGGATTATATGAAGATCTATGAACTGTTCATTTGTTGTATCTACTCAAGAGGGCAGATTTCGATGTGACATTTTGTTCCTTGATCCAAGGAGAGACCAATGCCACATTGGTCGATGTGGATTTGTTAATCTAGTTAGGGTACTGCGAACAATTTTATTGTTTCTTCAGAGTAATTAATGTGCCACATCCCATTATTTATACTTTTCATACTACTAAAGGAGCTAAGCTATAGTTGTAGCAGTTTACGTTAGTTTTCGATTACTAGTATCACCTGCTTTTATGAAGCAACAAAAGTTGACTTGTTGGCATCACTTAGTTTCCTGATGCCAGGATCGTCAGAATGAATTAAATAGACAGGAACTTTGTGCTTCGAACAACTTAGAATACTAACAACTTAGTTGAAGTATCTCAGACCAAGTTACTCTTCGAACACTTATTCCAGTCCGTGTTCTTCAATGAAAGTGAACTTGTTGGTACTAGTTTATCCCCTGATGCCAAAAGAATACGTGTGCATTCTTTAAGCTACCTAGGATACTATGGTTCTGTCACATCGTTGCACCTCAAGTTATTCATCTCGCATTTGCTGTGTCCAGTTTTATCATAGACAGTTTAAAAGACTTCGGTCTCACCGCGATCATCCCAGGAGAAATAGGTCAGTCCTCCCATTCATCCTGATCAGAGCCCCTAAGGTGCAGATCGTTGGCAAGCTGGTCACCGTTCCGGCGGCAAACAATGACCCTAAACAGGATTCCGGATCGATAGCCGTCCGCCGATATAAAATCGCGACTTTGATCTACGTTTAATTGGTTTCCCCTGAATTCCCAGGGAACTTGTCGTCGTGGAAGTTGCCCGGAAGTCGTGCCTGCCGTTTTCCCAAAAGCCAAATGCCATTGGTCGGGAGCGACGGCACAGCCGGGCTTTTTCCAAGATAGACGCGTTCAATTGGCAGCAGGCGAACTCGGTTCCGCCGCCCTTTATCGATCCCGATAAAAATAAATAATCATAAAGGGTAAAACGTCGAGACGCGGCCGAGAAGAACCGACCGACCGACGGACGAACGGAGCGAAAGAGGAAAGAGGAAAGAGGGGTTAGAAAGCAAGCAACAAGGGGGTTGGGGCGGGGATGCACCGAAGGCAGCTCGGCGGAGCATCGCGATACACGGGGCACGGGTAGGCAGGGGTTTTCGAGAAGAGAGAAGAGACAGGTCTGGCGAGCTCTGTGTTGCATCGCGCTCGGTCTTCTCGGTATATTTTCGAAACGCGACGAAACGGACGAGAGAAGGGTGTTCCCTGGTGTTGCGCCGCGCGGCGCGAGATCCGGGGAATAAAGCCTGGGGAACGGAGCAGGGCGATGGTTCCCCGGAGCCAGTAGAAATCCTGGAATCCCCACGACCGGCTTCCGCACCTGTTTTCCGGTGCATCGAAAAAGAGGCGGGCGTTCTTACGCGTGCCGGCGGACAGAACGAGGTGGCGCGAACGAGAAGAAGAAGAAGAGAAACGACGCGGCGCGCGACGACGACGACGACGGCGGTGGTGGTGCTGGCGGCGGCGGCTAGAAGGCACCGTAGAAGAGAGAAAAGGAGGTTGAGGTGGCGGCGGCGGCGGCGGCGGCTACAGAATATGTGGATGAGGTGGATGACGAGGAGCAGTAGGAGGCGGCGGAGGAGCGGGAGGGGGTCGAGGGAGGAGTAGGAAGAGGTGTAAGAGGAAGAGGAGGACTCTGAGGACGAAGAGGAGCTGGGGGACAAGAGGGGGAGAGGGACGGCCGGGGTGAACCAGCGGGGGTGGTCCAATCACAGGCGAGTACGGGTGGGGCAGAATACCTCCGCCCTCTCACTCGCGTTACCTCCTGCGACTCTCCTCATCCCCCTTTCTCCGCGAGGTTGGAATCACCGCTACCTCCCGAGCCAGCACACCACCACTATCCACCTTCTTCCTCCTACTCTGCCATCACCACCTCCACCTCTTCATCCGCCTCGCCATCCTCCTCCTCCCGCCTGTTCCTGCGTGAGCGTCGGCCTCTCCTCCTCTCTCTGAAGCCCCCGCGGCTCCTGGCGGCTACCCAAGACAAGTGGCCGCGAGAGATTCTCACGGCATGAGCGGGGATCGTTACGTACGACCGACTGCGAGGATATCCACGGCCGAGGATTTCCACGACGATTTCCGCGCGAGTACGCGTCCCAAACCATCCGCCACGGTAGCGCACGACATGCTGCTCTCCGCGGAACCGAACGATTAATTGCGCTCATCTGGACACGAGCGCGGACACGACAGGCGTGATTTTCCCCGTGAGGAGGAGGGGAACACCCAGGTGCTTCGGTCGTTCGGTCGACCGATTTTCCCGCGATCTTACAGTAAGTAGGAGCAACATGGTTTTCTTTATGTTATTCATCGTTATCCAACCACCACTGTGTCCAGAGGGTCTCGTGTGATTGGTGCGCTCCTGGTGAACGTTCCGTTTCATTAACACGATCGCCTACAGAACCTTCGATTTCTCGTCGATGGTGATCGTACGCTAAAGTGCCAAGTCCGTCGGTTTCTTGGCCGATCATCCCGTGACCTGCGAATCGGCAGCAGATTGTTTTCCACTCGATGAGAGATCAATCCGGCGATGATCGTAGGAACAGTCTGGGAAAAAGGGGAAAGAGTAGTGTGTCGGTCGCGCACGGTTGGGTAAACACCTGTGCGCGATGTAGAGAGTCAGGAAGAAAGGGACCAACCCGGGATAAAAGATAAAGACAACGACAGTGGGGTGTGCTCGGATCGCTCGACCAAAACGCGGATGATTCGATCCTTTCTGAACCATTTCACCCGATTTGCCTTGGTGAAATATCGCCGGCCGTCTCGCGGTGAACTGGTACCATACGTGTACGCGTGTGCCTCCAATGTCGTTCGTTCGCTCGCTCGCTCGCTCGCATTCACCGCCGCGCCGCGTCGTTCGTTCAATCGTGCTGTTTGGCTGAACATTGTCGGACACTTCTACTGCTTCTGCTCCGCTGTGCAGGAGAACCCCGTGTACCGTGCACCATAAACGTTCGGTATTTCGTTTCCATTCGTTTTTCTTGGCTCTTGGTGATCGTTGCTTCGGAACAGACGCCGACGCTGATTCCGAAAAGTGTGTTCCAATGATCCGATCGATTCTCGGTTGAAATTGAATTCTAGACTTTGCTCATGCCATTTTCCTTTAGTTTCATGAATGGAAGTTGTTAGGAAGAATGCTGGATGGATACAAAAGGCTTATTTCAGTGTTTACAAAATACAGTTCTTGTTTGAAGATAAACTAATCGCAGCTGCGGTTAATTTATAAAAAATCTGTGTATGTTTGCGGTTGATAAACAAGTTTACTTAGGAACATTTTCAATATACTCTTCTTAAATGTACAATTAAGATTTTCATCAACCGTTTATAATGATAACTAAGCTGTGAGAAACCAAGACTCTTTATGGCTAGATAGTTCGATTTTCTTGTCGATTCTATTTTGGAAAAGTCTTTCCGATCGAGAAAATTTTCTATTTCGGTCGGACGTCACGTACCACGACGAAATGGATAAAACGTGGACTTCAGGCGATGAGATTATCTCGGCCAATAAACCGAATGGTTCGGAATGACTGCAATTATTTCGTGGCGCGTGTTGCCAGTGCCGATTGGGCGAAACTGTTTCGTGATGAAGGGAGATAAAGACCTCGGGATACACGCGCACCTAATGCGGTCCACGTTATATTGACTCGAACGAGATAATTCTCGGTCGTTTAGATGTCGCTATCAAAAGGAGAGCTTTTCTAATATTTTAAACAGAACCTATTGCCAAACAACACCTGAAAATCAAAGATAAACTTTTCCTTAATTACCACGAACTTTATCAATGAGACACGATAACAATGTGTGCAAAAACTACCATTTCAGATTATTTAACTTTTAGAAAATATTGCGATTCTACTCACACAGTTACATGAAACAAGAATTTCCAATATGAATTCAAATCTCTCCAATTTTCAAATTATTAAAAGTACTAAAAGCTACTGGAATCAACGTGAAAAAGTTGTCAAACATTGAAAATGCTTTAGTATGTATAGAATGTTTATGGTCTTGATCACGTTTTCCATTTCGAGACTCAGTTTGTAGGATTTTCCAGCGAGCATGCAATTAAGCTTTTCTTGGCAGTATTTCGCGCTTTTCCGACACCCAGCGTTTATGATGCTCTCTGAATCATCCGGAGACCGTGCAGAAATGTTCCCGCAAGATAATACGGACTATAGCTACGTGGAAGTCACGGGAGAAAGGCGCTTTATCGTTCCGGCTCTCGCGTATATATTTATATTTAAGAGGGAGGACGAAAGTTTACTGACAACATGGCCGACGAGCGCGTCTCTTAGCTCTTCTACTCGCCGGTCTGCGCTTTCATCGTCTGGCAAGGACGACCTTTATTCTATTCTCGGCGCTTGCACGGCATCGAGAACCGCCCACTCGCAGCCTATCTTGTGAAGCAATTTCCAACGGAAGAAAGAGACGAGAACAGGCCGATCACGGCTATTACGGGGGACGCTCGTGAATTCGTTTCAATGGAAAAAAGGTGCACCGGGTCTCACGGCGAAATTTACCACCACTGTTTTTCACAGTGACCAACGAAACACTTCCCTCATTGGTTACTCTGTCAGCTTACTATTAAATATCTGGAAATACACATTTCCCTTTTTATTATATTCACGAATTTATTTAACAAATTTTATTGTGTTAACGATTCTTAATGTGCCGTAGGCTAGACTCGATGTCGTGAAAGGATCCGAGTACAGAAATTTTGATATTGTTCTCAATTACTTGCATTTGATCTCTTAGGTCTGACTATTGCTGGACATTTTTACTTTAATCGTGTTTACTGGCTAAGGTGTACCTACTTATACAATCGCCTGGTAGATACGGAAAATTTAAAAATAGTTTCTGGTGTTAGAACAAGATATACAACAAGGGGTTCGTTGTCAGTAGAATTAGTCGGTCATGCACAGACGCAACGAAGAATTTTTTAATTCTGTTTCCTTGAAGTGGACAGACCGATTCTAAACTGCATAATAAAAAAGAATCTGCCAGACAAACGCACAATTTGAAGGGTCGAACGTAACCCTGAGAAGTTCAGCAGCATTAGGCTCGAAAGCTGCATACCACTGTCCAGAACGATCAAGCACGGAGAAAGCACCAACGCCGAGCGAGACAACACGAAACTTAGGGATTTCCGCGAACTTCCTGAATCAATTTCCATGCGGCTAATGCGAGATCGGTTCTCGTGCAGCGTCGTGTCCGCAGCCAAAGAAGAAAACAGTGTTGTGCATCGAAAGAAGGAACTCGTCAGGCAGATACGAGTTAACGAGTCCGCGATCGACGTAGCCGCGTCAAGCACGTCAAGCCATTTAAGCACGCAGTCACGCGAGTGCGGGACCCGCGGGACACGCGAGAATTTCGTCGAGGGATTACTACGGTGGTGTTTCACATATATATATATATATAGTCGGTTAATCGGCGAGCCGCCGAAAATCGTCCGAGCAGAGCGGAGACAGACTGTCGGCGGAGATAAAACGAAACGGGGGACACGCAGCAGATAAGTCGCCGCGAAATGACGAATAGTGAGGCCGATAGGGAGGCAAACACGTACGAACGAATCAATGAATCGAAGGAGAAAGTGATACCGCGCACCGTGAATGAGAGAATGCCGCGGCAACGTTATAGAAACGCCGCGTTAATACTGTTCGTCGCTCATTGATCGTCAACCGTATTGTTCCCATTGTGCCGCGTACATGTGCGCGCAATTAATACGCTGCCATTATCCGTGCGAGTTAATGCTGTAACAAATGAGACTCGAAAAAACGATTAGACGAGTGATTTTCATTAACTTTCTGACGTTCGACGATTAGAAACCAGAGTTCGTGCTGTTCTAGACCGGTCAAATCGGTGGAATGTTATAAATTAAACAACATAGTATTTTTTTCGATGCATAGATTATTTTGAATTCTAAAATATTTACATTTGTTGGTCTATTTCATGTTTACTTTCGTAGAAGTTTGTAGTGTTTTACTACTTACATGATGTATTGACATAGAGAGTTATTATTCACATTTTTGTCAAACTTTCGTTGAACATGGTTCGGAGATTGTCAAGTTTGAAACATTTTTATATACGTGTGCTTCGAAGCTGTCTAATGTGTTTATACGGATCTTTATAAATTCTTAACAATTGTATCAATTTAAATAATAATACAATATGATCTGTTGAAGAATCAATGTATTCTCACTCGCTTGAGCTTTGAACAACGAAACTCGACACAAAGGCTCAAGACAATTCATTGTTCGAGTGAAAATGTTTCGTTAAATTTTGGCATATTCACAATGTTCGAACATATTCGGTCACAAGACCAACATTCAAAGTAGTTATCTCAAAGAATGCTGCACCTCAGGAAATAATATATTGCTCCGACTTTCTAGAAAGTAAAAAATGTTCGTTCTGTTGGTTCCTGCAACCAATTTCTTCGCTCCCGTGCGTTCCTCTGGTACCAAAATGAAAGAGGAAGCTGAAAGCCGCTGAGGAAGCCAAGGGGGGAAGTCAGGGAGGTAGGAACGGTATCTTCAAAGACCATAATCTCACGGCGCTTCTTCCACATTCCTGCGTGCATCGGTCGCGCTGCAATCTACCTCGGTTGTTTCCGATTCTATTCTCTTTCTGCCGCGAGGAAGCGGTCGCGGGGGCGAAAAACTGGGAAGAAAGGAGCGGCGAGAACGGCCGGGTAGGAGAACCGAGCCAACGGAAACTTTTCCCGTGCAAAGTACCACGCGGACTGGCTCGAGGTTATGAAATTCTGATGGCTCATAAAATGTAAGAAAATTTACAGACTTCGCCCCCTCGGCCTCCACTGCTTCCTCCCTCTGCGCGCCTCCCGACGTCTCACTGTTTCTCCACCGGCTGCGTGCTTCCTTTCGGTCCTTGGCCTTCTCTTCTTATCCCGTTCCTCGTTTCTCCTTGATTTCGTCCTGCTCCCGACGGCTTTGCGAACTGAACGGAAGAACGACTTGAGGGCGCGAAAGGGGATCATCGCGCTGCCAGCATAAACTTTAAAACCCGTGGCAATCGATTAGGGACTTTTGAAAAGAAGGCCTCGCTAGCCAGTCGCTTTCCACGCGATCCTGTCAATCTTCCTTTAAACCGTGTCCTTGACTCGATACTCCCCAAGGATCATCCTCGATTTTGATTCATCCTAAAAGAATTGTAGTCCATTTTTAAAGTTCAAACTGGTGTTTGACTCACTTTCCGGCGGAACCAAACTTGCCAGCTTGCTGTATTCTTCTAGTTCAAATTTAGAGTGTTTCGTCAGGCTTTTCAATCACTTTTTGTACTACCTGATCTTCCCTTTTCGATTCATTGAAGTTCCCTTGGTTTGTCTTCAATTATGTTAATTATAAAAACAGCAGACTTGAGAAAATAGTGATTGAACTAAGATGGCGATTGAGAGTATGATGATCGATAGAAAAAAAAGTTTTTGAGAGGATTACGAGTTGTCTTGCGAGTTGGGTAGGATGTTACAAACATTTGGACATCGATTCTTAAATCCGAACTGTCTGGCTGATCAACGCGAGCCAAACTAGAGTCTGGCAACCAGTAATGAATAACCGTGTGCGAGTGGAAATGTTAGTCACGCTGCATCTTCTGAGAAGTGATTATTCCAGAGCAATCGACTCGAGCTGTTGCCAAAATTCCTTTATTATCAGTCAAATTGCAGCTGTTTGATAGGATCCAATGTTCACGGGTTTTAGAACGTTATTTAGTTGCTGGGAATTGGCAAGCGTTCAGCGTGCAGTCGCTAAATTGGTCGGTTCTGAATTAACCGATTTCGGAGAAATAACTTGATGATTTGAACGACTCTTCCGAGACTGTTCTGGCGAAGCGACGTGGCGTAATTAATATGTGATCTACAGACTTTTTTTATAATGAAGTTATCTGAATAAATAAACAAATAACAAAGAAATCTATCACCTAACTGTTCGATGTTAGCGTATAAATGTAGAAATGTTGTAATGATAAGCAACGTATGCAGGGAAATGAGACGTTCGTGGTCAGACACTTCATGAAGTTTGTTAGTTATTATATTCTAAATATCTCGAAGTCATTCACAGTTCCAGTAATAATAGATTGTGTACGTGGAAGTTTGTTTTGTCTGAATTTTTGCAAGGATTAATATTTTTAAGATCGGAAAGTTTGGCGGTATCGCGGACAAGAATATCTGACCTCCCTCCAGTCTGTCTGCTTTATCGTCCATCGACATTTTCTGGCGTTGGGGAGTCACGGGGAAGGGTTAATTAACAGCAACCAAGTGAATAAGACATGATCACGGGAAAATTACACGGGGAACGGTTCTAAAGGCGGCAACTAAACTATTTTCGTCTATTATCGAAGCTGTTCGATTCAACGATTTCTCCTTTTCTCCGGTAGATTTTAATGTTTTCTGGAACTCTATAGGCGAGAAAATGGTAGCTAAAATTGAACGTCAGAAGGGTCGATTATAATTATCTCCATTGTGATTCAAGTAATCTTAAAAAAGGACACATTTATTCTGTTAGTATTCGATTAATAATATATTTTCATTCTACATCTAATTCTATTTCACTTGGAATAAAAAATTCTCAATAATCAGACACAATTATCGAATTACGGTAACACGTAATGCGTTTGTATCTGGTTGCAAATTGCAGGTAAGAACTTTACTAACTGTCTACATACACGTTACCGTACGAGGTCTATTTTAAAACAATAGCTCACAAATATTGATTTCCACCGTACTTCTATTTTCCAGACTGTTATATTCTCTCTCTTCTATCGCGCGTACTTCTCCTACCTTCTAATCATGTCGTATCAGGATAAATAGTTCAGTACTTTCTTCCGCATTGGGATTCCTATAGGAACTTCCATGAAATCTTCCACACTGACCCTCAATCTATCAGTTAAAACACTCAGACTAAGCTCGATGAAAAATCCTGAAACCAGCTAAAAAATTCATGAACGGCGACAGAAATAGAACCTATAAATAGTGGCAAAAACAAATTTATACTACGTTCAACTGAGTTTCAAACTTGTACAATAACTGACAAAAAAGTTGACATACTAAATATAACTACTACTAGACCGTGAATGTTTTATATAAAATACGATATGAGTAGTTTAGAATCTCGAAGCTTAGCTAAAATAAAATTCTATTTTCTATATTAAGAAATGCAATGGGTTAATTCCTTGCTGTATGATTGTGTTCATATCTGAAATAATTGGTAATTATGCTCAAAAATTTGGTGAAATGAAATGGAAATTTATATTTATTTTAGGTCCATTCTTAGTTTATTGCTTAATGGAATAGAATTTTATTTTGACTTAAAGGAAATGATTGATGCCATAATATGCATGACTTATGTATGTTATGGGTTGAAAATACAGTAAAAACGGGATATTGACTTTTAGGTTATTCATTTAGAAGATCTCCAGAAGCCATACAATTCTAAAGTACACGTTATTGTTAAGGCTTGGGTTCAAAGAATATTTATTTGGGAGGGGCTAGAGGGTCGCGTAGAATTGCGTGGCGAAAATGTTGGGAGGCAGGGTGTGCAAGTAATCTTTAGACGATGCTCTTCCGACACTCGCCAATCTCGCGCGTATAATTATGTATAAAGGCGTCGGCGACGATGACGACGACGATGGTGCCGGAGTTAGCGACGGTGATGGCGATGGTGGTGGTGGCTCGCCGTTCAAAATACGTCTAAATATTAATGAGCTGTCCCTGCCTACGGCGCAACCACCTTCGTTTGGGCATTCACGGTCTCCTCAGACGATGGCTGAGCGTCGGCGAATGTGTCGAAAAGTGTGTTGGTGTAAAATGAACGCGGGGAGGAAGGATGGTCGGCCATCGTTGAAAACAAAGCCAATTGTTTCTTTCGATCACAGTCTCCAATTACGCGACCATATAGTCACCGGCTATAAGTGCCGGAAAATTATCTGAAACGTGTCGGCCGATCGACGTTTCTCTATTTCATTGACTGTAGCACATTTCCGCGTACGCAAACCAGGGACATGTCGCACTGTGTCTACAATTTGAGGCTTGCAGGAAGTAGTTTCGATCAATAATTAAGTGGACGTAGGTTTCTGGCGCGACTGCTTAGATTATCGACAATAACTGGCACGGATCTATAACGTAACGTTGCACGAAGCTTATCACGGTTGCGAGTGGGAGAGTATTGCCACCTCAGTTCCTTGCGGAATTCAAAATTTGTCCAAATAAATATATTCAATTTGGATAACAGAAGCGCGTCCCATAGACAGTAGTATAGGTTCGTGATTAATCAAACAACAGTGGAAAAGGTCACTTGACGACGATAATTGACTTGGACTACTTTAAAAATTGCTGCGTCGAAGCATTCATATTCTATTAATCAATGAACAGTATAATTGAACTTTTTCAAGAGTCAACGATTACACTGATGAAGTCTGGGTTGATTTTGTTGGTAGTAGTTTTTCCAGTTTCATTTGTCGCAAATACTTTCGTGAAACAACTCGGAAAGGAGAACTCTCGGAACGAACGAAAACGCGGGAGACGAAAGGATTGGCAGGACGAAGTTACCCGATAGTACAAAGACTGTCATGTAAGATGCGCCGTCAAGTAGCAGTCACTTCGTACCCCTATCTTGCTAGCCCGGTCTTCATTTTGTTCTCCTCTATTTTCTCGGTACTCCTTCCGTTCTGTTCTTCCTCGTTGGCAGATCCTTCGGGACGGTTAATTGTGAGCGACATTCGCAACGAGTAACGGGAGAGGGATCAACGTCACTTTCGGGAACTTCTCAAAAGTCCCGACGATGGTGCGCATTATCAAAGAATTTAACGACGTGACTGTCACCAAACATGTCGGGTAATCGCCGGAATCGTAAACACTGCTGAGTTCCACGCTGCTGCCATCCAATTACCGCTCCACCAGAATCTCAAAACTGTTCTACCAATATAGTGCATAACATGATGCCTATCAAAATCATTATCATTTTAAAACGCTGTTCTAAAAAACGCTTCTTTATGCTCTTAAAAGTGTAAATGAATAATGCATAGCACAATGTTTATAAAAACGACATCATTTTAAAACGCTGCTCTGAAAGAACGTCCCCTAGCTTTATGCTCTCAAAAGTGATTTACGAATAGTGCACAGAACAATGTTTATGAAAACGACATTATTTTAAAATGCGATTCTAATAAAACGTTTTTTTTATGTTCCTGAACTGTTCGATCAATACTGCACAGTACAATGTTTATAAAAGTAATATCACTTTGAAATACTGAACTAAAAAAATGTTCTCTTGCACTCTCAAAAATGTTCTTTCAATAGTGTATGATACAGTGCCTGCAAAGGTCACTTTCCAAGTAGGAGTAGAGATGTTCCTACACCTACACGTTTAATTACCATCGTATTAAAATATTTTTGTATTAGCTTCTATGTTTGTAGAGTTATCACGAGATAAGTCTGCAGAAAATGTATTTCCTAAGAGTAGTGCAATTCTAGTAACAACATTAACCCTAATACTCTTCTTAAAGTGAAGATTTACTTATTGTTAGATTCTGTTTCTAAATTCTGCAACTTGTTCGACTTTTTCCCGTCTCTATTAAAAGATAAATTCTTTCGTGGATTTTATGTATCTTTTTTTTTATGCAACTATTTCTGAGGAACATACGAGTGACGCACGTACTGTATGACTAGACTCACAGGAACAATTTCATTTTTAATAGTTTCTTAATAGAAGAGGATTTCTTATAGTCGTTCATGTCTGAATTGAATTTATAAAGTTCTCGCTAAGTGTTTATTGTTCGGTAAAGGATGATGAAAGGTTTTTTGGAGGGTTGCAAAAGATTTTTTAAGTTGGATATATGAAATCTATAGGATGCTGCAATGTCAGAAAGGATATTAGCTTGGAAAATCATGCATCCGATGGCTGGTTGAAGTAGGACACGAGCCCCGGGGTTTACCTTCAGTCTCCAGCCGGGGTTGGAACCTACCGGCGACTGTATTTACCAGCTCTCGTAGGTACTTAATTTTGCTTTCGGAATTAATTCCGCCGCGGAGGACTCGGTGGGTGGGAAACGGCGTAGGTGTTACCTAGAGGTAAGACCTGCCGCGTCGCGTCGGTAGCAGGCAGGATAGTGTTGGTGGCACATTGAAATACCGGCGATATGCCGGCGAAGCGAACCCGGCGGAAACTTCCGTCGAGTATTTTCCCGGGACTGTCTCTCACAATTAGAATACTCCGGAGAGCAAGAGAGAGAGAGAGAGAGCAAAAGAGAGAGAGAGAGAGAGAGAGAGAGATTGCCGGCCTCGTAGTCGTAGAGTAACGTGCAGATAGGTGCCTATTAAGGGGGGGAGCCGTCGTCGATTTTCCGAAAATAGCAAGGGTGTTGGCGAGACAGGACGGGATAATGATTTATTGTGCCCTGGGAATGCGCATCTCCCGAACGAATCTAGCCCACGCCTCCAGGAAATATCGTTGACTCGAGGATATCGGACTGCCACGGATTTTATCGTCAGAGGGTCGGTACGGTTTGCCGGGAAAGTCGCTCGGAGATTGGAACATGCTAATAACTTTCGAACAAATTCCGCACCACAATCGATCGATCCTGTTTTCCTAAAAAATTGGCTTACAGCGGTCCTGAAATTTTCCAAAAATTTTCATGATGTTATTAAAATTTTGGAGATCCTTGTGGAATTTTTTTGTGGCTGAATTCTTGATTTAACAGTTTCTTATTCTTTCTATCTGAAAAAATTGAGTATTAAAATACTCCGTTTTCAGAAAACTTAAAAATGAATATTTGGTGGTGACGTGGAATGGAAATCGTTTACGAATGTGATCATGACCAACCAATTCTACTACTTGTGAATGCCTGTCAACTAAGAAAATTATTTTGATTTTGTTATACTTGGTTTTTTCAAATAGCACCACCGTATGCCCGCGAGACACTTCTTTAATTGACACGACGAAACACCAGATACATATTTAAATTCGTGTCTCCACGGGGTGTGAAAGGTCCATAGAGTTTAACAGGAGTTGGTCAATAGAGTGTACGTGTAACTCGTCAATTCGACGTCTCGAGCGCAGATGCAATTCAAAAAGTGTTACCCAATTTATATCCGATCGCCTTTCCCGTCAGGATAGAAGCCGTCGAGAGGGAAACGCGGCTCAGTTGCGATGGAATCGCGTGACGTGTAATTCGATGGTTCGAACGGACGGCTCTAGGAATAGTTGTTGGTTATCCGAGTGGTAAGCCTGGCTAGGTGTGTGTCTTTAGAAAAGCATTAGTGTCCGGAATTAATTGATCGCGGAAGGGAAGTGGATACCTACGCGAGCTTACATGTTCCTCTTTGCTTCTCTCTCTCTCTCTCTCTCTCTCTCTCTCTCTCTCTTTCTTCCACCCGTTGTTCTCTCTCTTTCTTGTACATGTGCAGACACGCGTATACACCGAGAGAGCCTCTAGTTCCTCTACTCTGGTTCTCTCCCTTTCTCTGCCTCGCTAGTTGGCTGGTTTGGGGGTGCAGGGTAATATCGGTACTAGCCTGTACCAGTCGATGAGCCACTCGCCGCCTACCCCCGCCTCTTCATGGCTCTTCTTGCATTGCCTCCTACACACAACTGTGCTCGGGGCAACGATATAATCCGGTACCTCGTTCCTCGTGACTATTGCCCGCGTTTTTAATACCGGAGTACCTCTCGACACGTATCAACCCCGTTTTTTACCAACCGCGATGCTTCCGACCGCGTTCATTTGATTCGCTCGTCGACCGTTTACATTTTTTCCCCCGCTTTTTTCAACCAACCATCTACAGACGATGCACTTCTTCGTTAACGCGGCTCCGCAAGTTCCTGCGAGCTCGACAACCCGGATATGTTGCGCTAATACGCTCCGGAATTCGCGGTGTTGCGAGACTTTTTACGCAAATGGTAGTTTCCGGTATTTTTCTTTGATCGTACCAACCGATGCTTTTAATTAAACCACTCCCCTTGCTGACCGAACACATAACAATCCAACAGTTAACTTTCAACACCAACGGCCGAACACAGTGATCTAACTCATAAATCTCAATCGATTGCAGTCTACATTGTTTTGAGATTGTTTCAGGTTTGAAACCAAAAGTACACTACTATAATAGAATAGGGCTTGAAAAAATATAACGCAATATTTATATTTATTATGTTGATGTGATTATATTTACAACGAGCTGAGATTTCTTCAAATAGTTTGGCAGAGATGGTCGATCAGTTTGGCGTGTCAGGAGTTAGTTCCGAAATTCCTTGCATTGTCTTCTTTTCCTAAGCATGTCATCGTGGAGAGTTTTCGGCGCCAGAGGGTAAGAGGCGCGTAATGGTTAGAAACGTTTGTTTGAGGAGGCCGAGGGCCAACGGTTATTAAGCTCAGGCCGCAGACCACATCAGAGCCAGCCAGAAAGGGCCCTTGGCATATTCACCTAACCTGTAACCCTTTCTCTCCGGGCGCGGTTCGCTCCGCGCGTATCTATCATAATTTACGACGCTCTGCGAGCGCTTCGGTCTCTGATGATCAATCCTTCACCGATTTCATTCAGCCGTCCGCGCGACACAAAGTTTTAATACGAGATGCATATTTCATTGTCTGCAGCTGTCCCCCGAACCGTGTGGTTTCCAGGCTCAGATTATTAGTACTCGTTGCCTCGCGTCGGTTTTCAGCAATGCCTCTCTGACAACATCGAAGTAGCTTAAGTATCTTAATTCTGGATAATTGACGGTCGATGAGATCCTCGAATCTGGATCATTATTTCAGCAAGTGAACTGAGAAGTTGGCAAACTTCTTCCTAGAATTCCTATGAATTTTCTTCCACACTATAAAGATTTTCCACAATATAAGAATAATCTTCCACACTATAAAGATTTTTTTTATTTTATGAATACGAAATTCATATAATACTTCATGCAATACTTAAATGTTTAGTAACTGGTTAGATACTAGCATATTTAATAATGTAAACAATATTTCAAATAATGGAACAGCAATTTTTAGTGGTGTCTCAGAGTCACCACTCGAGTGCTAAAGGTTAATATTATCGTCAGATATTAATGAACCCGAACTATTTCCACACACGAAAAAAGACCCATATCAAATACTTGATTACCACCACCTGACCAAGAAGCAAAGAATCGCCACCTAGCCACTCTTTCACCCAATTGCGCGTGTGTGCCCCTCTTGTCAATTCCTCATATTTGCCAAAGATTCCCGGTAATCGATCCGCTCACCCAAAGACTCCGATTTTCCAGGGGTCGCGTTCTACGGGCAGTCTTGCTTGATATCGGTCGCGGGGTGTCTGTCGAAACACGCCTATCCAGCCACTTAGACGCAATCACGAAACCAATTGGAATCGGTAAATATCTGTGCTCGGCTGGTGTAAAGGGCAAGAGAGAGAGAGAGAGAGAGAGACAGACAGAGAGAGAGAGAGAGAGAGAGAGAGAGAGAGAGAGAGAGAGCAGAGGGTAGCTTTGGGAGGGTTGAAACGAGGAAAGGAGAAGAGTAGATAGAGGAGGCGGAGAAGGGGGGCAGGTGGCCGGGTGTGTAAGCGGTTAGCCGGATCGAGTAGTCGGCTTGATATCCAGCAGATATGTCCTTGAAGCATGCGAGGCGTGTAACGCGTGCTGGTGGATAAAGGACGCCGATACTCGCTCAGCCAGACTCGCACGCTTTTGCGTTAAACGCCCCCACGCGCACCGCGTAATGGATATGCGCCGGTTGATGTCTCTCTTTCTCTCTGTCGGACCTGTTACCGACGTGTTTCACCCTATCCGCCCCCCGCAGCTCGGCTGCAACCGGGCCCCCCGACGGTATGGCGTGCAGCCGCCTCCACCGCCGCTGCCGCCGCTCGATTTCGCCTCGATGCGCTCTCTTCGTTCCTCTATCCACGGAAATCTGCCTCTAGGCGCGTTGCAGAAGCACCCGGGTCCTGAGATCCGACGTGATAAGTGGTTAAACGGCAGTAAGTAAATGTTGTAACGTGCCCCGACTTGCGATGCCGCTTCAAAGACACCCGGCCGCGAGATGATAATGCATCGCGAATACGCCGCGAAACCCTACCCCGCGCGCTATGAAATTAGGATTAAGCGGCGGAATAATGTTTGCCGAAGCGGATGTCGCGGTTCCTGATCTGTAGAAGCCCTGATTTGGTGAATTGAAGTAGGCTCAGATGGATTCAGGTCGATCTGGATCATCTAACAGTGTTGATATACTTGATGGTTCGAGATGTAAATTATGACTTTTCGTGTATCTCAAGCCTGTTGTGATCTTAGGGTCTTCCTCCAGTTAACTAGTTTCATTTGGTGCTATCACGATCATGTAATATTTTCATACTTACACACATGCCACAGTTTTGAAGCGAAAATCCGCCACGCTCCTAGGTGAAACGCTATTCGGGTAAATTCGGGGGAGTCGAGTTTAGCCGAACGAGCGAGAAACAGACAGGTGTGTAATCTTCATAAAAGTTTTCACTTCGGTCGTGCGGTCTTATGTACACAGTATTGATCTGTTTTTATCCCTTTGAAGGCAGATCCATTGTGTAACTATACAATTGAAAACTGGAATTAAAAAAGGCTGTTTGTGCCAAAATAAAAATTCCATGGAAAATCCATGGAAAACTTTTAAGATCGTCCTGTAACCAATCAACAGGGAACCTTCAGCCTTATTTCATTGCATTGGTGTTGGAATTTACATCCTTTTGTAATTCCAGTCTTCAATTGAGAAGATTAGTCCCTCTGTTGTTTCTAATGTACCAACTATTCATTTGATTTAATCGCTAGATATTGAGTAATTGTATGACAATTTTAATACTATGGCTCAAAACATGCACGGGCACCGCTGTCGGAACGTCAAAGGATAGGAATACTACGAAAGCATCGTTATTCATATTCATTATCTTCATATCCTATCATTGTTCCATCAAGTGATAGCAGCGTTGAAGTAGCAGAGCGTTCCTTTTTCTTGCAGTACATAAGAAGAAATTTTTAACTGCGGACATCATCGATCAGTTTTGAACTTGATTGTTCTTAAACGACATTCAGCTTCAGAGAAACAGAAATATGAAAAAATTGTTTGATTGGTTTTCAATAAAATTTCGACATTGATAGACAATCATTTTTATGAACCAACTGCCGTACTGATTCAGATCGGGAACGAACTGCGAAGAGAATTGTAGTACTAACAAGTAGCTTCCCTTTAAATTATGCCCGCAGGCTAATAACAGGCAGACACATGACATTCGTGCAAGGCAATAATTAATTTTCGCAATTATGCCTGCGTTCGTTCCTTCCCCCTTCGCTACACCTCACCCTCGTCATCCACGTGGCCCTCCTTCGACTACTGGTGTTAGATTGACAGTATCTCACGTAATGATTTGAACTACGCACATTTTACACTTCACCAAGAAACTTTCGAATTGTTTCTTTTAAAAAGTTTATAATTTCTCGTAAAGTCGAACGTCTAAAGTTGTTCGAGAAATTACGAATGAGAGTATAGTCTCATTGAATTTTCTTACAAATAGGCAAATGAAATAAATAAAAGGACCATGAAATATGAAAGTAGAAAAATTAAATGAACGTTCATACATACACTCGAATGTTGGTTATTCGAATTAATTGGACATTCGGATAATAGAACAGTTAGTTTCAGCATTGAACTAGGTCCTTACCTTAATTGTACAATGAAGCACCTCGTAAATTTTTAAATGCATTAAAAATAAGGCTTTTGAGTTGAAAAATCGAAAAATAAAAACGTATTTTATTAAAATGTACACAAATACATACGTATCAGCAATGTAGCTGGTGCACTTTGAAAATGAATACACTGAACACAGTTCAGTATAATAATAAATTAAAGAGTCTGTCTCGACACTCTAATATTCCACGATACCAATTTCTGGGAACGTTTCTGTTGCAGGTAAATACCAAGAGACGACCATAGTCGCATGAGAGTCGCAAATCGCTTGAGGCCCGCCCGTCCCCCCGTCGGGTAAGTCTAAAGCTTGAAAATACTTGCCGCGGATCGCAAGTTTCGGCGACCAGACGATATCGAGTGTGCACGAAACCGCTTGCTCGCACGTTGCGAAAAAATTAATAAATTCCTTGCCTGGCGAGGAAGTTCGCGAGGCCGAAACCTGGAAAGAGACTCGGTTGTCGTCGTTGACGCAGCGTCGAGGTGGGTTCGAAAGGCGGTGTGTGTCGGGCCAAGGAAGGTCGAGGGGGTGTTCGGCGGGAGTAAATTAGTAATTAGAAATCTGATACAGGGTAAGGTAAGTCGGTGTTGTTTCGGCATTGCGTGGCGGTGCTTGTCGCGTGGACTTCTGCGACAGGCACGGCCTCGCGTGACCCGACGCCTCCGTTGGGGTGGCCCCAAGGGTGGCCCTGGGCAAAGAGCATGAAGAACGGGTCAGGTGAAGCAGGGTGGAGGGAGGTCGGCCTGGGAAACGTAAGGGATGACAATTATGCCCTACAGGTAATTGCCAGGTTGCAGTTAAACGGGGCAGGCGGCCTGCCTTGGCTCGCCCTTCTGCGGCCACCATGAAACGCGAGCTTTCATCGGAAAATCATGGCTTTTAAAAACCGTCACGCTCCCGCGCAGTCCTTTAATTTATCGCCGGTACCTGGTTTTCGTCGAACGGATACGAGCCGTGCGAGGAATCGCGCCAGATAAATCTGTTCTCTCTCTCTCTCTCTCTCTCTCTCTCTCTCTATCTTTCGCTCGCCCTCTTCATCGTCATGCGTGTCACTCGTTGTTCAAATCGATGCGAAACGACAAACTTTTAATTGCTCGATGAATTTTGTCGCGACCGAGTCGCGGCCCCGCCAAGTGGATTAAACTGTTTAATATTTTCTGCTATCGATTCGGTCACCGACAGTGCGAACGAGATTCGCATTCCTTAATCACTGCTCGTTTGTCATTAAAATTACCAGCAATCGATCCCACCTTTGTTTATGTATCTTCGTCGTTGCGGCTTGATTCGAAGGCTGTTTACCATTTGTGTGACCCACTTCGCTCGGTATTGTGTTATTTATGTGGGATCTTTCGATCGCACGGTACGCTTAAGGCGTAAAAGGTATTTAAATATGTAATAGGAGGTAGAGGTGTCGCACTGGAATACACTAATTGAAAGGCGGCTCAGCTATTCGCAAAGAAAATTCGCTACAGCTCTCCGATTCCACGCGTCCCGCTTTCACTTCAACCTCACTCTAACGAGACAACATTCGAATTTGCCTGCCGCCGCTCGCGGGCTGTCGCATACATACATACATACACACAAATACATCGTAAAGTTGCTCGACGATCCAACGGATCTTTCGAATTACGCGATCCTTTTATATTTTAGTTTTAAATATTTTGTAGATTTGTATACGGTGGATGTATACAAATGCCATTCGAAGCATACGTTTACGTGTGCTTGGAATATTGCCGTGAATTCTTGAAATTTGATACCTGCCGCTTTCTTATAAGAAAAATCAATTCCAAACGCTTGTGGGGCACGCGGCGTTATAGCTTACAACATGGGTAACGTGTCCGTCCCTTACTCGCTGTTCATACCATAGTGTGATCGTTTTCCATAGTGTTCCGCTGTTTCTGACCGAGAAATTCAGCCCTAGAAGCGTCGGTGAACCTAACACTTGATATTATTAACCCGCTGGCTAATGGAAATTTTTATGCACTCATTACGAATGCTATTATGTACTTCATTACGAATTACACATTACACAAAATAATGGTCTGTTGAACTCATAAAGAAAAAACTTGTATTCTTTTCATTTTCATTCATCCTCAGAATATTTCAATAAATTCATTTGTTGCAGCAGCTTTATGTGGTCATGTAACTGTCATTATGTCTAAAAGAATTTGGAAGCAATGTTCGTAAATAAAAATTTGTGCTCTCTAAACCCCCTTGCAATTAGAGGGGTAAAAGATTGATCAAATTCTTGTGATCTTGTTCAGACGATTATACAATTGTATTTATGTGGTATGAATGCACACCATAACTGTTATACCATTTACAACGAACAGTGTTTACATACCACCGCGAAAATGATTTCATTTTCAACCCCTCATTGTAATTTTCTGTGTTCTTTTAACCACTCACTTCAATAAAAGTCCACCAGAAGCAAACATATTTATCTCCGAAAATTCTTAATAATTTCATACACAAATGAAACTATTTATAAGTAACTTTAAATAATTGAAATCCCCAGGCATATATACTCGTAATTCGAACAATTCACGCCGTAGAATGTACGCACCCCATCGTACGAACGTACAACGCGACCTTTAGGTGAATCCGGTTAAATGAACTCATTATTTCCGTATTGATCGGTAGCGGAGCGGTATTAGCAGGTGGACGAGGGGAAGTAAAAAAGCATAAAACCGAGTACGATGCGTAGGGGTCGAAATTCGAATCGCGGTTAGGGGGTGGGTCATCCGGCGTAGAAACCTTCGTCGGCGATCGTCCACGAAATTAGCCGCAAATGTGTGTTATTTCGCGTGGCAGGCCAACGTGCTGTGACGTATATCGTGGGCATCTATTATGAAAGCAGTCCTGTAAAGGCTGCCGCCTGCCGACGGTGGTTCCGCACGCGCATTTTCCCACGTGCTCGTAAGCCACGTACACCGCTCGCGCCGGCGGCGGCGGCGGCTAACGGCACATAGAGCTGGTTCGCTTAGAATTACCGCTTAGGAAAGTGGAATGGGAAGGGAGGAGGTAGCCATTTCTGTACCCGCTGTCACATTTGTCACGTTGTTGGCTCGTGAACGCTGCACCGCGAGACGCCACGTGGCGCGTAAACCCGCGGCCGAGCCTCGGCGTAGCTGCCACGACTACCATGTCAATCCGACGCGACCTGCGATCAGTCTGTTTTGAACCTTGGCACGCTTACCGTAGATCGGCATACGTGTCGTTAGGCTTGCTTCGTCAATTTACCGTGCGGCTCCCATCAACCATTGTGCACCTAATCGCACCCACCTCTCACACACCCCAGTGAAAATGCGTAATTATTAACGCTAGATGATTCGTGGACTTTGGGACAGTCTATTCAACCCCGTCTTGCTGCGAAAAGACGTGCAAGTGACTCCCAGTGATCATAAATTAAGTTTTTACAATTTTGAAAGAATAATAAACAACCCCCACCCCCATACGCAGTGTTAAGTTATAACAGCTACTATTGGCAGAATATGTTAGACTTCGGTAATCTGATTTGACGGAAGTTGAGGAGATTGGTCAAAATGAATGTTTGAACGGTAGTTTAGATATGTTTGGAACAGTGGTGTTTGATGAGTTTGATCAGTTGGTCGTCTAGAATTATCATGTTTGTTGAAACATTTCTGACGGGTTTTTCGGGGGACTAGTGTTGTCTACGTGCTTTGATAGTTTTAAGAGATTGCCTTTCGAGAGCTGTTCCGGTATTTAGATGTTCCTTTGAGAGGCATGTTTACTTGCGAACAAGTTGGAGGAAGTTTGACCGCCTTGAGACGGGAAGTGGCAGGAACCTAGCGTGAACCACGAACGCTGCTTTCCGGTAGAATAAGAGTAAGTCCGTTTGTTCTTTTTTCACTTTATTTCAACTTTGAAATTATTATGCTTGCTCTCGAGACACTGTAATTTGTTGTACTGAAAACACTTGTTTGATTTTTAGAAGGGTACTTCGGGAAGCATCTAATACAGGTTTAGAGGAATCGTAATAATTCATTGAAGAATGTTTTGCCGTTTCGATGTATAATTGTATGAGTTTAAATTTCAGCGTTGCTTGCACAATACCAAATCTGAATGCGCTTCTCCCTATCATTTATGTACCCTTGGAAAAAACCGCATAGATAATACTAAATGTAAAATGTTCCTCAATTATAGTACGCTCTCCTTTGCTCGGTGGTTAGTTGTAATTGGCGGTTGGTTTACTGCGATGAATAGCAGGAAAAAATACCTCGAAGCATGGGGGAGAATAATACGTGGCTTTACGGAGCCAGGAAAATATGGAAAAATAGCGATCGCGCCCCAGTATCTTGTATTATGAATCAAATCCCATAATATGTTGATCGCGTCTGGAAAAACAGTAATCACTAAAATGCGTTAATTAAAAGTGCAAGCTTTAATTCAACACTTCATGTATTAGAACCAACTTTCCAATTAATGTGTAATACTTCGAACAAGCTTGTTGAAATACTATGGCGAAGTTGTTAAGGGTTGAATAAGGTGCGCAGAAGGTATGTATACTGAGATAACACGATCGAAAGATTTTGACAGAGTTGAATAATTTTTTTGAATAATAATTTCAAACTGGAACAATATATGTAATTCAGAAAACGTAGCAACCATTGAAATTAATTAATTTAGCCTGAACTATAAGCTTTAACTAACTAATTATGCATTTATGATAAAAATAATTTGGAGAATATAAATATACTATTTTGCATTATTTTCATTATTATTAAAAGAAGAAATTCATTTCTGTTTAACTTGTCTTTCTTGCAAATCATTTTTCATTAAAATCCGCAGTATACTGATTACACATCTTTTAAGACCGTCCAGTAATTCTTTTGAACAACAGAAGCTTTTTGTTTAAAAAATTGCTATCGCCGAGGAAAAGCAGCTGAACCCTCACCTTTCGACAAAACGTTACGACCCCAGGCAAAGTGTTACTGTCCGAGATCGATGAAAATCCAGCTGCGAAAAGCCGGCTATTTTGGTGCGGCAGCTCGCGGCTATAAAATCCAAAGGGAAATATAATTGCGCGAGCGGTTATGCACCTCGAAATGTTTCTTGCCGCGGCCTCTCTGTTCCGCAGTCTCGTTTCGTGCACGCGCTGCCCAAAGCCGCACGAGACGAACTGAAAAATGAGGAAAAAAAAAGGAAAAGAGAGAATGGTCGAATGGTTCGTGTGATGTCGTGTCGTTCGAGTGGCGGTCGCATGCCAGCCAGAGAATTAACGTCGAGTGGCTCGAGTTACCAGTAGGAGAACACGTATAGCTTCTGACGTTCGCATGACGGATGTCGATTCGATAGCTCGATTTCACCGGGCTCGAACTGTAGATACCCCTCCGACATCTAAGAGAAATTTTACACCAATCGATCGCGATTAACCATTAACCATTCCACCGCGACTATTCGAACTCGATTCATCTTTTTGAACCCTTAGATTTTCTATCGGAACACTTGGAAGCTTATCCGAGAAAATTCAAACTTCAGATAAAAATAATTTAATTTATGCAGGTATGTTAAAACTTTTAATATGTATTAATATTTTGTATGTTACGTAACTTGCTGAAAAATTGCTCTTCACTTGATCAAAATTTTTTCAAAGGGTAACAATTTCCTTCTTTAATTAATTGATCGAACCTCGTTTCTGGCACAACTAGAGAATTTATTTCATTCATAAACGTTCGTTCTCGATTTTACACAGACTGGTTAGCAAACACAAACATTATAGGCTCTGTTTGGAATGAATTCGTAGAACCCCATCGCAGAAACTATGGACAGTACTTCGTCGCAAACTGCGGTAATAGCGCAACGAATCTTCAGCAATTTGTCGTAACATGCTATTACAGGATGCTATTACCACATGTAAACACTGGTTTTATTGCGAAATTATATCGACGACATGTCTTCGCAACTCTTCGGATGGTAGACGCATATTCTATCACGTGAGGCCAGGGGATGAGGGTTGGATTGTTCGGTCAGTGGAAACGCAGGCTGGTATAGCCATTATAAACGCATTAATCATATAAATACGACGAACATGATGGAATTACAGGGTGGTACGGGCAGATCGTTCTACATCGGTCAGATCGAGTGAATTATCGATAAGACAGACCGCTCGCTCGTCCCTTTCGTGTTTCCTTTGGTCTGGACATTGATGTACTCGTTACCCATTAATTATTCGATGTATCTTCTACACATGGGAACGTCGGTTGTCTACGAACTCAAGTATCAAAGATTGCGTCTTGAAACAAAAATAAATTCTGCAGAAATATTTGCTGGTGAACGCACGATTTCAATTGCATAGAACAAACAATTCAGATTGTGCATTCCAAGAATTAAAATTGTGATTTTAATTTTAGGAAATGATTTTATAAGAATTGTGTATAAGCTTGAGACGAATAAGACAACATGAATCTCGAAGGAAATTCGAAAGGTCGAATAGGGGAACGATAACGAGACGAAAAGCGGGGTGGAGACACAGGAAATAGGCAACGAATTTGACATTGGGAATAAGGATACGATGGCCCACGCGACAATAACAGCGAGTTCGACGAACTTTTGACGCGGCAAGGTTTAAAAATGAAGTCGGTTACCTTGCCGGTTGTCACCGAACTCGAACAGCTGGGATCGTTGGTGAAGCAAAAACTATCGAAACTACCGGAGCCGACTGCGCCATCGGCGATAATCCGACCGTAGGATTTTGAACAAATTGCAATCAGGCTTTTATGAGTTTGTAACTTTTAAAAATCGTTGAAAAACAAAATTAAACCGCAACTTGAATAAAATTTCTTTTTTATATTGAAACTAATAACACACGAGGTAAGGTTTTATTTTACCTCGGATTTAAGGCACTTCATTCTGAATATATAAATTTGCTTTAAAGCTCTAACGAAGTATAAATATTTGTTCTGTAGTGTAATTTCTTGTCTTTAAAATTGCTTTCGAATAACGAAGCGAACACTGGAGCTTTTAAATCGCATACCGAACCGTAGTATATTGTATACGAGATCGGACGGAGCACGAAGGCGCCAGTAAAAGACACGTTCAATGACTCGTTCAGTTGCCGCGCGAATCCCGATCGTCCCGATAATTCATAGCCCGGCGCTCTGGAAATCGGACAGCAATATTACCGGATAAAATAAGCCATTAAGTCAGCGGCGGCTGTCTCCTCGCCACCGTTATACGAAGACGTTCTACGAAGACGCGTTCCTCTTCAGCCGTGGAAGACGGAGGGCTGGCAGCGGCGAAGGAATCGAGGGTCGAAGCTAGGATTACCCATCCGACCGAAAGGAGATTCCACTAAGCTTTCAGATTTTACCCTCTTAGTCGACCAGGGATTATAAAACGCAAATACGTCCCTTGATTAGCGAGGATAAAGTAAACATCGGCTTGTCGTCGCGGCTGTTGCTCGCGAGAAATACCCTCGCCGAAAATAACTTCATTCTCGCCGAAATCCGCCGGAATTGGAAAGAAAGTAAGATGGAAATTTGCAAAATTATATGTTCGAAGAGGTAGCAGTAGTCTGGAGGTTCATTCCCAAATATTTAGCCCATTATATTTTTCTGATATCAAGCGATCCGCTAAATGTTTCGATTAGTTCGATACCAAATTTTTGTATTTTACTTGTCACGCTTCTTTCAGAGGAAAACTATGTTTGTAGGTAAATAGAAAAAGGTATCTAGAGTTATTTAGGGCTAATTTTTTCCAAGGCAAGTGTCAAATTGACTGTGTCATAATTTCTCGTAGAAGTGACTGAAGGATCTTTTGAACTTGCCAAATGTATAAATCTTGACCTCTCCACTGCTTTTTAATTGATATACGATACAGAGTGCGTCAGGTGGTATCAGCTAGTAAATTTGATATTAGTTACCGACATTGACCGCAATTTGCGATAAGGTTGATGCTTAATAGACGAAGGTGTTGGTCCAAGGAAGGCCATCGTGAACGGATTCGCGCCGCGCAAAATATGACAGAGGCGTTTCGCGGACCCGGTCCGAAATTCGATATAATTTCGAGGGTAATTTCGAGATAGCCACTTTACAGGGATAAACTGTGGGAAGATAGAACTTTAGAGCGTAGGGAAGCCTCAAGCATCCTACGGAAGTCTGGCTCTAATTAAGCGCCTCCTACCCCTACCGCGGTTCCTTCACTCATCATCTTTCATCTCACTTCAACTTCCCTCTCCGTCAACCTTAGCTCGGCTGCTGAGAATCCTTGCGGAGGAGGTCTGAGGTGAACGTAAGCATCCATCCTGCGTGTTATCATATTTCTGATTGTTATGCCTTTGCCGGCGATACCTCTGTCTCCTTCACTCTACTCCTATGTCTCTCTAGCTCTCTCTCTCTCTCTCTCTCTCTCACCGTGGAATTACACGGTTGAATAATTCTCATCGTCTCTCTTCCCTCTCTCCTCTGTTTTTCTCCGATTCCGCTCCCTTCGTCTCTTTCTTTTCTCCCCATGGACGTCTACACTTCGTTCGCTATACTGTCTTGTTTCTTCATGGCTGCCTGGAAATACGAGAGAGCACGAGCTCCTAATTAAATTCCACTCTTTCCTAGCGTGCCGCGAGTATTTTTTTTTTAGGTTTCCTCAACCGCGCCTTAATTGCGCTGGAATCGAGATGGCTGCTGCCCTCGCCAGCCACTCGCTACCGATCCTCCCACTCCTCGGCGAAGCTCCTCTTCCTTGCGCCTCCTTCAGCCCCGCTCTCTTAATTGGCGCATAATTATGTAAACAATTCCGACGTCGTTCCACTCCCGCCCTCCCCCGTCGCCCCCCGGTCCAAAAGTCCTCGCTTAACCGTGACTACTCTATACTCACCGGTGTCATCAGCCGTGACAAATCGCGAAACTATTCTCCGGAAGACCGAGGGACACGTGAAATCGGGACGAAATTAGCGAGGCCGCAATTAGCGGAGATTTCTGCAACTGTACGAGCCACCGGCGTCTTGCAAAAATTAGCATACCGTTTAACGATTTTTTTTCTATTGCATATTTTTGGATATTTACACTATTTGAGGCGAGCCCATACAGATATTTGTTATAGAGTTTAGTATAGAACTTTGTCAAATTGCTATTGTAGTGGGCAGTTCAATGAGGTGAATTTAATCATATTTTCTTTAAGAACTAGTAACCAATCTCGGTTTAAGTTAATTGTCATGACTGGACTGCGGATTTTTATGGAAAATAAAAATTGTTTGTATTTGTTATAAGACACAGGAGCCACTTAAACAATTAATTATATTCTTAATACTTTGATTGAGTTGGAAACAACGAAAAAATGGTTTTATTCTTGCGTGTTTGATCTATTCATTTTCGTCAGAAATACATCAAATCCTCAGGCTACTTCTGACGGAACACAAATGCATGATTTAGAACTTCATTCGAGAGGTCAAATGATTATAATTAACGAAGTTGTCAATGAAAAAGATCCGAGAAAACGACTTGTTCACAACGGATCAAGCCAAAATGAGGGCCAGACGGGATAAAACTGTGGAGGGTTCCAGGGGGATCGAGGCGGCGTACGGCGGTGATCCGTGCTTGCGGCAACATTATCTAAAATTCAAGCTGTAATTACTTTGCTGGGCGGCGCTCCGGTTGATTTATAGTCATCGCGCGATGCAGCTGCGTGGGTGTAAGTAATTAAAAATGTACCAGCGCGTGGTACGGTAGCCCCCAACCACTTCCGCGGAAGACGGTTTAGGACGGGGATTCGGGGGTGTGGGAATTAGGGGTTGCTTCTTTTCTCGAACCCCAGGTACCATTTCGTGTTTCAACGGAGGCGATGGCGCCCTGATGGTTTAAGCAATACGCACAACCCTTTGCGAACCCCCCGCGGTGTGTTGAAAAACATCGTGCATTAGTTTACATACTATTAATGTACTTGTAACTAATGTTTTCGATTGACATAGTGTCTCTTTCTAAAAATTTTATATAATAATTTCACCTAATTATGAACAATTTAAAATTCTATTTAGGAACTAATCTTTGAAACAATACCAGTTCACATTTTCGCATTGTTATCTTTGTGGTGTAGTTATTTTCCTATATAATTCTTTAGAAAAATAATGCTACGTCAGAGATGATTTCCCGT
The DNA here is from genome assembly GCA_916610235.2 of Lasioglossum morio. NCBI lineage: Eukaryota > Metazoa > Arthropoda > Insecta > Hymenoptera > Halictidae > Lasioglossum > Lasioglossum morio. The sequence goes on from OU744327.1 coordinate 10,631,567, forward strand.
AGTCAGCAGAGAGGTAAGAGTTTGAAAAATAGTGTTTTGAAACTTTTTATTTATTTCTTGATGGTGATGTCTTTTTAAGCATTATATTGAATTACGGGAGGAGTATTTGGATCGGGGAACGTCTGATTGAAAGAATAATGAAGAGGTGACAGTGTAGTTAGGGTGGTCCTGTTTGCGGAAACGTTTCCCGGTCACTCGTTAGACAGTCGGCAGCGATTAACTGCCGGACCAGTGGGACGGCGATCAATTCGGTGCACGGGTGGCGTCGGCCATGGCGGTTAGTTGGCACAGTCTCCAGGTTAATTGGCCATTCATGGTTAATTTGGTCTGGCGCGAACCCGTAAGGCGATGGAAACGACCCTTCAACCCTCCCGAGACCGACTCGTCGATTTCGTATTCGTCTCGTGACAGAAGGGGTCTTCGAGGTCTCCACTTTCTCGCCGATATACCGATTTCGAGTTGGTTTCCCTTCGCCGGACACACGATTGCGACGAATAATCTTCGCGGCAAGCCTCGTTGAAAGACCGTCGTGAACCGAGCCGAAGGCCTCTCTTTCTCCTTGTGGACAACGCTTAATGCGGCAACAACCCTCGTGGAAACGTTTGCTCGATACTTGCCGCCGCGCGTATTAATTAGGCCGCTACTAACGAGTGTGCGGGTAAATGGTTCGTGACCGTGGAACGGCGGACTTGCGAATTGTAACAGTTGTTACGGCGATAGTGGCTGCGAACGAGGTGAAGGGGTGGCATGTAGATTGGAGAAAAACGCTCGCGATTCACGAGGGAAACGAGGGTGGAAAAGAGTTTCGCCCCACGAAACTTCGCCGTTCCGACCGGCCCGAGCTGAGCCCCCGCCCCTCGCGGGATTTATTTTCGCAATAACGATAATCTTGGCGATTTTAATTAATTATCGGGCTATCCGACCGCGACTCCGCATTGGCCGAGCCGTGGGGACAAATGCGGACGACTGCGAGAGAAACGATCCCTTAATTTCACTCGGCGTGAAGCCGGTTGTATTCTGAAGCTGTTCGAAATTAATCTTTCGATTCAGGATACTAGATCAAGTTACATCAAATATAAAAATTCTCTGCTGTTATTCTTGAGATATGTGTGAACATGAATTATTATGTTCACTACTGTCCTAGTAGTAAACCAAAGTAATTTATTTAACCATCCAATGACGAACTCTTTTATATTGATTCCGGGGTACAAACATTTTATCTAAATTCTAATTATTATCTAGCAGCCAGTCTAAATTATTAGCTATTTATATCAGAGCCAATAAGAAGATTAACAATTGTCCTACCTAAATAGATTCAAGAATATGTCAAATAAAATTGATACATAAGTTTTTGATCACAGCAATCATGAATGATTAACGTCATCGTGTCAAAGTATTATCATCTCCGTGTTAGAAATATTGTGTTCGGTCAGGATAAATCGAAGAATTGGTAATTTTCTAGGACGTTAAACTTAATGTTGAAACGTTCACAATTACACATCGAGACAAGGCGTTCTTCGTCTCATTCAATCCTAAAAAGTTTAAGCAAATTGTTCTTGCTCGTAATTATTTCTTTATGAATTTTAAAGAAGAATCAGCCGAACTAAGCGAAACGTTTCACGATACTTTGGAGATACGAACAACAATGGGAACCAGTGTGAAGGACAGAAAATTATCAGGTTTTAGAGGGTTGGTTATCACATTTCAGTCGCAGGTATCGGACCACGGAATACCGTATTAATATCATTAGACTCGGCGTGTATCTCGAAGAACCGCATTCAATAATGATCCCCGATAGGTGGCCCCTCTCCCGCCAGAAACTTAGATTTGAATTCATAATAATCCGCGATGACTGGCCGTACACGTCGAGGACATAGAATCCAGGAACACCTAGGGGAGATTACTAATGTGGGCTAACTACGAGGCACAGGGCCGGCGTTAAGGCGTCTACCGGGTGCGAGCTCAAGGAGGTGCAGCAACTCTCAGTTGTTATTGCATTCTCGTACGAGGGAGATTGTTGCTAAAAGGAAAGGACAGTTCCCTGTTAGAAGGGGAACGCAGAGGGGACGAGTTAGAAGGCGGAGTACGCTCTCGTGTTACCTATAACCTATTCCGAGCGCGTCAGTCCGCGAATGAAGTTCGCCCGCCGGTTGCTTATCCACTTTCGTACGTGTTCACTAAACGCGATACCGCGGCAGACCCGCGGCATCCTCCTGGTTATTACTTGGTCCACAAATCCGCGATTCCACGGACGCCGCACCGCTGCTCGCCTATTCTGCCTACACTTCTTCGGCTCCACCTTGCCCGGCGTGCTACGCCAGCCAGGCCGCGGAGCTGTGGAAACTTCGTTACTTTGCATAGTAAATGCCTCCGTGAATCCGGCGTATCGACGGTCTCTACGTGACGCTAGGATAGATTCGAGGAGCTCATTCTCTCCGGCCGGCGAACGTTCCCGTGACACCATACTACCCCCATTTTAAAACTGCCCAGACCGCAACTATTAACATTCTAGAGGATCGAAGCTATTTGTTTCTTATTTTAAGTGGAAGGAAAAATATCCATTTTTATGACTAAAGAAAGATTTGGAAACATTTTATTTTCTGTCGAAGAGGGTGACTACCGTGAGTCTATTCATTGCACTATTTTCCATTTATTAGAGCTATTAGACGAAGAAATACATTATCATTTAATTCTTGCGTCCTGCAATCGATGAAGAACATTTTTATTTTGTACAAGGATCTTCAGTTTACTTATGATCTTCGGAAGAAACAAAAATTTGGATGATCTGGGAGTACGAACAAACATGGGCTGATTCTATGTATAAAGAGTAGTAGAAAGTACGCATAACATTTTTATGATCGGCGCTTCATTTTTTAGAAATGCACGTTTCAAAGCGGGCGAGCCTGCGTGGGCCAGTATTCGGTAGTAGAATGGGCTGGTCATGGTCAGACGCGTCATACTCTTCTTCAACACACGCGTCACCTTAAACAAACGATTCATTTCATCTTGCAGACCCTAACCATTTTAATACTTGTTAATAAATACTGTTAATAGTTATCTGTTAATTTAACGAGTTCAAAAAATTGTTTTACCATTTCACTAAGTGAACTTCACATGATCTAATGAGTTTGGATAAAGCTATGCCACTGAAGTGTTTCTAAACTAGCTCGACAATATCTTGAAGGTTCTGCAGGCTTAATATTAATTGAGCAGTTACCAAAGAAAACTTAGTTAATCATCAAGGAAGACATCCCAAAGTCCCGGGCCGTTTCGTTTCTCCCGAGAGCGAAGGAGACCAATCAGAATTCCGTCATCTGCTCTATCAGCGATCGAGGAAACCGCGTCGCATCCCTATGCAAGGTCTCGCACGCGCCCTACGAGTAGACCAGACCGAGGATAAGGTCTGCACAGAGGCCAGACCCCGCAATTCACACATTCAATGCCGTCGAAGGTTCCTCCGGCTCTATCCACTTCTGGACCCTCGTCCACGGTTTCCTCGACGGTCGCGTTATCTACTATCTGCGAAGGAGAAGGACGACGTGGAAGAGAAAGAGAGAGAGACACAGAGAGGGTTGATGTTGAAAGAGAGAGACGTCGAGCAGTTTGGTAATCTTCGAGTTTACAAGACGCAAACAGCTTAGGTGGTAACGCACCGATAAGATCTGCGCCTCTCCTTTCCCGATATACCGGTGATAGCCGTCGTTAGGCCGCGGTTAGGACTTCGGCGAACCTCTATAGACACGGCCCTTTTGCCCTACTCCTCGTATCGTTTCCCTATCTGGTATCTGGCCAGTACACCTTAGGCCGACGATAAGGATTTCGCTCAATACCTCTACACCATGCGGTACATCATATCTCGAAGTTTAGCAGGACCTGGCCGACTTAATAGCGAAAGGTGTGCAAGCATATATATGTCCATAATTATAAAAGTGGTGTAAGTCATATATTTCTTGTTTCGAGATATTTAAAGGAAAAGAATATTAACACTAAATGAATTCCATTTAATGTTGAAATAACAAGTATTATCTATCGGTTCATTTTTGACAATATTATAAAAGTTACATTGAATTAATTTAGTTTAAAATAATGTGATGTGAAATAGCTGTTAAACTGATTTTTTTTTCTATTTTGACGTAGACCACTTCCATAATTATGGGCCGATATATCTCCCGCTGCGCTGGCCGCGTAGGAGGTTTCAATTCCGGGGACGGCGTCCCTTATCCTCGCTAGCCACAACCGGCTAGAGGCGTAATCTAAATTAATGTTCGCCTATCCCCGCGCGTATAAACCTGCGAATTAAAGCATGGCTGACTTAAGGGGTCTCTCTAGTTCGACGCTCCGATTACATCGACATTTTGCGAATTTTTTCAGGGAACAGTATCGAGCATAATGATCTCAAACTTTCTACACTCGTTAACCATCATTCGAGGAATATACGCGATTGTTTTACAAACTAATAATTATCTTCTTCGAATTTACAGCCGTGGTAGTGAGAATGTATGAGGAAAATAGATTTATCGCATTATTCTTTCTTTTTTCCACTTCACTATTTTTATTTAATAAATAATTTTCGTTATCGAGTATTCAGTCAATCCATATACATTACCAATAATATAAAGTGCCAAACATGTAGTTTAATTAGCAGGAATTAACAAATAATTCAACAAAATTTGAACAAATCTTCTTTTACATTTTCAACGAATGGCAGGTCTAATCTAGATTATTAAATAAATAATGTTTACAAAGAATTTTAGGGGATGGTTTAAGTGAATTATTATTACAATCAGATAATACTAGAAATGCAGACATTCCTTGGAATCTATTTTTGTAAGAACGTAATTATATATTATCAACAGACGTAGTAAAATTGCTCGTTTCGGATGTTGTCCATCCAGATTGCCATTCCGTCAATACCGTGTGTTCCCTGAATACACGGAGTGATTTCAAAGGCGTTCCTTGGTGGCGTAGAAGAATTTCATTCCGGCTGGCTAGCCACGCGACGAGAAGGGTGAATTTAGTACTTTTAACGTTGCGCGATGCGTGGCTAATTATTTCGGGAAACGAATCGATTCCCGGTGTTTATTTTTAAGCGCGAGAGGGAAACAGGAAGAGGAAGGGACTAGGAAGAGATGCGTTGGGGTTGTCGGACGATTTTTTTTGAGGGGGGTTCGACGGCAAGGATGACTGGGCTCGGTTTCCTGCGGCACACGGAAAAAAGGGGCTCTGCGCATTCAGTGGCGGGTCACTCGGGGAAAAGAGGCCATTTCACAGGTCTTTGCGCCTCGATTTACCTTCCGCGGCTCGGTTAAACCTGAACACGTCCCACATCGCGATGTCTTAAAAATAGAACATCGGATAGGGTTGAATTTTCGCCCTACAACCAAGTGAAACCTCGCCGGTGATTCTGTTGTTTGTTTATTCAGAATTTCGTTCTACACTTCACAAATCACCCCCATGTTTATCACCGAGGGTGTTCACTTCGAAAAACATTCGCGCTGCTCCATGACTACCCATAGAATCCATAAAAATCAATGCGTTTGTGTAGTAGGTATAAAGACATTTAAAGCTAATTTGAGGAAGGGTAGAACCACCCCTTAAGTACTCACAAATTTTCTTTTTATAATTTATATCGCCGATGAATATACTAAAAAGTATTCTAATACTCTGTTACAGTACTTAAACTTTTTAATAATTCCCTCATGGCTGTAGATATTATATTATATTTAGTAAAGGGTCCAAGAAGATTTACAAACATCCTATAAAATTTGATTGGTCATGTATGATGTTTTTTCCCATTCTTAATATACGTTCAAAGGAATATTCCACGAATCAGAGTCACAATTTTAGAGCATAAGGGTAGTACACTTATTTACCCTGTTAGAGTAGGTGAAACAAGTGGAAGAGCTTTATCCGTTTCGTTCAGCAAAATGAATAGAAAATGGTACTGATTTGAGGGAGAGGATGATATAGCATTTTTCCGGAGAAATTACGCAGTCAATTTTCCCGTGATTAGAATGTTACCGCGGGAATTAAGGCGTCTCACGCGCAAACAAGATTCATCCAATTCCAATCTTGCGAGCAGCACGGTGTGTAGTCGCCGCCCTAACATCGTCGAGGTCGGATCCTTCAGGGTGAGGTGTTTTCCCGGAGCACCTCTGTTGTACGGGAATTCGCGGCCGGGCGAACCATTCTTTTTCCCATTACCAGATGCAAATACGGGGCTAATTTTAATTTTACGTGTATTAAAATCCAGAATGCCTCGGTTGCCCAGCTGACGGGGCCAGAACGAGAGGTTGGCTCCGCGTGCCGTAAGAAAAGGTGGATATCGCTGCGAGGGGGTGGTTGCGCGCGGCTTGTGGGGATGGCTGGAACGCTCCTCTGGGATTAGTCGGAAAGCGATTTCATCCTCGTGGGTGGATGCAGCCAGGAAAACGTAGCTTCCCTCCCTCCTTCAAGTTGCTCCGCGTTACCTTGGGCTTGCCTCGCGAGGAAAGCCGGGCGAAAACCAAAGCCCGAAATTAGAATACAAACCCATCAGCGGCGGCGTTCGTGGTCTTAGGACCCCATGTGCTCGCGAAGAGTAAAGAGAGTGAGACAGAGACAGAGAGAGAGAGAGAGAGAGAGAGAGAGAGAGAGAGAGAGAGAGAGAGAGAGAGAGGATGGAGAGGGACACCGAGATTCTGAAGGAAGCTATGCTTTCGAACAGAGAGTCTAATTTACATACGCTCCATAAGAGAGACACCGGGATGAGGAGGAGAGTACACGCCGCGTTCGAGAAGCCGCGTCGCTCTGCCGGAAAATACTGTAATTGGTTGCGTTGCCAGCTAGAGACGAGAGATGAATTCTGAGATTCGCGACGGATTTCTCGGAATCCGAAGATCTCTACGGAAAATTCGTGTCGCGGCGCGCGGCGTCGCTAGTCAATTAGGCTTGGATCGAAGATACTCGCGCTATGCGTTTGTTTTTTCTTGGGTAGGAGCCATAGGAAACAAGAAGGTGGCTACAGATGTTTCGGAACTATTGAAACAGCAAGAATTTTTAATTGCATGTATCAAATTGCATGGCAGTTCAGATTTCTTTATTCGAGGGTAGCATTTCGCATTTATTCATGTTGAATAGGTACATCTCTTCCACTAGACCATGAAAATTGCTAAAAAGAATGAATAGGTCTGCTTTTTTAAAGACGTAAGAATAGTTGCTCCCTTCTCTCGTAACTATTCCAACTCTACTCCCGTTGCAAATCTGAAATAATAGAAGAGCTATTATGAATTCCGGTATCTACATCCGTCGATAGATAAATAGTAGTTTCGTCCAGGTAAATCTTGAACATGTATGAAGTTACTACTTGTTTCTTTTTCAAATAAATACACCTGAAATCATCAAAGCTCAGTCAGATTGAAGTGGGAGCTATTGTAACTTCTTTTGGGCAATAGATTATAATTTATAGCTAGTATTGTTTCTAAACCTATAAGCTTTCTCGAGAGTACATTCAGATAATCAGTCTTCAGTCACCCTTTGATCTCCGCAACCCTTCACAAAACGTAATCAGCAATCCAGATCCACACTGAGAAGTAATTATCGAATAAATGAAGCGATTGATATCTCGAATACAATTTTTCCTTGAAAATGAAGTTACCGTCGGTATCTTGAGGACTCTCCCCTCGCCGCTCGAATTTTCCGAAGGCAGCAATTCCCGTTTGCCACGGACCGGTTGATTCGAAAGGAACGGAATCGATTTCCTTGCGCACCGACTGGTCTCTCCCCGTACCCGAACAAATTCACCGTCGACGAATAGACGTTTATTGCAATTACTGCAGCGGCCGTGTTTGCACCCAGTGGTCAGACCAGGTGGGCGGACTGAGAAGCCCAATCCACGGCGACTGTCCGCCGGGGGTTGGGCCGAAAGTTTCCAGAAGCCTGGAAGCCCCGACGACCAACGGAAACTTTGTCCAGCACTCTGGATGGCTGCTTGGTTGGCTAGAAACTCAGCGAAGCCCAGTCAGCTACCCTGCCGGCCATCGTCGGCGTCCTCGCCGTTGTTGCGGAGCTCGACGATGACCGCGTCGTTCACGTGGACGCGCCTTCTCCTTGTCCTCGCCTTTCGTCCATGTAGACGATAATTACCGCAGCGACCGCTTTTGTCCTGCTTCTACCACACCAAGGTTTCCTCCTGTTCACGTCGACCCCTTTGTCAGACGTTAAACGTACCTTCTGGAACGTTACCTTCCGCCTATTACTGTTACCGCGAGTTGGAAGTCCAAGGAACGCGTGCCCAGGTCCGCCATTTCCAAGGAAAACCCGCTTTCATAGCACGGCTTGTGTGGCTCCTGCCGAACCTGGGGATGCTTCGGACTATCTGTGACCATTTGCTGTTCGATCAATTCGACCTAATCCAGACTTAGTTCGATCAAATCGATAAACCCCAGGAATTTTCTCGAAAAAATGCAGAGTAATTAATATGCAACTTCTTACAGACGTTACTTTGATCTCAGGCTTCGTTAAACACTATTTCTAGGTTAGATATTTAGTCATAATAGTTGGAGAAACGTCAAACTATCCGGGGGCCTTTATTGTTCTATAGAAATCATTCTGGAAGCAGTAGAAAGAGATTTGTCATGACAATGAAAAATATCTACTACTCAACTGGCTTTAGCTGGTACGTTGAAATCAGGCTTTGTTGGACTTATTCTTGAACGAATGTCAAATATAGAGTACCTACGGATTTGATATTTTATTAGGAAATTACTAGACTGCGAATCTTTATACAAAATAAAAATATTGTACATGAATTTTCAAAAATAGGAGCCAACTAAACAATTCTTGCCTTCTTTGACAGGTTTTATAAGTTGAAAATAATAGATCGATGCTCCTAAATTCTCTTAATCGTTTCACTATTTTCAATTGGACTCATCGATTTCTGCTATACATGTATAAAATCCCTAATGAACTCCGCAGAATAAAATTTAATAGAACACTTCAGCAATATATTTCATAAAGATTCTCAGATTCACGTTTCTAGACCAGCTATCGCTGCAATAAAATTCGGAGAGTTCGAAGTCTCGTCGCAGCACAATTAAGCCAATATTAAATTCCATTCCATGAATCACAAGCTATACTTTCGGAGAAGAAACACAGAATTTTCGGGGTGGATCATCTTCCTCGAGAATTTGTCTCTCCCTCGGTGAACCGAACGTAGCGGGGAGTGAGATAATAGTCGTTTGCCTGGTAAATATTACTCTACGCGTATGGAACTGCGTCTTATAAATAAAATAGTAACTCTCAAAAATAGGGGAGTATTATTAACTCGCATTAGAGCGCGGGGTGTCTTCGGACCTCTTTTTCTCTCTGTGTGGTGTTCGCCGCGGTGAGCTGGGGTCGCGGCGAAGACGCAGCTGATACCATGGCACCGCAGGCTCGTAAAATAATCTTCCGCGCGGTGAAACGGATTAAGAAAGTGGAGAGACGCTCGGTGCAGCCCGAAAAAAGGACGACTCGCATCGGGAAGAGGACGATTACTGCGAGGAGGAGCGGCTTTTTCCATAAGCCGTCGCATAACCGTACCCCGTGGAACTTCCCGACACATAAGTTCGCCGGTTTAGCGAGCCTGCGAGTTTCCAGCGTCAATGAAATCATACGTAAGGCGACGCGGAAAGTATTCCGCCCGGAGAAGACTCCCCCAATGGAATTTTCGGAGTTGTTCTGAATCTACTTTAGTGTTGTCTCTGACTGTTCTTCTAGCTAGCTCCTAGTTTCTGTAATAGCGCGTAACTTCGTCAGTATGATCAGTATTGTCCCTGTATTCTATGTTCAATGAAAACACACGCCAAATAAACGAATTATCTCTTATGTCCAAATTTAATGTCAGCCTTCCTTCAAGCAATTCTGTCACCGATTTCAATATAAATTTTCAAGATGAAGATCCTTGAACTGGACTTCAGTGCATCGAAAGAAGAACGTGGCGAAATTCCATTGGAGCTGCACGACTGTTTGAAAATCGAGATCCAGCGGAGCAAAGTCGTGGAAATGAAAGAGAGTCGTATTTAACCGAGGTAAAATAAAAAGGGAGAGACAGGAGATGTCTTTAAAGAGTCCCATCTCGGGCCTACCCTTAAATACGGAACGGCGTACGGGGTGCTTGGCTAACAATAACTTTTTTAATCATGAATAGATGGATGAATAGCCCTTTCGGTGGCCGGCGAAATATCTCGATGGAGGATTTCAAAAGCCGTAACGCCGGGGATGATATGATCTTTTAATGGCCGCTTTGTGGCTGGATCCATTGCCGAGATCTAAGAAGGCTCCGTGCGCGGTGCGGCGGTTGGTTGGCACAGGCCCCGTCTCCTTGTCGTCTTTCTCGTGTAAGCACCCTGGAACGTGATTCCTTTCCTTCTCCTTGGTGTCCTCGTCCCTTGCCCGAGACCAGCACCAGCCTTCTCTCTCTTTCCAGGCAGTTCACTGTCTTACTCTCGTTAACCGAGCGAAAGGACCGACAGGTCGACCGACCGGCGGCTGTGTCGGTGCTTAATTTTCCCCTCGTAATTACGCGGGCAGAGCGCGCAAGACGAAGACCAAGTATTGTACCAAGGAGGGTGCGGACCTCTGGGAATACCTCGTATATCCGTCGGGTAGCTACCCGCCCAAGCCAATGTATAGAACTCCTGTCGAAGCTCTTCGTTGCCACGGAATAAGATGCAAGAAAGTTTGACGATAATCGCACCGGCATTCTATCGCCCGCCATTCTTCAATCCCCGTGAAGTTCGAAACTTACGGCCGCTGCAGTTCTGCTCCGATGATTCCCGATATTTTTCTACCGCTCGCTTTCTTTCATAAATCAAGAATATTGAATCCTAATGCGAACCGAGCTCTAATACCTGCGTGGTAGAATACATCAATCCTCGGCGATCTTCGACCCTCGAGAAACTCAAATTGTGAGTCCTTTAAAATTTTTCTCTCTTCTTGTTGGCTCTGAAGCGTCCTAAACTCCCAACAAAATCGAGTTTCTAATTTCAAATTCTTCATTCAAAGCATTGTAAACCCCCAAACACCTCGAGTCCAAGATCCGAAATTTGTCTACCTCTTCGTTGATTATAAAGTATTCTGATTCTTCAAGGGAAAACGAGTTAACTCATCCATTATTTGTGTGAAGCATCTGATCAAAATATTCTAAAATAATATTAAACCAATTTTCATCAACTTTCATCACACTAGTTGACTGTTATAGCTAGTTTTTTAGCTCGTTACCTTGCTTCATAGAGATAAGAGGCAAGATAGACTACATCTGGTCTGCAAAGGGTTAATATACAATATGTCGCTTGCAATTATTTATCTTACTACTGTTGTAGCTACTACAAAAATGTAGTCATATTTCAGAGGTGACATAAATTATATCATTTACTATCGTGTTAAATCTTTCTTCTTCATACAGAACTATGCATACATAGGAACTGACGACGCAATGGTTACAAAATTTCGTGCATTGAACACAAAGCAATCCTCAGAATGTTTGGCATCGTATACCCATTATCTGGGTCGTTCGCCTGCACAATGCGATAGTACGGCCACGATTTCACCCAAAGGAGGAGAAAACAGTTCAACCCTTGTATGAACATTCAAAATGAACTTAAAGAATGCAGCAAGTCAATGGAAATACTTAACATTCGTTTTCACCGAATTGGCAAGTAGAATTTGACCTTGTAGATGAGTGCTTAGGTGAATCCTGATACAGTAACATAAAATAATTGTTGGAATGAATGTAAACAGAACCTCCGCGGGTCCACTGGTCCACCTAAGGGTACATATTTTGCAAATTTTAGGGCATTTCGTGGGACGATGTTGCGGAAGAGAAATCGGCAAAGATGAAAGGCGATCCCAGCGGGCTTGTCTATTTATGTGGGGCGACAATCTTGGCCGCGGTAGCTGTAGGGGCAACCAACGGACCAGGTTCGGTCGGGCGGCGCATGAATTGGCTATTAGTAGTTCGAAACAGTATGCTCTAATGGCGACCTGTTGGCCTTTGCTCGGTGTGTCGTTGTGCCGAGGCAGCCGTGCTGCTGCTCGTCCTTCATTAGCGCGAGTCCTTGCGTTTCAACCATTCCCTGCCATCTACGGCGCGACGCGGCTTAGGTGGGTGGATGGCTAAAAGCTGTCTTTACGCTGACAAAATGGACGAGCGGTTATTACGAGAGAGAACACAAGCAGTCTTCGAACGGTGCTGTGCGGAACGACTTCCTTCTGATAGCCTTGATGGACCATTGTCCTAATAACGCTTCCGAATTCAGTCCGGGCCCTGGAACCAACAGCTCCGCGAGCCTGGTTCGAAACTCTCGCGTTTTGCGAAGTTTCGTTCGAAAACGGCTGGTCGCGTAAACTTGTTTATCCTCCTTTGCATTCGTTCGTGACGTAGTTTTCCGTGGCTGCTCTCTTTCTCGCGGGATCGATTTTCCGGCTGTTTGCGCGAGAAACACGGCCCCGGCAACCGGTCGCGCTATTTTTCTTGGAGTAATTGTTAAGCAAAGCGGAACAATCCTTTGAGAAGAGTACGAGCAAGTTTTTAGCGGGAGCTGCCGAATCTCTTCGAAAGGGTCTACGTCTACGGAGTTTCAGAATCTCTGTCTCGCCTTTTCGCCAATGTTTGCGCTGATGGATTTTTCGAGAAAATTCGCATCGCGCTTAACGCGGATTGGACTCGAATCGTTTAACATCTTCGAAGTTTTGGCGCAATGCGCGATGCTGGACGACTTCCGATCGTGTCGTCCCGTCAAATCTCCGGCACGCACTTCTCCGATTCCCGCTTCGACGAAACGGAATCGATCTCGAAGGAATTCCTATTTCGTCTCGCGATGTTTTCGTGAATCTCGTCTTCGCCCTACCCCGTTGTCGTCCTCGTCCGTAGATTTTACCAGGATGAAAGCATTTCATTGCTTCCCCCCTTGTCCAACGGATTGGTGGCTCCGCCCTGATAGAATCCAAAATCCTAGCATTTCTGCACACCCCATGAGTCCCTGGCACTCCTTAAATCGAAACGATGTCTAGGAGGTCTCTCGCAGCAGCGCCACCCTACACCGACACAGCGCAACCATCTCCATCGCCCGGCAACGGAGCCTTTACAATACGTCCTGAGCAGCCAGCTACCCTTTCTCTTAACGTCCAAAGTTTTCAAAGTACGACGTTCAATGGGGGCTGTCGTATATATGGCTACTACCCTGCGCTGTCCCGTCTTTCCTCCTCGTGATCCTTTTTCTTCGTCTCCCGCTCGACGTCGTCGTCCCGGGGCTGACGCGAAACTACCGAGACACCATTGGCTATCGGTCTGCGAACCCGACGTGTCTGAAAAATAACCTAAGATAGATTGTTTAACCATTAAATGGACTTTTGAAACGGTTTTCACGAGAAGTGATCTTCAATTTATTTAGCGGTGCTTCTTAACGAGACGCTGTAAGTGATAGAAGATTAGCCAAACCTTTAAAGATGATTAGTGTCAAGATGAACAGCGTAGACCTTGGTTGTCTACTTACGGATCAGTTGCATCGCGTACTGTTAGCTAGGAAAGCGTATAGGTTTCTATTAAGTTACAATAATTGTGCAATCTCAATTTTCTTTCAACACAACGACTCATATTGTTTGATGAACAATTGTTTAGAATAATCATCCATTTTGCTCCTACATTGGAAGTTTGAATTAACAGTAAGATGGTCAGTAATGCAACACGTGTCCATGTGTCGTCTTCCAAAAAACAATAGTAATACACCTTTCATCTTTCTGCCTAACATCCCACATGCACAGTCCACCAGAGTCTAGAGATCAGAAGGAGGAAGGGTTTTTTCCGGACAGCCTTTAAGCAGTATCGATCCCTGGTATCTGTCTTCCCGAAGGGTTTGCGGCTTTCCGAGTCCGCCATGCGGGCCACCCAGGAGCTAACGGGTTGAACGGCTGGAGAACACAGAGCCCGGCAACGAAGAGGGTCAGGCTAGAGGGTGACAGAGACACTTGGGTGGAAGAGAGAAAACGAGGATGGCGATAGTGGTGGAAGGGCGATGGAAATGACGACGCCCGGGAAGAAAGGGATAGGGAGAAACGGTAGGCTTCCTGCATCCGACGTCTCGTCGTGGAACGTAACATAACGAGATGAAGTCAGTGGTGTATGACGTCACGGTCGTGGGCGTCCTCGTCGTTGCGCTAGCTCGCTTCCTGGCGACTGTTTCCGTGGAACGGCGGAGACCGTCAACAAAGGACGACCAGAGCCACCAGGAGGAGGGAGGTAGTCGAAGGGTGAAGGGAAAAGGGAAAAGGCCCGGTCCCGCCCGTATCTCTCTTTGCGGCACCGTATCGCGCCAGGTCCTACCTCGGCCAACTGGACTGTGTGTTGCCGATCTACGAGGCGAGATTGAAAAGCAACCGTGCAAGACGATTATGTCGCGGAAACAAACGGCACCCTGACCCCCGTCGAGCCCCTTCACGCGTCGCTGCCGAAGAAATTTAGGACAACCGGGACGCCGCCGGCGATACAATCCTGCGAACCGTGACTGTGCCAATGACGATCCGATTGGGAACTGAATAGAAATCAGTGTTTCGGGGTGGTCTTTCGTTCTGAAGAACCGGAGGCTATAGACAGAGTACTATTTTGGTTATCACGTTGAATGTCGCGTTCACACAAGTTTCATTTATGTTAGCTACTGGATAATGGAATTCTCACCTTACGTTATTATCTGGTTAATTCCGGAAGTAATATGTTGATGTCCAATACCATCAATTTTGTAACAATCAGTTTTCAGCAACACAAAAGTGTCGATCACCGGTGATTGTCATAGCGTTCAACGTGCTAACTTATGTTGATACAACAGTTATGATCTTACCGAATCATTTAGCTGTTGATCGTAGTTATATACATTGATGTTGCATCAAAATTCCTAAGTGAAGACAAGTTTGTAGTCTCAACTGAACCAATTCACGTTACAACCTGATATACTGTTCTGCGACAGGCGGGGTTGTTTGCGTCAGGAATCGTCCCCACAGCAAGATGTTGGAGAATCAGCAGAGCGCCTTATCCGTCGAAGATCCCTGTCGCGGTCTGCTTTTTCCCGTAGTCGTGGGAGGTACCAAATCCCGTTAGGATACGACAATAGAATAGTGTAACGAGCGGAAACGTTGATTTCGATTAGGGTCCTCGTGGCAGTGAATCCTGGGCGTGGAGTAAACGTAAGTAAGCAGGCATCCAAACACGCGTCTAAGGGACTCTGAGTAGCAGTCTGAGAGAAGCTGAGGAAGAGAGAGAGAGAGAGAGAGAGAGAGGTGGTTCTTCGGTGTGTCGGCGGCGCCGTGAATTTATGGGGCCGTAACAGCGACAAGTGGTTCACAAGTCGCCGGTGGCATCACCGTTTGGCGCCCACCCCGAAAAGGGCTTTCTCGTTTCGCTCTCACCTCCCTTGCCCGGAACGAAATAAATTGGGTTTACTGTGGAAGAGGCGTCGTTGCTACTCCGCCGCTACAACGAGTCTCCGCTGCCACTGCCGGTGTACGGATTTACCGGTAACGCGGCTGATTTTACGGTACCCTGTCACCAAGAAGATAATTATGCAGACACCGCTAGACGCTCGTTGAAATTTCACGCGTGAACCGTGCTGCTTAACCATTGGCCCGTAAACAATCTATCTTACCACGATTTTTGTTCATGATGGACACCTGTTTAGCCGATGAAATCCTGCGATTTTCATATTGGTGATAATTGCAGCAAGATGTCTAATAATAAGTCGAATAATAGCTGGTCAGCTCTTTAAACCATTTTTTGGACAGCGTTCTTTTCAAGTTACATATTGTCTCTGCTGTTTAACTTGAAAGGCTAGATTTAATATTATAATAAGTAGAACCTGATATTTTAACGTCACCAAGATCTTCTCAGAGATATCAACAATTAATGATAGTAGGATGATAGTCACGTTGGGGATCCATGATTTAGACGTTCGATAAGATTGTTCTTCTTTCTCTCCTTTCGCTTATACTATAATCCATTTATAAGCTAACTAGAATTCTTAATATTTTATCAATGTCGAACAGTGTTTATAGTGTACTAAAATGTGAAATGTCACTACTAGATTAGATTAATAGTGTTGAATTGAAGCAGGTTGTATAAAGTTCGAACGTGCCACGCAACAGGAACCTACCCACCATCCAAATTAGCCAGATTCCCACAAAATACTCGGCAACTTCATTCCCCCCAAAGCTCTAAGAAGACTCCTGGAGTTGCGGAGTCTTCCAGAACGGCATTTGTTGCATTCTGAAAGCAAAGTGTCAGAAAAGGGGGGATTCACGCAATAACACCTACCGATTTGATTCGAGGCCACGACACGGTGTGAAGGCGACAGCCGACGTCTCCCTTGCTCTCTTTCTCTCTTTCTCATTGCTCCCCTCTCTCCCTCCGGTTCTCTCGAGCACTTTGTAGGTCGTACCTCCACCGTAGGCACCCCTTTCGAGAGCGACGGTTTAAAGCGTATTAATTAACCCTTTATTAGACCCGAGTGAAAACCACCGCTTTCGCGCTGGCGCGAGATGAGCCCGATTCAGGAGGCCTTCGTCGTGTCTGGCCTCGCCCTGGGTATCGTTCAGTATTTATGAAAAGCTTCCAGGATATTTTCCGCCTGCTCCACTCTTTCTTACCGCCTTCATTTTGCGACAAACTCGGGCTCAGCGTTTTTTTTCCACTCTCTCTCTACTTCATGAAATTCCAAATTGAGAGAGAGCTTCGAGCAGATAACGCTGTCGACGTTGACTCGCTGTGGCGTCAGCAACTTGAGAATCGGTCCTCCGTTTTAGAAAAACCTCATCTAACTCATCTGGTTAGCCTGTCTTTAATTTGCTTCTGGGAAACTAGTTCCTAATCTACCTCATCTATTTTCAATTTTCTTCGGGGAAAGTGTTTCCCAAAGTAGCTCCTCCGGTTAACCTGTATATACAGTAAATCCTGCCAAGTTGCGCGGGCTAGAAACCTGGTAAGTTGCATCGGCCTACTCACTCCACTGCCTGTCAACGCTGCCCCGCGCCGCAGGACGGCGACTATTGTCGTCGGCTCGGGTATATCGGTGTGACCACCACTACATTGACTTAATGAATCGAATGTTCAAACTTCTTAATAATCATTATTTTTCATGGGACTTTTTGAAAACGTATTTCTGGCATCTTTCTGAGTAAAACAAGACCAAACACGATATAGTTTCAATTGTAATTTAGTGGTGTAATCGACGAAGAAAGTTCACAGTCGCAATGTGCGTAGCCGTCGCCGACACCGTTGCTCTATTGTAGTCTCGCTCGGCGCGATCGGAGGGGTAGACCCAGCCATAAATCAAAAAAGCGAGTCTACCTCGTAAGTTGCTCAGTCAGAGAACAGCGTTTTTGCAACTTATCAGGATTTACTGTAATTTCCATTTAGAAAATTGATTCCTCAACAAACTCATCTAGTGTGCGGTCAAATGGGCCAGTTCCCGGCTCTGCTCTAGGAAAATGACACTATAGCATATCTTTGCAACTGCCTTATTCTTGTGTATAATTTAAACGTTTCTAATTTCACAATTCGACTAATCGTATTCAAACTGTACAACGTCATTTGAAACAAAAACTACCAACTTATTAACAATTTGGTCTGATATGGGATTGCCGCGATACACCAAGTTGAGACTTGTCCCGCAGTTTCCCCTTCTCAAACGCTATTACCCCACGCTTGTGTAACGGACCGTCCCGTGACGCGTTTCGGCCGTTCACGCGAAGGTCACAATGTCTCGAGTCGAATCCGGCATTGCCAAATACAGCGTTATCGCGTGGCCATTTTTAGTTTTTTTCTACATAGGAAAAATGCATTCCCCGTACCCCCACGTAACTTTTCTCCCCTCTAGGAGGGGTCGAGTCTTACCACGGGACGGGGCTATTACCTATAAGCCTGACCTGAAAGTATCCTATCTCTTTCTCTGTGATAATAACAATAAGACTGTTCTTGCTCGCGTCGCCGGCAATGTATAAGAACACTCCACGTTTCGAAAGATTTTGCTCGAGCTCGACCCGCCGATTCTATACAAGACGCGTTATAATTCTCACGTGGGCCATCGTTTCCGAAACTCCATGTAAATCATCTGAAAAAGTACTAAATAAGTAACAAGTAAACATTTTTTAATATTATTTTAAAACAATCAAATTTGAACAATCAATTAAAAAATTATTACAAAATACATGTATATGTGTTACGATAATTATCAGCATTTAGGAATAATTTTTTTTAATGAATTTTAGTGTAAATTTCATTCGGATATCGTTTATGATTCAAGAGTTATAGTAAAATGTCACCAAATTTCTCGATCCAGCCCACTGTGCAACGTTTCTGTTTGTCGCCGGGGTGCTCGGATGTTCGACTCGTAATTCAATCGACTCGCGTTGCTCGACTTACGATCGCGCCTCGATCCATAGCGGCAGGGGGTAGAAGGAGAAAAGACGTACAATACGAGAGGATCCGAGAGGGAAAGAGAGCCGTTTGTCTGTCGAATGGTCCACATATATCGCTCGTAACGCTGCTCGCTCTCTTCGAAGGGGTGAGTGTGCTCAATTTGCCACGTCGAGGGTCGCAGGAGCCCGGTGTACCTACCAGAACGTAAAGGAAACGGGTTCCCGGGGATGGGGACGAAGACTCGTAGGAGGGTGTTCGGGTTCCTCAGAGGGACGCAGGACGAGGCTGGAGATGTAGGGCCTCGGGTGGCACGATGTACGATGGGATCGAGATGAGATTGTCCCGCTACAGTGTCTCTTTCCTTCTCTTTTTCACTGGCGTGCTACATCCTCGTTCCTTTCCCCCTCTGCTCTTCTTCTACCGCGCTCGCAAAACTACCCTTTACCCTTAACAGTCCTTCTTCTTCTTCGATAAACTCTTTACAGGTTACGGGACTCCGATACCTAGCCGTTCTCGGTTTATACGGCCCCGTCGACCGTCTCTGAGGGAATATTTGAATAGTGTGTAACGACAGCCGGGGTAATAGACAATAACATGTAACGCTGTTCATAGAGACGACTGCCACCCTAGTGATTTATTAACATTTTCGTCGACTGAAGGCCAACTAATCTCGTTACTTTAACTTGACAGAATTGAAACTCTCTGTGTGCAATCGTCAGGAACATTCAGAAGCTTAGAGTGTAAAGTTAATTTATTTACTGGAACCTCCAAATGGGGATCAGTCATCGAAACTTAGAAATATTTTTGGGTGATGTCTAACTTTACGAAGGGAGCCGTGTTAATTTTTAGTTCTTCGTTTCTCATGTCGGGAGAGGATAAAAATCCGACCGAAACTCATCGAGAATAACAACGTTGATCGTCCCAGTGCGCCATAGCCGGCTCCGACTCGGCTCGAAGACGCAACGTGCATTTGATAGCTTTATCCCGGGGCGAGGATCCGGTGGGAAGGGGCCACCGGATGATTTTCGAGCGTAAACTCGGATAACACGCCGGAGAAAGAGAAGAAGAGGGAAACGGAAAGAGGTGGTGTTGAATGCCGAAGGGTTAGTTTAGACACACGTGAAGACGTAGACAAGACGAGACAATGCGGATATTGGACCAGGGAAATATCAAGGCGAGACGGAGTAGCTGTTGATACCGGCAAGGAGGATAGGCGAGGAGATGCCGTGGAGCACGAGGTAACGCGAGTAGACAAACTTTCGGACCCGAGCGAAATCCTTGGTTATCAGAGCCGGTCACAACGGGAAAGGAGACTTCCACCTGGCCGTCGCTACAAAATGGCGGAGCTAGCTGATAACGTGTCAGTTAGCTGGCAATTGCCCAAGACCTTAGATGTTTTTGTTTATCCAAACAGAAGATGTTGTAATTCCTTTTTTGAAATTATCATTCTTGTTTTAACACGTTCTCATATTAACAATAGTTTCAGTAAGTTCAACGTCCTTCTTATAAAATGCTTTGTGTGATTGTACGTTTTAATTAGGGGAAACAATTGAACACTGAACACTCCACTAATGTACAGAGTGTACCATTCAATGGCCATAATTAGATTGCGGATTTTATGCATTTATGACAAATATGACTAGTTACAATTTGAGACAGCATGAATGTTATAAGAATTAATAAGTAATAGATTCAATCTGCTTCAACCGGCTTCAACCTGCCAAAGTTATTGGAGAACGACGAAAATTACTAAACAGTTTTGTTTCTTGCAAAAATGTAGAGAATTTATATTTTACATTAGAGTAGTCATCATTATAGTTAGTCTGTTAAGTTTTTCTCTTAGATAATCATATTTAGATACATCTAAATATTCTGATTATTTATGGAAGCAAGTTAAAGGTTGAGAATACCATTAGGTTTTATGTTTCGCCAGTGGAACAAGTCAGCAGTTAAAGCGGCGGAATGGGTTTCTAGTGGTTTCTCCGGAATTTTCGGCGGAATACAGACTGACTTTCGTTCGGAAAGGCAGTGTCATCGAGGCGGATGGGTAATAACAGACACAGGATTGAGCTCAATCGTGTGAGACCCGGGGGATTGTTGGAATCGTGGATCGACTTTCCGACTCGCGGCACGAGAAAAATGAAGGGGAAACTAGCTCCCTGCAGCCCATGGAGGTATTCCTCGAACGCTTTGCGACGGGTTAGCCGGCTTCTCCGGGCTGCAGGAGCAAAAGTAGGACCTGTTTAATGGAGCTCGAGCCATTCTGGAAATTTGATCGGCGAGAACAACCAGCCAGCCGTTCCGTCGTTTTCTCCTCCCTATCCTTGGTGTTCTCTTCTTCTTCGTCTTTTTCTTTTTCTCTGTTTCTCTTTCACCCAGAACCACCTTCACCTCGCCTTCCTCCTCTCCTATGTCTCGCGTTCCTTCTAGGATTCCGATTGCAAGCCCAACTTTGATTTGATTCCGCTCGCTGACGTTTTTTTTTCGTGTATCGTAAACGCAACAAATCTGCAGCGGACGGGAGCATTACACTCGAGAAATGTCTCCGGTCGTATGACTCCGGAATTCGATACCAACCTCAGGATTCAGTTTAATTGAACCGGTTGCCCGGGAAAATTGTTGACGGAAGTTGTGCCCGCGTGCACTCGCTCGCTGCGAAACCCGAGAGTCAACTTATCCTTCGTTTTTAATTTTACTTCCACACTTTAACGATTTCACATTTTTTTTCTACGAAAATGGAATGAAATTAATTCTTCCAAAACTTTTGATGTGTTTGTATTCCACTTTCGTTGTGGTACACCATTTTGTCAGCCCATTCGCTTAATAATACGGTTTGTACTGATATCAATAATTCCAACTGTTGTTAGTCTTTTTACTTACAATCAACACAGAGAAATTACTTACAGAAAGATGGTCAAAATTTAAATAAAAATGTTCCGTTTATATAACTGGATTTTTTGTTACAAAAGTCTTGTCAGTATGATAAATATGAAAATAACCATTCTTTAATATACAATGAAAGTTTCAAGTTGATTGGTTCAAGAAGATTATTCTTTGGAAATCTTTCGGGTCGTCACTTCAGGGATATAATCTCTAAATTTTCAGTTATTCATTGAAACAAAATGAACGAAGTTTTCGAAGCTATTCAATGAGGTTCTCTGCTAGGATCCACCTTTTGAAGTTTGCCTGGGATCTGCAAACTATTGATTTTTTCCCAGGGGAACGTCCATAGTAGAATTTGTTTCCGATTGCTGTCGCAACGTTCGGAAGCGGGGTCAACGGTAAAGAATGTAAAAAAAGGGCGAGATCAGCGATAAGTAGTGGCCCGACGCTGGTAGTTTTCAGAATTTACTGTCCCTTTGACCAACCAGCAGAATGGTAGGAGGAGATGTAACGCTTTCTGTTTGCATGCAAAGTACCAACAGTCGACTGACCACGGATGTCGGCGCCATTGTGGAAACGTACGAACGCATACGTACGTTCCAACGACGTTTCTGCGTGCTCCTTTTTGCCCGCAGACCGATACGAACTTAGGCAGGAAGTGACATGCTTGCGAAATGGGGTGAAAATTCTGTAGCGGGGAAAAAGCCAGGAGGAACGTTTTCTATGTATATATAGGTGCGTTCGCCAGCAGCAGGGAACAGCATTGTTACCGAGACATGTACAGAAATATCTCTAGACGCTTGACGCTTTCTTACTGTAGAACGGTCGTTCCAGTTAACAGCCTCCGATTCGTTTCTGGTGCATGTGTCGATCGTGACTATCCTCGATATTCTAACTTCTGCTGGCACCCATTACAAATTTAACGATTTTCAATTTTATTAGCTCTTCATCTATTGGAGATCACTCAATAGTCTTCAGAACAGCACTAGTGACTAGGATTATTCTAAAACGATAGGAGTTTCAATTGGAAATTACCACGTTATTTCAAGAGACCTTATATAATCATTTCTTTTGGATTTCCCATTTAAAAGAAAACTATTGATCCTTTGTTCTCGAAGCTTTAATGCGAAAATTAATCATTTCTTCCGACCTAGAGTAATTCCATTGTATATGATTTTTTTCATTTTATGGATATGCAATTGATATAATACCTCATACAATACTTCAATGTTTAGTAATTGAATAGATACCAACATATTTGATAATTTAAATAATACTGTGAATAATGGTACAGCAATTTTTAGTAGTGACTTTGAGTCACCCATCGACTGCTAAGGATTAAACTTTTTCTTCATATAATATTAATATTCCAAGATTGATTCTTAGTCAGATGATCTCAATATGGACCAGTGTCTATATTGAGCTTATACATCTTGAAGAAGATGAATACTTGCAGCACTATTGAAGCTGTCAATTTGACCATGAATTATGCTCTGGGTCTGATTCAGGACTGCATCTTGTGGAATAAAAATCTTTATAGTTTTACCAATGGTATTTTCTACATTTTTAAAAATTTCTCTAAATATACTCAAAGGAGAATATGGACATAAAGACATTTATTTAAGATAAGATGTACCTAAAAATTGCAGTTTGATGTGTCTATGTCTCACAATTGTATGAACCCATTAATGTCACAGCAAGATGGAGGAAGCATCGGTGAAATAGTGGAATCGAATAACGATCAAAAATGTGTACGGGCAGACGGTCCACGGACATGGGGTCATGGGTGGCTTGTTTGCACGCCCATTCTCTGCATGGTTATCCTTGACCGGGTCTGACCAGGGCGGGCCGACCAAGAGAGAGGACCCTCCGGTGGCCATTACTCGGATGGCAAACACACTTGGACCCGTTGGTTTGTCCTTCCATCCTGGACGCATTCAGTGGCGGCCCGTCCCCTGTGTGTATCGGCATGAGATTTCTATTTAAATGAGAATCCATTAGAATCTCAAGGCGGACTTGTACAACGATCCTTCGAAAAGTTTTCTCCTACCGGATACTAATCAGCGTTTCCTGCATCGCGGAATGTGTACCGAGAAACTCCAGGCCGGATACGTAAAAATCTGACGACGTTCCGCCATTTATATCGCCGATCGTTCAAAACCGTTTCATTCCTCGATCGACCGAGGTCCTCCATTTTATTACAATGTATTTACTCGTGACTGTATATCCCTGATTCTTTATTCAAGCTCCCTTTATCTTAAGTAATCAAGCTGAACGATATACAAAACACAGATAAATGTTTGTACATCTTCAAAAATGGTTTCATGTAGCTTGAAAATCACGCATTTGTTATTTGCATTTTTCAAGTCTTCAAACTTGCAATGCTTTCAATTAAATCTTCACCCTCTGTAAGCCTGTACAAGGTTCAAGTCACGCATTCGTTATTTGCCTTTCTTAATTCTTCGAAGTTGCAATGCTTCCAACCCTCCGTGTAATTTTGAAGTCACGCGTTTGTTATTTGCATTTTCCAAGCCTTAGTTCATGTTGTAGTCAGTATTTCGCACAGTATTCCATCGTTCTACTACATACTTGGTATATAAAATATTTTTTTATTGCGATTTTACTTGAATTAGACTTCAAACAAACCGGATTATTGATGAATATAGCTGATCTCAGATACTTCTTAGTTATTCCATTGAGTATAATAAATAATAAATGTTTACTGTCACAAAACTTATAATTCCATAGCATAGTAGTGAATAATAGTAAAATGCAATACTTGTGTGTCTGGCGCATCTTCACAAAGATTGCCAGCTGAAGCGGACAGGTCGCGGCATTTTGATCATTTTGCTAACACTTTAATCGCTTGTTCGGAGGCAGGGATCGAGAGGAATAATATTTTTTTAACAAGGAAAAGCCACCTCTAACGCACGTTGGGGACCCCGGGCGGGCTGGTAATGTATTCATAACCGTACGTGCGGTCGAGAGGCAGTTTCCATCGAAATCACCGCGGCTGGCACGCGCCTTAATCGTCGTTAATGATAATACAAGTGTCCCGGCCTCGCGTAGAATTTCCACTAACGCGCATTCAAACCGTCCCCCGGATAAACCAACATGCGTGGATGGGAACGCAGTCTTGAGTGGCTAACGGCGGAAGACGAGCGTGTACCGGCGCTCATCCTGACTCCAGTTGGCGCGGAGCTTGGGGCTTGGACCTATTTACGTGTATTGGGAACCGTCATTAAGAGAGAAAGCGGCCACGGCCAAGGGAGAACGGGAAGGAAGACGCAGAAATGACAAAGCCGCTCGTTAGGCCCTCCGAGGGTCCTCACAAGCAGCGCCAAGGGTGAGAACGTGCTTAGGCCTCGATCCGTCCCTTCGACCTCCGCTTTCCACTCGCGCTCCTTCTCTCTCTTTCTCACACATTCTATCTTCCCCCCCCTCTCTCTCTCTCTCTCTCTCTCTCTCTCTCTTTCTCTTTCGATCCCCTTCCTCGTTGTCTGACCTCCAGCATTGCGTGCTCTCGAACACCCTTTTCGCGATGGTCACTTGCGGGTCTCGAGGAACGCTCAGACTTTGACCGTTGACGAACACTGTCCTACGACCGGGACTTTGATAACAGGTTACCTTGCACAACTTTTTCACCGTCTTTGGCCACGGGAATAGTCGTGCATTAACCGGATTGGTAGACGCGGCTTGGAACACTCATCCAATATGTAGAAGAGTTGTGCCGAGTTCTACTGAGACTTTTTCGAGCTGCAGTATTCTGAGCAAATAGTATTCTGCAACTATTCTAACTGGGAAATGGTACTGAATTATACTGAAATACATACCAGATAGATCTGTACTCTCATATTTTCCTTAAGATGGAAGTTAACCATTTTTCTTCTTTCATGCCTGGTTTACATGATGCGATTTCTTTTAATGCCTGGTTTACAGGATGCGATTTCTTTTAATGCCTGGTTTACAGGATTGTAGAGATACATCCATGATTGTAGGTCAATAAGTTACTTCTTATCTTATCTCACAAAATCTCCTGATAAGAATGATTAATTAGGGTCATAAGAGATACTGCATTATATATTATAATATCAGAACATGTTCCACTAAAAAATTAAATGTACGGGCTAATCTTCGTAGATAGATAATAATAAACATATCTACAATGAAAATAACCCATTTTTGAACCCCCGCCCCCGCGTGAACATGTTACAGAAATGATTTCTGTAATTACATATTGTAAGATGACTACATAAGATGACAGTCGGTCCGTATCACGATGTCATCCGCTATAGTTGATCGCGCAAAGTGATTCGTGGCGGAAGGTGTCGGTATCCAGCCGGTGTTATTTGTTATTGTCGGCGTCGCCGGTAAAGCGTCGTTAGAGCTGAAAGCCGCGAAGTCGTAGGAAGTGAGTTACTGCTCCATTGGCAATTACGCGTTGACAACATCCGTCTAATGGTGCGCCGCTCGTAAACGTTCTAACGTCTTCCCGCTTCTCCTCTTTCGCTGCGCGTCTTTGCTCATAAGACGTCATATTCTCCGGTGGCGCGGGTTATGCTTCGCCGCGGCGCGGTATAGTGTTTTACAAATTGTGCCATGGTCGGGCGCTACGTACTCTGGGCTTCCTCTGCATCTAAATCTCACTAGCAACGTTTAATTATTGTCCTTATCACATTGTACCTTATCACTCTACTTCAAACTAAAAGTAAAATTCCTGCGTCCCCAGAAAGTTATCCATCGTTGGAAGTCAGGTGTGGCATTGGTCTCAAATATTTTACTGAAATGACTATACTAAATTATTTGTGCAATGACGAGCTGCAATTGGCAAGAGTTGTTGAAGATAGACGTGTTTAATTATTCATTGGAACTATTTGTTTGACAATTTTATAAAATTAAGAAAAATTAAATTTTGTCTGTAGTCATTATCATGTATGAATAAATTACATTGCACGATGTTCAGGATGATCTATGTTGTGCAGATACATATATAGAAGCCAACCACATTTCATATATTAGACAAAGGATCAGTAACGTTGAGTGAGGAAGGTAAGGAATGAAAGATAAAGCGAAGGAATACCTCGGCGAAGGTAACTCAGTGAAGACTGAGTCTTTAGGGACGTACAATTCGAGAGATAGAGTAACCTTCTATGTATACTTTTACCCCAGCCAAGTTCTGAACACCCAACGACACCTCTAGTTTCCTATTAAACCTAAGCACCACCTTTCAACTGTTCGTTCGCACAGTCTTAAATTCATCGGTTCCACATCTCCCAGGTAATTTACTCTTCCCGACAGGGTTAAACAAACGCAAAAGGGTTGTAATTCCTGTGGGTCGATAGCTAATCTAAAGCAAGGCTGGCGTCGCTAAGCAGCCGAGAATACCGGACAAGACAAGTAAATTACTGGCGAAGCACGAGCCAGTCTCCGGGCTCGGTATTATTATAAGCGCAGCGTGTCACGTTGTCGGAACACCGTGCAGTTCAGCAAAACCCATTCCCACGTTTCGCTCGTTATTAATTTCCGCGACCAGGGATGATTCCGCCGGCTGCTGGGCACCGTTCACCGTTCCAGGAACCGCCATAGGATAGGAGGTGGTGGTGATGGTATTTCGCCGACAAGTCGGTGACTGTTCGAAGTCGTTGGCGGAGGTATACGTCGCGGGAGTTGGCAATCAGTCAGGCTGACAGTTTTGCCCGCGTAGGTGACCCGTGTGTCGGGGGTGCGTTCCATCACTTTCTGTCCGTGATGTATGCATGAGGTCGCGACCGGCAGCAATCGCGGTACACACAAACCCCACCAAAACTAGCCCAACTCCTCCGGCGCGAGCCTTGCTTGCCATTTTCCCTATGAATATATGAATCGAACCCACGGAGTTATATGGACGGTGGGTACTCGTGGGGGTCTGCGGTCATAC
The DNA here is from genome assembly GCA_916610235.2 of Lasioglossum morio. Classification (NCBI taxonomy): domain Eukaryota; kingdom Metazoa; phylum Arthropoda; class Insecta; order Hymenoptera; family Halictidae; genus Lasioglossum; species Lasioglossum morio. The sequence continues at coordinate 10,658,788 of OU744327.1, forward strand.
GTTACCGTCGCGAGACGCTCCGTGTCCCGGTTTCATCCCTTGGCGCTAATATTACCGCGAATGTATCTCGCCGCGCCGGGTGTACGCTACACTTTGTCTTGCGACAACCGAAATAATTCACCCTCCGGTCCGCTACTTGAATTATTTTATTCCTCGGACCTGCGAGGAACGCGCACGATGCTCCTCGTTTGTTGTTGCTTCGCTAAAGCTGCGTGTCCATCTGAGAGTTAGGGTACGTGTCCATCTGAGAGTTTCTGTCGATAGTTGCCCTCGAGAGTAAGTCAATTTATGTGCCACTGTTTCCCGCTCGTTGTTGTATTTCCGTGGAGCTCTCCGATAGCCCTCTCAATACCGTGTACACTGTCAAATTTGAGTCTCGAGAGTAACTTGCGATATTTTTGCTCTCAGATAGACACGTACCTTCAAACTATCGCGAGTTACTCTCGAGAGTCAAATTCGTCAGCGTACATGGTACTGCGAGTGTTAGCGGAGGGCTGTACGAAAAAATGGACACGTTCAATTTTTCCCTCGGCGTGCAACGATCAACTATACAAACACCATTCAGGGTTCTTGTTTTTCAAAAATCGAGAAATGGGCGGGAAAGTATGGTATGACGCAGAAGTCAGAGAATCCTCGTTTTAAAAATATTTATAATATTGACACCGCTTTTTAAATTTTTATTAAAAAATTAATTTACCAAATTATTATTATTATATACCGTTAAATATATACAAATGAGTCTCCAGGAGTAGTATTGTTTCTGCAATATACATATTAGTGACATCCGATCGCAAGCACTATCCATGGTTTAGTCCAGCATTATCTCTTTTAAGAATATTTAATTTTTCTTATTCAGTACATTGTAACAATTGCAGCTAACTTTGACGGATGCATTCTGTTCGCGAGTATTCTTAAAACTATGGAAATTAATCTGGCTTTCTGACGAGATGAATGCAAGAATAATATGTACGAATAATCGAGAGTTTTGCTGAGGAGTTAAACTGACCATATTTTTGCAAAACGCCGCTTGACAGACTTACGGCAGTCTTAGAGCTTGGATCCCATCTAGTACCCCTACGGGCTCAACAAAGGGCCCAAGTCCAAAACCCGAAGGCTTAACGAGTTGCGCGTACTTCGTGCAAGGCAAGTCAGCTCACGACGTTACAGGGTGGTAATGGAGTTAATTGCCGGCAGCGGGCGAAACCGGGGGGCTTACAACTTGAGATACCCCGTGCACCTGATACCAACAAATTGCTTGGTTCTTACATTACAGCGTGATCCAGTGTGGCCCTTCCCTGGTCCAGCGACTTTAATGCCGCAAGTAGATGCAGACCTGGCTCGATCAGCCATCCTGTCATAAGTGTCCCTAGGAACTCGATCTTAGCTTTCGGAAAATGCTTCGTTAAAGCAGCTTTTATACTTCGAACCCTAAACATTTTATAGTCATTGTTATTCGTAACATTTAATCCTATAATACTTGCTTGGTGAACCTGAATGTATTAAAACTTTTATAGAGTCAATCAAAACCAATAGTGAGGTTGAAACATCCTAGTCAACCTATACAAAGAGAATTTTTGCTTCTTTCTGAAACGAATTACTCAATCAATAACCAAATATAACGAAGATGCCAAGCATAAAATATTGGCACAAAAAAATCACTTGTGCTTGTTTCGAATCCTTTATTCTTCAAACTATTAAATATATTAAGACAGAAAATATATTTCCTTTTCACCCTAATTTGTTGCAATTCAGTCAGAAAACTTGTATTTTGCATAAAGATACGCTGTCTGATGATTACCAATATACCAACGGTATCACATACATCTTAGGCATATTGCCTTATCTATCTTGTCTCTTCATATTGATATCCAAGAATCACCATAAGGTTCCGTTCCTCCCGAAGCAATTGAGCATGAAAATTTCCAGTTTTGCAAAACAAAGATGCTTGACTATTTAGTGTTTGAGAGAAAATGGTAATAGGAAAAGTGTCGCGAAAGCTAGATAGGCAGAGTGTCCAGAGCTTGCATTTGTGTTTCCGTTGTCAGCAACGCGTCTCTGGAAAGTTGCGGGGCCGCGTTATCCACGTTGAGGAGAGAACGGCACGCGAAATAGGATAATACCTCGGCCAAGACCTCGAGTCTTCGCAGTCGAGGGACGACGACTAGCACAACACAGAAAAGACATTAGCCAGCGTCGTGAACGGCGGCTGCGAGGGGCCAGCGGGGCTGTTGCGTCTGCAGGCTTTGGGGACGACGGGGTGCCGTTGGAAACGAGAGTCGTTGCCCGCTGGATATGGCTTCAGCTAAGTAAAATTATGACTGCATTACCTGCATACGTTTATGCATCTCATTGGCACCGGAGAGCTTCGGCCGAGATAAAGGTGTTCCCTGTTTTACGCGAGGAAATGGTTTTAGTGTTCCTTTCAAGTTATTTCAGCATTAATCATCGTAATCTCGTCAAATTCGACGTGCACACGAATAAAAATGAATGTGATTTTTTGAGCATTCAATCACCCTCAAACATTGAGGAATTCTTGTTTTGACAGTCTCCATCGTCGTCTTCATCGTTGAAAATACATTATATGTTTTAACAAGTATTCAGTTTTCCCACAAGCGCTCAGATTTACTAAGTGACTACCATGAACAATATTTTATTTTATGTTCGGTGAAGAGACAGGAGCATTCATGAGCTTGTCGACATGCTTCTACTCTATCATTACATAAATATATTCTCGATGTTGATTGAATATTTTCTGCCAGAAGCGACTACGTTCCTTTAATGTTCAGTGTTACTCGAAACAAATTGCTCGGTTTAAAAACTTGTCTTCTAGAAATCGTATATTACAGAAAACACAATTTCAACGCTGTATAAAAGGGGAAAGAATAGAGATATTCAGACATAGTTCGAGCTCGTTTGAAAGCACTGTTACGCCCTCTCAACGAGCATGTAATTTACACCGGATCGGACAGCCATTATTAAATTTCCCGGGGTAATGTCGCCGGTTACGTTGTTCCATAACACCGGTGAAAATTTCGTTAATTATGCACGGCGCAGTAGCCATCGACTTCTGTAATTAATATCATCGGTTTTCGTCGTTCAATTAAAAACCAATTTTCCAGGGTCCACTTAATTGGCCGGTCTCTCAATCGCGCCGCGCCGTTGCGTTGGTAGATATTGCTCTACCACCTGTACCACCCTTTTGTCTCGTGGCATCGTCTTATCGGGAACGCCTCGAATTAATCGTATATCAGGCTCAAGTCTCACGCACGGGCACCGGTTTAATCGAAGGGAGAAGATTAATTAAATTATATGCCGCTCGTGAAGTTAATTCCTTCCTTTAAATTGCAAATTTCCCGGCCGGTGATTAATTAATCGCGCCCGCCTCTGAGGTCGCGAGTTAATCGTGCCGGCAAGAAGACATTAATAGTTTAATAAATTTCAACCTCGGGACGGTATCATCACCAGCTCGTAAAATATTTAATATTTCTCGGCCGTGTTGTTTTTTCTTTTGCCGTGGAAAAATCTCGCATGCCAATTTTCTTTCATAAATTTTTCACGAATCGCGGGGAACTGCTGCTTTCATTTGTTTAGAAAAATTCGCCTTGTCTTCAATTAAATCCGTAATAACAAGACTGCAGATCGAGAAGTTAACGTTAAAAGTTTCTAATTGTAATTCCAAAGGTAGAGATTGACGCTTTAGATTATTGTCTAGAAAATATTGTCTTGGTTTAATGAGAAAGCGAATCTACAATTGTGAATAGGTGATGAAGACATTCATGTAGATCGAAAATTCAAACAAATAATCTCTTTAATTCAGAAAAACAAACCATAAATGAACCCACAAAAACAGTTCGTCGAGGCTCTTCGTTCTAATCAAATTAGCATCCTCTCGCGGCGAAGGATGTCGATTAGAGAAAAGGGTTAAAACATCGTTTGATCAAGCATCAATTAAACGAGCGAGTCGGACGGTCCCGGAAAATCCACGCTTTCGGTGCGGAGAGCTTTCGGGACGAAATAATAGTTGAGATCGGATCTTGACGGTGAGTAAAAGGACGAGAGCTTTGCGCGGTCTGCTCGAATCTGTTGGGAATCGTAATCGGTACGAGTGGTAGCCTCTGACCGCCGGAAAATCCAGCCGGTCTCATTAGCATTTAATGCCGGCGAAACTTTCGGCTATAATGGCTCGTGTGTGCAGCCTGACGAATGCTCGAATTAGAGGCGAGAGAGGGCTGCCAAGAGTTGCCGGCAAGAGCGGAGCCGCATTTCGAGGAGCCCTGGAAATCGGAGGTGAACCCAAAGAGACCTGGGCCCGAACTGAGAGACGTGTTCCTGCTTGAAAATACTCGGCCCAGCCCTCAAGCTGATTAAATTCTTTCGACCGTGATTACCGAAACCCCGCGTCGCGAGTGCGTGAATTGCTTTGTGGGAGTTATTAAATCGTACCACCGTGTTCCACACTTTTGCCGATGAAGCTTATGGTCGAACTCATTCGAACTAAATTCCTCGGATAGCTGGTTTCCATCTTACACTGATCGTTACCTCCAAAATAATTTTTCTGTATATGAATGCATTATTCAAGGGCACATGCCCACGATCTGACGCAAAAGTGATTTTTGAGAACTTTTTCTGCGGAAAGTAGTTGAACCTTTCTAAAAATTAAAATCTTGTTTAGAAGTACGTATATTGTGTAATGTATAGTAATTTTTTTACCGCAATGTCTTTCAAAATGCCTGGGTTACAGTTACTCTCCTTCGGTGTAGAATCTGACGTAAAAAATTCATGAAGATTGTGTTAATAGGAAATGTTATTTCATAGACGAAAATTTCATTTATGCAGTAAATTACAGTTTTATAAAGATCAATTTTCCTTGCATAGATCACACAAAAATATTCAAAACAAACAATATCTCAAATAATGTTTAAAAAATAAATGTCCAAGAGTTTCTAAAATGGAATAGAAATCGGACTAAGCATAAAATTGTGAAATGCAATATTCGAAGAAGGGAAAAAATTGAGGCAGAAGGAGGTAGGCTCGTAAACGAACGCGGAGTAAGTGCACATGGAGGTCAGCACTGCAACTTTGTTCGGCGGGATAGAATTTCATCCTGTCGGCTGGTATTTCGTTATTATCCGTAAAAGTTAATATCCGCTTGGCGTGTATGTAAAAACTTCGCTGGAAGTTAATATACTCTTAATTTTTTATTTTTCCACGTACGCGCCGATGGAGCCGGTGTTCTCTCTATGCCTGGGCTATGCTCCGCTCGGCTCGGCACGGCTCGTCATCGTCGGCGTCGCGTCGGCCGCGTGAGAACTTTAAATTCTCATGCCGGCTCGCTTAATCCGCGGCTTAAAGAGCTTAACCCCACGAATATCTCGTCAGAGCTTCCCCCGACGTCGGTCCGTGGTGGCAGAGAGCAGGTTTATTAGCGCACGGATTTCGGAATTCTTTTCATCCCCGGCTGGGACACGAAGCCACCCACGCCGTTTACATAAGCGAGTTCACCGGATTGCCTTTTTGATATGTAGATAAGGGGTGGTGCCGCTTTTACGCCGTTTACGCCCCACCGCGGACTAAAGAAACGTCCGGGCTCCGTTGTCCCGCGATTCTCGGCGTCCCCAGTGGGGTTTCTTCGTCTTTGAGCGATCGAGACCATGCCTTGATTATGGAACATCCTCGGGGAGGCCTTCCACCAGCCCGGATGTCCCTTCAACCCCTTCAAAGTCGAGCGAATTACGTGATTGGAGCCTAAATTCGAATGTACGTTTATATTTTCAATTATCCCCATCAGGAATATAAAATAGAGACGGAAATCTGTGTCGGTGGTGCAAATAGTACCGATAGTTCAGCCAGACGCTACATTCGTGCTACATTAATTTCTATTTGCTTCTATTTTCTATTATTCCTTACATTTTTAATAATGATAATATTATTATTATTATTTTCTATTATTAGTCACAGTGGTGGGATTGTCGATTTTAATGAAACTTGGTGAATCTAGTGCAAAGATAAGCTGACCCATGTTTCAGCGTTTTTGACGATACTCTATCTTTAATATAGGAAATAGAATTTTATTTAACCTAAACTTTGCATACAGACTATAGAAAACTAAAGCTTTACTAAAATTGACTTCTAACCATCCCTTTCTACAATTTTTATTTTATTTTAGAACGTGTTTTGTTTCACTCGCTTTTCAGAATTTGGTAGAGTACGTTCACGCTAGAGCTGTTGGAAACGATCAACGCAACGATGAGAACATTAGCGTGGAAATACATTGTATTGTTTTATAATGAAAGTGTTCACAATGATGCGACGAGCGAAACAATGCTTGCCAGATGACTCTTACAGCTTCTAACGCGGCACCAGCATAAATGTACCTTTAGAATCGTACCACTTTGCAAATATTATTGTGCGAGTACATTGGAAAACGAATAACGCAGCTGTAATGTTAACATTTTCTTAAAACCAAATCATTCTGTAATGTAAAAAAGAACATAATTCTGTAAGCACACTAAAAAATCAGACCCGTGCGTATAAGATCGCATAACCGAAGTGAAAACTTCTATGACGATTACACATGTATCTAGTTTACCCGAATAGCCTTTCAGCTCGGAATGTGACGGATCAGACTCGTTCACTGCACAGCAACAAGTCAGCGTCGCAAACCTGTCTGTTTCTCGCGCGCTCGGCTAAACTCGACTCACTCTAGTTTACCTGAATAGCGTTTCACCTCGGAGTGTGACGGATCACACTCATTCACTGCCCAGCAATTGTGTACGCTGTGGGCCTAGAGAAGTTTTCACTTCAACATCTGTAAAAGCAACAACTTCCCAGGTTTATGGGAATAAGGTCACGGTTTTCTAGGAGGAAGTCTCCGGTCAGACACGATAATCGACGGGTTTCTGGCGCAGCACGTGAAGAGCTTGACCGGGATAAACAAATTACACGCGAACAGTTTCACCGGTGCAATTACGGGTAAATCTTGTTAGCGAAGTTTCAGGTGAATTACATCTTGAAGCGGGCACGCCTCGCGACTGCAAAACTTGACCGCGGTGAATGCAACTTTATTTAGACAATTAAATAGTCCCACGAACAAGCAACAGAATTATACCAACTCATTCCTTAAATATGAATAGTGAGACTCTGCTTTCTCAAACTTCAATTCTGTGATAGTAAAGACGGTGGTTCCTTGCAATAAAGAAAGATTGCAAGTGCCAGTCGAAGCACTGTCGAATTTCGCCGAATTTCGCCGAATTAGTGAGCTCGATAAAAGGATAAATGATCGGTTTAGGTTTCTATTGGTGTTACGCTCTCGTGGGAGTAGCCAGCGAAATCAGTCACTATACAGAAGAAGAAGCAAGGGACGAGTGAGAGGGACCTGGTTTTCTACCTCGTCTTCGGTATTTCGTCGTTATTGGGCTACTTCAATCTCTACGGTGGCGTTCATTTACTTCTATTATTTGCCGTAAACAGATTTACTTGGTGTTCAGGTTCTCTTCACGTCCTGGCCATTCGCCATTTTTCTAGTTCATTTCTTCTGCTTCTTCTTCACGTCCCATTGCATCCCATCTGCTATTTCTTTTTACTACAATTCATCTATCCATTAATCCTCACATAAAATAGCAAATAAAATAGTGAAAATATTCAAACAGCTGATAGAGAATAGTATGATAACTTCAATGTTAGTGGGTAAGACTAGAAAATACTCATCTCATTAAATAATTACTAGGCCTATGACACTAGCCGTGTGGCTATTGTACCTGCTAAAGTAAAATACTGAGAGTGGTTTTTTAAAAATTAGCGACTAATGGTTACATCGATCATATGTTGATCATTTATCGGAACCAATTAAATCTCGATGAGATAGCAGATCGACCGTACTTGTCCACTGCCCCGAAAATCGTATAGCAACTGCCACAAAGCTGACAATCAGATGGAGTCCACCCGGAACCGATGCGACGACGGCGGAGATAGTTTTTGCGGGTAAATGGAAGCCGATTTCTGCACGTTTCAGCAATTAGAATGGCAGCAAGTATCAAAGGCGAGCCGCGAGAGGAAGATGTGAAATTTCATCGGAAGCCATGCGACGACTACTACGGGTAGGAAATACACGCGGAGCAGCTGGGGAGGGGGGGGGGACAAAGAGCGGGGAGGAAAGGCAGCAACGAGAGCTAGTCGGTCCGAGTTTGCGAGTTCCAAGCCAAGGGGATTGCCGTATATTAAAGTACTTTTCGATTCCCCCTTTCCTTTCCGCGCCAATCCGGAGCTCTGGACCGGCGCTCTCCTCCGTTTCCCCATCCTCGTGGCTCCCGTCCGTTTTCCTCCTACTTCTCTTTTCTCTTTCGTGTTCTTCCTCTTTCGTCGGTCTCGTTGCCATTCGAATCGCGAGTAATCGTAAGCCCCGACTAAGCCTCCTGCGTATTTTGCACGTGATGGTCCTGCTGACTCGTTCGCGATTCACTGCGATAAGCTCGCCGCTCGCAATAACGATGGTCAGGTTACAGGCATTAATCATGGCTTCGCTTCTATTCGATGTAATTAAACCGCGTGCACGTCTCACCGAAAGAGGTCTTTCAACTTGTTTCTCAAAGAAGACACTGTGTGCGAGGTAAACATTTTTGTTGTAATAAAAAATTTGTTGTTTTAACACGGTGACAATTTTATTAGAATAACCGAAATTCAATCGCCAAAATACTGTGGGCTTAATCTTCTTACATTTTTACACCACAAAGATCATCATAAATTTCAATATACAGAAATAAATGACAGTACAAATCAATTCCTAAGCCTCGATAAAGCAGCAGTTATTAAATTAGTTATCTTCCTACTTTTCTCTAGTATTGAGAAGGTAGAAGACCCAATTTTAATTTTGTCTTAACATTTTGACCGAGATCAAAATTGAAACCACTGAATTTTATCAAAGCTAGGTACACAGTGCTTTAAACATTTTTGTTAATTTTCTGCACTTACGCGATTATATTTGGTGTTTAAATTGGGTGAGGACAGTGGAAAATTAAATTAGATGATATAGAACCGAAGTAGAGCTGACATTTTCGAAAAATCTGCACTGATGCAGCAACATTCATCGTGGAGGGGTACCTTTTGGTGCCATTAGTCATTAGCGATTCTAAAAGCACCCGGGGTAGAATATTACAGCAGTAGCTGCGGCGGCTTTTACCATACTTTAGCTTTATGCGAGCCTCATTCATCAAAACCCAGCGAGCCGAATGGCTCCTCTGGTACACGGGTTCGCAATGGGTCATATATTCCGACGTGCTATTTAGGATTTGCGATCTTACGGCATTAGACGTTTCGGAAACCGTCGACAGTATTCTTTACGATACACTTACGACTTCTACAATTTTTATCATTTTACCCGCCGACGTCTATTTTAATCTCCTGAAGTTCGAACGTGTGGCCAATTTATGATGCCGAGAGAAAAATAAAATATGGTCACTGGCGCTCTCTTATTCAAATCTTATCCCATTGTATTCACTGCTGAAATATAAATATAAAATACTACTACATTAGATAAGATATTGGTCTTGTGTTTTTCTGTAATAGTGGACTGTTCAATCTTTGTAAGAAATTGTAAGAAGACGTGTGTCAAATTATATTATAAATATCTTGATGAATGATTAGATTCATGTCTAATTCAGATCCCTGCAAAAATTGATACGTACATCAGCTTCTCATACTTTGACCAAGAAGTGACAACCTGGAAACAGGTATTTCGCTAAAACTGAATCGAATATAAAATGAAGGATCAGCGTACAGAAAAATTGAAGATCCGATACAGTGACAAACGACAGCAAAGTTAGCTGACCCTCCGATATCATCATAACCAACAGATATATCTTCCTTCAGTCAGACGTGTATCCAGGGATTTTGGTATTCCGGGTTGCACGCGTGATTTTTGCGCGTCGTGTCTCATTGCGGCGCTTTAACCATTGATCTAGGCGGAAAGGTGAGAAGCTGTCAGGGCTGTCACGTGTCCAATGGACCATACTGGCGACCCATTATCGGCGTTGGTCTCCGGGAGAGAAATAATAAAAATGCCATTAGTGTCTCGACGTCCCAGGACGGTCGAACGATGTGAACGTTCACCCCAGATTTTCGGGCGATATATCTCATCCCCTTCGACCACTTTAACGTCTTTGTCACGGACTCTCCCACTTGACGAGGTTAATCCTTCTTTCTGGCCTTCGGGCCCTCCTTCTCCTTCCTCATCGGTCCAGCGGCTTGCTCCGGACGACCTTAAAATCCGTTCACGAGCTGGAACGAAAATAATTGCATCGTGATTCTTCCGCTTTTTCCGGCGACTCCGGTAGCCCACCCCTTTCTCTCGCCCTCTGTCCCGGTCGCACCCTCTGTCTTCAGCATCGCGATCCCGCTCCCACTTTGTCCTCCTTCCTCCAACCACGACCGAGAGGGCATAAATCCTTCGGGATCGTCGCCGAAAATAAGATAAAATCTCGCAGCGCCGTAGCTTGCCCGGCAAAGAGGAAGGAAAAAAGGCAAATTCCCGAATAAACACATCCGCGCCTCTTTATGGTGGCACTTTGCGGGTCCACCCCCTCTGACTCGGCGGTCTGTGTACCGTGCGCATTATTAACTCAACCACCGGAAAATGTCAACGCCGCCCGGCTCCTTATCTCCTTGCTTTTCTTTATTTTAACGCCGACGCCCGCTTCCCGTCTTGTCTCCCTTAGGCGTGGCTCGTGCCGCCTTTATCTTCTAGCTTGTTCGGGGGTAAAGAATTTCCCACCCCCTTCTGGTAAATCGTGTCAATGGTTAACCCCTTTGTACATAAGGATTTTTTCAAGACGCTCGAAATATTCTTTTCGGGAAGATAGGTTGCACTGTTTCACCTCCTTGTGGTAAATCGTGTCCATTCAATTTATTTTGTTCACAAGAAATTTCGTGAAACATTTATGTCGCAAGCTAAAGATGAAAATAATCAAGTTGTTAGTGGAAGTATACTGCTGCTATCGGAGAAAGTAAGAAGTGGCTTAGTTATAAAAGCTTTACTCAATCGAAGATCTTGATTTTTCTGTGCGACTCGTTGCGTTGTCTTCTGAATAGAACATGCGCACGGCTAAAATTATGTAGGGAGTCTGGCAGTGTTATAACGGTCGTCCGGTCAGAATCACTTCTCGCGGAGGATCTAAAATTAATCTCTGCCGTCCTATCGGGTCCATCAGAGTGGGAGTCAGCCATTCGAATGCGCAACGGGGAATCCCGGGAGCGTTTCAGGTTCCTGGATAGCTCGGAGGGCGAGGGAATGGGTTTGGGATCGGATTTCCAAACGTTTTAATCGCCGTTTTTCTTTTTCATCCCCACCCTTGATCCCTCAATTTTCTCTTCCCGTTCCCCTCCCCGCTGCTGGTCCCTTAGCAGAGTCCTTTTCCAGAAAGGAGTTATCGGCGAAGGAAGCTACAGGCACACCAGCGCAGCTTCGGCGTGCTCTCTCTCCTGAAAAGGGGCTGGAGACGCCCGGCGGGGTTAAAACGACCCCCGCAAGCCGAGGCTGAAGTCTGAAAGATAAGGTACCCCTCTTCTCTCTCTCGGCCTCCTAGATTATGGAATGGCACTTTAATTACACTAATGGGAGAACCAAATGTTAATTACAATTCGAAGTCTAAAAGAGAGACGACTCGCGGCGCCGAAAGACAGAGGAAGATAGGTGGAGAGGTGGAGAGGCAGGAAGGAAGAAAGATAGGCGGGGAACGGGCCACGGCGGGGAGCCAACCAGATGAGATTTGCCCGCGTAAGAGGGTTTCCGTGATTAGTATTATTTAATTAAAAATGCCCGGTCTCATTATGGTCACCTCTCATAAAGACCCACCGACGGTGCAAGGGAAGTCGCCTGTAAATTGGATTACTGCAACGTCGAACGCTAAAAACTGTCGCATCGCCCTCCGTGAGGATCTGTGTTGTGTTGTGTCTCCTATTCTGCATTCTTGATAGGCAATAGTTAGGAAGATGACAATGTTTCTGCATATTGAGATTTACAGTGTCATAATCTCATTTCAATTTCCATTTTCCGGTGGTTCAACCACATTTTTATTACTCGAATGTAAATTAATCGGCGATCATCCAAGAACATAAAAATCTATAATAATTTTACTATTTGCTCACAAAAATATTAAGGAAGTTTTCAAAGTGGGTCATAACCTCGGTACTAAATGAGAACCAAAGATGAGTATTCTCATCATCCAAGCATCCAGCATCGCGTTTCTTCAAGTTGTATCTTGTATCCTCTGATGCATCACCGACAACCACGTTCTGGGAATTGAAGGTGACGTCACTGAAGGCCATCCCCTGTCCATACCGGATTGATCGGAGCAGTGACGTGGGGGTGTCAGAGATCTTTCATTTTTGGGAGTCTCCTCTTGGCTCAACGGACCACGACTACGGCGCTCTATCGACGTCGCGCCGGGGCGGTGGCAGCGCGCGGCAGTCGGGTTTCAATTTAAAGTTGGACGAGCGTGTCGGGATTTCAATGTACAAAATGCGTATGCTAAACTTTTCGCACCCCTCGGTGGCCACCAGGCTCTCTCTCTCTCTCTCTCTCTCTCTCTCTCTCTCTCTCTCGCCCTCCTTCGTCGTCCGAGTTCCGACACCGGGGGCCCTTGACGCACGGACCGACGCCGGACAACGTCCCGACGTTGAAAAATCAGCAAGTCTGATGCGCCCCGCCAAGTAGAAAGGGTGCACAAGTAGAACATTGCTCTCGTCAGAGTAAGCCTGGGACAAATGTCCCGTGAGCACTTTGAAGTTGCCAGCGCCACCCAACCCCTTCCAAAAAGGACAAATTACTTTTTTGAGGCTGGCACCGTGGCCTTCGCACCCTTAGCCAAGCCGGCTCTCCCTTAAGTCCTCTAATGATTGCAGCTGCGATCGAAGGTGATGCATAGCAATGGGTAGGCTTCGGCCGGACATGCGGAAGGAACTTTCTAATAGGTTTCTGGCCTCCTCTTTTCAGCTTCTCTCGCACGCATGATCGAGCTCTCTGCGAAATAAATTGCATCCTCAATTACCGATACGTTAGCTTGGGAATTAAAAACACACGTATATTTTTTGTAAGAAATAATGCAGTAGTTGTATATTCTGCCTGGTGCACCTAAACATCATCAAACTAATGTCTGAACAGTTGGGCGGATAGTGGACATTATTAAAAGTGCATCTTAAGCTTCTTTGTTTGTTGAATACAAACTGGAGAAGGAGATCTGCATCGAGTAAAGTACAATTAATATCGCATCCTGTTGAATTTCTGCAAAGTTTTCAGAATGAAATTACTTTAGAGCAGCATCGAAAAGATCGTTGAGACAGGATAAGCGTTCCCAATTTCGATTCAATTAAAATGTATCTTATCTTCATGAATTCATACAAAAATTGAAGTATGAGACCTGCATCGAATAAAATTTTCTTGTTCGAAGACTGAAGTAACTTCGGATGTTGCAGTAGAGGGAATCTTAAAATAAGTGACCAACAGAGAGAAAGAGAGAGAGAGAGAGAGAGAGAAAGGGTTTTCATTTTCGATTGGAACGGGCCGACGCGAATTTAAGTTCGACAATGCGAGAGGGGTTTGCGGCGCGTAAGATTCACGGCCGGAGGACGACTGGAAAATGAGATCGGAAAAAGTGGAACGAAGAGGATGTTTCGGCGTCCAGGCGATCGCGGATGGGTGAGAAGTTTCGCCTCGGGAGTTGGATTACCGTGTGGCTTCGGTCGGATTTGAAAATCGTGGGGTTCCCGGGGACGCGATAGGATGCTGCCATGGCGAGAGAGATGCCGGAGCGTGATTGATTTTGCATACGACACGGATTGGACAGGTTTGAGAAATTGGACTGGCTTTCTGGCTGGTTTGCCCTCTCCTCTGCCCTCTTGCTTGGTTCTCTACTCCATCCGAAGCCCTCCGAACCTCTCCGACGCTTCTTTTCTATATCGCGAGTGTCTATGGACGTTATATCGGCGCGTATGCGCATATATACATACATGTATGAACGTAACACATATACTTGTAGCCAGCAGTCCGCGAGACGAAGAGGGGTTCCCTCTCGTATCTCTCGCAGGGAACGTCGAAGGGGATTGGCCTCGAACTAGCGATTTGTGCGATCTTCGAGGACGTATTTATGAGCGTTTCAAACCCGCTTCTTCTTCTTCCTCCACTCTCATATTGCGTACACCAATCCCCGAGACTGCTGAGTTATGGCGTGCAAAGTGCAACGTTGACGGCTTACGTGACGTAATCGGCCTGTAACACCGGGAGAATGCGATTTATTCTAGAATTGTTGTCTTTCGAACCGTGTGTGATAGTCATAAGTGAATTCAGTGGTGGCATCATCTTTGAACGTTTCTAGAGCTGTGCCATTCGTCTTTTGGTGATCTAACTTCTTGGCTTCAATAATACATTACAGGACGTAAGTATGGAGCATCTTCTGGATACAATACAATCACTGGAACGTCTATTCAATAGGCTACTAGTCGAATGTGCTTTTTGGATACACAAGCGATAGCGCTGAAGTACAAAATCTCATGGCTTTACTGTCACTGTCCCACTGGTTGCTGTTTTTATAATTAGATTACACACACATTTCTTTCAGACGGCAGGCGAAAAATTAATGAATTTTTTCTTAAAATCGCTGAGATACTTCAAGTAACTGCAACGCTCGTCTGGCGTTATCCGCCGACGTCGGAGTGGATAACAAGTCGAACGATTTATTCTAAACCTTTATCCAGGGGCCCCTCGAAATTTATGAAAGAAGACGCCCGTTTAACCGACTCGCTCAGTCATCCCTCACGATGGTGGTGAAGCCACCCTTCCCTTGGCTGTCTTCCCTGCTTATTGTATCTTCGTTCCTCTGGAGGCTCTCTTTTCACTTCCCATTCCCTACGCGACTGCAGCTCGCTCCCTCTCTCTCTCTCTCTCTCTCTCTCTCTCTCTCTGCCTCTCTTTCTCTTTCTGTCTCTCTCCGCCCTGTGCTCACATGTCAGCCCTTTATTTTATACCAAGACGAGGCCGTCCGAGTTGGTTCTAATATTAAAGGGGATGGTTCACCCTTAGCGCGTGATCGGGATACCGAAATTCTCTGATCGGACGCGGGGTTGTTCCTTATTGGCGAACAGAACGAAAGTCGAGTGGCGATGCTTTCGAAGGGAAGATGAGCAAGAGGCATGGATGTGACACGTGGACTGCCTTCAATGTTTGCGACAAAGTACCTTCATCGACTGTTAAACGTCCTGAAGTTTGCAAAATGATATTCCTAATAGTATTAAACATTTAGAAATTATTCATTTAGACTCTATTCAAGGCAGCAACGTTTCTGTGCCATCATTAATATTTGACCTTTAAGGGATGACGTCCATGCTTCATACTGTCTCTAAAACGTGTTTCAAGATTGATTAAACGTGATCAGATTATTAGACATGATACACTTTCCATTCGTTATTGCTTAGAAATTGTTAAAAAAATTGGATATGGGATTTTATGCAAAATAAATAGTGTCTATATTAATTTGAAGCTACAGAAGCCTCGTGTGGATATTCGTTCTTTTCTTAATAATTGTCGTAAACTGAAATCTAGGGATAACAGCTGTACTATCATGCAACGTCGATCGTACAGAAATTAATCGACAATTAAGCATTGTTCGTGATGGGTAAAATGAAAAGTACACAAAGTAGGAATATGTTTAGCAGAAAAAGAATTTTATCTGCCATTTTAGAATAAAAGTTTCCAGCTATTCGTTTACCTTCTTTGAACCTAACGTGTTCGAATTTATAAATATACTTTAGACGAAGTCAAGATTGAAAAGGGACACCATTAATGAATATTTTTTGTTTTTGTTTTGCAGCTGTATCTGAGCAAATCACGGCAGAGCGGCTTTTCGTGTGACCTGCAGCACAGTCTCCCAGGAACAGTCAGTCCAACAGCGCGTCAACAAGGTAAGTTTTTCCTCATCAACTTTGGCCAATCGTTTCTCTCAACAACCTTCGTTCCTCCCGAATATCTTTGGCTTTGCTCGTCGGCTGCAAACTGTCTGCGAATTTCTGGCCGCATTTGAAAAGATTCATTCCCCTACCCTCCCACGCGGAAACTGGGTAGAGCCGCTTCTTTTGCTGTTTTCTCATTTCTCTCTCTCGGTTCGGCATGCTCGCAGGCAACACAGCCATTTAACGTTCTAGCGGCGAATATTTGCTTCATACGTGCACCGAACAGTCGGGGCACAGTCGAAATGCAAGCGACGTTTCGGAAGTTTCGCCGATTTCGTGCGTGCTCAGTTGGAATAAATATTTGACAGCAAAATAGTGGCCAATTTCTACCGACTAATTTTGATTCGAGTATCTCTGGTTTTATTCCAATATATTCTTTGTGAATCTTCGCGTTTTCGTTCTTTCTTATAAATCATTTCATAGGACAGATTTTTTCGATGGATCAACAAATCTCTTATGGTAGAGGTAATTATTTTTGTCCCCTGCTTAAATTTCAAACAACGTACTATACAAGCATAATGAGACGAGATCTAACCATTTGTTAGCCCTGACACAAATATGAACTGCAGTATCATTCGTCTAGTATTTGTAAAATTCTGTGTAGCTTTCTCTTTAATCTCTTGTAGCTAACATTAGACCCAAATTGGCACTGCTTTCTCCAAATTTTTACAAAAGGAGTCCTCTCGATAACTTCAGTGACTCCTGGCGAAAAAACAAGGCACATTTCACAGCACGTGCTGCAAATGATAGACCAATGAAAACTAAAAAAGAATTAGGAAGGGGCGTTTTGATGTATTGTCATTTCGTGTAACTACCGAGGTTTTCCAACAGGGGTCTGAACCTTCTAAATTGCTCTTCCTAAATCATCGGTTCCAAGTGAAAAAACTAGAAAATGAAAGAATAGAAGAAGATGTTTAAATATTCGACCCCGCTTCTGTGTAGTTATCGAAGTATGGCATGAATTCTTATTAATGTATTCATACAACTACCGAGGTTCTACTGCAGTCAAACCTGCTAAAATAAATATCTTAAAACAACGGTGCAATTTTGAGTGAATAAAATACGAAATAAGAGAATAGGATACGCTTGAACATTTAACCTCATTTCTGTGCATCTATGGAGGTCATGTTGCAGTCGATCCTCTCTACTGACATTCGCTTCAAGGCTCGGCTGTGAAGAAATTGGAAAATAAAGTACTAAATGAAACCTTAACTTCAACTAATGTTTTCATCTAAGCTTCGAGGTCCTACCGCACTATACATTCAAAACGTCCATTAATTGATTTTTATAGATGATGCACCCGACAATATCGATTCTATGCACCCCGAAATTCGTTCAATATCTTTGTAGTTACAAACTAAATACCTGCGAGTGTTTCAATACATTTTTAGGAAAATGCAAGCGTGACACTTCACAATCAGAGATGAAAATTTAATTATTTTTACGAATTGATTTCTAAAAAATAAATTTGAAAAGATAGATAATGAAGGTAATTTCTTTAGAAAATGAACGGTCAAAGAAAGGGACGTTTCGATTGATTCGACGAGCATGGAAGGTTGCTTCCACGGATTTTCCCCATTTTCATCGATCGGAAGGATTTCCACGGAATGTACGGTTCGTCTGCGACGTCGAGCAGCACTGGGGACGGTAGCGAGCGAGGAGGAACCCGGGCATCATGCATAACCCCACGTCGGTCTCGCATAAATATTCTAATAACTTCGGAAACTAATATGATTGCAACCAGCAGGAATAATGTCCTGCTCGGACTGGTCACCGAGGATGTATGCGTGGAATACGAAATATGGGGCCACGAAAATGATTCTCCTCGACTGACCGTGGATCGCCGCCGAGGGTGAAACCGATATTTCCTGATGACAATGGTTACAATAATCGTGTCTACCTTACCTCCCTATCAAAGCACAACGGTTATATTCAACCATGAGACATCAAAGACTACAAAAAGACCCATTACTGCTGTAATGATCAGGATCACCGCCGAAGTTTATAAATTTTCCCGGGTGAACTTTCGAATCGAAACTCATTGATACAATCGCTACGATGAAAAGTGCGCGACGAACGAACGGGAACGCTCGAAAACCCGGAGAGGCTATCGATCTTGCGCGGGGATTCGAGGAGCTGGACGAAAATTCATTCATTCGAGGGATTCCAGTTCGAAAATTAATTTCAATCCGTACTTGAGCTACCAGCTTGAGCCTTGCCTTCCTTCCCTACCCCCCCCCCCCTCTCTCTCTCTCTCTCTCTCTCTCTGACTCTCTCTTCGTCAGCCTGGTCAAACAGCGGCGTATACAAGCGCGGTTGGAAAAGCGAGCAGCGCGCTCGAGTACTGGAAACAAAAGGCCGACGTTTCAATTAGGTCCCTTATTAGTTAGCGATAATAGGGCCACCGGCGGTCGAACGTTAAAGCTGGGGCTTTCCAGTGCTTAACCGTTGGCTACGTTAGGTCCGCCAGGGTTGTTTGCGTGGATCCAGCTCTTACGATATTAAGGGCTGACTAGGCATTCACCGGTAACGCCATCGAACACCCCCGTTCAGAACCCCCTTAGAGGTTCTCGATGTTTAGAGCTAGCTCTCTAACCTCCTCTAGGATCCTGACCAGTCCAGACCGGGATAGGAAGGAGAGGTCCTTGCATCCAGTAAACTGGACCTTCTCAGAGCCGCCCCCTCCCCCCAGGTTCAACCCCCCAAGGGTCGATTGATTTTCTCGCGGTGCAGAATCGCGGGGGGATAACACGAGCCCGTGATAACGGAGTTTGTGCCACGCCGAGGGAAACGGAAGAGGGTTAGCAGAGCGAAACGCCTCGAACTGGGAGGAATTTGTCGCGAGAAACCGGTCGCAGCAGTCGCCTGCGGCCAGCCGCAACGATCCTCCGTCGTTCTAGCCATTGTACGCTACCGCACGCTACAGGGGGACATCGTCCCCGGCGACGATAGCGTCGAAACCCTTCGAAACTAACTTCGGTCGGCCGAAACTGCGCCCGCTTTCCTCGCCACGAAACGATCGCGCGGTTAACAAGGAGGCACGCGATGCACATCCGCTATCGATTTCATGGTGAAGATTACGCTCCGTGTCCTGTCCGTGGATCTTACCCATTGCGTGATGCCAGAAATCGAGAATCAATTATTATATTGTTGCAGAAATGGATGTTTTGGATCGCTGTTGCGCGACGTGCGATATCGAGTGACTAGCTTTCGGCGAGGAGTAATAGAGCTTCATTTGTTAAAGCATAGATTAACCGTTAGCACTCGAATGGCGACTATGGGGCATTACTAAAAATTGGTATATCATTATTGCGGATTTTATGCATATATGATAAAAATGAGTGGATGTAATTTAAGACAGTAAAACATGAAGACAATTTAAGAACATCTATATGTTATTTTCAAATTGTTAAAATTGAAAACCAGTTTTGCTTCTTTCCGATTCTGCCATCAGATTGGAAACAGCCTGTATATTTTTGTTAACGCAAATATTTATGATTTAAATGATATGGAGAAGTGACTCCACTCTGTGAGTTATTTCGGTTATAGTTTTTCTTGCCGTCTTAGTCTGCTAGTTTCACCACATAGAAGACAGTGGACGTTCGAATGAATAAATTGTAAATGATGTTTTACAGAATTATTATGCCAAATTTGATCTGTAGAGGTGTATATGTAGATGGGTAGATTAGTTTTGTTATTTTGATGCCCTAGAAGAGGAATAGAAATATTTTAAAGCATTAAGAAGAGTGTAACAAGATTTTTGTATCCATTGGAATATGATATAATTGATAAGAATAATATTTCCTAACCGAATAAGTACAATCCATAAATGGCTCGTGAAACTTTTATTAGATAAAGATTGCAGTGTTCACTTTATATAGTGTTATTTAACAAGAACATATGGAATTGACAGTGTGGAATATTTAAATCTAGGAGAATTGATGCTGAAGGAAAAGTGGATATTGCCGGAGGTTCTTTCCGTCTGCCTAGTCGAGAATCGGTTTTAGTGTAAATGTGGAGTGGCGGGTTCACGGTGTCGGAGGACGCCGAGGGTG
The DNA here is from genome assembly GCA_916610235.2 of Lasioglossum morio. Lineage (NCBI taxonomy): Eukaryota > Metazoa > Arthropoda > Insecta > Hymenoptera > Halictidae > Lasioglossum > Lasioglossum morio. The sequence continues at coordinate 10,678,836 of OU744327.1, forward strand.
GTTAGGAGAGCAGTGGAGTGGTAGCGACATCTTGTATTGTCAGATCCCAACGCGACAAATTCATAATTGCGTTAATGCGGGTACGGCGACGGTTCTTGCCGCAACCACCGCAAGGCGCGCTATGGCGTCTTGTGGCTGTAAGAGAGATAGGGACCAGGACGGCGAGGACCGGTGAACGAAGAAGAGAGAATGGACGAGGGTAAGAGAGGCAGAAAGTGAGAGAGAGAGAGAGTGAGAGAGAGTGAGAGAGAGAGAAGGTGGACGAGACGGGTGGCTGGAGGACGAAGGGAAAGGGAAGTCCCTCCTGGTACGGGCTCGTTAATCTTCCAAGGATTACGCCAGGAGGAAGTATCGCCATTGTGCAAGGTGCTTCTCTTCTAGTCGATAATTATTAATTAAATTGACCTAACGGACCATTTCGCGATTTATCGATTTATCGGCAACCTCTTGGACTGTGTTGCTATAGGAGGCTCTGGAAAATGTTGGGTTATGTCTTCTCGTAAACTAAAAATCTAGAACAATGTATTTATACAATGCAATTTTCAGTAGAAAAAGTTCATGAGACCTATTGAAGGACGTGTATAGTGATCCAGTCTAGTAATATTGCGGGATTTCTAAATTAAACCTACAGACTCAACAGGCTGGGTCTTGATATTAATCACAGAGTTCTTAGATCGTCTTAGAAATTTCACAAATAAGTATTTTCTCATCAAACGGACCCCATTTAGCAGACTTGCATATTCTGAAGCAGTAATAATATCCCACTTAGGCACATCTGTTAACAATTGCCTCTAGCATCAGTCGTTTCACCCGAAATGAGTCCTTTGTCGGTCAAACAGAGAAAATCCATCAAACGGTCAGAGCCTTGTTCGAACCGCATCGGCTAGCCATGGTCGGGTTTTAATTAATTGTGAACGATTAAATGATCATAAAATCGAACAGGAAGGGTCATCAAATCCGCACGAACGAGCACGGGAACGAGAACGAGAATCAAGGAAGGGTTGCTCGTCCGACTCGCGAACGGGTCAAGGGTAAAAAGGATAGAATTGCAAAAGTGAGAGAGCCGGCGTGGAACGAACGAAGCGAAATAAAACAGTGATATCGAGGCATTTCACGCACGAGCGGGAACGTTTAGCAGATTCAACGTGCGTGTCGGCACATGGCTGCTATCCTGCTCACGGTGAAATCATTCTCTCTCTGTCCGTCTCGTTCTCGCGTTCTCTGTTCTGTACACTCTCCATTTCCATTCTTCTCTCTCTCTCCACCGCCCGGTTTGCTCTTTACCCGGCCTCCCTCTGCCTCTATCACCTACACCCTCGCCCAGAGCTCACTGAAAAATACTGTTCTCGCTGACACCTGTAGCTTCGACGTTCTACATATGTATGTGCGTACGTACACCGACCGTGCCCATCGTGGAAACGAGGGGCAAAAAATTATCACTCGGCAAGATTTCCATAAGATACGGAAGCGGTCCGTGATCGTTCTGTTTCCTGTTACATATTCATTCGCGTAATCTCCGGTCTGGGCGTCAGACACATACCTGCGTCGTCTAACGAGTAGCAGATTAATCATGTATTAAGACTTTTATATTTTTACTTAATTTCTCACAAATTTATTCTTCAGAGTCGGTCTCGTACTGGTACTATAATCCTAATCAATTTATTAGGTTTTATGAAGTGAATTGCTTGTTATGATATTTATATTATCACAAAAGGATACTCAAAACTGCAACGCATGAAAAAATCTGAATGGTGATCATTGCAAAGATTTGTTTGGAAGGACATAAAAATTGTTTAACCAATAAGGTAGAACCTGTTGACGATAGTATGGGAAGAATGACTAGATCCTTCCTATTAACCAAATTAATTTTACGCATTTTTGAACCTACTTCTTCCAAATCAACGTTGACTTTCCTACTGTGCCTAATACAAAACAATCAGTAATGTAAACTAACCACTAGTCAATTAAGTCAGCTAAAACGTTTCTAAAACTAAGCCAAAAATAGACCAAGGACTGTCATCTCGAGATTACTATTAAAGCAGCACAGTGTAAAATGGAAGAAACGGGTGGATTGCACGAACCATGTCAGCCAAACAGATTTTTCATCGTTTCCGTGGACGAGGGAAGCGCAAAGGGTCGAATGACCGTAGCGAAAGGGGGATAGAATCCACAAGTGGTGGACTTTACGGGACTTAAGATTAATCCTCATAATTACCCGATATAGTTTTTCTTCCCCGGGCCCCATTGTATCTCGTTTTTACTCAGCAGCTTGCACCTCGCACCGTATGCGTGGCGTACCTTCGAAGGAGAGCACCGGAATAGGATGAATGGCGACCCCGGGAAGACTCTCGGTTGCTCGGCCATAAAGATATTTATCAGGTGACAACCCTGGTCATCCTTTACGATCCGTCCCTTCTTGAGGTTTTCCACGGACGACGTCTCGGAGCGAACCCACCCTTCGGGGCAGTAGTCGCGTGCCGCGCTGCTCATGACACGACCCCTTGCGCATTCTTTTCTCTTCGCCGAGATTCCCAGAACCTTTTCTTCAAAGGGACGAACAGGTCGAGTGAGCCGGGAATAGCTACCCTTGAATCCGTTTCGCCAATCTTTGCTCATTGATACCGATTTATGGCACCTGATCTTCTCCCAGCTACCTCACTTTCCGCTATCTCTTCTCTTCCCTGTTTATTTCTCTGGGTAGCTTGTATGTGCAACTCGATGAATAATAAGGATTTTTATTGTTTCATTATTTGGTTAATTATTTTTTGAGATTCGAATTTGAATCACGGTTGTGAATAGAAAAAGTACTGAGTGGTTTAGTATTTTGAAACATTGAAATATTTAGTACAATAAATAATAAAATTGATTAACCCTTGGATAGGGAACTTTTTCGAACAATTTACAATGATCAGGGTCATTTACAGATCTATTTGACCACTTAACCTTGAACCCTCGTCCCTTATGTCAATTTTACAAATTGTCCACTGACACTGAAAAAATTATACATTCTGCACTTTGTTCTATCAGCTTTATCAGTTACGAACAACGCAAATAATCTTATTACGAACACATCTCAATTTTCCAAAAATCTGAGTTAAGTCAAAGAAGAAATTTATAAAACTAGTGGTTAGCTTTCCATCACGTTCATGATGTACCATTGTGTTTCTTCGACCTAGGGACAAAATTAATCCCTCAGGTACTAATGCTACTTCCTTGTCAACCTTATATAATGTTACAGATGTCATCGTAATTTTCTGGTGTTTTAGATTTACTGAAATTGTTCATATGTATCTTCGTGTGTAAAAAATTTGAAAATATCCTTCAGAGACAGCACAAACCACATACATCATCCTTCAAGGATTAACCTGAGAAAACGAAGTACACAGGAGGTTTAATTAACGATTTCGCTGCTCTGCGTGAAAATGGACCGAAGATACCAGCATTTCCACAGCTGAATGAAGGAACGACATAGTCTCCTCCGGTAGATTCGCGAGTGGAAGGATTCTCGGTGTCCAAAAAAAAAAAAAAAATCGGGGAAATGTGCAGAAAATCCCGGGGCGAAAAAGCGTCGACGCGAACGAGAGGAATATAGGGGTTGGTTGCCGTGGATGACCGACAACGCGCACCGTGGGCGTGAAATCGGACGCCGGCCAGGACGTCCGCTCGACTCGGCAGCCGGCGGACAATAAGAATCGATATCTTAATTAACGAACGCCGGTGGGTCCGATGTGCAAGCGAACTCCTGCCCGTGGAGAGAAGGAAGGGTGGGTGGTTGGGCGTAGAAGGGGGTGGAACGACTGCCGAGAGGGTGCAACAGAGGAGAGGAGGATCGGACACAACGAAATCCGGAGACTGGGTTGTATTCGATGGGGTAGGAACGCGGACGCCTGACCGGAAGCGAGAGTCTGCGAAGCCCTACGGACCTCGGAACCCGTCGTCCCACCGGAAGCGCCATTCACGCGGCCCTCTCGCTTTCGTCCGCCTTCCCGTCGTGGTCACCGTCCTCTCCTCCGCTCGGCAACGCTGATACGCTCCTGAATAAACAATACTCCCCCGAAAAAAAGTTCGCCGGTTGGGAACGTGTTTGGGAAAAAATGATCGCTGCCGCCAGCTACGTCGCCTGATCGGGGACCGCTGCGACTCAGTCCAGCACGATTTTGTTTCCTGACACAATGCCACCGCGTTCAACTTGCTCGTCTCATCACGACGCGACCACCGATAGCGAAAGTATCCCGTATACCAATCCCCAAAAGTATTCTTGGGAACAATCGTCACCGCTACCTCACGCTATGACTGTTTTCGGGGACCATTGAGCGCACTTGGGTCCTTTTGCATTTTTATATACAATTTTTGTACAGAATTCGTAGGAGATGAAATGTCTTTAACATTTTCGTATTTACACGAATAATATATTTTATTAAGAAGACGTTTCCAATGGCTCCAAGAAGGTCCTCTATATTTCCGGTTTTCCAAGAAGCGACAAATTAACACATCTCTAAAAGCATTGAAGAATTTTTCGTGTTTACATCTACTATAAATTTGAAGCTTCTCTATTACAATGTTCCCCAAAAACTTGATGTACTTCATCTTATTATTGAATTTTAAATGGAATTAAATGGGAAGTTATAGGGGGACGTCGAACTAAAGATTCTTCTCAGCGACCAATTTCAAGGTTCTGTATAATGCTATACGTTACTATATGAATTGTATTGTTATGAAAATTCCCAAACTATATTATTTGGTTTTGTTTCCTCGAGCTCGTATTTCGAGAGTTCGGATCGAGATCCGGCGAACGCGTGACTGCTTTATAATGCACAGCGTGTACGGCCGCGATATTCTCCGAGATTGAGGGACTCTCGTGAATGTCGGGGCCAATTAATATCAGCGCGAAAGAAACGACCGAGGCCGAGCGAATTAACGAATTGGAGGGTACGCTTTCCGGGACGCTTTTACCGCGACTGACTAATCCGATAAAGTGGCAGGCTCGCACGAACCTCTTTCTTCTCGCCGACATCCCGTTTGATGGGATATGACGCTAAGTATTCTATATTGACTAATAAACCCCGGTCCCCGGGCTGCCGTGTTAACGAAGATTCGTTTCTTACGGGCGTCGTTTGCACTTTCCTCGGGGCTTCCTTTCGTTAAGTATTATTACGAGTTTCCGCTACGACACCGACGAATATATAGCTGTGCATCGAGGAGTGCTCGGGGATTATGTCACCGAACGTGTTATTCGATGTCCGTGAATAATTCCTGTCTAATCAAGCACTCTGCGAAATTGTTTCTCGCGTGTGACGTTATTCACGCAAACAGTGAAACAAAAATTTTTATTTCGCCGAGAAAAGCCTCGAGACAATTTCGCCACAAGCGTTAAACTGTTTGCTCGTGACTCAGAATTTTAATTAGTCGATACTGTTATCACTGATTTGACGTCGAGTTCTAAAACATGCGATATACTCGCGCACGATATGTTATTCTCTTTCGTAATGGAGTTAGAAATTAACACTGTTTTTAACGAAAGAGTGTGATGGTAGTTTTTCTCTAGAATTGTAGTTCGAAGTCGTCTAGCCGAAGGGATAGAATCGATTTAGCTTCGAGGGACTCACCGCAATATTGAGTTTAAAACGTACCGTAGGGCGGATCGTTGTGTACATTGGACGCAAATTTTCTCTAACGCGTTCCCCGGCCGTTCGTTTCTGGATAGTCAGGCTCCAGATGAAGTAGTCAGCTTAGTGAAGGCCGCAATAGTGGACACCTCAATCAGGACTCGCTTTGGAACCCAATTTCACGAGAGAGAGTATTTGCTCGTATTTCGGGTGGTGGTAGGTTTGACCTCTCGTTAATCACCAAAGGACCCGAAGCACGAAGGCAAGTCAGACAAGCTGTGTAGTTGACCGCAACGACTGACCGTTGCCCTGTGGACAGGCCCTTAAGGGCAGCTACGGAATACCGGAACCAGATATCTTCGAAATCTGAACTACGTCTTGCAATCGCGCCCGTTCGCCAGCCCTGTTCCAACCCGCTTCCAATGAAACTGATGGCTTTCCGACTTCCCCAATTGTTCAAATTTAAGGTACAAACTTCGAAGATAACCCTTAAGCATGTTCAAAGTGCTTTAATTACCGTCAGATTAATTAAGACTAATTTCCTCAGCTGTGTAGAAATCTAAAACGACTCCAAAATTTCTATTGTCAATTTTGTTCGAATAAAGATACAACCCCTACATATATATTCTTTGGATATTTTTGAAGTGTCCCTTGATTATCACAAACTGATATTAATTATCTCAGCTATGCATAAATTGAAAAAAAATTGTTTTCACATTTGCTTGAATGAATTTGCAAAGACCAAGATAGTCTAATTTCAATTTTGGGAAGAGTTAGTTTAGATTGTATCGTTCTTCGTAATAGACGGATGGTTTGATTCTGGTGGAGTCTTGGCAGGTTCGAAGCTGTTACGAATAATGAAGTATTTGATGTTACCGCGATCAATGTAAACAATCCTTGTATCGGTGTCACGCAAGTCGAAACATTGCCTCGAGCAAACGTTGCTAGCTTGTACATGCATCTAATCGCCATATTAGCTGGCTTTGTGGTTAAGCTACGCTATTGCTGAATTAGGGGCAATTCGCTTCGAAGCACACCCTTCTATGTTTGTACCGTCTATACGAATTTAGTGCAATAGGTGGGCGTTTACATTGATCTAGACCAGGCAGCTGTAAATGCGTTTTATTCTGCTCAATGACTTCTAATATTGCAGGAAGTGTTTCACTTGTTCACACCGTTTCAACGGTAAGATATGTTACAAATCTAGAACAAAAATTTACTTAAATTGAAATCAATAAGTCAAATTAATTCCAGTCGCTAGCAGAAAGTCCTTTCACAGACTACATTCTTACAAAATCTATACAATCTAAGAACAACAGAATATTTTGCAAATAGATCTGTTTTCTGAAGAGTGAAATAAATGCAGCATTGAATTATATTCCTCCTAGGTCTAATAATTTCCTCGCAATTGTTAGAATCGACGAATTAATTCTTTGCGATTAGATAATTCAAGTTCGCTCCTTATATTCTGAGTATTTGGAAAATATCATGGAATTTTTTGTTGATTCCTTTTAGTCTTCAAGATTTTTAGTATATCGTAAGGATAACCGCACGTGGTTACGCATCCAATAACGTTAGAACAAGGCTGTTACGCGATCGTAAATCCACGGCGCACAGCCTCTCGTCTGCACACGCCTCAGAGTGCCCGCCCATATGTGGGCCCATAGTCTCTTGGCGCATATCGTTTGTTGGTTTTGCGGTCTACCATAACGCTGCCTTCCCCGTAACCTCTTCGCTTCTCTTGGGAAAACGCGGTTCCGACAACATCGCTCCGCAAAGGGTTCCTCCTCGTGGCTCCTTTCCACATTCAGTGCGAACGAAATCTAATCACGCTTGCCAGTCGCCTAGTTGCCGATAAACTGTTCCGCCTAACTCGCCAACTATGCGAAGTATCCAAAACATTAACCGTTCCTTATAATCATTTCTGCTCCACTGACTACCCCACAGTATTTTTGGTTTTATTCATTCAGAAGACAAATTGAGAATAAGGTCAGAAACACTAGGTTGTCCTTAAAGTTCTTTCTGCAACGATTTTGTTAGGGTACATAAGCATACACGAATGATGCAATCACCTTTTCATTAATATCTTACTATTTCCGAAGCATGCACTTATTTAACTATTTGTTTGTCGAGGACACTATTACAAATGTGCCGTGACTGAATGGAAATGGTAATGAACTTTTGTGCTGTGCCTATAAAATTTGCAAAGCAGCTAAAGTGCTTTTTTTTGCGTAGCTTACAGTTAAATGTCAAAAGTGACCTTTAATATATGTGCATAAATTGCAGGGTACAAAGTTGATTTTGTGATATAGTTGAAAAATGTTGATATTTAAAGTGAAAATTAAAGGTGCAAGTTCATCCAATTGTCAGACCAGATTCCCGAATGTCAACCGCTGATTGAGTGAAGCGAGCATCGTACACAAGCAAATGAGAGCCGGTGTTTCTTTCTTTCAAGTCGTTCAGTGGCTCGTTCATAATAGCACTTCCCCGCTAATTACGCCCTTAAATCCTTTCCACATTTACACCTCTTCCGCGGCAGCAGTTCCCGGCTCCCATTCACGCTGAAAACAATCACGTTTCCGCCGCTGACGCAACATTCAACCTTTCCCGGAGTTCATTCATAAAACGCTCGGCATTTGCTCGTCGCCATACGTTCCTCCTAGCACGGGGTTCCGGCTGGCAGACACCCTGAAGAATCGCCGGCAATTTGCCTTCCATTCGTAGCCAGCTAACCCGGCAGAGCTGCTCTCCACCGGGCTTATTGGCGCAATTGTGCCCGCGTTACAATGTCTAATTGCCTTTTTCGCGGGCGTCGCTTAATTACTTCTTGGCTACATTAAAGGCGGCTGAAAAATGTCACCGTTCCATCATCCCTTTACCGGGTTTGCTTTCGAGCTCGCTCAAGGGTGCCCTCGGAAGTGATTCGACCGCAAGATCCAACCTGCAGAACCACGGCGAGGGGAAAGCGGCCCGGGGGACGGGGGTGAGAGACGCGACGGAAGAGAGAAACAAGCACGTCACGGGGGGATAAACAGAGGTGACGTAATTACCGAGATTAATGCGGCCTTGAGCTTTCGGTGTGGCGACCGAAGCTCCCCGGGTGCTTGCTTTTATCTCGCGAACCATCATCCGGTCTCGTTTCCACGGGGCCGAGAAGCCGTTTCTATCCTCCTCCTCCGCCTTCTCCGCCACCTCCGGAAAGTAATTTGAGGACTGGAGGGAACGGTTTTAAATTTTACTTATCCGTGGGAGTTGGATTTACTTGCGCGGCGACCGCCCCGGGCGACTAACCCCCTTTTTCTGAACAATCCGGCCGTACGGTTTGATCGAGGAACGCATCGATGCTCGAACTCGCCCTGGGAATTGATGGAGTCGCTCTGGGAATCGCTGCGATTACCGCTAAGGGCCAGAAAGTTTTTCTGATTCCTGTGCGATGACCTAAGATTCTTGGACGTACTGTGGGGATCATTGATTGTTACATACGAAACATTTTTGTTTTCGAAAAGAAAAGTGTTAAAAAATTCAGCAGCTCTCCTGGCATTCGCGACAAGTAGTATTGTTTGTCTGTGGTCAGACACACCAGGACATAACTATTGAATAGTACGTATATCCGCAGAAAAAATTACAGAGAAATGAAATGGAGGATATGGAAAAATGGAGGATGTTGAAAACTGAACGCCGAAAGAGGCGGTCTATCAACGGTCTCCGGCAATATGTCCTCGAATCCGGTAAAATCAGGAGTTCCACGAGCTCCCAACAAATGGAATACACTGGTAGCCCGCGGTAACTCGTTTTCTTTAATCCAGGGTCTCTTGTCGACCCAGCTTCCTTCCCGAGGGTGGTTGTCTCCATCGTTCACCCCATCTCGACCCCACCCCCGTTCTTTATCAAGCCGCGAGAGAAACGTTTTGCGGCGGTGGCCATCGTGATGCTGGCGGGCTGTATTCTTTTTTTTACGATATTATTTATGATATTAATTTTGCCCTGGTAAAGGCAACCCCAGTGGGAGCTGTAAAGCGGGTCCGTGACGCTTCTCTCTCTCCTCTTCCTGCGATATCATTGTCTCGAGCAGGCATACTGCGAGCGAAAGGGAGGGAAAGAAAGGGGTTCCAGAAGCGGCGTGAATAGTGGCTCTCTTCTACAGCCGCCGTGTAGAAGGAAGACTCCGGTGTTCTCGGTGAAAAGAGGAAGTTCTCCGCGACTTCTCTCTCTCTCTCTCTCTCTCTCTCTCTCTCTCTCTCTCTCTCTCTCTCGGCAGTTCCACTGGTGAATTGTTCGAAGAGAACCGCGCTGAGACGAAGAGGGTCCTGGGTGTCAGAGGTACGGGGGGCTCGTCTGCGAGAAATCTCGCGACAAGCCGAGAAAATTCCTACGAAGTGCCGCGGCATCCCTTTGAGTGCTTGTAAGAGGACTTTTCGCAATAGTTTCCGTAGGAATTATCAGCTACTCCAGGGACTCGTCTTTCAACATCTGCTAGCGCGGAGTTTTGCACGTTGTACACGCCTTTACGATGCTTCGAGTCTTCTTTAATTGGAGTTATTAACGGTGTACAACGAGAAACTGGTGACGACAAGGGACCGCTGTTCGCTGAATACATAATGCTTGGTAAACAAATTCGCATGGCGATTGTTTAATTTGACATCCAAGTGGTTGGTCCTAAACCGTACTATCGTAAAATTTCACGTAATATGTCCTTCAAATCTGAATAATAACAAAATGAATGAAGAAAAAGGGTTGCGACCAACAAAAGCTTATCTAAACATTCTACTAAAAAGAGTAATGAAGACATTTTCGGTACTAAAATTATTTCACTGCATTCTGTCTACATGTATCCCTTTGTCAGCGGTGCCTGGGTCTATTTTGACCGATACTATCAAAATCGTCATACATAAACACAGTTTCTAGCGAATAGAAACAATAAAGAGGCTAACGGGTCTACAAGAAGTACCTTGAACAAACCCATAAATCGATCTTGAGCATCATCGCCTGTACAGTTACAAAAATGGTCCGCCGTCCAAGGGTTGACTCAATTCACCCTTCAGTCATTGAAAAATTAATCAAATATTTCATGCCTCTTGACCTGATGCCAAAAGTTGACGTTTACCAAAGGACTAACAAGAGAGCATATAATAGGTAACATCCACAAATAGGGGAGAGATTGGAGAAAGCTCCTACAAGCTCAATTCTATCGAAAAGAGTTCCGAAAACATTTGGAGCGTCTATCGACCACATAGGGTGGTAACACATTGCCATTGTGCTCAGTAGCAAATCACAGTTAAGAGATATTCCTGGAGATTAAGATTCCGGCAATTCCGGCGAGAATGGTCCCCGAATATCCCGAGTCGGTTGAATCTCATGGCGCGGCGGCGTTCTTCGTCCGGCAATTCCGGATCTTCGGCTCGTTATTGCGCATTGTTTCACGTCTAGCGTGTCGCCAGGCGAAGAACGACAATATCGCGAGGCACGGTATCCGCATTCATCCTGCGACCGACAAAAGACGCGTCCCTGTATTACGGGTACGATTCGGAACAACGGTTTCAAGAGGAGAAGAGAGAGGGGGAGAGAGAGGGAGAGAGAGAGGGAAAGAGAGAGAGAGAGAGAGAGAGAACGAATGTACGCGTGGTGTTGTGTACGCGCGCGTGTAACGTTCATTGCTCTCCCCTAGGTTGCTCATGTGACTCGATGTTTCTCGCCGAACAGCAATATAATCACCCTGATGGTACAAAGCGGCCAACCCGTTCCCCTACGGCAAACCGGCGCGGCACAGCGCGGCGTGGCATGGCGTGGCGTGGCGCGGCTGCCTCGCCGCACCTTCCGCACCATCAAATGCTGATGATACAGACGATATGACGTATGTATGCGCAACAGCGCTAATTCGCGCCATTGTCGTATTTCTCGGTGAAACTAGGCGAAGCCACAGGTAGCTGAATTTCGGTCTGACTCGGCGTGTCGCGGCCCTGCGACGCGGGACCTAGCGGAAAACGCAGTGAGAGCATAGCCGGAGAGAGATTCCCTTGATTGGCTGGTTAGGAACGACGCGAGAATTGCGTTTAATCAGCGATCACCGCCTCATTATTTGCACGGTCTCATCTGCGAAAGGGCTCCGGGCTACCGAAAGGTGTTCCCTTCCCCGCCGATTCAATTTGCGTTTGATCCTCGCGAAAGGCGCTCCTCTTTGGGAATGGATTTTTCGATGTGTGTCACTCTGCTTTGATTATTAACCCTTCAAGAGCGATGTCTTTGCAATCTTGATTATGCTAATCTCTTGCACTATGATTTATTTTACGATTGCCGTGATTAGAACTAGTTTAAGGGCCTAGTACACTATGACCTTGACATGATGTTAACAGTGAGGCAGGCTGGAATTGTTGATACATTGGTCACAAGATATTGATCTCTCAAAAGAATTATTAACTGCAGCCTGCCTTACTGTTAAGGTCACGTCAATGTCATAGTACAGTAGGCTGTTGAATTCGTCTTGATATAAGCAATAATATTATGTAGTAAAATAGGACCTCCATTTTTCTTGAACAAATTTTTTTTTTGAAATTTATTTGTTGAAAAATCGTGGCTACAATTACGTGAGACACTCTGTATATATTCATGACCATAGAATTTTATTTTGGTTGAAAGGAAATAAATAACATATTTGTTAAATCTATTCTGTTCGAAATCTTCATTACAAGTCTGACCGGATGTTACAGTACAAGGAGTAAAAATCTGTCGATCAAATAGATAGAAACCGATTATCGCTCGTCGTTCTTGAAGGGTTAAATTTTCTGCTTCCTTTCGTGGCGGGCTCGGATCATTTATACCATCTCGTCGATAGATTTAGGTAAATGGGTCAGAAACTATCGTCCTGCACTTCCGGGCCATCGCACTTCGTACTCAAGTCATTAAACTGTTCGTTAGACGAAGAAATTCTCGAGACCGGAACTAAGGTTTTCTCATTCTTCGATTATATAATAATAGCATCCCTCGTAATAATGATTTCGAGAATAAAGTTCAGACTTCCATTTGCGTCTTTACGAAAATTTGCGACGATCGTATCGAATCTTCCTCGGTCATAGTTAAAAGTTCAAGGAAATACGTTCAACAGGGGGCGACCGTTTTATTTTTAACAGACCGATTCCGAACGCCTTCCTGTGACTTTACTGGCATCGTAAACCGAGAGTACATAAGCGAAGTCAGTCAATAACCGACGAACAAGGGAGAGGCGTTCCTGGGCGAGATTTTAATGTGACTCTCGTCTTCATGGCGAACGGAGTTATGGTTTATTAAAAGAAAAAAGTGTCGGAGTCGACTCTGTCGAAGGGTTACGAATCCCGACTGCGATGGCATACTTAGTTTATCGAGAAATGCTGCAGGGGATGTACAATTCATTTTTTTTTTAATAAATGGTAACACATATCGACATAATACAACATTTTACATTATAGAGCACCCCTCTAGAAACATTCTTTGAACAATTACATTCCCGTGCATAGCATTAAGTTCATAATAATGTACTTGACACTGTGACTACCGTATCATGGATTTTTATCTAAAAATACAAAACCGGTGTGAATACGGCGTCTGCTTGTAAAAAGTTACAAATTTTTAGTCACATCGAATTTTATTTAATTCGTTTGTGAAGCAAATCCCTTTACCAAATCATTCTAGCTCTTAAAACAACATTTTATGTTGTAACAGAAAATCGTTTATTTACGAAAGCTGTAAATGCAACGCATCAAATCGGTGTATTGTATCCGCGTATTAGTAGCATTCCGGATCGAGTGATCGAAATTCGGGTCCATCGTCGTCCGAGCGAGAGACGTCGATAATTGTTCCGATTCCCGATTAGCCAGTGTCTTGGCTGGAAGGCAGAGCCGCGAGACGTTCGTTGTAGGGTCAGGACGGCGTCGATAGGTCGATAGGTTGGACGGTACATCCGGTTCGGATTGCCAGAGATAACTGGGCCGGCAGCAGAACGGGATGAATAATGAAGTGAGTCGCGCCTTGGCCGGAAGGCGAAATTCACCAGGGCCTCGGCTAGACCCCGAGATTAGCCCTGAGTTATGGCGTTAAGATCACATCTAATTGTATCAGTTTGGTCCACCCAAACCAGCCTCTATCTACCTATCCATCTGTAGCGCGGTGCTCGAGCTATAACCTGCTTACTCGGCCCTCCTTCCGCGTCTCTTCCGCGCCATTGACCAGGACCTTAAACGCCGGCCGACCGTCGATTTGCTTAATCTTGCGCTTTGCCAGGACTTTCCAGACCCGCGGCTCCACGTAGTTACGACTCCACTTAGCGATGGTTACAACTATTCGTGGTTACGCTTGGTTACCTATCGGGAAGCCACCCTTTCAAGTTTCACTGCCGATATACTTGAACCACGGGCTTTATTCGGCAACCGATCGGGAAGTATTCCACGAATTACTATCTCCATGACCGCCGCGAGACCGTGCTGATTTATCGGCGTCCAGTCACGTTCTAGCAATCATGTTCCTTGGTCTCTCAAATCACTGGTTCAGATCGTTCTACATCGTATTTAGAGACACTTAGTTGTTACTCGAGATTTATTTAGATTGTTTATATCGCGTTACATGGCAGGAAACACCTATACTAGCATTGCATGCTTCTTTTCAGTGTTCATCAAATTTGGGCTGCGTAGGATCCCACATTGACAATTTAGAATAGGAAAAGTCGTGGAAGATGGGATGATGCAATACTATCTACGTAGTAACTGAACATTATTAAATATTGAGTACCAAAGTTGTGTTTGCCTGAAAAAATTATATGCCTCCAGAGTCTCTAGATCTACGGACTAAATATAAAGACGAGATTTAAAGAGAATGGATTTCAGAAGAATTCAATACTTGGACCTTAAACTGCTTTATCAATCGGTAATCAAGAAGTCTTTCCATCCTGAGTTAAAGATTAATCGGATTTATTTATTAATGGTTTCTTTTAATGTGGTCACATTAACAGCTAGGTCATTAGATTAATCGGATTTGTTTACATACCTAAGTGAAATTATTGACAATGATGAGTCGATCTAGCCGATAGTCAGGCAAGGAATATTACTATGCTGGGGTTAGCAAGGAGCCTGAAGTAGCAGGGGCTAGGGCCGTCTAGAACGCGTGGGAGGGAAGCATTAGAGACTCGGGATGATCACTGAGCGCGAGGCATTAATCAAGACGCATGATTATAGGCCCCAAAGCTCCTACGAGCGCCAGCTACCGTTTCTATCCAAGGAGGATCCGACGTTGCGATCTCCTCGTCCGTTCATTGCCGTTTTGTCGGGCTCAGATTACAAGGTTCCAGTTTTTGGCGTGAGGGCTTCTTCCCGCAGCGTTGAAGTCTCCGCATTCGAACAGCTTTTCACAGCTCCGTGCTGCTCGACTGCTTCTCTAACTTCGAAAGCCTGAAAACTATCTTCCTTGAGTTTTCGTTAATTGAAGCGATTTAACGTCTGTTCATCTTCTTCCATACTCGTGTAGAAGCTGTGAATCTTCACAGATCAAAGTTAGGCTGTAGGTCTAAGAAGCTACGATGATCGTTATATATGATTGTATACTGGTGATCTTTTTTACTACATGGTTGTTTTCATGGCAAATTTGTATTTTTATACACTGGGTAGGTTCGAACAAAATTTTGAATTTTGCAGACTGAATAATATCGGACAAAATCTTGTATTTCTCATAGACTGAATAACATCAGATAATTTATTGTATTGTTTCTAGACTGAGTTACATTGGGTAAAACCTTGATGAGTAAAACTTGTTGAACTAGTTCATAATTGAAAGTATTGCTTACAAGGTGACCGGATTAGACAATGACTCGTTTAATAAATGAGGGAAAATTCTCGAAGTGAATAACTATTTGTTTTGATGAAATTTAAGCATGTTTAACCAGAGTGTCTTATTAACGGTTCACATGAAACTTAGATCCAGCTGGCAAGTCGGCCAAATTAATCACGCGAAGATAATGTATTCGCGGTACGACGTGCATGACGATCGATTACGACGTGTCACGAGCACAGCCGATATATCACAAAGCGAGATAGTTATCGGACAGACAGTGGATACATTAAGCATCGTGTAATTCTGTTAACTGGCCGTTAGATTCGCGTGCGATCGTTAAATAGAGTCGCATAATTACACGCGTCGATGTCAAATCATTGCTGTTTGATTCGTCACTGTGTTCCGGGATCGAATGATTACGATTCCAGCCTAATTGCTGGTTCTCCCATTGAATATGTACCGCTGTTCGATCCGTTTAATGATCTGCCGAGTAATCTGTCTTGAATGCGACCATCTCAGGACCGTGGACTCAATGTTGCCGTCATCAATAACCATAGGGTGAACTCCCAACATTTTGCGCTAATCGATAATGAACGATCTATCTTAGACGGTATACTAATTCGACCATTCATTTCAATTATGTTTATTAAAAGCTGCAGAATCTTGTAGAATTCATAATGGGTAGAACAAGTGAGACATTTAATGATTCTAATCAGATTCTACATTCAATTGTCTAAATACGACAAATAATTTTATTAGGTCGATGCAAAAATTTATTAAAACGCAAAAGTTTATTAAAAGCTGCAGAATCTTGTAGAATTCATAATGGGTAGAACAAGTGAGACATTTAATGATTCTAATCAGATTCTACATTCAATTGTCTAAATACGACAAATAATTTCATTAGGTCGACGCAAAAATAATTCCACCCTTTTTCGCTTGGTATTTGGCGCTCAATTTAATATAAGTTGTTATTCGGATATGTTTCGATGCTAGGATTTGTGTGAATAACTTACTTTAATGTAGAAACAGTTTGTGCTACAACGGGCAAACAATTCAGCTTCGTTCAACGGCAAATAAATGAGAAAATATAAAAATCCTATTACAATATTTTAATTCAAGGTCAGAAATTAAAAATATAATAAATTTAACAATAAATTACCCGTTGATGATGAGAATATCTATACTATTTCTACGTCATTTTATATGTTTCTTCATAATCGGAACTTACAGCTCCGGTCTCCCCTACCCGAGTATCTCATAAGCGAATTTAAAGTCGATGTTTAGAATTGGCGGGTGGTGTAGATTTTCTCGAAATCGTTCGCGGAAGATCAGTTTACGCGTCGGATCGCGGGATCGCGCATGGCGCTTAGGTTGATTTAATAAATCAGACGGCGTTCGTTAATTATGTAAGTCATTTCCCTCTAAATGATCGTTCCGGCAATTAGGATTCTCGCGATTCTCCGCAGGCAAGCGATGCCCCCGTCGATTTCGGTGCTCCGCACAGAAGCAAATTTCCCAACCTACGGGTTCTATTTGAGGTTACGCTAAGCAAGTTAGCACAACCCCAACGTATCGCGTTAAATTATGCTCAGAAGCAACGCGGCTGTCGCGGATATACCGAGGCATACATGGTTCTACGCACACACGCGACACGTGAGCGCGACCCTTAAGCACCGTAATCACGGTAAGCGTCCCGCGTTTACCTTGCGAAACCTTTTCGCGTGGGTGTCACAGCTCGCTGTATAGTTGTCACGCGACCCATTAAACCCGGCAAGGAAAAAGGAAATCATCCGTCTCCATTTTCTTCAGTTGTCGTATCACGACACCAGCTTCCCTGGCCTGACCGCGTGACAATGGAGACCGGCCCGTGTTCTCCGCGAAATTGACCTGGCCGGCAGATATTGCGCGATACTGCCACTGGGGGAAACTTGTCGCCTTGCAATAACCGACACGTGATCTCCAAAGTGCAGCCCCGCGAAATTTTCTGAATATGCACGCCCCCAAATTGCACCCTTGGTGGCTCGATAGTACCCGTTTCTACTATTTAAGAAAAGAATTCCACGCTCTTCTTGAAACAAAATAGCGGGGCTGTCTGTGTAATCTTTAAATGAGTACAATATATCATAAAATCGTCTTTCATCTTAAAATAATTTTGTCCGATTTTACTTCAGCGTCCTATCTGAATCCATTGTTATAATTTAGACAGGAATATTTATGTCATTTTGAAGTAATAGTACTTAATTCGTACTGAATCTTTGACAGTAAAAGGAGGTAATAAGATGCTTACTACCAGCAATGGACTGTAACGATCATTTTCAAATACACGAATTGGTGTAGCGCCACTATCAATTCGATAAATGAAAGGTTAAACAGCGTCGTTAGCAACGCGGACAATGAATTTCACGGCACGTGCCGGATGTATCTAGCGTTTGTACGCGCAGCTCCTGATTGCTTCGCACAAAGAAGTTCGTGAATAGTTCTCGGAGCACTGTAGGCAGCGTTCAAAGGAGGAATTCGATCTTTGGCGAGGAGAGAAGAAACAAGGGACAGTGGAGAGGGAAAGAGGAAGTGAGAGGGAGAGACAGAGAGAGGGGGGGGAGTTAGTGAGTGAAGCAACAAGGTTCGTTAATTTTACGAGCGCCGAATTCGCAATCCGACCGCTCGGTTACTAGGATCATCCCGACCCGTATATAGCTGAGAAAGAGCCGAACTGCCTGGCTCAATTTGATAGATCACGGATAAAACAGCCCCGTGCGGGACTAAACTTCTGGGTAATATTCTATCAAATCAAACCATACTGCGTTGTCTTTCCGATATATTTCGTTACGACAAATTATACTGGACCGGAGTATTGTCGTTTCTGTGGACAATTAGACTACTGGCAAAATTAAGATTTTATGATTTTATACATTCCATTCGATAGTTGTTAAAATTATAAAAACTTTTCCATGGGAAATGTTGAAACAAACTATTTTGAAAAGTCATTTTTAATTTAGGATTTCATATTTTAAAAAATAAAACTTAATGTATTGCTCGTCGAAAAATACGAAAATCTTATGAAGTAATAATACTGCTACCCAGAAAAATATAAAGCAGTGATGCAACTTCTATAAAGTTGCTAAACTGTCTCTAAATAGTTGTGCCCCGTGGAGCCCGCGTAATCAGTCACCGTTATGATACATTTATCGAGCCATTGCCTGATAAAGTCCCAAGCGTTCACCCACGATTGATCCTTAATGCAAGGGAAGAAGACTGAAAAGCCACGAGGTTAAAGAACATTCATCACACCCTCCGGAATCTGTCGGAGACGTCTTCTATCTCGGAGCCCATTGAAAGTTCACTCGCATTCTAATAGGTAGGTATCTAAAGAGTATGCGAACTCATATAGCCGAGGGTGACAACCCTACGTACGTGTGTTTGCTTTTATTTAAATTGTAAGTTAGATGCCATCGAGAGATGTGGTCCGGACTCGCGGATGCTTTTAGCGAATGGAAAGAAATGTTTGAACTAAATGGTTCGAACCTATATGGAAATGAGCAACCGATCTCCGAAGTTTCTTCTTCCTCCTTGAAAGTCTTCACTTCGAGAATTCAGCACCCCAAGACTGTGCAAAGAAAATGTGACTTGCTACTTGGTTCAATAGAAATCCCAGTTGCATCGTACATTTACTGTCAACCTTTCATATCCTTGATGTTAATACTAGATATCAGATTTTATGCATTCATGACAATAATGAGTAGATTGAATACAAAGAAGCTAAAACAACAAATGAATTGAAGAATACTGTAATACGTGTTTCAACCTATTAATCCTAGTAAGAAAGAAAATCGATGTCTACTTAACTTGTATTTATTGCAAACAATGCAGAAAATTTTAATTTCAAATAATTTTGATTAAAATTTTAATTTTGCATAAAAATCCAATCGCATTATTTTTGTAAAAAATTCAGAACAGGTTGCTTCGTGTCTTCTAACATTAATCAAATTCCTTCTAAAGAAAAGTGTTTTTAAAGATCCTGGAGAGTCTCACAATTTACCAACGACCAAATCTGAATTGCAATAAATCTACTTTGCAGTTAGCAGCATTAAGTAAAAAATGAACTAAATCAGACGGGGTTTAGCAACAGACAAAATTGATCTATTGCATAGAAAATCTCGGTGGAGTTCAATACATGAAATACTAAGTGTTCTATTAAAAGAAAAGGAAAGTATTTCTAATAATCGTAAGTGATTCAACTATTTGCTAACAACAAACGAAACTTAACAAATAGCCGCACAATTGAATGTAATTCTGTTTTACAACTAGCAGAGTTAAGTAAAAATGCGACTAAATGAGACCACTCGACGTTCGGATATATACAAAGCGAATTCGGCCAGAAAACCTCGGAGGCGTTCGTTGCAAGTTCGATTTGATTAATCGGCAGACAGTTGCGCCGCGATTCATCCTGTGGCGCGTTTAAGAGAACAGTGAGATCAGCCGGCAACATCAATGGTTCTCTGTACTCCTGCCGACTTTCGGCCTCCACCCCCGAAGCCACCGGAACCGTATCCGCCGCTCTCCGCCGATCCCCTCACTCTCCCAGCAAACCGCTCTCTAGAAAGTTGCTCGCTAATGCGAATCCGCACATAGGGATTGCACTGTTTCGTCGGCGCGGCGCGGCGTCTGGGAGGACCGTGTGATGAGGGTAGGCGAAAGGGGGGAGGGTTGCAAGCAGGAGGTGGCTCGCATTTGCATACTCGTCAGCTGTGCTTCCTTCAACTTTTCCTGCGACACACCCTCCTGTGGAACTCTGCGGAAACTCGGCGGTGCGGGTATACACTCACGGCGCGGCGGATAGGAGTTCGGGATCGCCGGGGAGGGGGTGCAGGTCGCTAGGTGCTGAGGACAGCAGTCGTGTATTTCTAGTCTCGATTCATAATTGCAAATTTCCTTCTCCTTATTTATGCAGACTTCGCCTCGCCAGCGCGCACCAAGCGTTCCAATCTGCCGATAATATGACCGACGACTACTTTCTGAAAGTCTCAAAGGCGTTTCGACCAAAAAACTGACAAGTATGACTTTTTCGTTTGATCACTCTTGAACATTTATTCAAATTGTACAGACTTCAAAGGACCCGAAATTGTAAGACGTTCGAGGAAATCACAGTTGAGAAACATACACACTCGAGTACATATTGTACCTACACTATGAAAGGCGGTTGCCGAGGTTATTTGAAGTGACATTTTCATTTGCAAAAATGTCTGAATCTATACTGATATTGTAAAACGTTTGAAACAGTCGCAATCGGAAAACATTGGCGATCGAGGTAAAATTGTTTTGTTTGGTAAGATTTAAAAATTCACAGAAACATATAAATCGAAACGTCAACAGGAATGATATTTTTCTAACAATTAATTTATGAATCATGGAATATGCGTTTAAATAATGAACACAGTGTCTATACAACGTTTAGACGTTTACTGTCGGATACTATACATGGTTCACCATCGCATGACTGTAAATTCGCCGGGAACTCGCGGCGAATCGGCTGTCACTCAACGCTCCTGTACACAAGAGGACTTTTGTAAAGCGGTATCGAGAAAAGATTAGTGGCACGGTTCTCCTCTGTCACGAATCTAGTTATGAGAATCTCTTTTAGCGGCGTTGCAAGCGGGGGAGTCAGCTCACGTGCTCGCAGGCCATACATTTTCACTTTGGCACACGTGTCGTCACCTCCGTCGCCCCGTAACAGCCGTCGCCAACGTCGACGAGAGGGGGACAACGCGAAAAAAGACAACCTCTCTGCCATTTTCTCGATACAACACTGCCGCTGCTTCTTTCCCGCCTGCAGAGAGACGAAATGGAGATACGATGATGCGTTCGGTTATGCATTATGTATATGTGCCTGGGCTTCCGGAAGGAGCAGCTAACTCAAAACCTTATTCTATGGTCATGAACTTGGTGCAATGGATAGCCTATACTCATTTTACCTAAAACTCGCTATTCTCTTCCTGAAGCTGTGAACTGATTGCAGTGTATATTGTTTTAGAAAAGAGGTAGAGTATTTTGTTACACTCATTCAGAGTATAAATATGATTAACAAGAAGTTCGTTGTGGTTACATTATAGTCTTGTTGCCACTATTGTGTTTTTAATAAAAAGGCTATGCATAATGGTAGAAGTTACTCTTTGTAACAAGATTATTGTTTCAAGTTTCGTTCGTGAAATATGCTTATTTCTTTTCATTTTTAAAATAATAAGCTCTTTCAGAAATTGTATGATAATGCATCTTAACTATTCTCAGAATGAAGCATTATATATGTAAAAAGATTTTACGTTCTTCCAAAATTAATTTATAATGAAATTGGTTCCTTATTGAATCTATTGTCCATCACAAAATTGGTTCGTTAAATAACCACCGTTTTCAAGTGATAAAACTGTCTAACAGTTAATTCGCAAATTCGGTAGAATTTCGCACGAAAGTATTTTTACATTTCTACTCGGTAACAATGGTCGGCGTACTCGTGCAATAGTTAATTTCAGCAAGGCAGCGGAGGACACAGGGAAAGAAGAGTTCCGAGAGCCACTTCATTCGCTCGGTTTCACATCGGGGACATTTGCCGCGGTATCGCAGATCGTTTGCGGTGTTCGCGAGTTCGCGAATTTCCTCTGAAGTGGAAATGCGATCTGTGGGCCATGCATAATACACGAGTGTCGTGGGGTGCCCGGAAGCACAGCACGCGCACCAAGAATGTTAAAATTCTTCGGGCGACCATGTCCACCGGGCTCTCGCTCAAATATCACTTTGCGTTTTCGCCGTGTGACGTCTGGGGGATTTGCACGAGCCTGGTGTTTATGTTTTTTTGAAATATTTATCGAGCCTCCTTATGGCTGTGGCAAACGCCATCGATTCTCCGTGAATCACGAGGGAGCTCCGTAAGCTCCTTTGAATTATAGAGTCCGACAGCTGACGTAATAGCATCATTTTCATAGTAAGGAATTTTAAACTTAGATCAGAAAACGTGGAACTACCTCGTTTTAAAGAATACTGTTCATTTATTTTACTGCACGTTGAAATATTCACACGTTCATGAATTTAAATAATTTCAAAATTTTACTCATTTGTCACTTATAACATAAATATGTTAGATTAGGACAGATATATTATATTCTACAAATTGCATTATTTTTTACTGCAAAATTGACTTTTTTCCAATCACACTTACGCACATTTACAATGTGCCGTAATTAAATCGTTAAAATTGTAGCATATTCATATTTACAATATAATCAATTTATGTTAGGTACAATGCAATATATGTAATCTCTGTGGAGTAGCATTTATTTTTCTATCAATTCTGGGTTAAACTAAATTTGTTTGGTTCGGTTAAAATTCCAAATTTATCCATTTTTATATAGAAGCCAGAAGTTAGATTGATGTTGTGTCAAAAAATGAATAATCCGCGAAAACGAGGCTAATGGAAATAATTCAATCGTGTTTTTAATATACGTGCTGTGTTAGAAATTCAGATTTTAATCAACGAGCCTATTACTTGTTTAGTATTAAGCTTTAGTGGACGACAATATAACGTAAAAATTGTGCTATTATACGGAAAGGTCGGTCAATAAAATCATTAAGCCGTTATTACCTTGTCAGTGCCAATTAGAACGATACCCTTGCCGCTGTATCTAGCAGTTAGCACCCGCAATCATGTTTGTTTTATGGGCCGTTACGCGGCCAGATACTTTAACTAATTGTATAATTGCTGCGAAGCCAGCCGACGCAGTGACGCCGTCGTGACGCTGTGCGTCCAGTTTTCGCTCCCTCTTTTTTCCCCAAACCAAATAAAAGAAAAAGGGTCGGAACGTGTCCTTCCGATCTGAAATCTGTTGGCGCAGGCTCCCAACGAAAAGAGGAACGCAACCGTAAACAGGAAGGCAAGATTTAGCCCCGGTCTTCCTGACCGCTTAATTGCGCGAGTTTTAATTTGTGAAACGCCGGGAAAAGACCGGTCCTCCGATTCCTGACTTCCATCTGGCCTTTCATTAAGCTTATACTGTATCTTTCCCCGTTCAGACGCCGGCAATAAGCATTAGGATAAATTAAACTCAATTTACCTCGGCCGGGAACCTTTTCGACTTTTTCGCTCTTTTCTCAGAGCAATCTGTTGTTGCTGCTGGAACTAAGAACGTAGAAACGCATTTGTAAACAAACTCACTTGGACTTGGAGCTTAATCACTTTACTGTGTCTTTGTCAGACTTGGTCATTATGCAAATGAAGTATTTGAAAAATAATCATTCAGACAATACATCATGTTGGTTGACTACATGTTATTTGAAATAACCACAATCACGTGTTATAGCATTTGAACGAACAAATAATTTTTCTTTCGATTATTTGAAATAATTTTTCACAATAGTTAACGAATGTTACCATTGATAAATGTTTGCAATCTTCAAGTAAATATGTTTAGTGAAGGAATTGTCAAGTTTTGTGAATTTTAAGGGTTCGTGTGGTGTAAATCAGTTTCACCGTTTGTATCAGAATGCCATTCTTCCATGAACATCGTTTATGCCGATCGATTCGTCGGTTCCTCTCCATCGCGGAGTGGATTGTGCGTCCGCACGTTTCATCCCCCGAGGCAAAAGGAGCAGGGCTCGCTGGCTTCATCAAATATTTGCTCAATCACCGCAAAGACATTTCACTAACTTGACGACCATGGATCGACCTCTTCTGTCGCCTCATTCCCATTTTCCGTCTTCGAGCTATAGATCCTCTGTGTTCTCTGAACCACTCGCACCCTGTCGACATAGTCGAAATTGTAGAATGTTAGTATCAATATGAAACTATCCATACGGTTCTCAATTATAATATTAGTGTACCTTCTATCATCATTTATAAACCCACTATCCATTAGATGGTACATTCATTAAAGTTACATACATTTCATTATTTCATAAAAATGTTTGACATGGTGAAAACAGATTATAAAAAACTGCATATCTCATTTAACAAATATTTTTGTACTTTTCTGTTACTTTTTATTGAACTGCTTGGTAGCATCTATTGATGATTCATCAACATTCATAAAAACTACATAGATTCCATTGGGGTTTAAAAATACATTGTACTATCAAGGTGGTACCGTCATTGATAATATTATTGTACTCACTTTTTACTATTTTCATTGAACTTATTATCCATTGACGGTATATTAGCATTCTTTAAAGGTACGTAGAGTCCAATAATTCCTAAAAATGATTGACGTTGGTTGAATGAAATCGCTAAAAATGGTAGCCTTTGTGATAATACGAATAAGTAGCTTTATTTAAAAATTACAACTTTGAAACAGATAAACTCGAAGGACTCTTATATGTATAGACATTAAGTGCAAAATACTGCCTATTCAAAGTTTCTATTTTTATATTCAACTAAACAAATTTGAATACGTACGTTCTGGTGTGAATGATATGAACATTTCTAAATATTGATGACATATTTTGAAATAATTTTTGGATCTGGTGCCTGAAACCATCTAGCCTTTGCCAAGGCATATTACGTTTATAAATCTGCCCCCATCCCTCGGAACACTGTTTTTCACGTTGGTCGTTAGGTTCATTCATTGAAATTCCGCTAGAAACGTAATGGACTTTCGTCGATCGGACGGAGGGGTGGGTTTTCACGAAGTCCGTAAGTCGGCTGTCGCAAAAAGAAGGAGAGCGGGGGAACGATGGCGAAGGCCCATGAAAAGGGCAAGCGACGCTCTGGCAGAGCCGGTCGCTTAATCAGAGGAAGGTTTTTAGAGCCCCTTAAATCACGTAACGCGAGACGTCACAGAGCGTCGGCCGGAAGGGAAAAAGGGAGGTTTGGGAAGCGAAGGTCGTTGTGGTGGTCGCGGCGGGTGGGAATTAGCCTGGGTGAATTGATCAAAGCTGTTTAAACGCGGCCTCTTATTAAAGAAATCCATAATCGCTTTGGTGTCTGAAAAGCGGCACCCCCCCCGACCCTGCGAGGCCCGCTGCGGAAAACCTGAATTTCCACTTCCGCCGTTTCCACGACTCCCTTCGTCCGAATGATCGTCCTTCGATCAATAACAATCCACTGAAATAGCTCTGCTGCACAAACATATAATATTATAGCAAGATCACGTCCACTCCCTTTTCGCGAGAAATTTTTAATTCTTCAAAATGCTCTGAATTCTTAAGGGGTGGCTCGCAATTAGCAAGGGGTTGGAACTTCTTTGCCGTTCATACATTCCTGCAAGAAAATGAAAACTATATAAAAATAATTTGTATTTCTAAACTTTCATTCACCCCTCGCATTACGATTTATTTTATGGTTGCAATGAATCGTATTTCTTTGTAGATTAGAATTTCTCAGAAGAAGAAAATTTCTATATTTTTACCTACATATGTATTCTCCACTGTCTATTCACAAAAATGAAATAGAATTTTATTCCAGTTTAACCCTCGGACAACGTACGATCTCTATAGCCATATATTTGGCAATGCTTAGGACCGTTCATAACTCAAATTAATAATTTTTAAAAATTTCCTTTGATGATATCTCGTGTGGACACGTTCCTCTTTCAGATATCAACAATGAAACAGCTATTCAATTAGTTGAATTGCCACAAATTGAGTAACTTAATGACAATTTGGATGTTCCCGGTCAAAATAGACTCCGGCACAGTATACGGAGGATTAAAGGACATTTAATAACACACATATTTAGCAGATACTGTTGGAAATCTTCATCACGAGTTTGACGATTAAATATCGATAACAGATAGACAGAATTTTACATGTCCTTAAAATTGAATAATGTCTATATTTAGTAGATTAAGGCCGTCACGAGCCAGACCCTCTATCGCAGGTTATTACACAATAAAATTTTATGGAGTTTTTATACTCACCGTTCCAAACCGAATATTTGCGATTCTCATCGAACATTTCTGCCTCCACATTCAACCATTTGGTCACCTTGAACCAGCCGAAAAATTTGAACAACCATTTTCACCCGCGCATACGGTGCTCTGTATTTTCATTTCCACGCGAGACCGCGAATTCTATTTGACAATTGGCTAGCCATTTCCCGCTGGCTGTAACTGCACCGCAATTCACCAATTCACGAGTTTCTCATTCGATTACGCCAATTGAACGAGGTCGTTTCATCTGGCTCAACAATTTCACAATTCCCAGGGAAAACGGTCAGATTTTTCAGCGTTCGCTGGCGAGATTCTCGGTGGCGCAATCATCTTTATCGCTCCGGTTAGGCGATTCCTCGAGGTTATTGTCGGCGGGAACGACTGGCGGGCCCTTTCATTAGCAGGAAATACAAAAATACGGTTTGAGTTGCCCCTCCCGTCTCGAGAAAGGCGAGATTTAGCGACGAGAGACTGCGTCTCGCACGAGGGTTGCGTTTTCGGCTCGTGCGAGATTAGCAATTCATGACTGCGCGGTTGTTACTGTCGTCGTCGGTTGCGGGGTAGGTCACATTTAGCTCGGTGGCAACACAATGGCAATAATAATAATTAAGAAACATCGTAACGGCGGCATATTCGGCGCGCGAGTATCACGTTCGCTCTCTCTCTCTCTCTCTCTCTCTCTCTCTCTCTCTCTCTCTCTTTCTCTCTTTTAAATGCTTTCGGTCGCAGTTCTTCCACCCCCGTCTTGCACCCTCCTGGTTCGCGCCCACTCACTTTTTCTTCTCTCACCTAATCTCGAGGCCGACGCTTGTTAAAAACGCCCGTGAATATAAAGAGTTGCATTATTAAAGAAGTTCGCGCGACTATAACAAAAAGTTTCGGGGCCACGTCGGGGGTGGAAAAAGCAACAAGCTCCGTCGAGGTACGTGTCGGCAGGGCGAGACCGGGGGCGAAGCGTGACAAAAAGGCGGCCGTGAAAACGGGGACGGGGGCGACGATTCGATTTCGTGTGAAAATAAGTCTCTGTTTATCGGATGGGATGGTAAACAATCGCAAATTGTACAGACTTTCTGTTCGACTGGGCTGTTGATGACTCAAGCTTACATTTACTGAGTTTACTACGAGGATCGGTCGAATATTAAACAAATTTTATATTCTACAACAGCATAGTTGTTCTCATCTACACAATACCAAATGGAACTTCAAATAGACATGACTAGCACGGGTTAGGTTGTCTAAAGTAGCTTCAAATGCAAAGGGTTAACTATCAAAGGTGCAAAATACATTGAAAACTTTCATGGATCACTTCAACAATTTATGGGTGAGACGTTACCGTGAATACAAATAGTTGCTCAGCATAAATTATAGTTTTTTTAATGGATATTAACGCCATCAGAACCCAATTTAGCAAGACAAGCCCCACAAAAACCTATTTTAATCATTTAGGAGCTAATTTAGTAGCCATTTGAGCGCAAGAAAAAATTAGAAAGACTAGATTAGATTATTTTTGAACCTTTACTGTCCAATGATTATCGTGGTCGTGCACACTTGATTTGTCAGAGCTTTGTCATTTTCTTGAGTTTTTTTAAAATAAATTTGTGTTAATTGTGAGCGACGCGGCAAATGCAATTTCCCGGGTTCCCCGACGATATTTTTCGTCAAATATCGCGAGAAGACGACGGAAAACAAAAACGTCGCGAGACAAGAAGCAATGGTGCATAATTAGCATAACGACACTAATTAAAATACAAATGAAGAGTCTTAAGGCGCTCCGCGTCGGGTGAATCATTATCACCGAGCTGTCGGCTTTCTTAGTCCCACGAGAACGTCTCTGTTCCCTGTTCCTCTTCTCCACATTTTACTGACACTCGCAAACGTAATTATATTTAATCGCAGCCCCGTATCGTTCGTGGGTAGGTGAGGTATCTTCTGAAAGTATCGTGTGTCTTCTTTCTCTTTCTCTATCCCTTCCTCTCAAGAGTGACATTCTTAATAGTACGGTGTGCAGCTAAAACGTCACAATCTTAATTATTCTCAAGTCAGCAAACTTTGTATTAATTGTAACTTCATACTTGTTCTAACGAAAACGTACAAATTAAAATAGAATCACTTTAGAAATGAGCAGCAATCAGAAATGGTTGATGACAGAAATTCTTAACGTATGCAACAACGAATATATTTTCCAGGAAAAGTTTATAAATATTGTGTTCTATGCATAGAGGTATATTTTTCATCAAACAATACAAGACCAAAGGGGTAAAAATCCAAACTTTACTGCAATACCTTGTTCCTCCTACCCCGATTTTTTTTGAAATCATTTTTCTACGCCTCCCTCTTAATAAACTGATGTTAGAGTTTATTATCATTGAATTTACTTAAAAAAGATACGGATATGGCCCGTTGGAGGATAGTACGATTATTTTAAGATCACTCCTTTCGTCGAATCAAGCTGAGTCACTATCCATGCACCGTCCATGCACGATCGATCGGCTACTCTTTCTTTACGATGGGCTAAGGAAAAGGGCAAGCAAGGAATGTCGGCCCGGATACCGTAAGGTATCCTATTTGGCCACGTAATCCAGGCACGGGAATCCACACCGAGGAGCCAGCGAACCCATAAATATGATTGGAGCATCGGTTGGCTCTGGTGGCATCGCCCCATGGAATCTAACCCCTCGGGCTATTCACGTAGGATTACTGTACGTTGTCTCTTACCGTCTTCTGTTCCCTTTACGACGATCTTATTGGATTCAATCGAAGCCACGGTTAACCCTTCCTCTTATATTTTTCCACGGTATCCGGGTTAAATCGAAGATTTTACTAGCGGCTGCCTTCTTGTTACGACTACGACTTTATCTTAGCCATTGCTTCGGGAATCCGCGATTCTCGTCGATCCTGATGGTGACTCGATATTACAATATTCAATCAGAAATTATCATATCCAATCACTGGAGAAATTATGTATCTAATTGGTGTTGCAGGGAAGAGAGGAGTAAAGTGGTTAATCCCTTGCAATTTTGATTTAATAGTCTTTTGTGCACGCAGATGTGCCCAAACCGATGATTATTTGGGACCTGAAAATTATAATATTGAGTCCGGTAATTGTTTAAATTGTGGTCAATGACCCGTGGAAAGTAGATAGACACTTTCCAGTTAGAAATTGTTAATGCATGAATAGGAATAAATTGTTAGAGTCTACAGTGTACAATCATTTTCAGGCAGCGTTTTTCTCTTTCTTTTATCGTTCTTCTATGGTAACGTGGTGGACCATAAAAATTAATCAAATGTTTGCAGCCAAAGCAGTCGACGAAAGAATACGTCGTAAGAACCAGGAGTTCAATCAAACGACTGGTCCTAGCCCTCGCGCATTCAAATCCACCGCATCAATGTTTTATTGCGGGCATTCCTCATGTAAATTTCTCGAGACTTTATGACAATGTAATCCTCACAACCGCGTCGATCGCGGCGACGCCTTCAGAGTCGAGACCCCGATGGTCGTTCACGGTGGTCCACGATGAAGGGTGATTTTTATCTTCAACCATGTCTCCGCCGTTTTCAATACCACCGCGTTGTCGCCAGCTCGTAATATCGAGTCCCGCATTTATTCCTGATTTGCGTATAGCTTTACGCTTCAGTCATTCTCATCAAAGAATTCGAAGTTTTCTTTGATGGAGGAGTAAAATAAATTTTGTTAAAACCACCTCTGAAGGATTTAGAGTTTTCCAAAGCCAGTGGACTATTAAAGTTGTGTTAAATCGATTTTCATGTCTCAGGACATAGAACCAACTTTTCAATTTTACATCGTATGAGGAAAGCGTTAGTCATTTAAAGAGGAATATGTATAGGAGGCTATGACTAAACGACCCTTAAGCTGATTTTAATCTTTCTGTAGCATTTAGTACCCTAAGGTCGAGATCCATGAGGAATCTAATCATGCTTCTAGCTACAATCGTGGCGCAGCAAAATTTCAAAAGTATAATAATTGACGTGGAGTAAACCCAGTGGACTAAAAAACAGCTTCAAAAGCGGAACTCTCTTTCACGTTGGCAAACGCCATTGAGCTAAGAACGTGTAACGCGAGCACTCGCGGGGGATCGGCTGGTTGACTAAGAGAATGAAGGAGACAGCTCCGAGGGGTTGAAGAAGAGCCGTGGAAGGGGTGAGCACCGGTTCTGAGGGATGGGTAGGTGACATAAAGCCGGTGTACTGAGGATTGCGTACGAATAACGGAAATTAAGTGTCAACCGAAAGAGAGGCGAGAGAGAACTGAGCTGAGTCGAGTGGAAGCCCGAGTGAGAACCCCCCCCCACCCCCACCCAACCCCCATGGCACCCTGTCGCCGCCCTGGCAGCGTCTCCTTTTCAAGAGCGATGCCGGTTCGGGGGTGAGAAAGACGAAATACGATACATAAGCGCCGGGGCCAGGATTAACGGTACGTGCGCCGCAAGCCTAAAGCAGTCGCGGGATCTTCTATCCTACCTCGAAACCAGCTAGCAGCGGCCGTATCCGGCAGTCGTTTATGGGGTTTTAACAACGCCGAGCGTTATGTGCCGGGTCAACAGCGGAATGTAACACTTCTAGACCCAGTCATCGCAGGGTGAACAGGTGTTCCGACGCTTGATGCGCGATGCAGCGATAGGCATTGGGTTTCTAGTGCTTGTTCCAGATATAGTTCCGTCGATCCTGTAGGGTGGCGCGCTAACCTTTCGCGGTCAACTTCATTGCAGTTCGTGTGCGGGAATGGCGTCAATATTATATAAGCGAACTGCACTTTAATGTTGCGATTGGCGTTACGTTTGTAACTGCTGAGGAGTATTAACTCGGTTACGAGTCTCGGCGAAGTTGTATGTTACAAGGAATGTTGAGTGAAGTGCATTACTATACACTTCATATATAACCTGCCGTATCGATAAGAATTAGTATTATACAAATATTAAGAAAAGGGGTATATACAATAGAGAATACACACATCTCTTTAGTAGTAGATGTAGAGGATTTAGGAAACTTGGAAGAATTTAGAGGAGGTGAGGAGGATCTAGGCAAGGTGGTGAGATTTTGGCAAGGTGATGGTTCTAGAAAACCAAAAAGGAGGTCGATGGATTCAAGGAAGGTACAGGGTTCTCTTCTCTATGGAAGCTAGAAGAAGGTGGATGATCTAGGGATGGTGGAACGATCCAGGGCAGGAAAGTAAATTACATGAAGAGATCAGGGAAGAACAGGTTGCGCCAGGGTTCTCTATGTCCACGGGGAGCTTGTAAATGTCCATCTGGATCCACCGGGATCGAAGTCCAGTCGACTATTCTAATGGCTGCAGTCGGCCAGACAAATTTTGCCATTTTTATTTGTAGACTCGCATCACCTTTGACTCATGTCGCTGCCAACTTGGTAGAACACTCTACCATATGCTAGTCTAAACTTGTACATTTTTGTCCAAGATGTAAGAAAATACTATCTCCAGTGAATTTTTCGTTGCTAGATCTTTCTATATAAGGGAAACGATCCTGAGCATGAACAAGCTCAACTAGAGCTCGGAAGACAATTATAGACGGAAAGTCAGTAGGCCTAAGCCTACGGTTCCCCAGCTAGCTGCCAACCTAACCTAACCTAAACTGGCGGCCGGTTTGCCAGCTGGCAGATTGCCGCGCCGGTTACGACTGCTGGCAACGTGTAGACCTGGTATCGGCCCCTCGCGAACCGCCAAACCTCTCGCGAAATATTAATTAACGTTATTAACGCCCCACCTTTCGAACTGCGGGGGCGGTAGGTGGAAGCTCGAGATCTCTCTCTCCCTCTCTCGCTCTCTCTCTCTCTTCTCTCTTTCTTCCAGCATCTAAAGTCTCGTTCTCTTCGTCCGCCGTCCCGTTCCCGTTCGGTCGCCGAGGGAGGGAAAAACCCCCATTATCGTAAATCATCGTTTTCCAATAACGCTACCGAGGCTCTTCACGGTGGCGCCACTTTCCTCTCCCTTCGGCGCTCCGCCTCCATCTTCTTCGTCGAAGTTCTTCGTTTTTCCCCGGTTGTGCCCGGGCATGGATCCCCGACAAAATATAGATCCTCCGTTGATTCCGTCATGCCCGCCGACGATGATGCTATTAAATACGATAGAAAAAGTTTCGCCCGGGGAACACTTTTAATCACAAATTTATTAAATATTCCCGTTAATACCCGATCTATTGAATATTCGTGTATACCGCGTGCGGTTTCTCCGACCCGGCCGCAGCGAAGAGTCTGCGAAATTCGACCGAGTATCGGATAATAACGGTAGCTAATGAGCCGAAATCCGCGGTTTAACGTTCCAACTTTCAATGTTACCCAATCTTGCATCTAATTATCGTGCAGGCTGTCGCAATTCGATCTCCATCGGCAACCGGAAAAATTCGGTGCGTCGAGGTTTTGATTCATCGATCGCTCTCCGCTCGTTTAATTTCATCGGGAACAACGGTGCAGCAGTCGCCCTTTCGACACTTTGGGAGTTACGGCGAGCATTTCGTCGCGGTGCCACCCACACCATCATCTATGCTCATTATTAAATCATCTGGCAACGTCGAATGATTTAACACAGTACTTTTATTTCTGCCTCGGCGCGGGAAGTTCCCGTTGAATAAGTAAAACGCATGTTGGCCACGCCGCGCCGCCGCGCCGGTGAAGTTTCGACCGAAAACCGAACTAGACTACCCCTGGTTAGCAGCAGACTGGCGAATTCAATTCGCAGAGTCGAGTGCCAGGGGTCGTGGAGGGTGCCGAACGGTCAGGTCCCGTGGATCAGATAGCGGCTACGTGGCGAAGGTGTCGATCAGGATTTCCGAGCACGTGGTGCAATGCTAACAGCATCGTAGCCGGTAGCAAAAGCTATCCCACCTTCGACGATAGATAGCTCCGGCCAGACAGACAACGGAAGAGCAAGGATGAGGCGGGGGCGGAGTACCGTAGTTCGTAGTAGCGTAGCCGGCTACCCAGGGCTCCGCAATCACCCCCGGGGGTTAATGCCATCAGGAGCAAACAAAGTATAAAGTAGGTACCTAGCTGCTAAGTAGCCGCAGGCCAACTAACCGGAACCGGACAGATGCGACGCGTTTGTCGCATATCAAACACCGCCAGGCTCTGGCGAGTAAACTTCGATGTTCTGGGATTATTTCGAAGAATGAGAACGATTAGGCAAGTTTCTACAAAAAGACATGCCAATATATAACTCTGCAAGCTGATATACAGGGTGTATAGAAATTATATGTCGTGATCATTATAGCGAGATTCTATACCCTCGGTTTGGTATAACGTACTATTGCTGAAACCATTGCAAATCAGTTTGATAACGAAAAAACTTTATTATAATTTGTTAAGAGAACGGTCGAGTTTCGACTAATAGTTTCTTTTGCATTTATTCCAAATCCTACGATCGGATCATTGCTCGGCGGCGCGAGACGATTCTGGGTGATAACCCATCTATTTACGTTTTTGCCTCACCAACGATCTCAGCTGTTCGAGCTCAGCGACAGCCGGCGAGTAAATCGACCGAATTTGTAAACTTTGCTGTGTCAAAAGTTCGTCGAACTCGCTGTTATTGTCGCGTGGGCCATCGTATCCTTTCCTCCCTAAGTGAAATCCGTTGCCTAATTCTTTCGTGTCCCTCGCAGCACCGTTCGTTACGTCGTTGCTCTAACAAACGTTGGTGCGATTATATGCGTTCAATTTCAAAGTCCCCATTCCCTATTCCTTCCGAAACCGATGGCCCGCCAGAGTATCCGACTTCTGTATATTTTCCAATTTTGTTTCACATCATTTGTATATTTTCCGTTTATTCTATTATATTCTTTGTTACATGTTAATTTATACTCTTTATCTCCACTTCTCTTTGTCTCATTATCCTACCACTATTACTCCTTTCTAACTTCCTTCGGGACTCATCGTGTCCCATTAGTCTCAAGTTTATACAGCACTTTTTATCGCAATGAAAAAAATGGTTATCCTTTTGACCTTGAATCTGAAGAAAAGTATGGATTAAGATGAAGAATGTGTAGACTGATTGTTCTCTGATTCCAAGTCTTGTTCTTACATGTAACATATATTATAGCAGATTTCAAGTTTG
The DNA here is from genome assembly GCA_916610235.2 of Lasioglossum morio. Classification (NCBI taxonomy): domain Eukaryota; kingdom Metazoa; phylum Arthropoda; class Insecta; order Hymenoptera; family Halictidae; genus Lasioglossum; species Lasioglossum morio. The sequence goes on from OU744327.1 coordinate 10,713,224, forward strand.
AAACTTTGTGAAATAAAAAGACAATTGTTGAGATAAAATGTGTGAGGATGCCGGAGGAATACTTAGCGTTTTGGTGCAAAAATGTCTGGTTTATTCCCACGAGTGACGCTAACTTATCGGAGACAATGGAGTTATCACAGCAAACACACAAGCAGAGATACCGCCAACAGAAACTTCACCGACAGGGACAAACTTCACTGAAGCTCCGGTAACTATTACATATTTACCAAACTAATTGAAGAAATAATACCGCAAGTTTACGGACTGGCCGTCACGGCGCTCCGCGTCTCGTCTCGTTTTCGGTAAAACGGCAAATCGCGACCGGTTATGATTTTAAAATGGAGATGCAATTCTAATAGCGTATCCGCGGCCCCCGCATTGTTTCACTTTGTTTCAGTGAACTTTCACCGGCATTCATTTTTCCCGGGGTCCAAACTTTCGAATACGAACTTGAACTTTCACCGAAAGTTTCTTCCGGTATAATGACGAACTGAACTCTCAAAAAGTTACGCAGTAACGAGAACTTCTTCAACAGGCTTCCTATGTAACACTTTGCTGAACGATTTCTCAAATGTCTTGCACGCTATCCTGTGACATTAGCTAGCAACTAGTTGACTGCCAAATAAATCTACATTTACAACTAGACTAAACTTAAACTGAACTTCTTTATGTGAAATAAACATCCTCTGAATTGATTGCAGACAACTGACGGTACATTAGACTAATCTATTACCTCTAGTTGGGTGGTCGAAGTCTTCGGGACTTGGTGTTATATTCTAGAGACACTTTCTCGCATTACATTGCGTCTCAACAATACATGCAAAGTGATGTCTTGTGACGACTCCAAAAAATACAACAGTATTCTTTAATTCTTCTAATTAACAATTCTATAAACAATTTATTTTCTCGTGGTTCGATTAATCATTTCTAATGTTGTTACATCAAATCTGCGATATCTTTATAACATATACTAAGGATATTTATAAATCAGTGTTTATTGTTCGATCACTACTCATAAAAAAATTATAAAATTTCTTTTTCTTTGATTTAATTTAAGCATTATCAATGTTTTGTTTATCTACGTTTAAACATGGTTTGTAGATTACACTATGTAACACGAGAGATTGTAACGATCAGTTTCACTACGATCATAAATTCAAGAACGTATTCAGTATAACCTATGAATTTTTGAATATTTTTGGCGTAGACATCGATAACATTTAATAATCTCAAAATATTTTTATTACATCGTCGGCCGAGTAACTTATTAAGAAAATCGACGAAGCACAGTGTGGCTAAGATATCGAGCGAGGAGGAAGATGAAGAGAGACGGGATAGAAAAGGAGAAAACTGGGAAGGGGAAGGCAAGCCCAAGTGAAAATAAACGCAAGAGAAGAAAATCTTATCCAGCTTCCAGTCTCGTGGGCCTGTCCCGTCACTTTTCCTCCTTTCTCTCCTTTCTTCTTCACGATCTCAACGGCTCAGCCGTCGTCTCCTTCCATAATTTGATTGTTTTAATTAAATTTCGCCGGGGAATCGCTTTACGCTGGGCACATCGGCCTGGCGGGCACAATGCAAACTGTGACGTGTACGGAATGAATCGGGAATGGAACAGCAAATGGGACAATCGGGGAGGGGGAAAGATGGCGTCGTCGAGACCGGCTGAAGGTTTCCAGATTTACAGAAAGAAAATCCACACTGGCCTCCTCGACTAGCATTCCGAAACTTAATCTAAACTTAAACTAAATTTGTAGTTGACTTAATATGATTTTCTTCTTTCAAAATCTTTTAACCCTTAATTAAAAATGCGAAGTCTTATTCATTATCATTTAATCGTTTCTCTCTTTTCTTTTGGAAATTTGGAGTTCAAACCAGTATGATCTGTACACTACATATAAAGGATTTCATTAAAATTGCGTTCACGAAACGCATGATCAAATTTTAGTTTAATTTATTTTAATTGGTATGTACTATTTTAACTCTGATTGATGATTAAAATCAAAACTTTTAATACACTACTTCTATACAATGACAAGAAGCAAGGAATCTCTTGAAATTTCACGAAAAATATAAGAAATAAATTTATCAAGCTCAGCATTTGCATTTTAAGGATTCTCTTCAGTACAGTTCAGTACATTGCTTATATTCATTATAATTTTCCATCTTATATTTTCTTTACCTTGAAGACGCAAACGGAAAGTCAGAGACGTTGTTATTTTAATGCGTCGAGGAGTTCCGGGATGCTTTGTGCAATTTAAAATGTTCAATCTCTTTAATTTGCTGACTGGAGTATCACGACATTCTTTCAGTAGCTCGGTTGGGAAGCAATCCCGTCGTGTCTATCAGAAACACACAAGTTTCAGAATAAAAAAGGGAAGCCAGGCTCGACTCGTGCCTCAGCCGTAATAAGACGAAGGTTAGACATAACCGCGAGGAACGCGTGGCGGCTGGTAACGACGCGCCACGCCGCATATTTCTCCAGATATTGGAATTTGTCGCGGTTACTTCGAATTATCTTCCACCCTAGCTATTTCGGCGCGGTCTACCCTTTCTGCTATATGGTCTTTAGTCGATAATCCGCAAGGTCGTAAGCATTAGCATCCGATCCAAAGGAACAGTCGATCGGCACAAATTGTTCCATGGATTAAGCACATTTCGCTTCCATGCTTTAAATCGTTTGGTAAACATTCTTACACTCACAAGGAGAGGTCACAGTGGAGGGGTCGTCATTTTAAAGAAACTTTTTCTGGTGAATCAAGAGCAAACACAAGCAGACTCATACTTCATGTAAGAAATGTAAGAAAAGTTGTTCCAACGGGTACTTTGGAACAAATGGTAAACTATCTCAAACATTTGCTGCTATATTTTTACCAGTAGGTCTACTAATTCTAATTTACAATTACTGAGACCGTAAAGATGCATTCATGAGGAATAATTCATGATTTAATGAATTTATTTCTTTGGGTATATATTATAAAAACAATGGCTAATAATTTGAATAGGTACATTCTTGTCATTTTTACAAAGTAATGCAAAATGTGTTAATATCGTTCCATTGAAGTGAAACTGTTTCGAAAATTCGCTGTTATAATTTTAATGTTACTTCTTCAAAGTGAAACGCCTCTTAGGAAATCACTGATAAATTTTTAATAGTGTTCCTTCAAAGAAGAACTAATTCATAGGTGAACTATTAAACTGTTAATATCGTTCAGTTCAACGAATCTGTTCTAGAAATTCACTGGTAAAACGAATTTCTAATAATGTTCTTTCGATGTAGAACTGTTGCAGAAATTCGCTGCTATAGTTTTCTAAATTAATCATTCGAAGAAAGCCTGTCTGAAGAGCTGTAGCATTGGGTCATTTCAGTGGTTACGATCGTTCAAGTTCGACAGAGGAGAGAGCGATAATGAGCCGAGCGGAATGCTGTTGACACCGAAAACACAGGATCGATTCTAGCTCTCGGAGGTTTAATACACCTAATTACATGGCCATTCTGGCTTTTTACCTTGTGATTTCAAACAAAGGCGATGGAAACGGGAGAAGGTTGTCTTTGCGTGGGTGGCCGGCGGCGGGACACAGGGGTCGGGATCGCTTCTTCCGCTCGGATTGTCATCGAGGGGGACGAAAAACTCGGCAGGGGAAGATTTCACGGGTCTCGTAAGAAAAATTTTCATTTCGTAATCCAGTTTCGTGTCACGTATCTCCGTGTTAATTGTAATTTACCGTGATCATCGCGAGTAATTATAATTTATTCAATACGCGAGTTCCAGCCGGTGGAACGCGGATGAATTACTCGAACCAAAGAACGACTCGGCGATTCTCGCTTATTCGAGAGGAAAATTTATATGATCATTGCGGGAGAATAAAACGGCCCTCTTTCCAGTCGGCCGGTTCTTAATTCTGAAAGAATGATCGTATTGCGTGAATCATCCGGACAAAACGGAACTTCTCGAATTCGATAAATCTGTGTCATTTGCACCTTCGTGATCGTTCAACGCTGGTCCTGTAGTTAGTGGCTCGACTCCCCCCCCCCCCCTCCCACGATCGGAATAAGTTCATTGAAGTCGGTCCAGAAGCTCTCGAAGACCGGCCCAGGAGGGTTTCCGGGCTCCCTTTCAGGAACTCCGAGGCACTTGACGGGTTGAATGCGCATTTTTAGTAAATTAAAAAGTATCGTGTGACTGCGCCAGAACGGCGGCCCTCCCTTTAAAGCGTTCTTAACCCTGGACGAGCCCCTTAACCCTCTCGCTCGATCCTTCCTAGCTCTCTCCCAGGTTGTTGGGTTAGCTGATCCTCCCTTCCCGGGTTTACGTGTACAATGTCCCCCTTCTTCCTTCCCATCCACCTTCCACTCTTCCACTTGCTCGCGACCTCTCGACTCCTCGAGTCCCCTCCGAAATTGCTACCCTTGTTTGCGTTTAATGCTCCGCTATTTTTTCCTGCCTTCTTTCTCTCTCTCTCTCTCTCTCTCTCTCTCTCTCTCACTCTGTCTGTCTCTCTTACTCTCTCTCTCTCTCCCCCTCTCCCTCCGCCTCAGTACAGCCCTAAAAAGACGAACGGTGCTCTCTCTGTCTCTCTCTCTCCCTCTCGCACGTCGACTCAATCTGTGTGTTACCGTGTTGCTCATTTTCGGAGCTACTCTACGGGAAAAGTTAACGAATTTAGCAGCGGCGAGATTGTCATTGTTGCTGCCATGTACCCACCTAGTTCCAAACCCCTGGAGCACTGCTAGACGCTCGATGTCGCGTTCATTTCGAGTTGGGGTGCTCGGATGTTGTTATTAGCGCTTTTTGCGAATTCTGCTGATCAAACGTTTTTATCATAATATATAGAAGTAGAGGTCGTGGCAGCTTTATAATTCTTAACGAATTATTTATATATCGATCACAATTGCGTGGTTATGGATGTATGCCTGTATTATATAGCCACACGCATTACGGATATCATGTAAAAATTAACTAAATTGTACTGAATTTATTATATTGTGTACGAGATTTATATGCATGCCATCTGTATAATAAGTTATCCTAATCCATTCTGGATTTTCTGAGAGGTTGAAAATATTTTTTTAGAGCCATTTTAATTCTCTGCAAAGCTTAAGTTTCATAACAAGAACGAATTGTTCAAAATTTTTAGGAATATGTTGTACATGTAATTATACGAATGGAATTAATATTTAATTTACACATATGAAAGCAACGGCGCAGCCGTCTTTGAAAAATTGCGGCGGCCGAGACGACGATCCAAAAGGGCTTTCCGCCCCCTTGTTGGGAATACTTTGTCGAGAGACTGCGGTCCGATGGATGCCAACACCGCCAAACCTACCCCTGTATACCTACGCGTATTTAATTTGTAAAAGTATTTCGTAATTCGCATGACTAAAGGTTGCCTCGCTACTTTCAACGGCCCTCGCAGAACCTCGGAAACGGAAACGCTCGGGAAAGTCAAAATCATATACACAACGGGTGTCCCGAAACGATAATTCCTTTCTGAAATCGTGTACAACACAAAGACAAACAAATTTTGTTGTACTCTCCGTTATACGCAATTTGAAATTTAAAATTCACACGAAACCAGAAACATAGTTTTAAAACTGTAACTGTTAGATCTCGTTGGGCGCATTATTAGGTAGAAATCGGCTGACGCGTCTGAGCACAACCAACCAATTCTACTTATCACGAACATTAACCCTTTGCGCTCCTTTGTCGAGTGTGATTTTACATCAGAGAAAAAAAAATGTAAATAAAACGGGTTCTTATATGTATTTGGTTCTTCCTTTATTTATATTTTTTAGTTAAAAACAAATATGAATTAAAACAAAGTTTGAGAGCAATATTTAATATAATCAGTAATCAAAATTATATAAAATAAGTTTGTTGGCAACAATTTTGAAAAATAATGCGGAGTGCAAAGGGTTAAGAATTTTAAAACTCAATCATCTCAAAACCTAAGCGTCGATCAAAGAAAAGTTATTCGTTCTATTTTACTGAATTTTTCTGTTAGAATCATGGTCATTGGCACTGTTCTGAGACACCCTGTATACATACTACACTTTATCAAACATTCTATAATACAGTATATACATCAAACGTTCCACTACATGTTTTAGTACTTGTTAAGCACAGTGTGAATTAAAATGCACAACTTACAAATATACAACAATAGGACACACAAATGTGTCGCACATAGTAAAATAAAAATCTTAATGGCACGTTTAATAAATTGTTTACCCCGATTGTGACTATGGAGGACTCGAGTATAAAACAGAAGAGTCACGCATTCCCTCTTGCGTTTTAATAAAAAACAAAAGCGCTGTGCAGAAGGCGAGAAGCGAAAAACAAAGAGGACCACCGAAAACCGAGCACACTCGAGCCTGGAAAATTTCGGTTCCCGAGATTCCAGAAGATCGCGGCTCGCCCCCGTTATCATTTCTCGTGCGAAGGCACGTTAACTCCTTCCTCCGGGCTGGCTTTTCCGCGTTGAATGCCGGGCAATGCTCGGTCGAGGGTGGGGTTAAGCGCGTGCTTTGTCGTAATAAAAAAATATCGGACTGTGTGTTGCTCGGTAAAAACCAATAAAGGTTGGCAGGCATGCTTGGCCGTACAGCAACCGCCGGTTGCGGTGAAGGTTCCTCCGATCCCCCGGTACCCGACGCGCGTACATATACGCGTATGCATACATATACGCATGTGTACGTGTATACATATATACATCCGAAAACTCGGGGGCGAGTTCTTGCTAAAACAAACCCCCGGGAGAGAAAGAGTGGTCGGGGCCTCCGGCGGTGGGCTACAGAGAAGTGGTAAAGAGAGAATTTGCAAGGGAAAGCCCCGGGATCCTGTCTCGGTGTCAGAGGGTCGCCAGTCCGTCAGCTTCCCGTCGCATCGCGTCGGCCCAGAAACGGACCTGCCCACGGATCAACGAGCCTGACATTTTAATACGAAACGAAAAACGTATACCCCGAGTGAGAAATGTTTTTATTGCGACGCCTCGCCACGCTACGCCGGCCCGGACTCCGGAAGATTCCAGTGGTCAGAGCCGTTTGCACAAAAATACCCCATTTACCTATCCGCTATTTGTGAGCACTGAAACCATTGAAAATTCATCGGAATGATGGATCTCGGATTATACATTCTACAATTATACAGATTTTAAAGACTTACTTGTGGTGACTGCTTACTTGTCTTGCAATTTTAAAAATCTCACACTCTAATGTTTGAAACAGTAATACTAACAAGTGGCTGTAGAGATTAATCGTTTGTTCAGTAGAAGGAAGAAGTGATGTTTCTCTGAAAAAATTGGCATCGTAGGTATTACTGATTTCATTGAACTTATCATTGTCCTTCTCTTCACACTTTTAAACATAAAACAAGGGAAATTACGTAAATCAATAAATTTGTTCATTTCAGCCTAGACTAAATAAAAATAACATAATAACAATGATACTAATATTCAATGAATATCCTGTTACCAATTATCTTCATTTAGCGCACATTTCCTGCAAACCCATAATGTTATTACCCCGCGGATCATGTCCCAAAGAAAGTTATTTGGCGTTCACGAACCGCACCGTGCAGCGTATAGAAGTGTTCAGAACATAATAAAGCGTGTTATTCGATGGTGCAAGGTTCAGTCTGCGCGACAGTTGAAACTTAACCGCACCCCGTACCGCAGTTCCCGAATAATATACAACGGAGTTTATATCGTTCTCAGTTTAGCAAAACGTTCGTTTAATTGTTCTCTCGGTGATGTTTCTCTGAATACCATTCGGCCGCGTATTTAAGGCCCCACCGCGGAATCAGTTTTCGCTATCAAACGCCGTCGACGGGGGTTGAAATTACCAGCGGAATTTCCTCGGTCAAGAGCCGATAACGGCTATAAAATATTTAGGGAAACATGCACCGCGATTGTGCTCCATCCTCCAGGATGCTCTACGTTATTTCTCCACCTCCGGTACAGTCTCCTCGGCCCCCTATTCCTGCCCGATGCTAGCGAAAGAATAACGAGCGGGGGAAAAAGAGCAAGAAAGATAGATAAATAGAGAGAAGGGGAGGAGAAAGAAGGGGGATCGGCTGTTTTGCGATACGCGTCTGCCGCGAATCCCCGAGCGCAGATTAAGTCCGCTTCCCTTAAATATTCATCCCCTTGGAAAACCTGATAAAAATAAGGAAAAGACTCCGGTTGGTTCCGTCTTACCCCCGGTACCGTATTCGAAACGCTCCTCCGAGGATCGGTGGGCACACGCCGCCTTGCAACACGTGGCTGTCTTTTTTATCCTCGAATTTATCCTTCGTTAGTGACCTCCGAGCTGCAATCGCTGTTATCTTGCTTCTGACACAATTTATTACACACTCCACCTCTTTATAACGTGGCATTCGAAAGACTTTTTTGCAAGAACACTGTAGAAAAATTGTGTTTGCCCTACTACTACACAGTGTGATCAACTTGGACACCCTTTATATTATCAATGTCTTCAATAAACTAGGTTCGCTGATGCCTCGTTTAAAAGCGTAGAACAGTATAGAAATAAAGAATCGATTTTCTTTTATTGCTCGTTTGAATAGTCTCGTTCTTTGTGAACATTCTAAAACAAATTTCACGTAAACATTCGCATAATTTCAGAAGTTATAACCGACAGAATGTAACCAAATATTGAAACCATTTATCTCGAAACTGCATGTTCGTTCATTTTAAAAGAATATTTTTACTTTCCAGATATGTCATTAGAAATTACATGCTTCAAACTATTTATGATATTTATGCAATTTTCAATTTTTGTGGACAAATTTTAAGAAAGTGGAATCCAATAAAATCTTATTTTCACTGGAAGTGATCATTATAGATCCGCAGTCTGATTATGGCACCTTCAACATGAATGTAGAACCTAGACGAGAGGGTTAACTATACCTCGAGGGGAGAAGGATAGCTGCACTGCGATCAGGAAAAAAGGCATCTTTACGGGAAAGGAGTAACGGAGCCGGGAAAGTCGGTGTGTTTAACGTCAGATCTTAACCGATCCTAAGCTTCTTAAGTGTCTCCGAGATTCTTAAGCCGGACAAAGAGACGGTTTTTTTCCCTTTCACTGGGAACCACTCGTCGGAGGTCCTTGAGGGCGGCATGGGAGAGAGAGATGCCCCCTGATAATTGAATCAAACGATTTATTCTCCCGATTAAAAATGATAGAGAGCCCGGAGGAGGTTTTCAGTTACAAAGCTGCTTTACTCCCCTGGCTCTCTGACGCCCTTGCCCGGCTTGCTTGCCCTCTTCTGCTCCTTTTCACTCGCCGCCAGGAGGAAAAAAGCGCGAACGAAGAGCTGCAGCTTCTCACCGTGAGCTGACGGCGAGGGTGGCAAACGGTGTAACGCGATCTCGAGCTGAACGATCTTGAAACCACTCCTCTCGTCTGGAATCTCGAGAGCTGTGGAATCTGTCGTTTATGCGAGCAGATCAAGCCGTTCCTCGGACCCCAAACAAAATGTATAATATATTTCAATCGATATCATAACCGACCGATGCAAATCAAATGTTCCTGTAAAACGATTATATACGTGCACCTTGACTGTGCATAGAAAATTAGAAATTGTACTGTGATCGTAATGGAGCAATCAATATTTCTCTGTATAAGGGGTCCGCCTAGAATTTCTTTCTGTTTCGAATATAATTATATAGAATTAGCACATCTTTATCGTCACTCAACATTCTCGTAATGATGCGAAATTTGCTGTACATTTCGTGAATAAAAGAAGTACGTGTACTTACGCGTCTCTGACGTGAAGCATCGTAGACAGAATCAAATCGTGTTACACGTACGTGTTTCTGACGCGACGCATCGTGGACAGAGGGCCTTAGTGTGAAACAGTCTGTATGTGCACGTTGCTCTTCCGCGTTCAACAAGTATGGCGCATATAATAATAGCTCGATTAAATATGAAATAATTTTGAGGTGTCCACGATAATCTTAGGAATTTGCCTGCCCATTGTATCCATTTTTTATTCCATTTGTCATTACGAAAAACTATTATGAATCTGCACTTTGTTCGTATACAAAAAGAGCGAAAATTGTATCAATCACCTTACGATTCTCGTGTTGCATATCTAAATGTACAATCGTTTAATCAAGCAATTTAAATTTAATTTCAAGAACATTAATGTGATAGTAGATAAGAAACTTCGCCGTCAATCTCGGATCATATTGCTCTCTGTAACAACAGCTTTCCGTATCAACTTTGTAATGTTCTTTTCATGTCACTTGTCTCGATGACTTTAAGTGAAATGTTCCTATAAAAATAGTAATACCGTTGGCTAATTATGAATTCCTGATGTAAAATTTGAAGCGGTTCAGAAAGAGCAGCAGCAGGATCGCGTGTTCGATAAAGGGAATTGGAAAAAGGGCAGCTAGAAGCAACGAGCGAATGGCAGATTGATTTCGGCTGGGCTCCTCCCAATTTCCACCCCCTCAATACGACGAAGAGGGATGCGTTCGATCTCATCTCGGGTTATTAATAATATCTAGAGGTTAGTATTTCCGAGCGGAGCGGCGAGGAGGAAAGAGGGGCAGGGGAAACTGGCTCGGGTAAGAGGAAATGGGAGATCTCTTCATTTCTGTATCACGCGAACGAACGAACGAACCAACCGGTGTTGCAGGGCTAGGGCCACAGATGGAAATACCCGATTTATATGCAAATTCCATATTTGTCGCTGCGAGGAGGTGCCAGGCCTCTGTCGTCCTCATCCTTTGACGAAAGAACCCGCGGTTACTGGTCTCGGAAACGATTCCTTTCTTTTCCAACCCAAGCTCTACATGCGGCCGCGCGCGTTGCCTAAATGCACCTCATTTTATCGAAATCACTTTCGAATATCGAAATCACGAGCAAGACTTGAGATATTGAATTTAAATATTCGTAACGTCGATACATAAGAGATATCTCTGTTCTCCATGAGAATTAGATTTTAGCCCTTTGCAGTCGGAGGTATTTTAACTTAAAAATTAAACATTTCTACCGACTTAGAATAATTTCATCTTATAGACATGAAATTGATATAATACCTCATACAATACGTAAATGTGTACTAATTGATTAGATATCAACATATTTAATAATGTAAACAATATTGTGAATAATGGTACAGCAATTTTCGACTTCTGAGGGTTAGTGCATGCAATAATTTAAAATTTGTTAACAAATTTAATAGATTTTGCTGGGCTTCTGATTCTATTGGAGATGTAATATAATTTTTAATAGAATATCTGGGTTCTCATCAATACAATTAGTGATTTCGTTAAGGAATGGAACACAGTATAGTGAAGAAGAATCGACTACGTAGCGGAGTGGCCAGGTTGAAATTAATTCAAACATTATGGAATCCTTGGTGCGATACACGGCATAATTTCCCACCGGGTGAATTCAGTTCGCCGTTTTACGCAATAACAATTAACGAAGGCAGTAACCAGAAACGATTATTGGACCGATCTGTTATACTCTCTAATCTCTGCGGTATCCGGCCGGCTTCGTTGGTAACCAACAGCAAACGCCGGTCTATAAAATCTCATTAACGTCAGAATATGGATTTTCTTTCAAGGGTGCATGAGCCAGCAAATTATCGAGAGTCCTTTCTTCCACCCTCGTTGCCTCGCGATATCGTTAATAAACCCAACGTCCCGGACCTTCCCCTATCTAATCACCACGCGCTTTCACCCCCGTCCCGTCTCGTCTTATATTTTCTTTTCCTCAAGACACCTGCATATTTGATGCTCTTTATACACCGTCGAAAGAATATAACTCATCTACTATTAATTCCACGGGGACCAACATCGGAAGAAATTTTCTCGTCCCTCTGAACTCGAATTCACCTACTCATAATTTCCAAACAAAAATTGATCTTAAAATTGTTACATAAGTTTTCAGATAAACTTCTCTCAGCTGTTGGTTTAATCTTGAATAGCTGCAGGCTATGAATAGCTATGGACGTCTGTGTTGAAATCTGTGTAAACTATTAACAAAATGCGACTCAACTCTCTTGGGGCCTATACATAAATGCATTCATGAACTGCAAGAAGCAGATATTTCTTCTTGGTTCAACTTGTTTATTTACTGGACAGCGTGAAATCAGAACGTAGCAGCGACTTCAACGAGTTGGTAACTTCATCAGCAATTAAAAAACGATCTCCGCCGAAACAAAGAACATTTTTCCCGCGAAAACAACGCGATAATCCTTTGAAGTACGAATGCTCGTGGGAAAGAAAATTGTGCAGAGCTTTTCTTGTGGGTAGGGGAAGAATTAAAATTCTTCTGCGCCAACGAACCTGCAAGCGGAAGGGGGCAGAACCGGCTGTGTTCCCTGGAAGAAACCGCGAAAAGAATTTCTCTGAGATAAGCGGTCGTGGGGGGAGGGTTGCCGAGGAAGCGACGGCTTAGGGGTGGTTTGGTGGGAGGGCTGGAGGGAGGCACCGTCGGGACATTCCGGGAAAAATGATTATACGAAGTTGGAAAAACTTTTGGCACCAAAGAGAGAAAAGGTGGCGACCAGAAGCTGCCGAGGAGGAACGGTGTCCCGCAATGTCACGGCTATGGGGTCATTTATTGCCACGTTCTAGATGGAAAACCATTCCGGTCGGTCGGAATTACTGATTCCGCGGCTTGCCAGTGAAATTATGATACTATGCATTCTTTTATCCTTACCGGAATTTCGCGGCGACGTATTTTATTGATAAAAAGAAACATTGAACACTGAATTGCAAAAATTATTTCGGCATTATCATCTTTTCAGGTTTTCTGCTAAAATGTCTCTGTTGAAAATAAAAATTAATGAAATGGAGAATAGAAGTGTATAAAACTGATTAGTAGAATAATTTATACAGTTTTTTTGTAATCCTGTGACTACATAATGGACCAAGGCAACTGCCGAGCGCTTTTCAACTTTCAGTCGAATTTGTGTTGTTGTTGCATAAGATTTAAACATTTGGCTAAAGTATCATGGGAATATTAAATTGTAGGCTAATAAGTACTTCAGAATTTATTCGCACTTCTTTATTTTCAGAACAATAAGAAATCAGACCCACTATGATGAAATTTTCTGTGGCAATATATCCGTGGTTGCCAGGAAAAACGCCACATGTCACAGTTTCAAAAAATTTGAGTTTATGCATTAATTTTCCTTTATAGTATTTGTCTTTACCAGAAAAAAGTCATAAAAATAAATTCGAAAGGCTCAAAAAAATAATGCAATTTAACCGATGTCCTATGACACAGCATTAATGATCACAACTTTAAACCGCAGTATCTCCGAAGTGAAAGTATGTGACAGCGGCGTTCTTCTTGACAACCACAGATATATTTAAACAATCATTAAATAGAAGCTATAAAAAATGTATTAAAATCAAAGCTTTAAATGGACGCATTCTAACCCCATTTTCGAGGGAGGATCAGAAAAGACAAATATATAAGTATTTTTCATCGAGAATTATCATGATAACCCTACTGTTCTAACAGCAGTAAGTCGTCACGCGTTCGTTTCTATTCCCGCAGGATTAACGAGATCCGTTAAGCCGCGTTTACATATTCGTTCCCCGAAGACGGATGTAAGAAATTCGCAGGAAGGGGCAACGATTGGCTTATTTATATTTGTCCCAATCACCGTCGCCAGATTTCAGCCTCCCCTTTCCACTGTCGTTTTTTCTCCCGCTTTCTCTTAACTGAAGAAGCCGAGGAAGGGTGCGGCAGAATAAGGTGATAAATTATCGCACGTCAAAGCCTCGGTGTGCATTCATTTGTACAGCGTTAGCACTGTCATTGGCACCATTCCTCATTTTCTTCGCGACCGGCTGATACCGTCTTCCACAGACGTCGTGCAGTCAGCCAGGAACTTTCCCTGAACCCTATTGTCTGCTTGGTGCATCACTCATTTATTGCAATATTTTCAACCTCTGTTCACACCTCTTCTATCGTTCACAGAGAATCTTGTAATAGGCGAAATTATTCTAGAGACATTACTCGTATAAAGTCTCAACGTGATTTTTGTTGAATGAAACAGTTTAAGTATTTCGATGTTACAATGCAATTAGGAATGTTTATAATGCATTTAGTTGCAGTTCATTCTGGGATGGATCAACAGTATTTAAATAAAGTAATAACAACCAGTGAAGATTTTAAGTAGAAACAGCGTGTGTTGATCAGCCAAGCCATGCATGCTTCTTTAAATCGTGCATCATCTACAGGGCCTGAACGATGCTGTCATTTTGTCAGTGTATTATAATATTTTAAACATGAGTATAAATGTTGCGATAGTTTAAAACTAACCCATCAAACCTGACTCTCAAATTTCCACATGGAGGAATACGGTCTCAAACTTTCCACTTTCTCATTCGAGTAACTTTATAAATGTGTGCACAGTAACATTGAAACTGTATAGACATGTCGAAAGAATATGTTCAAACCATCGGGAACATCTTCAAAATACCTTTTCCCATTCGTTTCTCTATTTGTCGGTTTTTCGGCGAAATACCCCGCGAAAGGGATGAGTGGGTTCAGAGTGGAGAGGCGAAGTATTTAGAGATCGAGGTATACCGGACAACCCCCTTGGTGCCGGACGGTGGTCTCGTCGGAGATAATAGGGCCTCGGAAAGTTTTCGAGTTTGCAACTTTCTCCGGCGTTCCGTGCAATCTCCCCGGCTTTTCCTCCTCGGTTCGGCGTCGAACGGAGCGAAATCCTGGCGGACTCTGTCCCTCCATCTTTTTTCCCCCTTGGTGTTTCGCATCTCCCTCTCTCTTTCTCTCTTTCACAAGTTCCTCTCTGTTGCTCCGACGAGGGCTAGCCTCTTTTACATCTGTGTTGCACGCCAGTAAGTAGAAGATATACGGTCGCAGATACCGCGAGATTTGTGGTCGCCTAGGCGCGCTGCTGTACGACCGAAGGCGGCCCGCTTTCAGGTGGAGATTGCGTTTTGACGTCTGATAGATTCATGGTTATTGGAATCAGAGTGGTACTGTTACATCAGACGGAGAGTCGAGGCGACTCTCGCCTCGGGCCTGTACACGTAAATCAAGCCGTCGTAGTTCTGATTTTCTTCTTCGAAACACCGATCACGCCTGGACCTATGATATTCTCTGTTGATACCTTCTTAGTGAACTCAGTCGTGCTTCAGATCTTTCTGGTGTTTGACAATGTTTTTTGGCGTGCAAGAGCGCCTTCTAGTGTTTGAAAATGTCTTCTAGTACTTAATAATGTCTTCTGGTGTTTGAGAACGTTTTTTTTTTTGACATGTCTTCATCAACTCGATCTTCGCTGTGCTAAACAGCTTCGAATGCAAAAGGGTTATACGAATTTTTATTCGTGAGGGGATATACTTTTATTGTCCTTTCCAGTTTGTAACTGGCAATCGTACTGCCAACAAGCGTATCGATTATCGTCTTTGTCGAGCCCAGGAATGGAGAAGCGTCTCCCCCTGAGAAAGTCAGAAAGGAGCATAGGACGAAACGGAACTCCTTAGAAATCCCTGGATTCCTCTATGCACGGTAGAGAGAATGAGACAGACGGGAGGGATTTAATTTGTCGTGTCGAAAGGCATGGTTGATGCAAACCCTCTGATCTGTGCGATCAATCTCCACAGATCTTCGTTTCGACTCCTTGAATGGTGGTCTTTAAACGCTCAGACGTCGACGGGTACAGGCTTCGGCAGACGAGACCGGAAACGACGATTGAAACCGACTTTCATTAAACTGTCTTGTACTGTTCAAACGTATTTCCGATACTGAGATAGCCAAAAGTAATCTCTCATTCGAATTACACTTCAAGAAACTGAGAAACACTTTTTTATATGACGTTCATGAGTGACTGAATACATTAAACTGCTGTTTCAGAGTATGCAGTTGATTGTTTCATTCTGGAGTATTTAAAAAATTTAATACACATTTAGCAAGAGTTGAGAGAATGAATGAAAGTGAAACAATTAGAATAAATGTATAGTCAGGTAGGCTTTCATGTAATAATAATATTAATAACATTAATATTTAACAATATTAATACAAGATCTTCGAGCATACCTTAATCTCTATAAATTGGTATGGCGAGGTCCTTTTTGATTGATCTTAGTGATTTAATTTATTTAGGCTCGTTTATACATTGTTTCAATTGTGTGCAATAAGAAGATCAATGTACCTAATCACGAACGCACCATTCTAAATATGTTTCAAAAACATTGACAAACAATTGCCTAAATGAAGATAAATTTGATGACGAAACAGGTGTCGTTTACAATAAATCGCAACAGAGATTTTCATTTTCTCCCAACCACAGCTGTTGAAGAGAAGTCCAACTGCCGGACGCTTTCCAATCTTCGGGGTTTATTTCTCGGAAAGTTACTCGAGGAAAGTCTTGCGTGGATGGCCGTGCGCCGGTTGACATTGACGAAGTAGGCCCATAGACAGTGTGGGAAACGTCGCTAATGTCGTAACCGAGTGTCATCGTGCACCCTTGCCAGTAGCATCGGAACTCTCCGAGAAGGCGATGGCGTGGCATGGCAGTCGAGACGAATGACGACGAAAGGGGACGCCGGGAGATATATCGTCGCTCGGGACAACGAAGCTCGAACCGGGAGGAGGGAGTAGGAGGGTGCTTGATGTCTCGAGGACGGGCTGGTTATCTTTTGCCTGTAGGTGCAACGAGCTGCCACTCTCTCCTCCAAAAAGACGAGCTCGCGTTCTGCAAGAATGACAACGCTCCTATCCTTAACGATGTTACCTTGAACAAGTCTCGCGAGTGTCCCTCTTTTATGCGCTCCGCGAGATAAGCGGTCCACCATTGTCTGCCGACGCCTCTGACACGGGAACTTAATTGTTTAGACTTACTACAAGTCTTTTTTTAATTGCTTCACCACAGTGTCCACAATCTTCATCCTCTTGCTCTATTACGTTGTTCGGAATATTCTGCGGACCTTTTGTTGAAATATTTTCATTGTAATATTGACGGGTTGTGATTGTCGACATGTTCTTTTAATGGGTCTGTTCGAATCGATTTTAGAATGAGTTACCATTGGAATTTTCAAACTTCTGAGGGCTACCATTAAAGGTGTAAGCACTTTGCGACAGATACCGTTTGGCTCAAGTAGAGATGTAGAGTCATCTTGAAAAATCGAGAAATCCCGACTATGTTTTGATGATTACTTTTGATTCGATTTTAGAATGTATTCTCCTAGAAATTTTCAAACTTTTGTGAGCTTAAATTTAAGGCACAGGATCTTGATTTGTGATAAGTACACAATTAAGGTTCAGGAAGAAATCCGAAGTCATAATTGATAAATCTCGACCGTGAGCTCGCACAAAATTTGCTCGATTTCAATGGGTTCCTTCAATTCGATTTAAAAATTGTTGAACTTTTGAAGACTTAAATTGAAGGTAAAGGATCTTACTTCGCAATGGGTTTAAGAAGAAATACAGAGCCATTTTGCAGAAAACTTTAAATCTCAACAGTGTGTTCGGGCAAAATTCGCTTGATTTTAAGACGAGAGTGAAATTGAAAAATATAATATAAATCCCATGTACAAGTAAATCGCAGATCAGAATTGAAGATAGAGCCCATTCGGATACAGCTGAAACCGCTCGCTTTCGACAGCGCGAATCTTATTTACATTAACGTCTTCGTATTCGTTCACACTTGTCCGCACGGTCGCACAATCGAAAACAAAAATCGTGTTATTTTCACCGTATCTGAACGGGGTCATAAAGAGAGATCAGGAAGCCCGCCAGCGATGCAGGGAAGAAAACAAAGGATGTCCGAGGTGTCGTAAATGTTGACCAAGAAGACCTGTGTTTGCGATAGAGTGGATAGAGAAAGAAGGTGTCGGAGGTCCGGGAGGTGTCGTTTCGTTCGTCCCAAAGGGTGACTGAACGGTTAACTGGGCCGGGGAGTCCCCGGACTATATTCCCTTCCAAATACGAAACCAATCGCAACACCTCCGATGGTCGAACGAACGACCCAACGGCAATAACAGCGGCAGCCACCGCCAGAGGCAGAGGGGGCAGCGAATAGTGGATGATGGTTTCAGGATAGAACGGTCCAAGGACCAAGGGGACGATCGTTGCCGAGGACAGGCACCGTGCTGGCCTCACCGGAGAGCGGCCTTCCTTTTATTGGCCATAAAAGCAATAATGCGATGCCATACGATACGCGTGCCGACACTGAAGTACGACAAAACGATACAAATGCTTGGAATCCGGCTCCCATCCTTTCTTCCTGCAGCCACCCCCGCAAAACCGAATCCTCCGATCCGATTCATCCGCCCGGAAACTTGCGACGGGGCGTCTTTGATTTTTAGCTGGCCGTTGGAGGAACGGGCTAGCTCCATGCCGCAAGAAACGCCCACTTCGCGAGCTGAATATTAACTGCTGCGCGATACCTCGGTCTAGACTCTAAACATTAACATAAAACTACATAAAATTTCACTGTTGGGGTATGACGGTGTTGAGTTGGAGCAAACAGCAATCTTTAACGTCATTTCATACTGGTTTCAGTTTCATACAATTGCAAAGGCTGTTTGTACGAACATTGGAGATTTGTCCAGAAAATTTATTTTGCAATTTATTGTACACTTTACTTCCACTTTAATCCTTGACGTTTTGACATCTGGATACCAACTTTCAATTATTTTTTGAAAGGATTCTTTTTCTTGAACAATTAGTATGAATAACTTTATATTTGGAGGAACGAGAACGATGTGCTAGGATGCCGATGAAGATCTCAGCTGATGCCATGGGGGTAAACATGGTACCTTGTATTAAAAAATTCGTTGTCCAATCCAATCGAACCTTCCTCCGAACCGGATGCCACAGTAAAGGCGAGGGCACAACGCACTCGCTGGAAGGGCTACCTTTTTAAATTCCCCGTCGTTCTCGAAGGGGGACGGAAGAAGAAATTAAGTCAGCCGGTTGAGAGACGATAATCGTTCGTTCCCGGCGACGAGCTGCGAAGCTCATTTCGCGCTGTTTAAAAATCTCATGAAGGCGAAACAAAGGACGAGGCGCGAGCGTTCTATTGCGAGGGCAAACGCGCGTCGCTTTGGCATTAAATGGCCCTCGAAGGAGACGGAACGGCCAGGGGGTAAGGAAGCCAAGGCAAACGAGCTAGAGCATCGTGATGACGTCTCAATTCCCTGAGAGTCAGCTCTTAAAAAAAGAAAAAAGAAAAAGTAAGCCGAGGGAGAGAGATCCTTATCAAAACCTTTCGTCTCGTTCGGCCTAATTTACTTATGTCTCCCCCTGCGGACCCTATTTACAAGTACAAAATTGTCTGCAGTTTAGGCAACGGAGCTTCGCCTTTTTTCGCTCCTATTTGCCCTTAGTGCGTCTTCGGGGACTCGGGAAATTTGCAAATTTATTGCTAGAAGTTAATTTTATGTGGCTGGAAATAAGGTCTTACCCTTTATGAATTATTATTAGGAAATTTCAGGGGATATTTTGTGGTATATTTACTGCAAGATGTCAATTTTATGTGGCCAAGAATATGATCTTGCCCTTTGTGAATTATTATTAGGAAATTCCTGGCTAATACGATTTAGTGTGTTCACTGTAAAATCTTATCCTGTACGAATCAATATTAGAACATTCTTGTATACTTCCTGTAAAAAACAGTTCTTACGTTTATGTAAGAGTTTCTATGTAATAATATAACCCATCCGGAAATCGAATACAAGGCGTTCTCAAAGGGTTAATTTATAATATCACTTTATTATGGACGTCTTCTTCATCTGTACAAAGTCTTTAGTCCAGCTATAGAGTTCCAGGATCCGTATTCTCGCTC
The DNA here is from genome assembly GCA_916610235.2 of Lasioglossum morio. NCBI lineage: Eukaryota > Metazoa > Arthropoda > Insecta > Hymenoptera > Halictidae > Lasioglossum > Lasioglossum morio. The sequence goes on from OU744327.1 coordinate 10,733,014, forward strand.
CAGATACTTTTCCCCTGTCAACTTCAGTTTCTCTGCGAGGGTTAGAATGAACACACCTTAATCTTTACGGGTCTCAAGCTCGTCTCCGTGTCCAGCAAGATATCGAGGCGACGAACGACACCTTGAGCCGAGATTACAAGCCGTCCGAATCCTCTTTTCTTGCCCTCCTTCGAAACCTTCGGCAGCCGTCCTTAACCCCGACCCTCTGCAGCCCTTACATGTGTTTTCCGCGCGCGACCTGGGTCTCCTCTGCGAAACCTGTTACCTTCTTATACCATTTTCTCCCTTCGGCCGTTAGACGGATAACGCGAGGCACACATCCGTGTGTGCATACAGCGAGAAGGAGCCGACACAGAGGAGCGCACGAGAGTTGACGCGAAGAAAGGGGGGTAGCCCGGTGAATACATTTAAAACGGGAATACGATTACCCGTTCGCCTTCAGCGAGGGAGATTTTTGTTGCGCCGGTGGATTTATCGGCGGAAATTTCTGCCGTTACGGTGAAATCTTAGACGAGACTGAAAGAAACGGAAGCGGGAGGACGAGAGCACGCTTGTAAAAAGCTCCGGTTATATCGTCTTCGAGATGGGAATTAATATTCGAAGAAGTTTCGACGTCGAGAGTCACGGTTCAGTAAAACTTGATACCGCACGGTTCAACGACGGTAGTTCTTCTACAGCAAGGAGTGAAGCTCGATTTATACCAATTTTGTCAGCGACGCGTCAAGATACTCCTGGTTGTTTAGAAGTTTTTACCGTAAATCCAATTTATTACGTGTTTCGAACAAAAAATTATCATTCATCAGCTGTCATCAATTTAGTCACGTTGTAAGTCTCTTTAAAATATTGATAGTAATGATAGTACAAAAGCAATAATTACTGCGAATTTTATGTAGATCAAATACAAAACAGTAGAAACGTTTCATGAATTTAGAAACACTGTTCTATTATTTTCAAGTAATCAAGTACAACCATTATGAAAAGTAATACATGTGTATGGAAAGATCTATCAATGTTTATAGAACTGTTAATCAGTCTCGGTCCTAGCAACGAAAATGTACGGTATATAAAGATGATCAAAAGAGAAATAAAGCTGTGGTTACTGTTGTGTTGAAGTCTACAGAAACATTTTAATTAATATGTCTAGCCCGTCTCATTATTCAAAATAAAAATTGTCCTTATCAATTGTGCTGATTGGATGTAACATAGACATGTCTTCTTTCATCAATAATTTTAGTGAGTGAAGAATAATATATTCATTTTTTCATAAATTCATAAAATCCAACACGCATAAAAAAGCATCTGGACAATGCTCGATCGAGAAAGACGACCATGAACAGACGGGGCCAAAGACTCGAAGGAAGAATTCTAAGAGAATGTAATGGGGGTGAGGGGTTGCTAAGGGTGCATCAGCTATACAGATTCCCCGTTATAACAGCACTCCACCGTTAGCGGAGATGAGAGGATGATGGAGAAGTGGTTGCGATCAGAGTCGGTTGCCAGATAGTTTACGTCGAGGTGCTTCGAGTCTTCTCCGAGCCCCATCCTCTTTCTTTGAAACGGCCGCGGGTATGGGGGTTAGTCGGTTTACGATGATGGCGCGATTCCCTTTACGCGCGCCGCGGGTCCGGCGCCAAATCTTAGCTTCTTCAGCTGCATCCTCCTTCTAACGTTACCAGTATTCCAGGGAGGAAGGATTCCGTGGCGATAATCGCTCGTAAAACCGGCAACCCCGTTTGAATATCATTATCGCGCCGCCCATGGGGAACACGGTTGTACAGTGTGTCAGTCGTAATGCAGAGAAATCGCGCAATTTTTCGCACCAATGCATTTTCAACGGTCGCTATTGCAGTATGATAACCATCGACACGATTTTATCGCTGAACATCTTATCGTCTTGGCTGACATATGTTGAAAAAGTTGAATCTTCATTGTGTCCTGCTATAATCATTTGTCGTGGACGATTTTTCAAGCCATTTTTATGGGCACACACTTTCATACTTCTTTTGTCCATCCGGACATAAAATGAAAAAATTTGTTAGTCACTATACGACAGCGGATTTAATGGATTTGTGACAAAAATGAGCAGGCTTAATTTTGGAACACTGAAAACATTAGAAGAATTCAGAAATACTGACTGAACTTCAGCCTTTTGATAAACAGTTGAATATAATTTTTACCGAATTATTTAACATTATTTATTTATTTCTATATATTACATTAATGTGCGTTAAGAAAGAAAATATATTTCTATTTCACGTCAGTTTGTTGCAATGCGGATAAAAAAATGTTTATGTTGCATAAAGATCTCTTGTGGAGTTATTATATATTCAGAGTACTTATAAACGATTTTAACAGCTGACCAATCGACACAGTTTTCATTCTTTCTACTCTGACATGATTTTATACAAGGGTGCACTTGCAAATATTGTATTGATTTTATTGTGTCTTCCAGTTCGTTTTAATATAGATTGGGAACAGGACCCGTTGTTAACACAGAAGTTGGACGACATTTTAGTGATTCCGTTTGATTCGTCGCTGTACACGAGAAATATTTCATCCGACGTATCACTATCCCGTCCCAGCAATCCCACGTTAAGAATCGCTACTTTCCACTGTTGCAGACAGATCCGTGCACCTTTGTTCCTTCGGATTTTTCACACGCCCTCCTCTCTCTCTCTTTTTCCACTGCCACAGTCTACCCTCTTGATACTTCTTCAGAGCGAGGCAGGGCTAAGAGTTTTCTTCAGTTTCCACACATGTTCCGCGAGTATCAGCGGTCCCGGCGGAAGGATTTGCAAGTTAAATGGCATAAACGAACACCACTCGGGAGAGATACTCTTCTTCTTTTGTTCCTCCTTTTTTTCTTTAAATCTTCCAGCATTCCGTGCACCCTTCTCCGCGAGGAGAAGCGTAAAATTTCTTTGTGATAAAAGCGGGTGTAATTACAGCAAGTTTTAGGCCCTTCCGCGAGGCAAAAGACTTGCGCAGGGGTAACGGTAATGGCTCCTTGGCGACGCGTGTGCCTACTAATTTATTTCCCTATGAATATCCGAAAAGGCACCCTTTCCTTCCCGCGAAAACCAAGGCTGTTGTCTTGCAGCGCCAGTGGGCGTCGTATGACCGGGACATTAAGACATTGTTCCCGTGATTTACGGTCTGATTTGCATTCACGTGCCAACCGTATATCATGCATACACCCGTGAACTAAGCTTTCCACCGGTTACGTTACCCTTCTCTGGAATCTACTTTCGTACAACCCGAAACCGTTTACCGAGGTGTTGGCCTTTTTAAAGGCGGAGCAGATAATATTTCGCTTAGCGTCCGGCCCGTTTACTCACGGAATGTTAATCCCTTCACTGCACCCCACAAGAAATTGTACCAGCATGTGAGGAGAAAACAATCGTTTTATTTTATCCCAATTTCTACCCAGTTGTCGCACGAGAGGATGCTGGAAAACTGGAGTTACTTCAGTGGATGCATGCTCGAGATACTGACTTTATTCTTGTTGTGGAGCTTCTTAATTGGAGATAGAGTCATAGACCGCACAATTCAGCCATTTTATGTTATATATCTTTTATTTTATTACAATTCTTGAATATTATAAATGTCTAGATGATCATTTTGATAATCAAGCTTAAACAATTTAGAAAATCTGTTGGTAGGATCTTCATTAACTATGTTAAATGTAAAAGTATCTTTAAAATCTTCTTTTAAACTTACCTCGTGAGAAAAATTTATTAAAAAACCTTCAGCTATGTATCATTACTTTTGGACAATATCTAAATTAGTCCTTTCATGAATATCGAATCAATTTAGAAAAACTGCACTGTCTTTTGCTTCTACTCTAAACTATATACATTGACTAATTTAGACAAAGTCTTTGTATCAAAGGAGGTACTACAGCTGTACTTTACGTGACAAATAACTGCGTTTAAATTGCTATACATTACCAGGTCAAAGTACAACTCGGTCAAAATGCACTACATTTAATTTTTATTTTAAAACTACAGAATCTAAACGAGTCGAACAAAGTCTACATACTAATAAATTATGTCATAAAGCTGCATTTCAATGATACAAATCTGTACAAATGAATTTAGCAAAATAAATCTACATACAAATTGTTATTCATAATCTGGTTGAAAAAATCGACTGTTTCAATGGTTAACGATTGGCAGAAAGTCTCAAGGAATATGAAGAAGGAGGAGACCTTGAATTAGCATGAGTTTGTTTCACGGTTGCCGGAGACATCGAACCAGTTTTCCCGGCACGAGGTTGAACACAGACGCGTGATGCGCCTCGCACAGACACGCGTTCACAGGAACGCTCGGGGTAGCTCACGTGCGAACGAGGCATCCTTTGCCAGGAGCTGAACAGCCACTGATGAACTTGAGTCATCGATCATCCAATTAGCCGGGCGATCAATCATCCCGCTGCCATTTGCCCCGAACCTGGCGGGCGCCCTCGAACCGACGCGGAGCGTCGGATGCCTACAAGCACGGTCCAGCATCCTTTCAACATACCCGACGTGTTCGACCCCAACACGCCGAATCCCTAATCAACCCTTTTCAACGCGTGCAGTTTCGGGCGAAACGCTAACCTCCTCCACCTCTACCACCTCTTGCTGGAGCTCTCGTTGCTCACCGCTCCGCTTTTCCCTCTCGTTTTGACGATTCTGCCGATCAATATACGAAGAAACACGCCGATCCCGCGGCGAGCGCTAATTTGTGTTTTATAGAGTGCTCCTGCGAGCTCGCGGGATTCGGTTAAATTATCTGTACGGTGCCTCGTACCGTTGGAACCATTGTTCGCCGGAGTTACCAAGTCACCAAATTATAAAACTCTTTGCAGAAAAGATTTGCGAATACATTTATACATATTTCAGTCACTTTAAAAATTTCTTAATGGGCATATTCATAAAAATTTAAGTCACAATATGCTTTTGTACATAATTGCTTCTATAAATTAATTAATTCGCGACACGTGCACATTAAATTCAAAGCCATGTATAAGTCATTCGTGAGATCGTGTATATTTCATTTTGTATGCCTTTCTGAAGTACTCTAGTGCGCAAATTGCATTTTCAAGTAAGGTATAAACAGTCTCAAAAATTCTGGTATAACCCTTTCCCTCACCGAGACGATTATCAATGAAACTGAAGCAATCCTTTACGTTGGTGCTCCGTGTTTAATTTATGTTGATGGATCTTTACATTTCAAATTGGCTACTTAAGCCCCATTATTTTAGAGGCAGTCTCGGCCTCCACGGCGCAACGACTTACAGAGCCCTTTTGCGAATTAGTTTTCGTCTAACCGCGAGAGGACTGCACTCTTCTTCTCGATTTCTATCTATTTCCATAATTTTCCTTGTAACAGATAATTCAAAGCTTTCTGTCTCGTTTGCTCTTGATCTTTGAAGATCGCTGTGCAAATTCACAGCGACGTGAAATTCGAATGCTCCTCGACCGTTCTTTTAAAGTAGAAAAGTTACAGTACAGAATCGTTTATACGAAACTTTAGATCCTGAGGATACATAACACCTACTAAAACTGCTACCTCCGTCACAGCCAAAAAAGTTTACAGATATAAGCTGTAACCGCAGAAAATATTTGGAGGAACTGAGGAAACCTATCGATGATCCAAATGAGAAGATCAAAGCCGCAATAATCCAGGAGAGGTGCGACGACGAGCAGCCACCTGTCGCCGCGCGTCGAGCTCTTCAAAGGACTCCATTAAAAAATCATCTCGCCGTCTTCCATAACAAAGTGGAATCCGATTTTAATCGCCCTCGTAGAAAGAGGAGAGCCATATCCCCGGGGGTGAAGTGCCACTCGGTCGATTTGCCGGTAATTTTCTACCTTCTTGTTTTTTTTGTTCCATCGAGAGATCCGCAAGGGCCTCCCTATTGGCGTGAACTCGCATGGAAAGATCGGAGAGAGAAGAATACGTGGTTCGCGAATGCGGGGTTTGAGCTGCCTCATCGGAGTCGGTTAAGCTCCTGGCGTCATGTGCAACGGACGCGACGCGCGAATTAACAACTCACGCGTCATATCGCGCATTATTATCCGATACATCGAGTTATATATCAAACACCTTCGGCCTCGACTGCCAGTTGGGTAACGAACGAACGAACTCACACACCGGCAGCCGCGCGATTTACGTGGAAAAGCGCGCAAACATCGTGCTTAACGAAGCCCTCCCGCAGGGGAAAGGAGGACTATCAGTTCCAGACGAAAGCCAAGACACCGTTATGACGTGCTCAGTCTCGCGTGTTGCCAATCGGCAGCCGTTTACGCACTCGGAGTTCTCGAACGTCTCCTGATATTCTTCGACGATTCTACCGATTCGTTTTTTTTTAAGGAAAGTAAGAGACATTATCTGGATAATTGACGCATAACCTATTGGTGATTCTTCAATATATTTAGATAAAAATATATAAATTGTAATTTTTTTATGATTAAGTGTGAAGCTAGGAAAGAAACACGTAAGAAATATTGTGAAAGTATTGTTGAAATGGCCGAGAGAGTTCAAAATCTCATCGGAATGGCAGTAAGATTTGCTACAACTATTCTTAATAGATCCTTTAAGTTGTATAGCTCAGTTATAATCTGTTAAGCGAAATACACGATTCATAATAAAATCAGTAGATTATACAAGCAACGATAAGATGGATTAACGAGATGATCAGTGTCTAAGCAAGTAGTACAGAACAGAATTGCGAAACAAGTAATACAAGTCAGCCATGTCAGACAAACAGAACAAATCGGGCACGAGTGACCGAATAAAATTGTGCAGTCACGATCAGACAAAGTGGAAGAGCGATTGTAAAGCAAGTAGTATAACTCAGCCTTTAAGTTTCCTTTTTATTCTTCTCTCACTAACTCGATTCAAAGACTCCGAGTTTCTCAGACCACATCGGGAAGCATACCGTCACCAACAATTACAAGCCGGAGCACGACGCGACGGTGGCTTCAAATTTCATCATGGTTCCTTCTATGGAGCCAGAACGTTGTTATTCCGCGAAGAAAATTCTTTAATGAGTGGAAGCACCGTATGCCCCCGAGTACTTAAGTTCTTACGCTTAGGAAAATATTTCCTAGAGAGAAACAGTAACGGCGGCTCCAGCAACAAACCGTGGTCCTCCTCTCGGCAGCTCACTGGAGCCCGTTGGTAGTAGACAGTGGAAAAGGAAGCCAGGGGTGGCGCGGGACCGCCCGCCAAGCGCTAAGCCGATAGGCCGGGAATCTATGGAGTGGGCGCGGGAACGAAAACCTAAGTGTCGGGCGGAAAACGTCTCCTTAATGCTCTTAACGTCGTCACGCTACTTCTCCGCTCCTCCCTCCCACTTTCTCTCGACCGCCGACATAGCGCCGCTTCCTGCCGCGCAGGATAAATACCTGTCAACGTTCAAATTACGTCCTGCGCCCAACTTCGTCGCCCTTCCTACCTCTTTATGCGTTACCCGGAAGAGAAATCGAAGGGTTCGCGATAAATTGAAGCTGGCTCTGATCGCAGATTTCTCATTTATTCTATGTCACAATTGTTTTTCTTGCAAAACGTGAACGTGAATTGTTTCATCATAATTATTCATATAACACATTAAGTATCAGCGATTATTCTATATTTCCTTTAGTTCCACGTCACTTGGTTACGGATTATATTTAATAGATCCTACAACAGCAAGCGCTACTTATAACGTAATCTATTAATTTTGTTTGGAATTATTGTGTAGATGATTTTCAACAGAATTATTGAAAAGCCTATCCATAGGGTAGATAAAGTATAAAGTAATCTTCTTCGCGACGGTTGGAGAATTAGAGTCGTATAGTATGAAGGAGTATTGTGTGGGTTTAGTTCGTTAGAAGCTCAATGAATTTTAGAGCACCGTGCCAAAAATTAGCATCATGTATATTTCTGCATATACTAAGGAGAAGATAATGAGAAATGTGTGACATGTATGTGTAATGTGAGTGGACATGAATGGATTAGAGAGAATCCTAACGGCCCAGTAAGTCTCTAAGTACATTCTAACAAGTTAATAACTGGAACGGTCAATAACTGTGTATTTTAAGTTAGACGTTAGAACAGTTCGATAATGAGTCCGTCAAGTAGTCCCCACTTATCAGCGGGTTTAATAAAAGTTGTTGCAATCCGTGGCACGGGAAGCTGAGAGGCCACGGTTTCCACGGTTCTCTAGGCCTGGTAACCGTAACAACGGTTGCTCGAGTGGGATAAAACGGATGATAGGCTTCTTCTCTATCCGGAGTAAATAATGAAGGCGGAATACAGTAGAGGACGATGGGGCGAGGTAGCCCTGGGATAAATCTCGAATAATCGGAAAACGGGTCGTCGAAATCGAGGTCTGTTATTGACTGGCGTGCAAGAACCAGCAGGGGTGGAAAAAGACGAGGAGACGCGGGGGCTGCCGAGAGTGTTAGAGCATAAAGGTAGAAAACAAGGGTGTGGAGGAAGGGGAACAGAGAGGGGACAGGAAGGATCGGTGTCTTAACCGGCCGACGTGGGAGGGGGGGGGGGGACAATTATTTACCAGGGCGTCTAGTACGACGTTCTAGCGCGACGCTACCGTTGCGCCCAGGACGAGAGGCGAGAGTCCGCGGCTGTTAATTGCCGGCTGTCAGGGCCACGCAGTGACACGGACCATCGTTGCCGAGGGACTGCCTCGTCGAAGCCTTCGCACGCGTTTACCGAACCCTCCTCTTCCTGGGGAGGAAACGCGCGAAACGACCAACGCCGGACTTCCTTCCTACTACTCGCTATCTGATCCGACACCAGGCCGACTCGAAGGAATTACGTCCGCGTGTCCATTTTTACACCACACTCGTCAAAAATACCGGACACAATTACTCGAATCCGCAAGCATCCGTCTTTTATTCCGGTGAATACTCACCGAACACATTTTCGTAAGTTTTATCGGATCATCGAGATAGAACGCTCCTTTTTGTTCTTCATCCTTAACGATAAACGTGGAGATAATTTTTAATATGAATCAGCGTTGTTATAACATTTTATGCTCGTCGTACGTTGATTTTTTTTAGGTACTTGAAATAAAATAGTTGCGTGTTCGAATAGTTATTTAAATTATTCTACATTAAGGGTTAAATGATGTACTCAAATCATTATGAACAAAAAAAAGTAATAACTACTTAATTGGTACTTAAATTATAGATATATCCAATATTTGAAGACAAGGGTGAAATAAAAGATGAGACACAAGAATAAGATAAAATATTCAGAAACCCCTTTGACTTAGATGACTTAGACATTAATTACAAAAACTTCCCTATAAATCGGGAAGTTAAAAAGAAGTTATTCCTCCTAAAAATCAGCTGGGATTCACAATATATTTATTGTAGAGCAACTCGTATATACATTCACTATATTCCCAGATCAATCAGAATAATAACTTACAAATGATCGTGCCCAACAGTGAACTGATAATCCTCAATTCCTGGGAACACGACAATATGCAAAGGGACCAATCGCTGTCAGGATTTTGTTTTGAGGGGATCGGGGCACCGTGGAAAAAAAGCGCGACACCCCACAGACGCCATTAATGTAACTGTCGGTACATTAGCTCATCGAATTAAAAAAGCAGCACCCTCTGGTTTTCTCTTTCTCTCTCGGACAGGGGGGACTGTCCTTATCGATCCATCTCAATTACGGAAGAATCAGGTGGCGTGGCACCGAGTGGCAGAGCCGGGGCTGCGCAAGGTGTCTGTGACAATGGTGTTTAAGATGATTACCACCCCGCGTCCTCTCGAGCCTCATCCCCCACCGGCCGCGGAAGAGAGAAGAGACCTCGGAGAGAAAAATCGTCGTTAGACAAATGGGATGTTTTATCTGGCATTACGGCATTTTATTTGAGCGCCGATTAGAGCTGCGGGAAGCCTGTTACCGCTTCCGAGGGGTGAACCGCCCCCGATTCCACCTAGGCGCAAGATTGAGGTAAAACGATTTGTAGACCCGCGACACACGCGAGTCGTCGGGGATTTACGTTCCCGTGGGATCGGGATTTTGATCGAGAATAAGTTGAAACATCAATTTGTATCAGCGGAAAGATATCAGGACCACGTTGACTGATTTGTCGGATCGAATCAGCTACGCAAATTGAATTGGTCAGAGTAAACGACATTAACAGAGGAGTCTCTACTGCTTTTAATTTTAATCCGTGTCTGTAGTTCCGTGATTTTTAATTTCATACTGTGTCTGTAGCTCCGGTTCTTTATTTTCTACTTTCTATTTTACTATTTTCAATTTTATATTGTGTCTGTTGCTTCGATTCTGTGGTGTCCCATTTTGTACTGTCTCTGTTGTATTGGCTCTATGATTTTTACATTCGCACTATGTCTGTAACTTTGATTTTGCTACTTTCAATTTTATACTGTGTCTTACTAGCACACATTTTGGATAGTTTAAATGGAATGGATTTTCAGACGATGTCTCATTTATTGAATAAAAGGGGGGAATCCGAAGCTCGTAATAATTTGCTGCCAATCAATTGTATAAAAACCTTGATTCAATTTCTATGCGGGCGTTGCTCGGGCCGGTGTTTCTCGCAAAAAGCCAGTGGTCAAAGGGACCCGTGTGTAGCTCACCCGTGACACAGTCTATTACTTTTCACGCGATACAGCGGCCGCATCAAAGTTTTCCAGCTACGAGAGTTATGTATGTAACGAACCCGCGGGGTTGCGGCGTTTTGATGACGAGGTGAAAAACGAATAAACAAACGAGCGCGCGGTTGCCCGGCTCTCGCTCACACGGTCATCCTAACCTCGTTAACCGACAGTACACCGTTTGCCGGGTAATCGTACGCGAAAGGGGGCTGAAGAGACGCGGTGAGTTTCAGGAGGCAAAGAGAGGGACAAAGAAAGAAGAACGGACGAGGAGAAATAGGAGCAAAAGCGGGAACCAGGTTTTAACACTCCCCCCCTCTCTCTCTCTCGATCCGAGGTCCAGAGGCCTCTTATGCGCTGTTTAACTTATCCATTTAAAACTCAAACATGCGAAACAATTAATTAGTAATTAACGCTAGCCGGTCGTGGAGGAAGGAGTAAAAGAGAGGAAGAGTTGGAAGGACGATAGGGTGTTCGCCCCTGGGGTGTCTGTGTCCGCCCCCCCCCCCTGAAGAGGGTACCGGCTGGGCGTAGGAGGCTCCTGCAGAGGCAAGAAACTTTAAAGTTCCGAACTTTAGCTCCGCTGTTAGCTTCTAATTAGCGGACAAACAGTTAACCTCCAGATACAGCTCGCCGCTCGACCGTGTCTAGGCGAAAGATATTCTAAGCCAAGCTCACGTGAATTCCTGCCCCCGATTCTTATCATGCACTTCTTCCGCCTGCGAAGCTAACGAACCTACGAGCATTAGGTCGGTGGAAAAGTTCGAGCTGCCAAATTTTTCTCGTCGGTAATTAGTCGCGAATAATCCGACCAGCAAAGCTCCGGATGCTGAGGTTCTCCAGGATGAGTTCTGGTCGAATGTCATCCCTGCGAGCCATAATTCAATTTTCTGCCAACTTACTACAGGAATCGATTTTTAACTCTGTAATATCCAGCTCTCGAATCAGATTGTTAAGTCTTACAATTAGACGAAAAATGGTAGATATTTGAACTGATGAGTCCATTTTATAGGATGAAGTTTTTACCTCCGCTTTCTTGAGTTGTTTTTCAATTAGAATTTATATGGATGAAAATTTGTTAGAAATAAATCAATTTTGGAGAGACTTTGGTTAATTTAATAACTATATTTAATGTGGAATACTTATTTAGACATAGGACGACATAGGTATATCAACCTTCTCGCAGGGCATACCATTCCAAATTGATTCTCGCCGTTGCCTCCGCGAAAAACAGTCTCGCACACCGACGCTCGCTTGTTCATTTATCGCTCGTACCTTGTTTCGCTCGTACGATGTTTCACTCATTCAATGTAAATGTACACACATACACGTTTTCTAACAAAAATTAGCATGGATTCGAAAATTGAAGTTTCCTCATTATAACTATACTCATACTATGATTTCACATTGCCTTTTATTTTATTTTTTCTTTATCAAACTCTTCATGGTGTATCAAGGTACATATTTCTTTCAAAATGTGATAAAACGGTAAGACTTGAATCTTGAAAAATTGTTAAGCTCGCTAGAGATGCTTCCTTTTTCCTTGTTCCTTAAAAAATACAACTGAGAAAAGTAACTATTGAAATCTGCATAATGGGTTCCTACTAACGATAGTGGCCCTCAGATATTAGCACTCAGAAGTCCAGTCTTTTCCCCACCCAATTGAAACAAACTATACGAAATTTTTAACCCCAGAGTTAGTAATCAATTTTGATGGTGAACGTACCAGTTCTCCAGGCAACGAGCGCATTAGTGGAATCCGTTGAACTAATAGAGAGGACAATTCCCTTAATTTTTCGTTCAGTGGAACGCTACCGGTCGCTAACAAAGTTTCCCACGGGCCGGGAGTTCCGGGCGCAGCTCTGTCCGTGCAATTACGAGCGGAGATTTTAATTTCAAATTCTTCACTCGTCCCCGGTCGGATAAATCGGTGGTCATTACGCGTGTCCCGCAGTCCCCTCCGTTCTCATCTTAGCGTGGCTACCTTGCAGATTGCCTGTCACTCCGCTTTCAAATTGCTCAGACGCGGACCGCGTTTGCTAAAACCGGTGACCGGTCGATCGAGCTGTAGAAGGACTGCACGCGAACCTTTTGCGGATGGTGCGAACGACAAACGCACTCGAAGGTTTTGCACGGAAGGGCATCGATGCGGTCCTGTTGGTAGGCTAGATAGGGTTGGCGGGCGACGAGTTAGGTCATCGATGGTGTGAGGGTTTCAATATGCTTCGACAGTAGTTACGATACCTAGCCTGGACCCGCCATAGATCAGAGTGGATGCAGACCTGAACGAGGGAGGGGGCCAAATGGGGGGATGGCCAGGAGGGAGAGGACTATCGTGCTGCGGTATCGGTCGCCTTGGTTATTTAGGAAACCATATCAAAGTTTGAGTTGGCTGGTTGCCGGCAGTGCGCAACCCTCCTATCGTGGCCTCCGCTCCTGGACAATGAGATCTCTTCCGGTCTCGTCGAGGTCGCCCTTGACGTTCGTTACCGGACCGAATAACGGCACCTTGAGCCATGAAAATGGTGGCGCATTGAATATCTGAAGAGCCCCGCTAAGAAAAGACCGGGTCCGTCATAGATCGGACGGCCATTATACCCGAGACCGGTGCCCGCTGCCTTTTCACACGCGTAATTGTCATTTGCCGTTTCCGAGGACCTGAAGCTAGCCCGTTCATTTAGAACCTGCAAAAATTGATAAACTTCCAATCTGCAAAGTTGATGCAAGCAAATGTCACCAGGGGAATCCAAGTTCTGTATGTGTACCTGTCAGCAGGTTTTTAAACGATTGCTACATGGTACATTGAATAGAACCTTCGCAATATAGTTTTAAATAATAATCTCGGAAGATAATACTAGGTTACAGTGTACTGACTGACTTGATTTTGAGAACATATTATAATGAGATCAGTTTCTTGCGAATACGTCACTACAAAATACACTCTCTAAGTGATTTACTGTAACAAGTAGCAGTATTACACTCTATGTAGACTCTAGAGAGCCAGAAGTTTTCCCTGAAAAACGTGAATTTTCTTTATGAAACATTTATATATGCAGAACCAACATGTTACGAAAATTTCCAAGTTAGTCCCCGCCACTGTAACAGCTACACCGTCCCTCTAAAATTGTATGTGTACTAAATACAGTTAAGCTATTATTTGTTCATTCAGGCTGTTTCAGAAGTGTTATTACAGCGTTATTATTATATTCAAATGCAGAATCCTGACGTTTCGAACCACTGATCTTATTTTTACCAATTCGGACGTACATTTCTGCCAACACATTTCACAACCATCTAACGTAGGGCCGTTTAATAACGTGAACATCTTATCTGCTGAAGAAACGTCAATTCTCACCGAAAGTTGTGCACGCGGCGCCGTGAGATATACTCGCAGGACAAGTTGACGGTACTTCATCGTCCTCGTAAACAGTCCCGGCAATTAGCGGGAAAAATCTCGCAAGCCTGACGCGTTACGACAAGACAAGGCGAGGCGACTCGAGGTAAGAAACGACGAGGGCAGAGCTCTACTTCTAGCACTCCGCTAGGAGCCCGCGAGTTCTTCGGGAAGGGTCGAGAGATTTAATTAAGGCAGAGCGACGACGGACAGAAAGACGAGTCGCTACGTCGTGTAAACTCGAGCCCGTCCGTCGTTCCCGATCTCTCCCTCTCACTCCCTCTTTATCTGTCGTAGCCTCGGGGACGGGACCGTCCTCCATCCTTCTTACCATTCTAGAAGATCTCTCGAAAACTCGTGAGAACGCTGCACACGTCTACGACGTAGATCTGTCCGACCGAGCGTGTGCGTCAAAGTTCGTCAGGCCACCCACCCCGATTCCAGCCAGCTCAAGTTTCATCCAACCGGTCCTGTTTCCCTTGTCGACATTACACGGACCTTGTACCGGGAGCCCGGACCGCGTTATCACGATGTTGCTCACCTGTACTGAATTGTCGGGGAGCTAGCGTGATTATTTGCGAATCTTAGGTTCGGTACCCTTCGGTGAAATCGGCAAGTTACTCAACAAGTTCCGAGCATATTTCTTTAGTAGTCAAAGATGTACCTTCTTGATTAATGTACATTCAGAATGGCGCATTACAAATGGGCTACCATATAAATTAATAATTACGTGTATACTGTGTTGCCATTACTGTAGATTATTTAATCACGCACGCGAGGAATACAATTCTTCGTTTAAAACTCCTGTTCTGCTAGCTGATGAGGAGACAGTACAGTGATAATATAGCATAGAAATGTACTGATGAACAACGATGAACAAAAATTTTTCTCAGATGGAAGTACTTGGGAAAGGACCCCGCACTAAACCACGTGAAATGGGTCCTCGGTGAAAATGGCTGAATTTGAAATATGTTGTACCTTTTGGATCACTGAACAAATGTATGTCCGGCAAAATGTCAAAAAATGGACAGTTTCGTTGTTTCAACCGGTCAAAAGCCTGAGGTCAGACCAGCAAAGATATCACTTTCGGATCAATGCGGTTACCATTATAAATATAATATATATTTATAATATAATAATAGTATTGTTTAAACAATTTTCAAATGCCTTCGAGAACACGATCCCTGAGTAGCAATTGAACCTCCAAGCAAGAGCAATAATTAAGCTGGATCGGTAACCAAATCCTTTCGTCTCGAATCTCCTCCAAGACCTCTGCCAATCTCGACCCAACCGAGCCCGAGCCGGTGCTTTTAATCTGTTCGTCGAGCATCGGCGCCAACTGTTCCAATCGCGGCTGAAGTTGACGTGGAATAATAGCGTCAACACCGCGAGACGTTGGTCGGTGCCCGATGTCACTGTTCCTCTCGCATTTATTATACTTCCGCGTGGTGGATGTCGGGGTCGGTCGTTCTTCCGTCGGCGTTTCCAGCCCGGCGAACAGCTCGCAGCGCAGCATCATCTGTTCCGCGGTCGCGGTTTCAGCGTCAATAATTCGTAAAGGCTGCGGGGCAGCCTCTAACCGACTGATTTCACGCATCTGGCGTTTGGTGGTTTAGTCTGGCATGGACCTGTGCCGGTTGCGCGCCTAGAGGAGCGGACGAAAGACGACCACGATTACGTTGGAGAGCTTGTGGGACACGGTTAGCGTAGAACAAGACGATAGAACGTGAGAGAGAGGGAAGTTGGAAGCGAGGAAGATAGAATGAGGTAGATAGCATGAGAGAAACAGAGCGAGAGAGAGAGAGAGAGAGAGAGAGAGAGGGGGCGGGGGAAGAGAGAAGGAGATAGAGAGAGAAGTTTCCTGAGAGAAAGAGAAGGAGAGAACGGGCAGTCCCTGCCTCGCCGTGGTGGTCCCGTGATCAATATTCCTTACCCCCTTTGCCTTGGCTTACCCCTCCGGCGCGGTACGGGTGCCCCTTACCTCGTGAAAACCCTCCTTCTACTAGCCTCACCCACATCCTCCCACCTCCCTTCGGGGAGAACCCGGGAGAAACCCCTGAAACCCCTCTCGCACCCTCGTCTTAATTAGGAGTCTGAATCTGCGGCGGACACGCGTATAAGGGTAGGCTGGTGTAGATCGGAGGGAGGCAGCCAGGGGGCCAGCCCAGGAGGGAGGGAGGGTGGTGGTGTAGGTGGATGTAGGAGCTAGGGCAAAGCCAGACGAGCGTCGTGTCCGAAACATTATTCGCAACTTTGGTACGATCGCCGCCCGCGTCACGTCACCCACCCGCTGCACGAGAGACCCTTTTTATTATTCCCCGAAAATAAACACATTTGCGCTTCCTTGCTCTCTTGCGAGCCAGCCTGCAGCCCTCGCCGCCAGCTAGACTTGTCCGTCCCTCGTTCTGGACCAAAGAACTTGGCCTTGCTGCACTAGTAATTAGACCTTGTCCTAGCGTACCGGATTCGCGTTCATACAGATCCGCACGATCTCGACTTTCTGGCTACTTTTCCTTAGCGTATTTTTATCCCTTTCGTGCTAGAACCATTTTGCTACTGCATAATTTTAGATAGGGATGTTTGGGGTACTTTGTCTCTTAGTCGTGTTAGCCAAAAGCTCTTTGATAATTTGGAGAGAAAAAGAGGGAGATGCTTAACTTACTCACTGTATTTAAAGATTAATAATTTATTAGACACCAAAAAATTGTGTAGTGTAAAAAATAATTTGAATATTGGTATACCCAGCAAGTTTTAGTGGCAGAGTTAAGGGTTAACGTTCATTGGGTCGAAATAATCCTGATATCCTCCGTCAGGTGTATCAGCATTCATGAATCAACGCACCCAATTGCACTGAAGAGAATCCTGTACTCATTGTTCAGCAATAATGCCCAAACGATTTCTCCTGAATTGTTCTCGCAGACCTCAAAGTCTATAATACTAATTTGTTCTGTCAATAATCAACGTTTCTTATTTTCGCCGAAGAGTCTCCGTGAAGTAACGATCGAGGGCGAGGCAGCTTGGCCGAACGTCCAGTTCGATGCTCTCGGCTGGATCGAGGGGCTACGTTCGCGATAATGTCAAAATAATTAATTATCGCTCGAGGGTTCCAGAGTTTTGAAGAAGTCGTAACACGGCCGCTCGAACCTGATACCGCTTCCCGAATCTTTCGCCCGTGAACGTATTTACATGCATGGTACATACTCTGCCGAGGTATATAGAGGGTAGGTGGCGGTGAGGTTGAACCAAGAGGATATTGGGGTTAGGCCATTCATTAGATTACGGGAATTCGGCGGTACCCGTTGAGAAGGGGGCACCGGGGACTCCGGGGAGTGAAAATGCGGGACTGTGTGCACGATCGAGGACCAAAACCCTGCACACATTAGCTGTCGTTAGGGAACCGGGCCACCGAAAGCTTGGAAAGATGATTTTACTCGAAATATGATCACTAACTTACCTTAAACAATCTTTTACAAACATCGTGAACAAAATGGCTGTCTAAAAAGTTCAGCGGGAAACAGAAACAAAAGTAACGTTAGCAGCTGAGAGACAAAAAACTATTATATGTAAAGTGGGTTTATAGAAATGTAATCTATGCTTTACGTTTATTAGGGAATCTATGAATGAATGGATCTTCGTGCACACTGTGTAATACACACTAAGTTTGTGTTCAAATTATTTACTTAATAGGCAGGGCGTTTTATGCATTTATGACTGAAGTCAGTCGGTAGAATATAAAACAGCGAAAACATTTAAATTTAAACACACTGCTGTATTATTTCCATGTCATTTGAATTATTAAGAAACGAAACATACGTCTACATAGCTCCTGTATCTTGCAATTCGTGCAGACATTTTTTATTTAGCACAGCAATCCACAGTCTATTAACATGAAATGCTTTTTAAAATCTACAACATTGTGACAACGAATCCCGTATACCTGTTTATAATATTTCTCTTTGCTTCGAATTTATAATTGAGAACGTCTGGAGAATAAAGGGAACTTTTCCGCTTGTTTCAGAGTCGGCCCTCGCAAGGCGGGACTATCCCCGCCAAATCATGAATAAGGTAAGTGCAGCGACGTTAATCAGACGGGTTGATTAATAATTGGAAAGCAAAAGCGTGGAAATCAGCGCAAGGATTCTCGGGAAAGAGGCGCCCAACGTGTTTAGCTTCGATACGAGGAAAGTTGCGCGCCACGGTTACCACCAACACGATCGACGATTTGCACCTTCCATCAGCAAGTACAAGCGAGTCAGTTACTAGGGAAGATCGATCCAACACCTTTAATCGGTTTTCATGCAACATGCCACCCCCCTCCCCCACCCCGGTTCATTGCGTGCTCGTACTTTTGCTTGCTATTACTTCGGTGGCTTGTGCCAAGCAATCAACAACGCTTTCATGAGTGAAAATCCACTGATAGAGCCGTAACGGTGCTCGACGACCCATATCCCGGCCGATTATTGAAATCTGGTAGAACAACGGCAGAACACGGATCCGTATGAAATATTCTACGGGCCTCTACTACTTGGTTGTTGCAAGCGAACGGGCCAAATTCACAAATAACTCCTTTTTCGAATCCTGCAAGACCCTATCACGGTTTTAGGCTTTAACAGTCATTTTTCCAGATCAGTTTATTTATTTAATCGTTTTGGACCTGCAACATTTGTTTCTAGGTGAAGACAAATTGTAAAATCCATTTAGATAAAACACGGAGACCGCTTGTAGAATTAATTTACTGAAAGATACTCTAATAAACGACAAAGTATGCTTGCGAAAGTCATTTACAGAAGCGTACTCCAGCAAAAGACGATGAAGTCAAATTAATTTAACACATTCTACTAAGTGGCAACGCGGGCTAAGCCGTAGATCTCAGAAGAATAGCGTTGTCTGCAAGAAAAACGTGTTCTCTGTGTGACCTCGTTTTACGCAGAACATTTATCGCTGCTCTGGGGGCACATGCGACCGGTTAAGGAACGAATCGATTCTCGCGTAAACATTCGATATGCACCGGAATCATATTTCCCGACGAAATCACCGTGGCCCGGGTACGCGATACAACACCGATACGATGCGTTACATAAGCAACAGATTAACAGAAAACTTTACGAGTCCATCGTTTTCGAAGTTGCCGGGGATAACTAAAATCAGAGGGAAAAGTTTTTAACTTCATTGCACGCTTAGAAGTCGGTAACGCTGTAACGTAGGAGCAGACGAGGAGGAGGGTGGTAGAAGGAAGAAGGCGGGGTGTTACATGAAGTCCTTCACGCCAGGATCCGGCGTGTTTGTGTGCGTTGGTTACGCGTATCTACCCGGGGGAATGTATATGTATAACCCGTGCCTCATTTGTAGGCCCTTTATGCGCCGTCTGCCTTTCCTCATTATGCATTGTACATGAGAAAACTTCCTTGGAATCTCTTTCCCTCTTCGTTCTACGAAGGCCGTCGGCCTCCGCTCCTATTCGACGATGGGTGGTGTTGATCCCTTCGCCCACCCACGCCCACCTTCGCCTCCCCCCTCCGGCTCCTCCAACGTTGCCCCCTTTCGTTCCTCTTCACCACTGTGTGCCCCGACTGCTGGTAGCTCTGCTTCTTTATAAACTTTTAATGACGGCAAAGCCTAATCGAGAGAACGAGCGAGCATACCCGGCCTCGCCTCGTGAAAGCTATCCAAGAAAATCGACGCTGCTGAATCTCGATTTTCGATACTCCGAGGCGAATGGCCGGCGATAGACGCGAGCGAAGCGCATGCTGACGGTTCTTTAGATCGTTAATCGCTAGCGGGCCCTTCTGTGATGTGAAAGTCTCTGGGTTTTGTTGTTCGCAAGATTTTAGCTTCGTCGTTAGTGGACACGGTTTTTTTGATTGGCATCTCGAAACAACCGGTTTTATGTACAATCACGCGTCAGCAATTGTTGCAATTTAACACTAGATAGGAAGATAGAGGAAAGAAGGCAAAGATCATTCTTTAACATTCACATTCCCCCTTTTTTCTATAAACGCTTCAAATGTTTTCTTTCTATTGTTTTTCCATCTTTCTATCACGAGTTATGATTCGTAAAAATTGATTTTCCCCACGATTTTCTACACTACCATGCGTGTTCTTGCAGGAGTGGCTGCATTGTGAATGAAATTTTTGTAACAAAATACAGTAATATGTCAGCAGCAAATGTAGCGTATCTTCCATATTACGCCCCAAGTGCTCCCCCTTGGTTTGTCTAGGGTTAAAGACATTATAATTTTCCTGAAACTATGAAGGTATCGATTAGCGGGTCTTTTTGGTAACGACGCAAACAAAATCGGGTCGCTATTGCTTCCACAGAGCTACGCCAGTGCTTTCTTACCCTCCGTAAATGGGGGATAAGGAAAACGTTAAAACCTACGGGTCCTAAAACACAATTAAACTAACCCTTAGTTATTTCTTCCGTTCGCTCCGGCGCGTACATCCTGCTCCGCCTTTATATACCTAGCTCCTGATCATTGGTTACGACTTTGTTGGGACATCCGGAGGAAGATTCGAACATGAAAACTGTCCCAAAACGGAACCACAAAGCCGAAAAAAGATACGTAATTACAACAAATATAAAATTTAATGCACGAGAGTAGATTGTGCTGAGAATCCGGTAAATTTCGTATTAATACGCGCGAAAGCACCGAGGCTCCGTTAAAGCAGCATTTAAAGGAGCACGGAGGGATGAAGTGTTCCGGGCGCCATTTAGTGGCGGCACTCTTTCATAAAGGACCTTAATAAAAATCCCAATCTAAACAAGCTTAATTTACGTCCGCCACATAATTACCTACCCCGGAGGCACGACCCGGCCGGCTCTCTTTTTCTCCCGTGGCGTTGAACCACTTCTGGTGCACCGCGCGAGGAAAGAGTCCTCGGGGTTGCGGGGGCGTAGAAGGAGGCGCGTGGAGGGCTCTCTGAAAAATCTAAGAGGCTTAAAACATTAAAAGGGTTATATAACATTCATTAGCAACGGGTCAGCCTTTGTGAAATTTCCCTTGGAAGCGGCTGCACCGTGGCCGGACACGCCGCCTTTTGCCATTTCCAAGCCCTCCGCACCCCGTCACTCCTCCTCTCCGCTACTCCAATTCCACTTCGGAGGATGTCTCTCGCTCTTTTCCTCTAACCGAGACTCTACCTCCCAGCTCCCAAGGCCATCGTGAGCCCGTCCCTTCGTCTCTGGGGGTGCAGGATAGTCACGTGAGCTGCGTATCGTCCGGCGAAAGGGGGTGGTAGGATAGGAAAGTGCCGGAGAAAGGAGAGGTGGAAAGAGGAGGGTCCGTCTCTGATGAAGATGTCGCACACGCCGGGGACCCTGGGCGAGATTACTCGGGTTAGAACCCGTGGACCCTGGTCAAGGCACATGCTAATTGCTTTATTTGACATCAAGAAATAATGTACTGCCGCGTTACGGCACGGACAACGTCGTGCAGGGACCTCGCGAAAGCTAACCAGAAACCCCTCGCGCCCTCTTTGACTATACTCCTTCTTGTCCCTTCGTATAAATCTGCTACACCTTCTCCCGAACGCTCGTTAAGTATCTTTAAGTTACAACGAGGAGCATTATCGATACCTGGAGGAAATGGTTCTTTATAGCTGATTTGATGTTTGTTGGTTTGTAGAACGCTATCGCAGCTTATAGGAGTTCAGGGTGAATATCGATAGAGATAGAGGAAGCTTCCCCCTGAAGACATACAAAGTTTTTGTGCTTCAAATGTATAAAATTATATATACATCTAGATTTAGAACAGAGAACAATAGAAGATGAAATATATTTGCTGACGTGCATCTTTTTTAAGCTACTTAAAGAAATAAAAAATGTCACCTCAGATCTGGTGGTTTGAACTCATGAATTTCAAGAATTAAATCCAACCACTATAATTATTCTGTAAGCAAATTACACATGTAACATCTTTACCAGCAACATCCAGCAAAATGGATCATTAATTCTATTAGACTCTTTGCTACTATTAAGTTTTCCTCACTATATTCACAGGTAAAATATCTTCTTCGTGTTTCAATCACTTAATAAAATTTTTATGTTCGACATTAGCGGAGTCCTACCTGCAATAAATTTTTTGAATTTTTGACTGCATGTTTTCAGAATAGATTTGTCCAATGTGTTTAAAAATACATTGATAGGATCTGAAGAAGTTAAAAGGATCTGGGCGAGTCACGATCGAAAAATGTTAGAATATCAAATACGGGAAATCGTTCCTAGGAGCAAATGCTAGAAACGAGAAACCATTATCCCGACTACGCGTGTCCAGCACGGTACCCGATAAATAAAACCGAAAGTGTTTGCATCTGGAACACATCGGCCAATTCATGGCGTCAGTACGTGATACGCTTGGTCACCGGAAAAGGGTCCATTTACCTCCGGACCTAATAACCTTTAGTTGGTCCAATAACCGTTTCTCGAAGTTACATATGGAGGAATTTGTATTCGAAATCGGGCATATCCAAGGGATGATCGTAGCTTCCAACGCGGGGCACGCGTCTTTCTCGTAAATATGCCTGTTTGGTTTGGTCGAGTGGCCTGTTCGTTTGCCTTTGCAAAAACAGAAGGGGCAGAGAGAGAGAGAGAGAGAGAGAGAGAGAGAGAGAGAGAGAGAGAGAGAGAGAGAGGACTTAGGCTCTTCTCGGCCGACAGGGCGTTAGGGTCGGCTTCGACGTCGCCAAGGGTGCATTTCATCTTCGAGAGCGTCAGCTCGGAGACCGATCGGCCGTACGCTCGATGCCGAATCATCCATCTTTTATCGAATCGAACCTGATAGTTCGATGTTTTTGCGCGCAACTGTTGCCTCGAGAGAGAGTCTCTGTTCCGTTTCCAGTGACATCTGCGCTTTGATAGTTAGTGTTAACACTTAGTTCCGTCGTGGAAAAATCATTTCTAAAATATTTTAGATTCAAATTATTTGAGGTGAAAATTTTTTCAGCGCATCGCGTACACAAATGCTGGGCAGTGAATGAGTTTGATCCGGTACGCTCCGAGGTGAAACGCTTTTTCGGGTAAACTCAAGCGAACAAGAAACAGACAGGTGTGCAATCACCGTACAAGTTTTTATTTCGTTCGTGTGGTCTGATGTGCACAGTATTGGTCTGCTTTCTTCTAGAAAAAAAGAGATATCAAAGTTTAGTGAAATTTCTACAAATTTTAAGTAACTTGAAAATTTTATTAATGGCCACAGAGTATTGATCTGAAAATGTTAAAGTTTTAAATATTGTAAGAAAGTGGTTTTTGTTGGAGTGTATAGTATTCCCGATGCACGCGGTGGACACGTCCTTTTCTCTAACCATTTCCTAGCGGCCAGGAATTCTCGCGGAAATGTCTCGTAAATATTTTATCCCGCGAAAATATAACAAGATTCGAGCGATATATCTTTCATCGGACACGGCCAGTCAGCTGTCCGCTTCCACGTTCAATTTTTATGGTTAAACTTTTCGTCTGTCTCGTGTGTGTGTGTGTGTGTGTGTGTGTGTTGTGTGTGCGTGCACTTATCCTGTCTCCAAGTTTATTAATATTAACCTGGGACTTATCAGTTCGTCACGTGACGACGTAAGGAGATTGGAACTTCTTCTCGTATAGCTTGACGATTTAATCCGTGATAAAAATAATAATCGTATAGTTTGTTCGGTTTAATATCAAGGTCGGAATTATGGAGATCAATTGTGCGGGTGACTGTATTTTAGAGGAAATAAGTGTACTGGGAATTGGATGATCCATCTCTTGTCGAACAGGGGTCGAACATTGGACGTCAGAAGCTTATTTCTATCCGAACTTCTGCCTTCGAAAGCGTCCATCATGCCTGGACAGAACACGTTCCCCTAGGCAAACATTCGTTAATATTCACCTGTGCCGGCCGATACCACCGAGGAGAAAGTTCAACATCGATGGACGTGCTGGGAATTTTGTTAACGATTATTGATGCATGTTAGATGCCACCACGATGCCCGACTGACGTCATGATAATACGTCATTATTTGCGGGATGTGCTTCGACGTTGATGGTCCGTTGCTAACAACACGGAATAATATCTCCGTAAAAATTCTAGCTACCAGGGACATGGAGACGGTAATTCCATCACCACATTCTATCTTCACCATTCATTTTAGCATCACTATTCACTTTGGCATGTTCTGTTCCTTCACGATTCGCATTAGTGCAATATGAACACTCGATTACTCAGACTTCAATTGACTCAATTAACATAGTTCTTGGAAAATTAGTGGGAACGGGAAGACTCATTCTAAATAACTTGGTAAGCGTTTGTTTGTGCATTCGTTTGGTTTCGGCTATGATCTTGTGGGATCTTTTACTTTAAAAAAATTTATTTGGACACTAAGATCAATTCTATTTGCAAACTATTATAATATTAACCCTTTCAGTGGTTACCTCTTCTAGGGTTGACATTATTTGATCAAATTGAAAAATGAATTTTTCTACTGATGTATTCATTATATTAAATTTCGATCTGTAAAATGTAAGAAGCTTGAAAGTATACAATTTACTTCATTCAATAAATTTCATTGGTTTCATAGAATTTTTAAGGTAACTATTCACGATAAGTACAAGTATTGAAATAATATTTCCTCTTTATTTATTATTATTATTATTAATTTAATGCCATTGGTCTACTATGTAGTCAAATGGAATAGCAAAATAATATTGAATAGTCTGACACGACGAGGTCTCGAGCTGAGAATTATATTAACCTGCGTTGTTAGTATAAAAATGAAAAACCAGAGGATAAATCAGCAGTCCCGAACCAGCAGGTGCAGCCACCTGAGAGTGGGAAATTTTGCCGAAGAAGAGTCAGCAGCCGACCGCGTAGAATATACTGTCAATGCGGTAGAGACGATGACCGTGCCGGGTGACACCGGTGAGAACGGAGAAAACCGGGAAACCATGCGAAGAGAAATAGGGGCGGCAAGGGGCTATTTTTGTGGTTAGCAGGGAATAATTTAGGGCCGGATAATACGCGGAGCCCATGTAATTTAGCCGCGATACCGACGCCGACGCCGACGTCGACGTCGACGCCCGGCATCGCCCCGTTGGAGAGTGCGTGCTGGTTTTCATATACTCTGCCACGATGGGAGAGGCACGAGCGACGTGTAACCGGGAACCTGAGGGCTCAGGTGTTTCACCGGATAATAGGCGACATCATCCCCACTTCCTTTACCTCCTCCGTGACCTCCCTTGGAACCCCCTAGCCCACCCTTAGCCAGGCAGCGTATCATCGTCAAACCCTGATCGATGTAATATTCACGCTCGATACGCGTCCCAGCTTCTGTAACTTGCGACGCTTGATGCCTGTACACTTTCCCTCGAATCTCATCAGCGTCCCTTTCACGTCTTCTTGAGTAACGTGTACATACTTCGTTCGTTCGTTCTCCAAGGGAGAACGTTTTTGCCGGGGCATTGTTGCTTACCGGAGTTTCACCCCGCTGAAAATCAAACGTTACACCGCCACGATATTCCCGAAACTTTTAATTGATTTCCCACCTACGGTGATTTGCACGTTTTGTCATGCGAACGACTCGCGAACGCGATACTGGGAGGAACGTGTGGTTCGATGAACGTGAAAGTGGTTTCGTGTGGTTGCTTAATTTTTAATTTGTTGATTGCCGAGTTAGAATCCCTAGGACATCCACCAAAGTCGAAGTGATTTTTTTATTTGTTCAGTTCAAAACTGTATCGTAGTGATCAGTCTTTTAACTCTTCTGCATTCTAATAAAATTTTATTTTCGTTGATCTTTTCTAGAATTAGTTAGTGTCTTGGCGCCATCCTTATATGATCGATACGACAGTCACCGGGTTAAATATTCAACGAATAGATCCTTCCTGCAAATTAGCAAATAAATTTATAGTCCACTGGCAATGTATGAAAACATTGTTATTGTGTCCACGTGATAGTTTAAACACAAATAGACAAACTTGTTCTGATTATTTTTAAAATGCTACTATGAACGTAGACAATGGCAAATAAACGGCTTCTGATGATTTTTAATGAAGGATATTATACGAAAATATTAATAGAGAATATACGAACGTCGGGCAGACAAGCAGCGTCTGATTATTTCGGACAGAGACTTAATCAAGAAATTACACCGTCGAGGGACTCGGGTAGTAGCGATATTGCGGATCGCAGTTAATTACGAGCGCGGCCGGCAAACAAAGAAATTAATGAATCATAAAAAGCGATGAATTTAGGGGATCGGCGTCGGGCCACGGGCGTTTCTTCCTGCTGGAAATCGCCAACGGTCGAGAAATGGCCGGTGCGGCGCGCGAGGCGCGTAAAAACGTCTAAATTGCGCGTAAATAATTATATTTGCATATTCATTGAAACGTAAATATTTAATGCCGTCGTGGCAGAAAGGGGCAGCGTGAAGTGTAACGTATACGCGGAAAGTGAGGTGAGAGCGAGCGTGAGAGAGAGTGTCCGGAATATGGGGTAGGCGGGGGTGGTTTTTCGAGAGGACTGGGGTTGTCCCTGGCCGGAGCTGGCCACCGCCCGAAAGAGAGAGAGAGAGAGAGAGAGAGAGAGAGAGAGAAAGCTAGCTGAAAAGGGGTTGAATATACACCGCGGCTCGACGGAAATTTTAGCTTAATTTTACTTAACTACACCGGGGCTACCCGTGGGGCGCCGCTGCAGGGACAAGTGTTATTTTTGTAATTCTGGCCGGCGCTAATGGGAGACCTCGGCTTAACTCCCGGCGACCAACAAAAGAGAGTGTTTACCGCGAGCTGCGAATATACAAATCCGCCAGTGTAAACGACACCACGGTTACCGGGCCCTAAACCAACTCTGATACCCGACTTTCTTGCACGGAAACCTCCATCGTTCCAAATTGATTTTTATTAGGAGTGGAGTCTTTTGATACTAGCATTATCGAGCGAAGTGAAATGATTAACTGTAGAATTCTTGTCATAAGAACTAGCCGTTTGTTAGACTGCGGTTTTTTTAAATTTATTTATTTAACGTCGCATCAACTGCTAATGGTTATTAGCGATGGAGACTGCAGATTGTTGTGCAAAATAAAAATTGTCCAAGTCATTTATAAGAACCAGAAGTTAGTTGAAAATGTATTTTCTCTCTTAGCAATTTTAATCAGTATTTGACCAATCCATTTTGTCTTTAGTGCATAAAATCTGCAATGACGAGTTTAACCTTCGAACACTCCTCAAACACATTGAAAGCTGAGAAAAATTAATTTCCCTTCGAAATAATTTTGATATATTGTTGTGGATATTCTCGTGGAGTTTATACTATATCTTGTATCATGTATTCATTCTCGCCACAAATGCATAATACCATTCACGTCACATTTTCGTGCCGAGACGTGCGTGAATAATTTGTTTGCTTGCAAGGAACTTGGCGTTAACTTTAAATTACGGGTGACGAACACGGGCAAAAGGTAGCCCTGTTATTAAATCTCCTCCTGGCGGATCTATCTTTATCTGGCCATCGTTCTCCGCGGGATTAACCTTTAACGTTAATTATCTGCCGGGCTCGGGTCTAGGGACGGGTGTACGTGGCTGAGGTGGTATCAAAGAACCGAGTGTTTAGCTGCAATATCTTTCCAGCGGCTGCACATCGGTGACCAGAAAAGGAGGGAGTCCGGGGATCCAAAAGAGGGTTGAATGGGGAAGGAGTCGAGGTGGTGATTCGTGGTTGCCGAAGAAACCGGAGAAGCCACCTCAGGCCCTCCGTCAAGAACCGTCTCTCCACCGTCTTTCGCTCTTTCTCCCTTCGCCCCTGGCCGGCGCATTCAAAGTTAGTTGGCCCGATCCGGCAGATGAAATTAAGGAAGTGTGAATACGTCCACGAATAATCGATACTGATAAACTTGCCTCGCGAACGCTCTGATTAGCCTGTCTATTCGTAGATGAATAAACGCTGTAATTATCAGCCAGCCGGGAAAGTTCGTGTTGCTTCCAGCTTTTATCATTCTGAAAATATACGTGCACACATTGTACAATAGCAACTAAAGACCAGTCTGTTAATCGGATTTAATTGGTATGGAATCCTTTTAGGAGTTAAAACTTCTTTTTAGTATCAGACATGTGGAATTTTTTTCTTTTTTTTATTAGTTAATGATTCGACTGTTTCATCCATTTATAGCAAAAGCGTGAAAGTGAAATACAGAGCAATTAGGGTATCGAAAGTATTTGAGGATATTGTTTCATTATTTAATTTATTTACACGCATTTGCTATACATTTATAAAACTTCCAATGTAATTATAATTTTTTTGAACAGGTATTGCTTGATCCACTTCAGGTATCGTTTATCTCTACTGATTAAACTATCTCTAACTTTCTTGGCTACGTCGTGCACAACACGAAAAGTGGTGATGGTAATTAGCACATGATTGTTTCGTCTTGAGTGATGGGCATTGTCTATATTTTCTATAGGGTAGGAAGAAAATAATGGTTGAAGTTCGACGATGTATTCCTGGCTAGAAATACAGGATTGCCAAGACGGATTTGGAAAATATTCATCTGCCGCAGAAATTCTGGATCAATAATGCCGTTCGGGTTGATCTATAAAATTCCCGAGTGAACCGTACGAAATTTTTAAATCTCCCCCGAACTATAACCGGCTAGCGGCTTCATATTTCCGCGGAATAAAGTTGATTTAGAGGTCCGTAAGCACCGATAAGTTATCCGCGCGCAGAATATACCGGCGCCTTAATGGAACAGTAGTAAGAAAACTGGAAGAAAAATACCCTTATTGAAAGGAATCACCGTGGAGAACTATCAGAAGCGGAGGATATTGCGCGTGCCACTCGGTCGCAGGGTGGTTGGAAACGAAACGACCAGACGAGAGAACCATAAGCAGCCATCTTCGGAGCCCTGTCGTGCTTTAGTCCGATGTCGTAGCCAATATCGCGAGGAAAAGATACAAACGACTCGAAATAGACCTTGAGAATAGATTCGAGACCGATCGCTCGCAGCCAGGGAGAATAAGCCATCGATATAAATTGCTCCATTCACTGACGCCACCGTTCTCGTTCTCCGTCGTCGTCAAACTGAAGAAAGAAAGCCACTCGCGAAAAGTTTCGCACTCGAAAAATAACCTATGCGTCGCGAAATCCTGCGAGGATGAAGAGTCCTCCGAGTTTCGAAGGATCAGAGAGCTGCGCGAATTTTTGCCACGGTCGGCCGCACGAAATATCTCGAGAAATGAAAATTTTAAAAGCACACTCCTGAACACACACACACACACACTCTCTCTCTCTCTCTCTCTCTCTCTCTCTCTCTCTCTCTCGCCTGGAGAGATTGCTTATTTAGTTTCTGGACGGAATTAACGCGGAAATTAGATTGGTAGATCACCTCGGCACATAAACTCGATTCGAATAGCAATTCAGAAATGGTTGGTCTAATTAGCTAATTAATTTTTCTAATAATTTTCTAAATATATCTAATTCATTTTTGGGTCACCCTGTACATCTCAACGAGCACAATGCTCAACCAATTCCCTTATTTCCAATATGAACCGTCATGTCTCTTCAAATGAAACATTTCAAAAATAGTATATTAAGAATAACGTCGCTTAAGATGACTGATTACTGTCAATAAATGGCCGATTACTGGAACAATTATTGTATTAATTTTTGTGAAGAGTGCATAATATAAAAAGAAGAATATTTTCAGTCCTGGCGCCAGAAAAATAGTTCCAGTAGAATGAGGGAATTGATGATTTGCGATCTGGGATTGAGTGGGTCGGCTTCGATGATCCTGCGTCGTTAACATCCTCTCGGTCGTCCTCGGGACGATCCTACGGGCAACAATTTCGGGTGAGAAGAACGAGAGAGCAACGAAGGGAAAATGTATTAGAGAGTTTCCAATTTGCGGTTGCGGCTGTTAGAACTGAGGGGTAGGGAGTCGGTGGTTGGTCCTGCAGGGGTATGAGAGGAGGTTCTCGAAGTGGGAGGTGGCGACGGGTGGTTCGAGGCTCTATTATGGTAATTATATGATAAATACAACAAGGCCTTAGGCGGTGTCTCCTCTCTTTGCTGCGGGTCCCACCCTCTCTTACTCCGGGGTTCTCTTTGGCGGCGCGAAACGGGGTCCTCTTCTTCCATCATCGGTGGCAGGAATCTCGCTCTGCTCACGACTCCACCTTTCCTTTCCTCTCTTCGGGGATGCTTGTCGGTTTCCTCCTCCGTTCTCCTGCGTCTCGTCCCGTTCCTTTCAACCACCTCGGCGTCGTCGTTTCAGCGAGAGGTACCGGCGGTTTCGTTTAAAATACGCCTCCTCTCTTGACGGAATGCAATTAATCTTACTCCCTCTCGATCCTCGCCTTCACTCATAGAGTCCCGTCTTCCCGAAAGGGATGAGTAACGCGGCTGGAAGAAGTGTTACCGACTTAATGAAGTACGACTTCCGATGCATGCCGCCTGTCGACACTGTAGAGACGGTGGAAGCGAAACAACGAACATACGGTAGAGAGGGATGTAAACACACCCGAAGGCTAAAAGAGAAAGATGCAAAGAGAACGACTCGGCCGGAAATCCTGACTAAACACCCGCTTTCATTATCACGCTACGTTTACTCAGCACATCTTTACGGCCAAAGAGGGAGAAAATTGGATAAGTAGGTTACGCCGTTTGCCGGAAAAACACGTTCGACTCTTTTGCCCAGATATTAACTTTGCAATTATTGAAGCCAAGCCGCGACTTTCTGAGACACCTCGCGCAGTTTACTTGAAAAGGTACAGTCTTGATATTTCTATTATACATGTCAAAAATCAACTAATAATTACACGTTCTTTAAGTAGAGACACATAAGTCTATTAGAAGGCTAAACTTTTACTTATCATAGTTTCTATTCTACCTCGAAAGACAAACTGCAAGATACATTCTATTTCATTTATGTATCTTCTTACAACTAGGGATACATCAAATCTTCTTTCTATAAGAAAAGAGACAGATTACAATTACTTCGGCAAGCTCTAAATTACAAACAAGAGGACATAGCCTCTCAGAAGAATATTGACAAAAGTGTTGTTAATTGTTTTTACCCTCATATCAACACCATAATTTTTGTACGACATTGAATAAGTTTTCATAACTTAATCTCACAATCTTATGCCTCTAAAGTAGATTGTTTGAAAATTATCCAAGAATATAGAACCAGTAGCAATTTCACTATTTGACGACAACAATGGACACAAAATTTTAAACTCAAATTAAACGTAGGTACTGAGACATTTATATAGTTAATCAGGAAGTTGTATCGAATGATACCGACCAGAAAAACGAAGAATTTTGCACGACACGAATGAAAAGGATATGTAAAAAAACCGAGTCGGTCACCATTCGGCTGACCGGTCGCCGAGAAAATGGCGAATTCGATAGTGCATATAGCCTGCATAATATATGCATGCAGCGCTAACTCTTCGGGTTCGACGCGGTTGAACCAGATCCTGAACAACGTATCGGGCTCTGCACCTCGTTTCCCTTTCTCCCTCCGTTTCTCTTTAACTCGCTTTGCCTCTCGTCGAAGAGATAATCATATTAACCGGGCTATAACTTGTCTATGCATAAGCATAATACCGTGGCGGCGTGGTCCTGGGATCCTGGCCAGGATACGGGGTATATTTTACGCGCTCTGCCTGGCCGCGCACACACAGCTATACATATATACATACGCCATCCAGAACACGCCAGCCAGACTCTCCTCTCTCTAGTCGTCGCTGGTTGCCTACCGAAGCTCCGCCAGAAGGGCGAAACCGGGGAGAAGTTGCAACGTACAACGTTAATCAGCCTAATTGAATTAGGCACGCGCGACTGTTGTAATTATGACTATTTATAATGATTCTGCCGCGCGCGCGCGCCCGCGAAACCTACCCCTCACGATTCGTCCTTCCCACGCGACACGCTGAGGAATATTAGTTTACACGCGTCTACGCCGCTGACATTCAACGACGATCATGAACGGGGTTCGAAAGGACATCGAATATCCTTTGTTGGATTAGCGTATTATTCGATCGAAATTAATTTATCGCAGCTTTGTTTCACTGCGTACTGACCACTTAAATTGTATTCCATGAATTAATTCGTAGTTGTTTATCGTATGGAACATTTTGTGGCGAATGTAATATCTTCAATCTGTTGAATTGAAAATGAAACTTACCATGAAAGTCTTTTTATAGTGTGGCTTAGTACTGTGGTTATGTATGCTTGTACACTAAACAAACAACTATATTAGGAATTATTGTCTGAACAGATCAAAATAATAAAGAAGCATTTGCTTTGATAAAACCATGAATGGCCTGCACGTCAGCTGGCATCAATTCCTTCAATCATAAAAATTGATGTGATCTGAAAGTCATGTAATAAAAAAGGCAGTTATTAATGGCCGCGAGAGCCGTGTCGAAATAAAGCGGAGGGAAACGGAGAAGAAACGAATAGGTGGTTCGAGAGGAACAGCTAGAGTCGTTGGATTTGTCACTGCTCGGATCGAAGCCGAATAAATTAGCCCTGCCGCGAGAACGCGGGCGAGATATAAAATTTTGAATATGAATGGACGGTTTTGCATTCGTAATGAGCTCTTATTCCGGAAACAAAGAGCAGCTGACGAGAACATATGTAGATGAAGGTCGACGCGAGGAGCTAGAGGCTTATAATACCGTGATAGGTTCGAAGGATTCACCTGGAGGGCCTAAAATCGTTCGTTTTCAGATAAGGTAAGCTTATCGAAAAATTTGATACCATAGAAACGGACATATGCACACACACACACACACACACACACACAGAAACATTTTAATAAGAATAGTCTAAAATGATTCCAATGACCATGAAACGTGAAGATCTGCTAAAAAATCGATTTTCGATTTTCGGGGTAATTACAATAACTTCCCTATAAATTGGGAAGTTAATTAATTTCAAGACAAATATATATATGTGTACCAACTGGAGTCTGTAACATTTTATAAAATATTTCAGTCTATCAAATCGTGTCAAAATTGTGCGGAAGCAATTAGTAGGCTTCTTTTGGATTCATGAAGCTTTGGGAAATATGAGGTACTACGATGATATTAACGAGGAAATATAAAGACAGAGGGTATGGATGCCTATATCAACGCGGTGCCTCGACACGGCAGAACACGCTTTGCCACGAGATAGAACAGACGAGAAGGGCAAGACCGATATGCGAAGAAACATGAAGGTGAAGAGGGAGGAGAGACCTCTCGTCTCGTCTATCCCTTCTGCTAAACTCATCAGCCACCGGTAATTCCATCGATGCTTTAAGCAAAGCCTGCTTAAGAGATGTATCCGTGCTTGGAATCTTACACAGTGGTGTTCTCTTGAAATGTAATTTTATTCGGCCGAGTTCAGAATTTGATAGTCGACGTGCGCTCGGGATATTGATGGTTAATGTGTTTTTGATTGCATTGCATTAGGAATGCTACTCCCAATCGAGTGAAGTCAAATCGAGATGAAAATGGAACAAAATGACACAGATTTATTAAATGTTAATTATCAATGTAAATTGCGAAAGACATTTTTGTAAGTCATGCACACACTAGTTCCAATGTCAATCCATTGTTGAACATAATTTTTAGAAGAACTATTCCATTCACTACTAAACTTACCGAGTGCTAAAAATAAGTGGCATGTCTGTCATATAAAAATAAATTTTTTAAAATTTTATTTTGGTCAACAATTTCTACGGGACAGATAATTAAAAATTGCAAAACGAATAAAGTACATGTTGTAATTTATATATAGGATAGGTAGGTGTAACAGTCATCGATTATGATTGAGGGACGATTCATTTTCGCATAAATGGACTAGTCGACGCTTAATACCGTCCCGTTGAATATTTCGTCGAATGGACCTCGATATTGAATTGGCTGCCGCTTAATTGTAACCTTGCTCGTCGCGAGGGTCCCATTCACTTGTAAACGACATTTGCATAATTTTTACATTGGCTGTCCTGTAATCGATTTGAATACCGCCGGTGATATCCACTTCCTTCTTTAATCGATTCGAAACCGCGCCGCTTCTGTCCCTCTTTACGCCGATTGTTTTCGTTAGCATTGCTAAGTAATCATTCTGGCGAGCGCAAATCGATAAAAATAATCCGACACGTTTCAATATTGTCATAATTCCAACATTACACTCCCCATTATTAATTTATCCATTCTTCAAACTATAAAATTTTTTAAAAATTCTAAACGTAGTTTTTCTCTATTTTTTATCGCATTTGTGATATTGCAGTTTTAATATTCGAGCACAATGTAGCACAAACTTAGCACAACTGTTGAAATTACGTAATTTTGAAAGTGGGGGGGCTAACTTCATTGAGGCTTCGTTCTCCGATTTCAAGCCTTCAATTCTCAAAAATCGTTCTATCTCCATTTCATGCGGGACAATAAATCACTATCGTCACGTTAATACATACATTTTCATCTTCTAGTTCGAGTAAAAAGTTCTAGTCAAAATATACACTTTACAAATGCATCCCTCGCGGTCTCCATTTCCCCGACTTCCAGGCGTTCAAGTCTCAAAGCTCGTACTATCCCCGTTTGATTCGCGACGATTCGAAACTACACACGCTTTAATTAATATTAAAATTCACGGGGTCCGGGCACTAATTTATTCGGTGACGCAATCGACGAGCCCGCTCTGTGACGCAACCCGTGAAATACCTACTTTCTGTTTTACGTTCCACGGTCAAAGAGGGTTCCAACCGGTGAAGTCGCGTTTGCTGACCAGCGACCAGCCGGAGAAGGCTTAAAAATTACTCGCCTAGCGATTAAACGAGTTTCCGAAGTTCTTTCAAGCGACGAACGTCGAGAATGAGCGAGGGCCGACCGGATAAAGTGTGCGGCGGATGGTGCGGCGAACGGGCGAGGGAGAGGGGGAGAGAGAGCAAAAGTATAGAGGGGCTGCAGAGGGATTGCAAAGCAGAGGAACATTTTTTCTGTGAAGCCACCGAACGACGTCGCCTGTCGTCTGTTAATTTAATAAAAATTTTCCTTCCTCTTGTATGAGGACGAGGAAAGGAGGAAGAGAGATGTAGAATGGGAAAGAGTGACAGGGGGTGACAGGGGGTGGGTCGAGGAGGGAAGAGGAAGAGAAGAAACACGGGAAAAAAGTTGTACAGCAATTAACGGATTGAAGTTACCATCAGATGCAGGCCGACTTCGAGAGGCCGCGGTGAGCCGGCTCGTCGAGTCCTCGAAGGGTTGGACTATCGTTAGCGGGGTCGCCACTTAAACGGCGATCTCCTCCGCCGTCGTCGTCGTCGTCGAACGACGAAGTTGAAAAAGCTTGGCCAGTCGACCGGTAGCCCACTCGTGCCACTTCCTTCGTCGATTGCCTTTCGATGCAACCAGCCGCGGCCGGTCCCCGGCGTTGACAGCCACTCACCCTCGAACTACTCTGATCGCTTTGACCAATTCCGACGCAAACGGCAGAAGTTAGCCGCAAATTAACCGTTGATGGATTGTTCTACCCATAAAAAGGAATACTTGGGTCTATTCGGGTGTTTATCAATTTTTGTAACCATCACTCTGCATACATGTACAAGGTATTTCGCATAATTGGATCATCTTAAATATCTCGCTTATTTTTTGTGATAGGAAAAAGGTCAGACGGAAAAATGTATTCGGTTTGAAAAAATCTTCTCTAGGTTACTTCTTCGACATTTCAAGATCATCGAAGTTTTTTAAAATGGTACTACATATTTTCATCACGACTTTACGTGACCTTCACACCCCCTGAATGTATTCAGTGCAAAATGTAAAGAGAAAACTTCAACTGCGTAAGTATTTGTGAAATTTTACTATATATATAGATTCCACGTTTGATCCTAATATATATATATTCAACTTTAACTATCTTAATAAATTAAAGACAATATATTGAAATTTTGTAATTCTTTTGATCTCTCTACTGTTTTAAATCGTTATAACTCGTTTCTATGATAAATGCACATACAAACCACAGTCTAACTATAGGAATACATTATAAATTTTAATGATTTACTCATTGATATACATAACGTATTCTAGTGTACCTTTAAGTTTATGGAAACATGAGAGAATGAATTAATGAAATTGTCTATTGTCAAGCATGCGTATTCCTCGTATAAAATCACAGGAGCATATTCTACCGAATGACAGGAGCGAACATAATTTGAAGACGTGCCTACGTCCTCAAGCACCGTAATATTCGGTCTTACGCGACGACAAGGTGGTTCCGACCGATGACGAAGGATTGCCAAAGAGAAGATGAAACGTGAATGAGGGGTTGGAAATAGCATCTCGGAGGTTATCTCGGAGTCTAAATGCGTAATGGCTAAGACGATCTCGGATTACTAATCAGCATCGCTCTGGGCGATGTATTCCAGGCCCTGTGGTGCCAATCGTTTTATCTATGTCACCCGTTGCTTCTTTATCTCGTACACTTAATCTTGCCATTAATTACGCTCGTGGTGGACGAAAATTGTACGTCTAAAACGGAACAGAAAATCATTTATGATAAATGAACTCCGAAAAACGAGTAGGTGCAATTTAAAACAATGAAGAGATTAAAATACTTTAAGAGTGTTAATATAGTATTTTCATTGCATAAAACTTATTAGTAAAAATTCTAAATTTATATTTATTTTCTGTGAGATTAGGAGTCTAGTAATAAACGATTGTTTCATGGGTATTAACTTTGCTCAAATACTTCGATCTGGGCACTACCAACTGAGGGCCTCCCTTTTCAAAATTAAACTTGCTGATGATACAAGTTGTCCATGTGGTTGTCTGATACAGGATCCTAATCATATATTATGGCAATGTCCGATCTATGATAAAAATAGAAGTACTTTGATTCGCAAACTTTGCAACAAGGGTTACTTTCCACTCTATACAATAGATTCTTTTTTGTGCGGAACCTCTCTTTGCCCCCTATTTTATATACATACATTCCTTAAGTCTCACTGTTTAATTCTCTAGTGTTAATATTCTATTCGAAAATGTTTATTATATTGTTTCAGTTCTAGTCTATAAGTTATCCTTGTAATGCTAGCATGCACAGCCATGTGCATACTGTGAATAATCCCATGTGGAGTTCCATAGCTTAATAAAAAAAAACTTTGTTGAAAATATGAGAATAAAAATATTCAGTAGTGTTAGAATGGTCTGGAAACGGTGGTCTTTCAGAGTTATACTTCGTTACATTAAAATTAATCAAACTGTTATGTAGTCTATTCTACTTCTAATAGTAATCTATTCTACTTCGAATCTATTAGTATTGTAATAAGCAGAAGTATCTATTAAATGATATTTTGTGCAAACTTATACATTATTTTATAGCATGATGAAATTTTCTGTGGAAAAAGAGAGACCAATAAAACACAAAAATTTAGCTTGTAACAAAAATCAAGCAGCTCCACGAGCATTATCCGTTAAAACTCAACATCTCTTCAGCAGCAGATGGTCCGTGATTCCGGTGCTTCATGGTTCGCCGTGCGAGTTGAACGGTCACATGCGAGTGGTTTCGCAAATACGCTGGAAGCGGTCGAACGGACACGTCAT
The DNA here is from genome assembly GCA_916610235.2 of Lasioglossum morio. Classification (NCBI taxonomy): domain Eukaryota; kingdom Metazoa; phylum Arthropoda; class Insecta; order Hymenoptera; family Halictidae; genus Lasioglossum; species Lasioglossum morio. The sequence goes on from OU744327.1 coordinate 10,770,595, forward strand.
TCATCAAAGTGGAAGAGTGTTTCGGTGAATAAATACGTCGGCGGGACGTATTAAGCGAATACCTGTGGATACGTCGAGATAACGTTGGGACGATTCGTCCACCGGTCGAATCTGCCATGGGGTGTATGGGGAACTGTGTCCAGCGCGAAGAGATACAACAGAGAGGGAGAGGGAGAGAGAGAGAGAGAGAGAGAGAGAGAGAGAGAGAGAGAACGAGAGAGAGAGAGAGAGAGACTAGTGGAAGGGGTGGGTAAACAGGGAAAGTAAGAGAGAAAGCTCGTCGCCGCGAGCCATGCAATGCCGACTGCGAAACAAATGGAATGATCGCGACGGGGGTGGAAATAAAGCGTTCCCGTCGTCCTCCGGTTGTGGCTCACTCACCGAGAACTAACGCAGGGATGGGAAATGGGACAGAGAATAAAACAAAACCGCCCTCGATCTGCAGATTGACGAGCGCTCGACCGGTAAAAACGACAGACCACTTTTCCACCAACCCCGAAGAGTGGACCTACCGTTTTCTGGATTCGCTCTGACGATTCCGATCCCGAAGAGATTGCCACAATTGATCCTACAGTTTATCCTTCGCTGACCAATCTCCTGATCGTTAAATGCAAACGATATGCCATGTCGTGTGCGATCGTCTATTCTAAATCGGTTTGCCCTTCAATCAGATTTAGAAAAAATAGATGGAACAGGATTAGGATTATAGATTAGTGTAATTTCATAACTTGTTGGTTATTTTTGATTTGGCGAAGGAAATGGTGGTACGAAGGTCTAGAATTTTTCAACCCTTGTAGGAGCAACCACCTAGTCAACCTAACAGGCACATATCTTCAATGTTACAATATTTAAGAATTTTTTTGAAAGTCTCTTGTATGCAAAAGTTATTGCACAATGTTTAATATTAAAAAGACTACCTCCAGATTTAATAATAGTTTTCTATGGAGGATAAATGTGTGAAGAAGCGATTGATTAACAATCCGAGGGCTCTTAATATTTTCTGCTTCAATTGCAAGAACCATAGTGACATAAAAATTGATTTCTACCCGTAACCATTTTAATGTATTGAACATGATATTATAATATTCACATACTTCTCTAATGCCATGTAGATTACGGATTTCAGCGTAGTTATAGCCATACAATGTCGAATTGACATAAAGTTCCGCGGTTTACCGTTCACAGTTTAATGTCTCAGTGAATTGGTAAAATGTCTGAAAGCTACGAGTACAGTAGAGCTTCTACAAGAGTGCCAATGCAAATAGAAAGTGACAAACATTGTTTGACGGCGAGTACGCTCGCCAAACAGAGCTAAGCTGTTAACCAGATCGTGTTCCGAGTGGGTTGACGCGTGTCGAACAGAACGTTCGGCACTCGTTATTCCGGGCCGTTTCTTCGGTCATCACGGATGGAAATATCATCCGTAGCGAGCGGGTCCGATGCGGGGGAGTTCGTAGGATGAGCCCGTGTGTGCGTAGACAGGTGCGTGCAGGACCTTCAACAGGTGGTCACTCGTAACCGTGAGGGTTGCGGGTACAGGCTAGTGGCTACCCATCCGTCAAGGGCTTTGTGTGCCCTTGCGAGAGAGAGAGAGAGAGAGAGAGAGAGCGGCGTGCGCGCCGCCGGTGGTCGGTGTGGCCGGTGTGTGCCCATCGTCCTTGAAAAAAACCGGCCTTTTTTTCCTTTCCACCCCTAGCCACGAACGAAACGACCCCCGGAAAGCGAGACTCTCACCCCCACAAGGCCGGTAAGCCACGCTCGATCCTCGTGGCTGTCGCCTCTCGTCGAGTTTCCACCGCCGAAACAATGGCTTCGTTAATTAAGATTTCTTTCTGCAGAGCGGCAATAGCCGTCCCTCTTCGGGCTCTCTGCTTCAATTTTTTCCTCTCTCTTCTCTTTTCTGTTCCCCACAGATTCCACTTCGTTCAGCTTCCACCGTGGAAAACCACCGATTTATTCGGCGAGGCGATCCGATTTTACGCGAATCGCTCAACGCCGACCACTAGCGCGGAACGATCAGCGAAAGCCGCGTTGCGTGTTCGTTAGAGGTAATTGGAACAATTCTGACGTAGGCAAGCGCTGGAATTTTGATTCAACGGGGATTGATGGCCCTTCATCGTGTCAAGCGTGCGTCATCGATTTTCATGATACCCTAATCGGATTTTCGGATTGATTAACGCCGCGATTCTCTAACGAGTCCGAGGAGATCGACGCTGTAAAGCGAATATGACTATGAAAAATCGCCACCATTGAAAGCCTTGTCACCAACAATTTCACTGGACAGACTGCGAAGGAGTATATTTAACCTACATTTTTGGTAACAGATTTACTGATTTCGAACAAGGTTGTTTGTACTTTCCCATGTTGCTCGTCAGTGACGATAAAAACATATTTATGCACAGACAGTCTCATAATTGATGACACACTTTAAATAAATAACTCTTTTATAGATGGACCAAACCTACGGGTTATCGAATTGAACAATTTCCATGACTTATACGAATATACAAAGCACATTTTTCAAATTTTCATTAAATGTCAAGAAATTACAAGAAGGCTTCAACCCTTGAAGTTACCAGTTCTTTCGAACACTATTCCGATACCTTCTCGGCAAGGCAGTTCCGGGCTCGATTACCCGTCAAGCCAGGTTGGTCAGAATCCGTGACACCGTTTCAGCTTGTGGGGATCCGTAGAAGCATCCCGAATTTTCGGAGGAGGTCACATGAAGCAGGCGGAATCCGTACATTTCGAAAACCTGATTCCCGGGCGTTCCAGCGAAGAAAATCGCGGCAGCAACGTCGGATTCGCAGGCGACTGAGAAGGTGGTTGAATAAGAATCGTGGGAGGGTTGCGTGGGTGGGGTAGGTACTACGGAGAGTGGGATGGAGGAAGGCAGAGATCCGGATTTAAGGCGTCGTCCGTGAAAGCCCTCTGGAGGCGGCGGAGTCTTGGTCGGGGCTAGTTTAAGAGAAAGAGAAAATGGTTGGGGATGGAAAAGCAGGGCGGGAGGAACGACGACAACGACGACGACGACGAGGAGGACGGGCGTGTTGGAGTGTAAGTGCTAAGATCTTGGAGTGCATTAACATGCCCCGGAGGCAAGCTGAGTACAACCCTTCTTACATCCAGATCTCGAACCGAGACCACCGAGGCCCCCGGGTGACGCTCTCGGCTCCGACGACGAGGAAAGAAGAACGGATACCGTCGAGATTCTCACTTAATTGTATTAAAAATGCTTTATCTCTGGCCGGCGCGGCCGCTTCCTCTTCCTCGCCCCATGGAATTCACCCGTCCCGAGATTTTTCTCTCTTCTCCCGTTGACGAAGGTTGATTTAATGCCCGCAGACAGGCCGCGATTTCGCTTCCTCGGGCTTTTTTGCTCGCCGCGGGTCACGCGTAATAGTGCAAACTTTCCGCGATGAAATTTATGAAAATAGAATTCCTTATGGGTCACGGTATTTTGTAATACCGCCACGATCGGCAGGATTTTTCCCTCTCGGACACTGACGAAGTCATTTAGCCGCGCAAAATAAAATTTCTGTGTCCTTTTTTATCTTCAGAAACGTTCTGCAAGTGGTACCAACTTGTTACAATATATACACAGAGAATTAAAGCCATCACAGCTACGGTCTGAATGTAGAAAGAAAATACACGAAGTTAGGATTTTAACGATGACGACTGAAGTTATGAAAAGTTATAGCGAAGTTTGACAACATATACACCATTTTGATCGTATTGACTTCTTTAATTTTCGACATGAATGTTCGTATAACAGAGTAGTTGTTTAGCTACAGTGCTAGATTTAATTTCAATTTCTTTATGCAACAAAGATTTTGCTTTATATTAAATGAACTAATTTACTATTTACATGTGAAGCATTTTTGGATACTTGACTATCGAACAATGGAATTGCTACTGCACCGATTTTTATGATCTTACAAGTCCATCCTGATAATTGTAAATTTAGTGAGCTTGTAAATAATTTGTGTATTTAAATATGAATATCGTCTATATCTGAACTGTGTCTAAAATTACGATTCAGTTGCGTGAGATTCGCTCAGGCATTTTTAGTGCTAATTTCTGCGTCTCCCAGGCCGCGAAATATTTTTCCCATGCAGGTTGCCAGAACGTCGCGCATAATTATTTAAATGCGAACGTTGAAGCAGTGCAAAATTGTAAGGGTGGCAGCAGAGATTCGAGACGATGCCTGTACCACCACGTTCTTGCGGTGGTGTACGTCTTACATTATTTAGAAGGAGTCGAGGACGAAGATGCCGGGTACCGGCGCATGCTAATCACTCGACCCAGATTGAATAATGAATTAGTATTCTTTTCCTTCTTCCCGACTACCCTCCGGTTTCAGGGCTGTGGTCCTCGGCGGACCCGCCGCTACGTGACAGGTTTTTTATTATCTGATAGAAAGACTTTCTTTCTCGTCCGTGGAGACTGATCGAGCTCGTTAGCTATGTATATACGCGACACACCTAATTCCCTATTAGCGTTGCCGAGGGCAAATTGGAAGATCAGTTTTAGATTGAAAATATTCCAGCTTACCTACTCCGGATCACGCTATTCAGAAATATGTATACCAAAGTCTTCCCTATCTCAATCCTTGACAACATACCAAATTATTTTCAGTCTCAAACGTCAAATTGTCAAACTTATATCAAAGTTTTCTCTATTGAAATCCTTAAATTTAAAAATCTAACTATATTTCTATGCATTGTATTCGACAGAAATAAGGAGTTTTCAGTGCGTTTTATTGTCTGATCACTCACGAGACTTTCAACTGTCTTCCAATGGTTATACGAGCCAGTGCAGGTATTTTGTAACACAGCCTATACGAAGAAGCATTGTTTATGAAATATACGTTCTTAAACCTTCACGGAGGCTTTCAACTTTTAAGTGGTGCATTAGTGTGCACAATCCTACAATGTTCAAATGTCAGCTATCTTTTGGAGACTAAATTCAGTATTTATGAAGATCGCGCAGTAAAGCAGATAGCCAGAAAGCAAAGAAATAAAGGGAAAGAGACCCGAGAGCGTGTTTGCTAGATTCAGAACTGGGACAAAGCTTCTCTCTAATTACCACGTTAACAAGGAAATACGATATCGTTCATAGTCAAGCAGTAACTATTTAGATGAACGCATCGGATAGAAGAGAGGGACGTTAGCATAATGTTTTCAAATACGTACCATACATAACGTACGTGAACACGTCTGTGTCTTCACAACACAGACCTGGCACCGTGGTACCCGAGCAGTACACGTCTTCAGTACTTTGTGTGCAAATGACGCCGAGGACGAGGACGCAGAAGAGAGTCTCAGCCCAGGCTCCAAGGATGAAACAAGTCCCTGACGCAGCCTCCTAGTACGAGAGTCGAATGAAAATTTAAAACGGAAGAGTTCTCCTCCTAGCATGGTCGTCCTCCCTCTGGAAGCCTGATTAAATCCTTTTTCATTGTTAATATTGATTGAAACCACAAGGTTGCTTGAAAAATCACTTGGAAAAGGATCAACCAATGAATAACTAAATTTCTAACGTTACCTTAATATATATAGGTTGTCCGAAAAGTGTCTTCCAACCTTGAAAGGGGCGGTTCCTGAGGTCATTTCAAATGACATTTTCATTTGCAAAACTGTCCACCTCGGTTTAGTTGAGGAGGTACTAACGAAAAATATGGTCCAATCAGAGCGCGGCCTCGGCGTACGATAGGGAGGAGAATCCAGTGGAGTGGCAGCAGGTTTTACTGAGCGGAGCGTTGGCGTCTCACCGCGGTGAAGCAGTGAACAAAAGAAGGAACAGAAATTAATTGAACTAAAATTCACTTATTCAGCTGTAAATGCGCTTACTGATTCGAAATGTGTGTCACTGAGTCAAATGTGTGTCTCTGACTGAAAATTTGGATATAATTTTTCATAAATTTTCTTTTCGTTGTGATAGTAAAAGGAGAACGTTACATATCATTATTTGAATTTGATCCAATCACTACTTGAGACTTAATCGTCATTACTGACAAAGAAATGAGAATCTTTATTGACTAAACAACATTTACACATTTGCAAAATTTGTTTTTTTAAAAAGAAATGTTAGAAAATGAATTAATGTTAGAAACGAAAAATGGGAGATGACGTCCCAGGACAAGAAATACGTAATTCGTTTTTAATTTTGATTACATCAAATACATTTACTATTCTCAACGACCGGACCTCATTTCAAAAGAATGAGGGTCTCCATTTTTATTGAGCCAGCTCGACAGAGAATCTCCTGGTTATTAGTATTACAAGGACGGTGTTTAGAGAAATCGCACTCGTTTTCCCCGGGAATCGTCTGTCGTTAGGTAATCCCTAGCGGCGGTTAAAATATGAAAAGCGTTGTAAGATACAGCGGTAAGAAGGGGTTAAAAGAAAGCGTGAACGGAGGTTTAGTCCGGTGGTCTCGGAGGATCCGAAGGGGAGTCGAATAGGAGATTACGGCGCAACCTCCTAGAGGCCTTGAATTAAGTCTCGGAACGTTTTCTCTCTCTCTCTCTCTCTCTCTCTCTCTCCCTCTCTCTCTCTCTCTCTCTCTCTCTTTCTCTCTCTCTCTCTCTGTCTCTCTCTCTCTCTCTCTCTCTCTCTCTCTCTCTCTCTCTTCTTTCTCTCTCTCTCTCTCCCTCTCTCTGTCTATCTCGCCTTTGTCCTCCATACACCTCGGCAATTTTAACGCTGGATCCAGGAGTAACAGAGAAAGGATTCTTATTATTGTTCTTAAGGGATTAGGGCCGCCAGTTTTGCGGCTAGCTGTACTCTCCGTCCTATAATAACAAGAATCCACCCCTTTCCCGGATGCCATAGTTGTGTTCGCCCCGGCAGCCTCCGCTCCGCGGTTATCAGTATTCGCGACCGTACACGGTTTCAGCTTCTCGCAGCATACTCGCAGAATTTTGTCGAATTCCTTGACACACTGTTAATCGGCGAATAAGAGACAATTGATTTTGTACGAAGTGGATAGTGATAAAGCATTTATATTTGTATTCGATCCATTCTGAATGGTAGAACAGGAATTTGTATGCAAATTTTTATAATATGTATATCATCGTAGTACCCTCTTATGGTACCTCGAGATTTTTCGCCAGCCCAGAAAAATTTTCTTTAGAATTCATTTCAAGATGATTCTAGATGATGTTTGTTTAACTTTTTTCAAACGTTTGGGTTTTGTAGTCTTAAACAGTACACTTGTTTTGGTAAATTTTTATAAAATTTTTAGAAGGATTCTAGTAGGACAGTTTTTAGACTCAAGAAACAAGTTGCCATTTTAGGTACCATTCCATAATTTTACGAGGACTAATGAAAATAAGGTACAGTCAATTAAAGATTCCTCGGAGATAAAGGAAATGAGAAACATTAACCTTATATTTCCGAAACCCGTGTGTGACATAGAAACATAAATATCCGTAGTCCATTTATGAGTTTATAGATCGTAAAAGTTTCCGAAGAACAGTAACCACAACGTTGAATAGAATTTATCGGAGATTTTGGTTGTCTTTCATCCGCTAGGGGAAATAAAATTGGACTGAATTCTCAAAAGCTGCGTACAGAAACGACAATTTGCATGAATGTCCGCAGTCATTATTAAGACAGGCCATTTATTGTCAAAAAATTCGGAGGTTCGTCGATAGTAATAACCGAAGCTGTCCCCAGGCAGCGGTAAATTACGTTTACAAATGTATTCCTCATTTCTCGCCAGCCCTTTCGTTAATGAAGGAACCGAAATGCGGTTAGAAACGCGGCGTTTCCATTGCCCTCGCGCCTCGCAGCGTCGTTCCGCTGGAAAACAAGACATTTATAAACACCCACCGCGAGATTAGATTTGTTAAGATAATGGGCGGCCCGATATAACGAGGTCTAAGTCTCCACTGCGTCTCGCAACTATCGCGGCCCTGAAGAGGCTGCAACCGCCGCCTCCTTAATCCTAAATATAACCTCGGTAGGCAGTTAGGCTGTTCCGTGTACCCTCGCGTCCTCGAGATCCTTCTTTATGAATTCGTTGGGGTAAGACGCGGGTTATCGTCGATGCTCACTGGTCCTGTAAACCTCCATTCCTCTTCCTAGCGACCCCGTGGCCATCAAACATTATTTGTTAATTTTTTCACTAGTATTCATCTAATAAATTCACACGTTTGACAAAAACAAATTATTCCATTAAAAAGTCTATTTCGTTTTATCGAGAGAATTCAAGCCCAAGAAATTCTGTAAACATATAAACAACGACATATTAATTGTGTCGAATGTAAGATCGTGGACCACTTGGTTTCCAACTCGGAAAAATTTTGTTACCAAGCACTAAATAATCTGAAACTGCAGTTATGGTAAGAAAACTGTGCCAGGTCAACTCTAGAAACAGTTAGCGTGCAGCTCAGATGCTAGACGTTGAACCTTCCGAGCAAATGTCTTACGATGTCTGTTTCCTCGCGGAAACGATGATCCGCGAACGATCAGGATTTATCTTTACAACCGTACAGGCCGTATTCAGCGACGCGTTATTTCGGCATCGGTGAAAAAACATAATAAAATTTAACGGTCCGTCAAGCCGAGTGCGTCTCCCTATTCAGCCAATAAATATCAGGAACAGGACCGGCTACAAATCTCAAGATAAACACAAGCTCGTATTTTTCCTACCCCCTTTTCTGCCTTTTCTGGTTCTCGTCCTCGGTGTTCCTCCGCGGCGGTGGTATCGCAGGGGTTTCCCGAAAAAGGGCTCGCCCTTTTTACATTCCTCGTATGAATTATTAGGTGGCCGGACCTAAAGGGTGGACACACCGCGGTATTTAATTTTCACTGGCCATTAAAACAGGACGAATTTTTCCCTAATCGTATCCCTGACGATGAAAGTGCGGTTTGCAGTTTGTCACCGACCCGTTCGGTTTGTTATCGATATATTATCCACCCGGCCCCATTACTCGGTTCCTTAGTTTAATTCGAAATCCAATCTCGTAGGCGTGGAGATAATTAATGATCGTGGGCTATCGGGCACAGCAAGTCCTAGATCGGGAGTAACAATCGCGCGATAAATGAAGTTTAGAAAAATGGACCTTCTATTTTCACCCTTAACAATAATCAAAGTTTACTTCATTGCTAAAATAAGAGAATTTATATTTTCATTCTTTTGGATTCACCATTGAGATACGCGAAGTAGTAATTTATATTTTATTTATTTACACTATATCACAACTGTATGGGCAAAGACGTTATCACCGTTAATCCGCTCGAAAGCGAGTGCAGTCGTTGTTCTTTCCAATGCATTTTGTCTCGTTCAGATATCTCAATCCGTTCTCGAGATATATGCGATCAAAAGTAAGATCAATGAAGTGGGGGTCCATTCATAAATAACTTTTTAGAAGTGCGTATGCAGTAATAGTAATAGTAAAAGTAAAAATTGTGCGTAACGGAAGGTCAGTGACGAGTGTGAGAGAAAAACATAGTGTACATGAAATAGTCAAATGTTAAAAAATACGTTTGTCTTTATACGATGATATCTCGAGAGCCAAGTATTGTATCGTAAAGCAACACAAACTGTTTTCCAGCGCAGGCTTCACGCTTTCTGTCTGTTGAGGGTATATTTGAATAGTGCAAATTGTTTGAATGTTACAACAATTCATATATTAACTAATTTCAATACGATTTCCCCGTGCGTTTCTTGCGCTTCAATGGGTTTGATTGAATAAATATTCTGAATCTAGTACTAATTAACATATTTTTGAATAAAAATATTGTTTATAACTATTTATGTTATTATCAATAACAATCAGTTGCTACTAAAGAAAGTGAAACGCTGAACAATATAGTTTGGACCGTTATTGCATGTAAAACATCTCGTTGACGCTATACATATGTGTAGTTTATTCGGTGTGTAATATTAGCAGGAAGCATGCCTGCGTAAATATAATATAATCTGTCGTAATTAACTGCGGTAGGAAATTTTCTGAGCCATGGCACAGGTAGATTGGTATAGGTGGTGCCAATTAAGGGAGACGACGGTGGTGAGCATTGAACTAGAACTAAGGGTTGGCGGATGCCGATGATATATGTGGTGGAAAATACTGGAGGCAATCTGTCACGCCATCGACGTCTCGTAGGCGCCAACTCTTCTGTTTTCCCTTGGTCTCTCTCCTCTTCTACTTGCTGGTGCAAAATCGTAAGAAAAGAAGGCGAATAATCAATCTGAAAAATACGAGAAAAATCCAGAAACGAAGTTAATCGTTTCGAAAAACCACTGAACAAATTGCAGTAAATTCTTCGCAGCAAATGATCTCACAATATCGAATCAGCGACAGTCCGCAATTCGAAATGCCGTTTAAAGTTTGGACAAAAAAAAAAGAAACATTTTCAACTTCCTCGGTAAAAAAAGTCCGAAAATGGTCGTCAGCATTGTATTTTGCTCGGGTAAAAAGGCGAATAAAGAAAAACGAGCTGAGCAAGCGACATTCTGTGAAGGTAGTCGTACGAGGTTGCAGAGGACAGAGTCCGCCGGCAAACAGAATCTGGTCTCTTTGCGTTGACAAAAGGTAGGATGCTGTTTAGTCCCTGTCCTTCTTTAGTATCCGGAAGTCGAGGCGGTTCCTCTTAGTCCCCGTCCCTCTTTTCCTTCTTCCCTCTCACACGCGCCCTTTCCGGGTATACGGCTGATTAAACGCGCAACTACGTAACGTAACGCAAATATACTGGCTGCCTGCCTCCCCCCCCCCCCCGCCCCATGAGCGCCCCTCCTCACCCCCTAGTTTCGAACCCCATCCACCGTCGTCCATCCCTTGAACCGCCGTTGAAGAGAGGATGGACTCGTTTTGCTCTCGATTCCACCTTTCGGCTCTCTTTGAATTCCAACCCCGGTCACTTGACGGAAATATTTATCGAGGGTCTTTGCCGAGGCCCCCGCTCGTTGCCCTACTCCTTCGGGCTAGACAGGACGACGACAGGGAGAATCAGTCGGTCGTAGTTCGCCCTGCTACCTTTCAGTCCTCTATCGGTACCATGTACCTCCCTCTCCCTCTCCATCTCTCTACCCCCACAGCGTCTCGTTCCCTCTCGCTTTCCAGTTCTTTGATCCATTTCATGGAGTTTGTTCGGCTCGGATTATTTGCTCTCTTAATTACATTTCGATCCTATCTAGCCCTCCTTCTCTAGCCCTCTTCGCTCCCTCGTCCCCCATGACGAACGCGATCTCTGCTGCTGAATGAACGACCATCATCTTCGACTGACTGTTGCTTCCTGAGTACGATCAACTATCGTTTAACAGCCGTACTAATCTCTGAGAAATATTTTTTACTTGTTTTACAAGAACACAGCATGCGTTACATTATAGTCTATCTTGTATCGACTCTGAGGAATTTTTCAAAATTTATTACAGAAGGTCAGATTTTTATATTTATAGGTAAAGAAAATATCAAAAAAATTATTAAGAAGCAAACTGACAACCCATCATCGTCCCCGAAGGGTTGAATTATACTCGGCCAGCTGAATTTAGCAAACTACAAATAGTTTCATACTTCTTAATCGCCTGCTTAATTGGTTCTAGTTTAACACTAGAACTACAGAGCTCTAAACGAGACCGATAATTGCTTATAATTAACAGAATTGAATTTATTCTGATTTTGTGAGACTTTTATGATCACGCGTACTTGAATAAAGACTAAAGAATTCAACAAGAAAATATTTCTATAACTTCTAGAATGAGCTTCTAAGGCGGTGGGGGGGAAGGAGCTTCATGTTCAAATAATTTCTAATATTTCGCAGTTTGTACCTTCAATAGGACGACAGATAAAATAAAAAGCTGAACGGTTCCGCGAGTGAGATAAAGCACCCAACGAGCCCGAGTGCGCAATGCCTTTAATTAAGGAAAAGAATGTAATGTAAACCGAAAACTAGTCGGGGTTATGGGGACTCCCCATGGCTTCCCAGCCACAGGGGTTGCTCGCCCCTACGACCATAGAGGGTGGAACAAAGGAAGTTATCGTCGCAGAATTTTTATAGCGAGAAGAGAAAGAAATGTAAATCAGGTTTTGGTTCGTCTTTGCGTTAAGATGAAGAGAACGCCGAGGGTAAGGAGCTCGAGACTGTCGCCGGCTTACCGTGGATCGGAAGTGTTGTCGTATAAAACTGAATTAACTGTGCCTCGTCTCCATCTTCCTCGTACAGACTTATTTATTATAAACGTGATCCTGGCCTCTATATGCCGCCGCGGTTTTGCTCGACGTGTTTTTATGCTTGACTTTACATCTCCTGGATCTAGAAGCATCTTGCATGTCCCATGCAAATGTTGTCGCGACCAGTCCCACACTATTCCGAAACGAGCAGAACCGAGATAAAAAATTACAAATCTTAACCTACCAAAATGTGGAAGTTCCTTTTGGGAGTAATTGTAGAAAATGAAAAATCTTAATACAGAAACTGTAAACCTAATTTTTGTCAAATTGAACTCGTAGTTTCTACGTATTTGTATGATAGTTTGATTCAGAATCAAATAATTTAAAAAATCTGGGTTACTGTACCAAAAGTTTCAGTTGCTCTCATTTATTTCCAATGGAGAAAAATTATGCACGCGCGATAATTTTTTACCCTGGTATTTTTCGACCCTGATAAATATATTTGTGATTACGAAACGGGATCGTGCGTGAAGTGACGATATTATGCAAACATTTTCGCGATATTTCGCAGCCACCCTCGAAACTCGGGCCCGAAATGAGTGTCGCGAGAGACAAAATCAAGCCCTAACCGGCGCAACCATCCACAACTTTATACGTTCCTGATAATCTCTGTCGGAGAGCCGCGGAACGGTAACTCGCGGCAGTCGACGGGATTTATGAAATGGCAATAAAATTTATATGACCCGGTGGCTCGTTAGGGGTGCGACTCGCTCGTTCAGATTGATGTCGGCGCGAGTCTGGTCCACTTGCCCCGGGCTGCATTTGTTTCGCTCTACGATTGTCGTAGAACGGTCTGCTGCCATTATTAATCCCTTGGAAATCGCGGGAGAGCTTCAGTCATCGTTCACCAGAGAAAAATATGGGTGTAATATTTCTTTGAGCGAGGGCCGCTCAATTCCGACCGAATTTATCCGCCCTTGCTGATTCGAGTGCCGCGCGAGTGCCCTCATTCAGAAAATCACTGTGCTATCTCTGGCAATCGTTATTATTCATGGATAACCTATCGCTCAATAAAATATAAACTCCCAACCTTAATTTGTTGTATACATTCAGACACATTAATAGTGCTACAGATCCATTTTTATGGAAGCATAGCTGTATTCTCTTTTTCTTGCAGTAATAATTGTATTTATTAATTTAATTTATTAATTACTCTGAACTATGTCTTCTAGAACTAAAAACTACTGAGTGGGATACGAATATTCATCGCTACTTAGAATCTTTATTTTTAACAACTTGATGAATATATTTAGCATTTTCTGATTGCTGACATTCTTTTTTTAGAAAACAAGGGTTTTGTATAAACATATCGAACATCAAAACGCGGAAGTAGATTAAGAGACAGTTTTGCAGTATATTACAAAAATTTTATAGCTCCGGAATTGACAATTTATCAGAGCACATGAATACCACCCTCGAATATAAATCCTCGTTTCCCCTTCCTCGGACCATTTAGGTGAAAGAATTATTTCCTTCAGTTTTGGTTTCCAGCAGAGACTCGAAGATAAGAGAAAAAAAAGGGTGATTTCGATGAGTCACTTATACGGTAAATCACGCGTATGCTCTGTCGAGCATGATGCCTCGAGGACATATCTGCTCTACCTGTTGCTCAATTCCCCATCGACGACAGCAGGAGTCGTGCAAAGAATTCGGAAGTTACACGGAGGAATGTATCTTCTGTATTTTTTCAATTCGATCGTGTGCATAATCTCTTAAAGCGGAGTGCGTTCTATCCTGAGGTCGGAAACGTCTCTGAAATACCATTGAGAATTCGCAATGTCATTTTCTTGCTGAGACGATTTATGCATTTATTGCTTGTATATTCCAGGAGAAAAATAATTCAATCTTTAACAATATAAAGGGTGGATCCTTTTTGGAACAAAGTTATGTTTAGGATCAAATTTCATTTTTTCAGGATATATTAATTTGTGAAGACGATTATAGATCATTAAACATTGTTACTCTGATATGGTACTTACAGTTTCCTTTCTGTTTTAGGTGAACGATCGAGTTAGGTCGCCAGGAACGTCACGATGTCTAACCGCCACCATGTCACTCTCAGTTTCACCCTCGAGCCCTGAGGAACCTGTCACGCTGTAAGTTAAATCTAATTTAAACTCTGCAAATAATTTTTTTGTTACGGTTGAAAAATAGAGGAAAACACTTAGCTAGTGTACAAGCTTTCGTACGGAAAATGCTGCGGGAAGAAGATAATCGATAAATCTGCTGTTCAATCGTATACACATTTAAGATGCATCGATTGTTTTAAGATAACTACCTTTAGTACATCAAGTACCTATTAAATGTTCGTAAAAGATGTCCCAAACTAACAAGACAAAATAATAACAAAATAATTTAGTGAAATCGTTGAACGGAAGACTCGTATTTTAAATAAAACAAGATTGTCACATTAGACATCACGATGACTGAAAATCGATTAGTTTAAAGACCAACTGGGGTCTCAAATAAAAAAATCATTATATTAAATCAATGAAACCTAAAATTTTAGAATTAAACGTGTCTCAGTTAATACCCTCATGACTAAAAATCGACTAGTTTAAACGATCTTGGATCTAGAATGCAAATACTTAGCCCTACGATTGGCGACCGAGGGAAAGATCACGGGTTCGGCTGGCAATCCGCGTTGCCCGTACGAGCGTCGAAAAAGCCACTCAGACAAATTAGTCCTCGGCGTTTCTCACGCAGGAAAGAACGTTTCCACGTAGTTGTAGACCGCCGGTATCCGGGGCCATAGTGTTCTTGCTTGTAGCAACGGTGTCGCGGGCCACCGAGCTCGGATGGCATCGGTGGCTGCGGGACGTGGTGAGGCCAAGGGGGCTGATATTTATGCCAGTTTTTTATTGCGCTTTAGCCCGAGAGCAGAATGGAAACAATATGTCACCGGTGGTAAGGGGGTGCGCGAAGTTCTTGTAGATGGCCCGACCCGGTGGCACCTAACGTTAATACTAACGCCTCCGCCGTGACTGCGCCCTACGCTCGGCGTCATGATTTTAAATGAACAACGCCGGTCTCAGGCTGTCGAGCCCACGGAAAGGGGCGAATTCTGATCCAGTTATCGGCGTTTCCCTAGATCGATCCTCCTGGCACGGTCGTACTTGTCTCACTGGGAAACCTCTGTTGCCCTGCTTTCGGTCCTTAAAGAAATCTGGAACTAAAGAATTAAAATGTGAGGAGAATACTAGACACTTTAAACTGTGTATGTTCATTCTTTCTTTCTAAAGCAATACATTGCATCATGCGTATGAAAGTGTTTAAACTAATCTATATAAATAAAAATTAAATGCTATTCGATGGTAAACGCATCACTTAAGAACGGCTGGACCGATTTGGCTAATTAAAAAAAAAAATGTTCGTAATAGTCCGAATAAGGTTTTTAGGGAAAGAAAAATTGGAAAAGTTCCCCGGAAAAATGTAAAACTCGGGAAAAAATTAAAGTCCTTTTTTCTATTTTTTTTTGGATAGGACAACGTCTGTCGGGCCAGCTAGTAGTATTATAAATTACATTTTTAAATGTATGATTTGTATTATTCTTAGACTACATCCAGGATGTCTGTTTGTTATACCTTGTGCTAGGGAGACTTTATCCTTTCACGATTCTTAAAATACTTTAGGATCCCTAACTCTGGACCCCTAACAATGAAACACAGTGTACTTAAAAATATCGACTAAAAATATCTTTGAAACCTTATACATCCGAAAAATTAAATTATTTTTAGTATAATCATTCGGAAATGATTGGGATGGCTTTGTATCGGATAAATCAAAATGGTCCTCAGATAGCAAAGATAATTTTGGCCTGAAATATTTAAATCTCATCGGGAAAACGAAGGCTGACTGTTATGCCTACGGTAAAAAAGGAAAGAAGGGTCTCAAGAGTCATCGGATAAGTGCATATCGATTTCTCCCGATTGGCGAGGGTTGGTCGGTGGTAAGATCGAGGCGAATGGCAAAAAAGGAGGCGGTAAAAAGGGCAAAGGCTATAAGTAACGGACCGTCTGGTGGAAAGCGCTCGAGGGCGAACAGTGATTTAGAGAAATTAAAAGTTTAATTCATGTTCGAGTTCGCGGGGTGGTGTCCTTCCCTTCTCTTCCAACCACTCCCATCGCACCCCCGCTTCGGCCTGTGGCGTTCTGAGCCCCCTGTTGATCGACCAGATTTTAGTCTAAATTGCTGCGCGTTCTTGTTCATTTTTGCATTTAGAACGGACATTTTAATATTCCCTGCAAAATATAGGAAATATAGGAAAAATGATAGAAACATGATCAATTAATGTTGGAGCTGTTCGCAAAATAAAAAGATTAAGATACATACTTGTCGAGAATTTCTGTTTAAGAATGTTGTCAACTCGATTTCGAGTCAATAAATATTCCTGGATCGATCAGCCGTGTCCAGTTAATGGACGTACTCATTGTCAGCTTGATTTAAGACCATCGTTTTAAAAAGTGGGATGTACATTATAGCTCCACATGGCTTTATTTACGCAGGGGTCGAATAAAAATTCAGTATTCGCCAATAAAGCTGTATCCCTCGCGTTCGGAGCAATATAGAGGCGCTGGACTGACATTTATGATTGTCCGAAGATCACCCATAGAATCACCTCTGGTAAGAGAATATTATAAAAAATACGTTTTGAAGTTACTTTGTCTGTAACTATAAAATCAAGTCCACTTATTCATCTTAAACTTCGAAAAATTGATTCAACCTCTGTATGTTCACATATAAGAATAGTTTGTATATTTAATTGAGGCAAATACCAATTTATCGTCATTGTAACATCTAAATAAAATGGAGTTGACACTACAAGTTTAATATTCTGATTTCAAGTAACCTGATTACCTGAAAATTCTTAAAAATCGTTGCACAGGTATACAATTTAATATTGGAATTGTACACTAATTTTGAATAACTAATGTTTCATACTAACTACAGGCAGATATATGTACATTGCCCGACGAAACGGCCGCGAAAGGGTACGGTAAATCAGAATTTAGAAAAGATGCTCTTGTAACTTTTACGAGGGACCATATGGGATACAGAATATGAGAAAAGGACTCGCCCTTTACTTTCCTCTCCCTTGGTATTGCCCGTTGTCCCTTTCGCCAGGCTCTCGACCTCTCCCCTGTGTTCTACACCCCCGCTGTTTGCGTCTTCCTTTCCCGTTTTCGGAACGACCTCCGTCTCCAATAAATCCCTATCTCCATGCTCAGGTACGCCTCCGCAGAGTAAATCATACCGTAAGTGAATCCGAATTGAATTCAATGAGTAAATATGGCGGGTCGAATAATGAAAGGCAACCCGTGGATCCAGCCTGCATGAAAGAGAGATCCGTGATGAAAATTACTATGATATCGCAGCTGTGCATGCATCATGCGGTCGTCTTGCGATTTATCCCGTGGTATTTCGGATAACAATTTTCACGATAGCATTTGGGAAGTGCTCGATTAAATTAGCAGCGATAATGCGAACTTGGGAGCAGCAGCGTGTTCTAATTAATGGTCCGATGTGTGACAATTAATTGCCCGAGTGTAAGCGAACGATTTAACTTTGTGACACTATGTAACGACTCGCACAGTTCCCAGATATTCAATTTTATTTAATTGGATTCACTGAAGTTATTCGAGGACCATTTGCTTGTTAGATGATAAGTAACGTTCTCTCAACCGAAAATAATTGGGAAGCAAAAACAGAAATATTTGTAGTAGAATTTTCAATATGGATGTAGATCTGTAAGTTGAAGCTGTTTAATGGCTAATGGCACAACAAATGGTGGCGAGATAGAAATATACATAGAATAGTATTTTCAATACAGATAAAGAAAATGTCTCTTTCTTGTCCTGGTGAACCATAAATCCATGAAATCCACGGTCCAGTGGCAAATGGAAGCTGCGAATAGCCATCAATGGACTTCGTTCCTGCGAAAATCGAACTATTCTCGTCCCCAGGTGTAATAATTCATATCGCCAACGGTAAATCACATTAAAACGACAGAAACTGCGTGTCGCTAATTTAAAAGCAATTCTCTAACTCCTCGACTACACGTTCGCCCCTCGGCCGGCCATCTTTTACGGCACATCATCGAAGAGCAATACATGTAAATCGTCTGGCACACAATGCTGCATCGTTGTGTTCGCGTCGAGTCTAGTCAAGAAGCAGCGGGTGGGTGGAAATGCATAAATACATGAACCACGGCGAAACTACGAGCGAAAGAGGGACGGGGACAAGGTTGGCTCGCATATGCCCCGAGCGAGTTGTACCTCCTAGAGGCGTAATAACGCGTGGATACCAAGCTCTCTTCTCGCGAAAATGCGACCTTTCGGAATGTTCTGGTTCCCCCCTCGAAAAAATACTGCGATTTCGACCGGGAGAACTTGCTCGCTCGGATGAGAAATGACAGAGAATTTTATTCCTTTCGGGTTCGCGCCGGCATTTATGGTAAACGCCTTGGCAACCGCATCGTTAAACCACGCTGCACTTTTAATTCGAAAAATCCCCTATTTGAAAACTGGTACGAAAAGAATGCAGCCACCTTTCAATAATTTTTAATAAATTTTTAGATTTTACCAATTTAGTGTTATTTAATCAGACAGGGAAAGGTGCTAAAGATACTTCACGTGGAAATGATTGATCGTATAAGTTAGACAGGAATTTTTTAGTTTGAAGAGTTTCAGACACAGAATTTTGGCCTTTTTTTTCTTCTTGAGGACTACAATAGGATACACGAAATCCTAACTTCTTTTTATTGAATTGCGATAAAGTACATGATTATCCTAGATATTACAGTGTACGATTTCAAATAAAAATTTCTAGGTTACATTTATAAACTACACGGGGCTTTTATGCTACACTCTCTTCTTAAAAAGTACACTGAACTGTTCGAGATTGTAATTAGAATCGTCAAATCAGGAAAATTGACTCGAATCAAGGAGAAAAAGTTACCCTCTCTCTGCCAGTACCAGATTAGTCTCGTGACGTTGCGACATGTACGCGACAGAAACGAATCGCGTCACGTGACCAGGCCCTGGAGGAAGCGTGGGGATGCTTGCCGCCGGGAAAAGGGGAAATAGCGTCATACAAGGCGATGAGTAAAGTGGGAGATAAGTATTAATCTGGCAATACTGACTGGTAACCTCTTCTATAAAATTACAATGAAAGGATGTCACGAATGTCAAGAACATTATCATACATATACGTCTAGTGGTTGAATAAGTTACAAAAGCCTTTTATCGTACACTTTCTCCTCCAAGAGTTTAACACAATATTTAAAGTCGTGGCTTCTTTTTGCTTACTAACAATTTAAATAAATGTTTCTGAGAGATGCTTAATCAAATAGCTGTTTGTTCGTAGAAACTTCGGCAGGGTTCTCTGTACACATTTTACGGGTTAGAATCTCGGTGGGCAAAGTAGCCAAAGCTTTGACGAACAAGATAATTGAAGAGCGCGAAGTGGACGAATATTTTGGAGCCGGTCACAGGCGATGCCTTGGCCGCAACAATTTTGCGCGGGGAAGTAATTAACCTTGCAAGTATGTGAAATATCTCAAGAAACATGCTGACCACATTAATCTTGCCGATCCGTTCGTGCATACTTTAACCAACGTCGACGGCTACACTTTGCCGCTTTCACGCAAATAACTCAAAACCTGTATAGAGTCCACCAACACCGGCGTGGTCGGGGTCTGCGGCGACTAAGAAATTTGTTGGAAGTTTATTCCCCTCGAAATAAATGCGAGAGAACGGGTGGCTGGTCTATCAAAATGTTTCCTGTACACAACAGATCGGCAGGAATAAACATCGGCAGGTTCACTGTGACTTTCATCAAAAACTTTAATCAGATTTCTTCTGTTATTCCTGATAAGACAATAATGTAATCACAAAAGTGTCTCTGTTCTTTTAGATCGAAATTTTCTATGATCAAAATCTGAACGCATATACATAAACTACGCGGTTTCTGCTGCTTTGGATCTAACTTAATACCAACATATACATCATTCCAATAAACTTCTACGATCTTTCAAGACCGAGTCGAAAAAGCATCAGTATTTCATAATATTAATTATAGGATTGCTCTTGGCTTATAATATTGTGGCAGACTCGTGCAAAGACATTGAACAGAATCTATTATACATATGTATATAGCATTAATAGACTGGGGGCTTTTACGCAAAAGAAAAATTTTTGCACCTGTTGCAAGAAACAGGATTTTCATAAGTCGAATGCAATCTACACTTTAAATACTCTTTCAACCCTGCTACTATTTTGATGCACAGCTATTCATGTTTGTGATAGATACATACATAAAATTCGCAGTCCAGTGATCAAGATCTTTTAACCCAAAACGAAATTCTATCTTTTTGTAGATTAGCCATTGAAGAATATTCAGGCTTGCAGTTTGACAAATGAAAAAGAGGTCCTAATCACAGTGGTCGTAGAATGAATGACAAGGTGAGGAGCTAAAATTGAAAATAAGATCTGAAACGGAAAGGTAGATCGGATCGAGGGTGTCAACAGCGAGTAGAGCGTCTAGGATGACACAACAGGATACGCAGCGACGAGATTCGCATTCCTGTATTACTGTCACGCTAGTAATTACGCGGGAGCGTTCGCGACTCGCGGGGGCGTTTATCGAGAGAGACGAAGAGGAAGTCGACGAAAACCTCGAAGACGAACGAGGATAGGCGAATAGAGAGAAGGAAAATAGATGAGAAGGAGCTAGAAGGGTTGCTTTCCAGCGTAGCCGGTGCGTTGCTGCCTCCTTGTCTGCGACCCAGGCGCGTTGCGCGATTTGCAGCCAACAGGAGAAACCAGAGCTAATAAAAGCCCACAATTACCTCCGGTTCGAGCCATTTGTCTTGACGGGCGTCTCATGCCCGATATAATTCACCCTGGCAACAACACATTGTTGCCTAATGAGGTGTAAAACATTCCGAGATATCTGGCTGTCTGGCTTGCGGAGCGGTCCCAGTTTCCGGGACGCTGATCCGCGATACGATGATTACTCCCCTGTCCATAATATTCTTATATTAGCCGACCCTTAATCCCGTATAGCTGGACGTATACTCTTTAGGATCGTTTTGCTCTCGCACAAGTTATCTTCTTCCGTTGGGGAAAACGTTTCATTAGATGTAAGGCGATCGGTTTGGCTGAATAATCTGCCCGATTGCGCGGAATCGGGGACAATTATGATTACTTCTTCTTTCTGTCTGATCTATAGGCTGATTTTTCGGATGTGAATTGAATTCTGTTTCGTGTATTTAGTTCATTCGGTTTACACGATTTTGATTAGTAGACTGTCAGATTTATAGAAATCGATAGTTTTATTTTTTTATCTGCTTTATTAATGATATAATATAATACCTATACACTACATCCATAGGGGCAAATGAAATGTCTCGTTGGTCGTGCATGACATAACGTTATCTTGTGCCTCTTAATGTTGTTATTACGAACACAATATCGCTAAAATAAATCAATCAATTAAAAAGATTATGCAATGCTTATTTACGTTCTACAATTAAACTCAACATATAAATTTGATCACAAGAAGGACAAATGTCCTTCATTGAAAATTAACAAGGGATTTAACAATTATAGCTGCCGCAGAACGCTATAGTTTCAGGAGGATGTTAGAAAGTCGTCAGGAAACTGTTTCCAAATTCAACAAGCAGTGTCTCCAGAAAATGTTTCGCGGCGCGTCTTTTTCGTTTGTAGCGTACACAACAAGGAGCTGTGTCAATTCGATTTAGCAGAGGGATGTGCTACGTGCCCTTTTCACTTACACCCCCTCGCCCTTTGTCTTTATTTCTTCGGGTCGGCAGTGATTTGCTGCGATAAAGCCGCATCGACAGGCGACGCACGTGTATCGCGTGTCGAAGGACATGCTCTCCCGTATTCGGGCCCTTTCTCCGGGAACGTTCCCGTAGAAAGGGCGAAGGAGGTTATGATATATTTGTAATCATGTTACCCGATACGTGCCCTTCCGTTACAACTGCTCCCGGTAACAAACGGCCGTGGACCTTTTTTCACTTTATGGCCGTGTACACGCACATAGAACACTCTTCGCGTCGCTAAATGAGAGAGTTGCCGAAGTCCGAGTATTTATGATCCGAAAACAGAGCCTTCGGAATTATAGCGGAGGGATACTATACGGGGTGTCCCCGTATCAATGGTACAATCGTGGGTGATTCGACGCGAGGAAATCAACGGAAAATACGAAATAAATTTTTTCACACGAGACTGAAAATCTTCAAGTAGAATCAGTAGGTCATGATCAGACGCGTCGGACTTTTGTACTCTCGAGAACGAGGCATCGAATGAAGAAAGTTTATTCCATACTTTCGACGTATTTTTTTATGCAGGAGAAGGAAGTACAATAGCAAAACTAATTCGACAGATTTTCGTCGAAGAACAAATTTTCCGGGGGGAAAAAAACTGAGTACATTGTCGGGGCACGGAATTATGACCAGGCCGAAATGGCTGATTCATTTATTCATGAGATGCGCTCGTCGAAAAACTTTTGTGACACCGGAAACAGCCGAGGGCATCGTTCGAATTCATCGACACACACGGCTACACATAATTCCCGCGGAGAAAGCCCAGCCAGAAAGGGCTTTTGAGTTTTAAGGGCCGTCATCAGTGCAAGCCCATGAGGCTCGAGAAATTGCATCGTAATCCAAGAACACTGCGAAGCGGACTGGTTTTCGGAGAGGCAATTCCAACAAGCCGTAACAATCTGGCGGCAGCGGAGGCGACGGAGGCATATTATTATGGTCGTACCTCGGACAGTTTATTCCGGGTTCGTTTCAGGATTTACTGCCCCGCCGCGTTTTACAGGAAGAACTCTTCGACTAGTATTCGTTTTCGCCGCGTTTACAGATGCCACTATCTCTTTGGCCGTCACGGAATTGTCAATCATAAGTTAGTTAACCCTTCGGAAAATATATCCTTCGATATCCCTTTCATATCGGTCTAAGAAATGAATTTTGATCGTCACTTCTTTCCGATCCTATGCCGAGTTGGATTTAACATAAACGTTTGCGCCCATTTACTCATTTTTTACACAATCAACAACAATTCCACAATTTCATGGTAACAAAATTATTTTTGTATTTCTAAGCTGCTGCATGATGTTGAAGCAAGTTCTAAAATAAAAGAGAGAAAAATCTTTGACGAACCCGTCAACATGGCCGATCCGAGATTCTTTATTGTACGATTGTTGAGATTGCAAAAATATTTTTATAGATACATGCTAGACACATTTCTCAGACGCATCTTGTGAAAATAATTGTGCGGTGTCTCCATAAACGCAGTCTGATTTTCCTCGAAAGGTAATTAAAAGGGTGAAATTAGAAGGGCAACACTGTTGTGTAGATCGTCATTATAAGCGATATGCTTATTGGTGTGCTGTTTTATTTGGTGTTTTTCGGGGATCGTTTGACCAAAGAGAAAACAACGAAGCAGAATTTGAATATATTCGTATTTATGTATATTACATATATGGCTGGGAGCACAAGAAGGAAACACATGCTGGTACTTGTCACTATGACATTATCGATCCAATGGCTCGGTCCGTCGTCGGTTGGTCAGAGTACGGTCCCTTCTTACAACCCCCCAACCATCCCTGTCCTACTCTGTACATACCCGACTTTGCAACCCCCTCGTGCAACCCTTTAGGGTCGCGTTCCTCACAGATATCACTGTAAAACTTGCAGGGGCATCCTTTTCGATTTCTCGTGCGTGTAGCGGTCGAAACGCTGGAATATATACAAATTACGTTCGAGAATAAGTTCACATTAATATAATATTTAATCACATTTCATTTACACCACTGTATTCATTAGTATTCATTCATTCGCAGAATATTTTCAATTTTATATTTTCACTTTTAATGCACTAATTAAATTCCTGCATATTATAATCCGTTGGTACGGCATTGTCTTTCAATAGATAACATTATAATATTTAGTGATGTTTGTTCTTAATATAGTATTAATTAAGTACTACAAGCAAGCACAGATGTTGTGTAATTGGCTCTAATTTTTATTTGCAAACTCTGTACATCTCTTAACTACTTTACCTTTTTACTTTTATTAAGATGCTGTTATGAATCAAACGTACACGTATGTATGTATTTATAATACTTAGGTGTCCATTTTCATTTTTATTTAATTCGAAGTACCACTGAATACCATAATGAACATAAAATATATCTACCAAGTGTCTCCAATAAAAATGATCGTAAATGATCAGGACTTGGAGACTTGCTTGTATCAGCTTGTAGACTTGCTTGTATCAGCTCGCAGACAATAACTACCTTGCGAACTGCATTGAATAGTATCGTCTTCATGCAGAACCGAATTCTCAAGGGTATAAATCGACAAAAGAAAGCACAGACTCGTGCAGAGTTTCTTCTGGCGTCGGCGTCGACGTCGACGTAACTGCGAAAATTTGCGTTCGCCTACCCCAGCCTCACTATAAATCAGTTGAAATTTGTTATGCGCGGCACGCAGATGGTTTTGTTATATGAAAATATGTGCCGCGTAGGGATGGTATAAGTATCCCTCGGTAAAACACATCCCTTATACCCCACACCCTGTTGCCCGACCATCTCGCCCAGCTCCTTACCCCAGGCAGGCCTGAGGCGTCACGCTGTTCTGCGCTCTCTTTAATTACGCCCCGAAACCGGGACCCGTGACGTTAGCGCTATGCTGAAAGAGACAGAAAAACCCGTTTTCATTGTACCGGGCCCAGAAACCCTCAAACCTTCTCGGATCAACGAAAACGGGGCCATGATGTTCTAAACCAAAGACGATCAATTTCAACCCCTTGCACTCGAAGCTACTTCAACCCCTTGCCTCACAATTTCTGTGTTGTCAATAAAGTGTATCTACATTTAGTCCAATCGCTGAACGTTAATAACAAAATTATGTAATTGTACATCGATTTAACAGTAATATGTATATATTCAGTGGAGTCTGTATGAGATCTCCATCACGAGCCTGACTCAATGATTCAATATTGTATGAAAAGAGGTTAAGAAACTATAGTTGCTATCTCCAATAGAATGACATAGAATGTACTATCTTGATGATTGCTTAACATGTGTACAGCCGTCAGTTTTTTAGCTTCATTTATCCGTCAACGTTAAATTGACACAATGGTAAAATATCGTTAGGATGAAAAGATAGTTAACTTGACTTTTTAATTTGTGCATGTAGAACTAAGGTACAATTAAAAAATTTATTCACGGAGTTCACGCATACAAAATTATGTGAAAATTATATCAAAAAAGCAAGAGAGGCGATCGAAGCTAAAAGATGCCGCCAGAAGGACCAAGGAAATAAAAAATTGTCGGGACTATGTATAATTAGCTAGAAGTAGAATAGTTGTCGATGTCGGTCACACAAGAAACCAATCCACTACCGCTTCCATTCGAAACTATCTTCCTCTGGGAAGTAGTTGAAGATGTAAGGTCAGTGCGCAGGACAGGGTCATTGGAATCGTTTTAGCTGCTCGAGGAAGAACACTTAAAACTTCCAAAATAAGGGACTATATTTCTCACTTAGAACGGCTTGGAAAAGAGGAACCCGATGGGACAGGGCAAGAATGTAAGGTGTTTCGTAGAGAGGAACAGGGTCCAGCGATGGAAGAGCCACTTAAAGCGTTGGTCCCAGCAGCGTTAAATATTTGATCAGAATTCGATTGGTTTAAGACGTCAGTCCACTGGCGAGGGTACCGCCCGTCGAAAATTTAAGGAGGGGAAGAAAAGGAAGAGGCAGGAAAGAGAGTGAGGAAGAAATGAGAGAGAGAGGAGGGAGAGTGGGAGAGAGAGAGAGAGAGAGAGAGAGAGAGAGAGAGAGAGAGAGAGAGAGAGGAGTGGTTAACGTAAGGGTGGATAGTTAGTAAAGGGACGAGGTATTCCCGGGAGCCAACCG
This sequence comes from Lasioglossum morio, assembly GCA_916610235.2. Taxonomy (NCBI): domain Eukaryota; kingdom Metazoa; phylum Arthropoda; class Insecta; order Hymenoptera; family Halictidae; genus Lasioglossum; species Lasioglossum morio. The sequence goes on from OU744327.1 coordinate 10,796,727, forward strand.
GCGAACTGATGTCCAACCCGGCAGCTGTCCCAGTCACAGCGTTCTTCCTCCACTTGCACTAATGCCACGACACGAGTCCGCTTTAAAATCTTCTCTCGGCCCCCGATACCATAAAAGCCGCTCGACAGAGAATACCGGCCAGCATCACGGCAATCCCCTTTCGAAATAAAGCCAATTCGTTAGGTTTCTCCGATGCGAATCATGTTCAGTAGAATGCCACCGTCCACGGTCAGACAATGCCACTCGCTACTACTTCTAGTGCGTCACAGAAGAGTTCTTAACATTCTCCCCTGAAATTTTCCTTAAATGCGTCAATACACCCTTTCAATTTGTCGTTGAAATCTTTTGTGGTCTTACTGGAAATTTATATAGATTTTTAGAATATTGTGCTTTATCTCGTTAATTCTACTATCAATGTTTAGGGATCAGATGAACATAGATTTACGAAAACGGAGGTTTTGCAGTCGAACTGAAACGAAGAAGGCCATGGGAGTAGTGCGAAGAGTCTGAGCAAAGCTCGCGCGAATCCACGCGGTGCCAAGTGGGGTGCATTAGCCAAGTTCCCCATTATCCACGCGTGAGAGACCCCTAAATTATCCAGCATCCGGCCCTTCCAGCCTTGAACGTCGGCGAGAAAAAGATGTACGAGTTCCTTTCGCGAGAACACCCACGCCGGGTGTTCAGCCGGAACGCAAGTGACGAAAATGATTCTGATTCATTGGGTTGATGGAAAAATCCAGGGAAGCTCATATTTCACATTTAACGAATAACTAGGAAATTATGTATACATTTTCCATCGTATACTGAAGGGGGAGAAAGAAGAAAAAGGTGAAAGAGGAAGTTAGAAGCATTATAATCCTCAAAGGGTGGAAAAGAAAGAGAAACAACACGGGAGATGAAGAAGAGAGATAGAAAGCATGCGAGAGAACGTCAGGGTTGGTAGAAAAATCCCAGAAACCACATTGATCACACTTGCTAAGTACCAAGTAACACATAAATGAATCTTTTGTCGTACACTTAACAAGGGGTGAGAAATTAACGAAAGTCTAAAAACAAAGTTAGAAGCGCTACGATCCAAAAGAGAGGAACAAGGGAAGAGAAGGAGGGGAGAGAAAGTGAAGATGAACGAGAGGATGAGTAAAGAACCATCGGTAAAGCAGGGGGTGTGTAAGTTTGGCTATCTCTAAGAGCACAGTTCCAAGGAGGCTCCTTTAGACTCTGGTGACGTGACGTCGCCTAATACTCTAATCCCTTCAGTGGAGGAACCATCGTCCGCTCTACAGCCTGGTGTTCCTGGGTAACCATCTCCTCCACTGCGAACGGCACTTGCTAATTAATTGACGAGTACGGATTTTGAGGTGTTGAGATCTTCATGTCCGTTGAGAGAGCGGACTGTTATCTGCCAACGCAGACTCGGGAGCTTGACGTTTCACCAAAATACTTCAAAATCCCCGTAAACTTCCTATTTTATCCCCTGTAGCGATTAAATAACGTGACGAAATAGATATCAAAATAGATACTCAGACGTAAAACAAATAAGAATGCTTGAAATAAAATCGAGAGTTGTACCAACTTACATCTGGTTGGTTTCCATAAAAGTCTCAATTTGTTCATCTATTTTCCGCAATGGTTTTTCACACAGTGGCAGTTCGAAGGAAATAAGATCGATACGACATAACGCGATGTCAAAGTAGAAAAGGGAGCAATGGTCAGACACGCTTGCGAGTCAACTTTACACACTGTGTACTATGCAAATGCTATTTTCGCCTTCCGCCCGGGATAAAAGAGTCCTCAGAGCCCTCGAAGTCCAGCCAGAGACTTGAACAGCAGCAGCGTCGCTAACGCATCGAAAACGAAACTAATCTTTTCACGATCCGTCGACGGACTTGTAGGCACTCGGTCCCGGAGAAGGGCTGCTTTCTAATTATTCCCCACAGGCCATAAGGGATGACACGTAATTGGAGGGTGGACGAGGAAGCATTGATCCCTAACTGGAAGGGATTCAAGCTGTTCCTTGCTCCCGTCCGATCCTATCTTTCTCTGTCGCTGCTCGAAATCGACTACCGACAGCCGCCGCCGGACCGAGCACAACTGGCAGCCGAAGAAAAGTGATAATGTCTTAAGCCGCCGGGCGCGATTTAACTTCCGATTTTAGTCGAGACCACATTCTCTTCCCGCAGTCCTTTCTAGGAGTTCGTTGCTCTAAACTCCCGAGCTCCCGTGGTCTGAGGTGGGTTTAGGGTTTAAGGGAAAGCCCTCTCACTCCCGAGATCCTTGGAAGCTCCGCTAAGCGCTGACGCTGATCCTGCTCTTCTTCTTCTTCCTGCACCGCCTCTTGGAACCTGGGTTTATCTAATTCGAAACGGAGGTCCTCGCTATCGCTCTAAACCTTACGTGCAGGGTGTTGTCTCGCGATTGGAAACCTTCACCAATCTTTCCATTGCGGGAAGAAAAATCACGAAATTTACGCACACATATATATACCATACTAGAAGATTGTGAATCTGTCATTTACACCAACCTCATATTTTAAAGATCAACACTTCGAAAGTTGACCTAGACAGTTAAAGGTACTAGTTGTTAACAAAAAATAATTTTATATAACATTATGGACCCCAGCTATAAAATATGCAGACAATACAATTGAACTTAGACACCCAAAGTAGTAATTTCTACGAGAAAATTTCTTTACAAAATATTGTGTACCCTAACCATCGTCAATCTGAAAATTCTAGCTGAACCTAGAAAGTTTACGATAATAACATCAGTAAACTATTTTTAACTAGACTTTCTAACCTGGCACTTCAAGGCACTAACTTTCAGTAGACAATGTCATTATACAACGCTACGTATCCAGACTATCAGAAACCAACAAAATCTAGTTGACTGAAGGCACTAGCTTCCATTAATTTCCACTTGAATCTCAGTAGACCCGATCAGGCACGTGAAAACCTAGTAAAGCGTAGACAGGTCAAGGCAGTGGCCTGGAGCAAGCGAGTCCACCAAGTTACGGGCAACGCGAAAAATTCAGTATACCATAGACAGGTGAAAGAAGTAGGTTCCAGCTCGTAGTTTCCAGTAAAATTGCACAGAACCTTGTGTTCATTGTTCCGTGCGTAGAAACGAGCGTAAACAGAGAACGACGCTGGGCAAAGCATCGCCTCGAAGGTTGCTGTTAATGCTGAATTAATTCGAGGCTGCTCGTTACATGAAACAGAATCGAAGCGGAGTGAAGCGAGCGGAGGTGGAAAAAAAACTGAAAAAACGAGCTTGGGAGAGAGGGATAGAGAGAGTGAGAGAGGGAGAAAGAGGTCCCTGGCCGGGAACCAGCGTTGCCAGGACTCTTAAGGTAGCAAAGAGAACCAGGTAGCACAGGTACACGTAGGTGGAGGTGGTGGAACGGGGGCGGTGGAAGTTAAGACGTGAGTGAGTGTGAGGGGCGACGAAGGTGTACGGCAAGCACACGTATCCCCAATACACTGACTGGGTCGGTATGCATCCGGGGGCCGTGTTTCCCTCCTCTGCTATCGCGAACGGGGGGTGTGGGTGGTTGGGTGGTTGGCTCGGCGGAGAGGTGAGGTGAGTAAGGGGATGTGCTGGGAGGCTGGGAATCGCGTTCCAGCTAAGCTGAAAGGGGTGGACAGTGCGCAGAACCCGCCCCCACTTTTCGCGGCGAAGCAGAGGCCGCTGGTTGCTCGCGCAAGCCTTCATCCCCTCCTTTGGGACAGGAAGATCGCCACCCCCGAACGGACTTAAACATAGCACAGTAGCTCGCGAGCACCCTGTCTGGAAAGGGCTCGACGCGCATCCGTGCCGACGCAAAAGGTCCGTCCATACGTATACGGTGACTTGGCGAGCACGCGTGTCACCGACGCGACGCGTGAACACGCGCGCGCGCGTGCGTATCCGCGCTGAAACGTACACACGTACTGTTGTACACGTTCGTGTCAGCGGGGACCGTGGCTGTTCGAAAGGCCGAGTTTACCTTCGAAAGACCACGGCGTCCGAAGTGTGCCACCCCCGACCGAGGAGGAGGGAATCGGCGAGCGACGGTTCTTCTTTCCGGCTGGTGACACTGGACACGTCTCGACTCTGGATGGAACGGGCGGTCCCAGGATTCGGGGCGATCGCCCTCGACCGCTCTCGACGGCTTTCAGGTGACGTTTCTTGAAAGACAAAAAACAAACACAAAGCGATCGTCCCGTAGGCTTTCGAGTGCGCGAATCTTCGAAGTTAACAGTCGACGTCTCGTCAGACGGAGAAGACGGACTCGGCTGGTCCGAGATCGTGTTTGGAACCGACAGAACCGGCCCCCCGAGCCTCTATCTACGAACTTTGAAAGTATCGTTAGACCGCGGCCGACCTTGAGCGACAAGCTTGCACACGTAAAAAAAAAAAACAAAAACAGTTCGAAACCGGTCACTACTGCCATCCATGCATCCGATGAGAGAGCAGATTTCCTGATCCTCTGGAATTTTTGTGTTCCAGGGTGGAACTGACCAGCGTGCCGGGTGGCCAGAATGCGATGGCTCATCTTAAAAAACGGAAGTTGGAAGCAGAGTCTGTCAGCCCGAATCCTAAGCAACCGCAGCAGCAACAACAACAACAGCAACAACAACTGCCGCAGTTTCAGCAACCATTGAACAACAAGAAGTGTGCGCAAGCGACCATACTGCAAGAAATGGAGACTGCTGATGCTGCTGCGAAACGGAGGAGGAAAAGCGTGCGTGACGACGAGACGAGGAAATTGCTCGAGGTGAACGAGCTGAGCAAGAGCATACCGTTGCCACAAAAGAAACGGGCGTTCAATGCACCGAACTCTGGCAGTCCAGCGAGAAAATCGAGCAAGCACTCCGAGGAACCCGAAGATGACGAGACTCTGATCAGAGAGACAGAAGCGGCGTTGAAAAGCTTGTCCGGAAGTTGGCCCGGCCCGAGAGGATCTCTGTATCAGAGAGGCAACTCGGACGAGGATAAATACGAGTCGAACTTTGAAAACCTTTTCGAGGAGAAGAAGGACAACCCGAAGTTGTCGCCGTCCTCGATGTCCAACTCCTCGACGACCAGCAACGAAGCCGGCTGCTCCCTGAAGGACGTGATAACCTTCCGTGGACAACAAGACCGGAGTGCAAAGTCGCAACAACAGCTGAAGCAACAGGACGCCATCAAACTGCAACAACATGCTGTGAAAGTGAAGAAAGACCTGGACAGTTTCATAAAATCAGAAAACGAGAGTGCGGGTCAATTAAACAACGTGAACGAGCCAGGCAAAATCCGACCGGTACCCGTGAGATCGTTATCGAACAAGGAGCGCAATGACAGGAATTTGGTGGGCGGTCACGTGGATCCTCAAGGTCGCCAGGTAGATAAGTACTCAAGGTACGATCCTCCTGACTTCAACGAACTGGTGGACGACTCTTCGAACGAATTGGAGATCGATATGTCGGATCCAACCACCGACAAAGACGATGCGGACAGAGATAAGATGAACGACAGGGACAGGGACCGGACGTGTAGGAACGGCCAGTCGCCTCAGAACGCGGCGAGGCTACAGCAGCATCAGCTCTACGCGAACTATCATAGACAGTACAGTGAAAGCAACTTGAAGGCTCTGCAGATAGCAACCTCGAGCCCCTCCTCGTCGTCTCCTCCGACAAATTCCCCGTTCTCGGCAACGTCAGCGTTCAGGCCACCGAATACTGACCATTCGAAGGCTACCGGTCGCGGAACGCCATCCGTGGCTGTGCCTTCCGCAGCAATTCCACCCATCGGCCCGTACCCGGCAGCAGCCACATTCGTGGGTTACCCGACACCTGGTCCAGGGCCCACGATGCCCACGCCGCAACCTGTTACCGGTATGTCGACCTCCACCGAGGACAAACATCCTTCTTCCGTATCGCTGCTGCAGTTGAAATCCTCGAAAGAGGAGACTCATCACGTGGCGAGGCGGGAGGTTCCGGCAAGTTCTGTTCCTGGGACCAAAAGTCCCACGGGTCCACTTCCAGCAGTGACGAGTCCCGACTCCTCGAAACAGTACACCATTCTCCAACCGGCCGGGGTTGGCTCCAGGGCGGCAAGTGCGATTCAGGACATTGCCCGAGAGGGAGTGGTCAGTGTGACCGCCGTGACCAGTTGCAACACCACGAACGCTACCTCGGCGAATGGCAACAACAATGGGAACGGGAACGCCGGTAACTGTGGCAGCAACGTCGCTGCCAAGAGCACCGGCAGCAACGGTAGTGGTAGCGCGAGTAGTAACGTGAATCCCAGCGGTAACGGGAACAGTAGCAATGTGACTAGTATCAGTATCACCGCTGTCTCGACCAGCACGACCACGTCCAGCCCGACAAGCAACGCCGACGTATTGTCTGGAAGTGGATCAGGTCAGCAAGAGAATGTCATGAAAATGCCGGAGAGGCCTGGCACATTTGACGGAAGCAGGCCGGGAATGTCCATGTCTCCGTCCAGTCTCAGCAGAGGTGAGAATTCCAATGTCTTATCGTACCGAGCCCCGACGCTGAAGGAATCTCAACCATCCTTGCGACTCATGTTTCGAGTCCAGCGATTCGGGGATTCGGTCTCTCGAACGTGTTCCACTCTACCCGTCTCGAGACTTTAACGACAGCAAATACGGGCTGCTGTCGAAGTCGCTCGCCCCTGGTTCGATCCTCTTCTCGGTAAATAGAGAACGGTTTAAGAAATTCAGTCATTGATAAGGGCTATAGCAATTCCGGTAGGGTTACCGTTCGCCCGCTCCGTCCCCTGCGACAGGGGGAGGAACGCATTTTCGACTCACCCACGTGCTCTCTCTTCTTTTGTCTCCCTCTCGATCTCGCTCTATCTCGGTCGGGTTCGCCTTCTCTCACTCTGTTGCTCACTGTCACTCTCACTTACTCTCTCTTACTTTCTCTATGAAGTTAGGGCAGTTAGGGTAGCGCGGAAAATCAATAATTACGAAGCGAGGGGCGATGACTCAAATGGTGAAATCAAGGTCTCTCAAAGTAAAGTTATTCTCCATATCCTACGCTCTATAGCTACCCTGTCCTCGACTCTGCCAGCGCGTCGACGCTGTTTGCTCGATTGTGGAGCGACGCGCTACCGTGCACGCTAGTGCTGCTCATGGGAACTCGCTGACTGTCGACTTTCTAGAGACTCTCTTAGATTCTATCCTGAAACTTCATTGAATTTTCATGTTTTATTTGCTCACCGAGAAATTCGACACTTCTTACTGAATAAAGATAGTTAGCTACGATACCACCGATGTTTATCGTGTTGCCAACATTTTTGGAAATATACTTCTTCATGGTTTAGCCTTTGAGTCTCGTGTTCTTACGGTCTGTGCGATCTTATAAAATATTTTTGTTATTGTAAGAACACTTGGACAGTTTAGAAGTTGAATATTTCTTGTATGGTTCAGTGACTAAAGGACTCTTTGACTTTTATACTTTCGAGCTAAAAAGGATTTTTTTAAAATGTTTTTCGAGTGTATTTCAATCGTCATTTTTCTCAAGTATCTGCAGCTTCCTGTTATGGTTCAGTGTTGTAACAACTACCAATTTTCTATTACACTTTATCATTATGGGACGATAAGGATTGAACTATCTTTCGAGTTTATTGTTGTTTCTCTCACATGTTGCACATTCATGTAAGTCCTTACGGTTCTGTGTCTGAAGGATCATCGATTTACAAGCAGAAACACAGATAGTTCGTGTTTTAATAATTATTAAAGACTTTTAACGGTTTACGAAGGGTTTGGCTTAAATAAATGGACGAAGAGAAAGTTTAAGGTCAGAAGGAAAGACAAGGATGGATCGGGAAGAAATGTTGCATGCCTCGTGGAGGAATGTATTGTGTGGTGTGACAGGTGGGAGTTCGAGTGCATTCCGGGGTCTTAGGGCAGCGATGACACGATGTGCTTAGGCGGTGAAATTTGGGGTTGATACCACGTCATACGTATAAGCCGCAGCTGTCAGCAGCTAGAAACGTGACTAGCATCCCGGCCGCACCACGCTACCTTATTACCACCGAACGGCTCTGCTGCCTGTCCTCATTATCCCCTTAGCGTTTTCTCTGGTTGAACCTGCGGAGATGAACATTCCTGAAGTGAATTGGCGCGGATAGACGCGTAGAGAGAACGTGTCGTGTGCCAGTATTCTTCGATGATCTTAGAACACGGTGATATTCCGTAGCGGAGTTCCACGAACGCATAATCCTCTCCCGTCGAAATGGTGAACGAGCAAAAATTCTCGTGCATTGATCCCACGAAAGATCGCTGGGTCTCTCTGGGGGATTATAAAAGTATTTCTCGCATTATATGGAACACTTTTGTGATAATTACCCAAAGGCAAGTTCCATTATCAGGATTTATTTTCGAGAATTTTCACCGTCGAGCTGTCAATCTCGCGGCGCGGTCGATCATTAAGAGATTTCGAGGCCGAGATAGCTCGGGCAATCCACCGCCACGGAAATCTCGGCGAATAAACGCAGGCCCGCGATAAGTGGCCACGATTAATCGCATACTTACAAGCGTGACGGCGGTACAGGCCTGGCCGGACCCCGGGCGGAGCCGTAGTTTTAATCGGCAGGCTCGTTCTACGCTCCGCACCGCTTCTGATCTTTTCGATTTAGCCGTCGGGTCGCGTGCATCGTTTGCGTCTCTCTTCCTCTCTTCTCCCCCTCTCTCTCCCTCTCTCTCTCTCTCTCTCTCTCTCTCTCTCTTTCTCTCTCCCCTTCCGCCCTCGGCGGTTTTTTATTTTCCCTTTCCGTTGGACGCGCGCGCGAACACACCCGGCCGCGTAAGAGCGTGTTGACACGCCATAAAACCGCTATCGGGAAATCCGTCGGCCGCAAACACCACCCTTTCCGCGTTGAAACCGCCGCGCGGCAGGCAGGGTTGGCCTGGCTAATAAAAAAATAAACTGCCCTGTAACTCAATTTTACGCTGCCTTTGCGACCGCACGCATAAAAAGGACCTTTACTCGCGCGCAGGGGCTTCTACCCTCGCGTTAAGGGCGCGCGCCGCTCCGTGTAAATACGTGCCTCGTGATTGTTCCCTGAGCCGCTTACTCTTTTTTTTTAGACTCCTTCGTCCACCAAGTCCGAGAAGTGATTGTTTGAACCTCGCCTAGGATATCTTCGTCGCGGCTCCTTAGAATGTCTCGTCTTCGCGAATTCTTCATGAACCTCGATACAACGGGAAAGTTCACTGGGCTGTAAATCTTCTCTTTTCCTCGGATTATCCAGTTAACAGATACACGCACACAACCGTTTGTAGTGGTTCATCGTCGACAACCTCCAAATTACGGAAAAAGTAATGTCGGCCTCTTCGCCGACACCTAACCCATCAGGGATGACGATGGATTCTTAGTTTACTTGAGTGACGTTATATTATGTTAGAATAATCTCTTGCTGATGCAAACTTTATGATATTTTCCCTAGTTACTGTCAAATTCTAGGAAGTGGTATTATAATGCATGAACGCACGTCGCATCCGAGGGGTTAAGAATAGCCGTAGAAACGCGTTTCTCGTTGTGATGGTTTGATGGCAGCACTAACATTGAGCACACTACCCAGTGAATCATCCTGTAGTACCGAGGACTAACTGACAGTTTGATAAGATATTCTCGAATATCTATCTATCGCCTATACATTTCTTGGTCTCGAAGCTAAATGTTCTAGGGTTAGCTTCGCACCCTCTCGCACTTACGCACACAGGCGCGCGTAAAAATACCCGGTAGAGTTGAAGATTCTTGCTTGTTTCTTCTTCGATAAATTATAAAGAACGCGGCGAAAGGTTGCGGTATAGGGTGATTAAAATAAACGTGACGGTATTTATGAACTCCGATCGCGGCAATTTCGTCCCAAGGTCTCGTTTCACGGCGATTCTTCTTTCTTCTCGTGAGACTTTCTGCGATTCTACTGGAGAGGGAGTGCGCGAATAATGTAAACGAGAACCAGAGAGAGACAGAGAGAGACAGAGAGAGAGGGCAACGCGGCACGCGTCGCACGGTCACCAGGCCGAATGAATAAAACAATCCTGGTGTTTATGTACACCTCTGGCCCTCCCGCGGTGACCCTCACGTGAAATGGCAACAAAATAACACAATTACACACTCGACCACGGCCTCACCCTCGCCACGGCCGGTGCTCATCCTCGTTCTCGCCCCTCGGATCCGCTTTTTCCTCTTTTCCCTCTGACCCTCTCCTACCAACGTGCCCGCCATGGGATCCCGTAGGGAAAAGAGGTGGGAGCCCTGGAACGGGAAGAACGGAGAGGTCCGACCGGCTCGTTACAAGTCTATTCAGAGATCCGGAAAGAACAGCGCGTGCCGGTATTCATTTTGTTGACCGGAACCATTATCTGCCCCTTTGCTCTCTCTTTTTCCTCTCTTTCTCGTTCGTTCTCTCCTCGCCAGAGCTTAGGCGCCGACCACCCGTTTTAAAACCTTACGGCTAATTTATTAATCCCGCCGGCGGCCGACCACGCTCGCCCTCACTTAGCCGGTTTACCGGTCCCTCTCTCACTCTCTCTCTTTCTCTCTTCTTTTTTTATTCTGCCACTAATTAAAACGCCGGAATCCCGGTTTATCGTTCTTTCGTCGGACTCCTGCCTCCTTTCTCAGCGTTTCGGTGGCTGCGCGTGCCACGATTTTCCTGTCAGTTTGCGGTCAATATTTCTTGTGGTAATGCATATTGTGTAGGTAATGATGATATAGTGTTAGCATATAGTCGTGGGTGTGATTGCTAATCCAGAAAATTATTCCATCGTGTTTGCGTTTGTGCAAAGACATCATTTGTTCGTTGAACTAGTGAATCTTCTTATCCGTAGTCTGCTTGTGGTTAAAAGTGTTAATTCATTCTGGTCATAGTGACAATATAGATAGCTAAGCTGCAGCTGAGTGAATCCAGTGGAATGAGACAATGGTCAGACAGATCTCCCGGTAGCTTTATACCGTAATGAAGCAGTAGATAAATATTTCTATCTGCTTCCTATATGTAAATTTCGCTATCTTCATCAATAATCATTGATCAGTTTCCAATACGATTAAATATTAAGTTTAGATAAAATATTTAAACCTCAACACACCTGAAGAATGAAAAATTTGTGCTATTGATACATCATCAAACTACATCACTCTCATAACTCCTGCGGCTCCTCTCGCGTTCTGAAAGACCGGTGCTCGTTAACCAAAGTGAATTCTAGATGAAAAATCAGGGTTCCGTAATTTTTCGTTTCATTAACGGCGTCCGGGGTTCCCATGTTCCTTCGGTTCGCCGAATAAAGTATGTCGCTAATGACGTCACGTATCGTAATCCAATTTACGGGAAGGTGGACCGAGAGGAGGAGAGCGTCTAAGCAGGGATCGAATCGGTTCCCTCTTTCCTTCTGGAACGCGAAATGACGGGCTGATGAAGTTTCCCAGCATCCTGGTGACCGTTTCGAGGTCGTCCGTAGTTGGCTGGGAGAGGGATCAGGGCCAGAGGAGGATTAGTCGACGACAAAGTTTATAAAAGTGTGCTCACTCCAAGGGACAAACCCCCGCGACCGACCTAAAGCCCACTACTCCCCTTCAGGTTCCTTCCAACAAACCCCTCTAGCACACGTGACGAACCTACCTATTCGTCGTTAGAGCCGTGCTTCTCGTGTTAGCAAACGTCGACCTGGCCCCGCACGTAGGATGAAATGACTTAATACGTAAGATAAAGATCGTAAACTCCGCTGAAACGGGATTATCGCACCGAAATCGCGGAATCGAATACGTCTCAGAGCTGCCCCGAGTTTGGATCAGACAACATAAGCTAGTTTATGCATCTAATTCGGACTTGGAACATTTGCTGTGCATTGTGCAGCTTTGCAGAATCAAATGAATTGCTGCACTAAGGAAATTGAAAATAATTCATTGATATTTTTCAATTTTAAACATTTTTTGCCTATTATAAATGGGACATACTGATTCCTGTCATAATCCATATAATTACAGTCTGATATTTACTATGAACTGAACATTCTAATGAAACCCAAGCACGCAACCTAGGCTACAATAAATAATTTAGTGCTAACTGATTTTTTCATTTTTATTACAACCAAACGTTATAATGGTTACATGTAGATAAATTGATAATCAAAAGTGAAGGATCAAATAAACCTTGTGAGCGAGTATCTACCGTAAAAGATTTTTTTAAGAAATAAAACGAGCTGAAAGTTGACAGTAATTTCACACAGAAAAGTTCACGGTAGCAAACGAGCTTTATCTACGCTATAACCGTCGATGGTTCTACGACCCTATCTATGTCACGCTCGTAAGTGAGTGTTAAGTTGCCAGTGAACGTTGGAAGTCTTTACCTGGGAACGAGCAGCGCGTATCCTATAATTTAACGGATCAGAATTACAATTCTCGTTGGATACAGGTAGGCCTAATCGGGATGGTAATCATCGCGGAAAAGCGTTAGTCGCGCTGGGATCAGGTTGTGAATCGCGGCAGGAACGAAGGGCCAGCTAGTAGATGGTCTCATCCGAAGCGGATTGGTACTTCTGGGCTACATACAGGGTGCTGGAAACCTATAATTGCCTGGTCACGCGAGGTCAGCCCGAGAACACGAACACGATCGTACGTGACGTGCACCATACAAGCCATTAAGTTGCAGCCAGTACACGGCAGATGGTGCAGGTTGCTTGAGCATGTCCCCGATGCAATTTCGTGACGGTCGCAAGAACGAGTCGGGGAAAAAATTGGACAGGATTTTTAGAAAGTTTCGACACTTAGATTGAAACAGCTGGCGATTTGCTGCCTGTGACGTTTTATTACCGGCGATGAATGCGCGAGCATTCATCATTCCACGCGAATTAAAATTTCACGAGCAGGTTTTATATTCGGGCACGCTTTAATTGATGGAAATTAGTACAATCGATAACACAAATTTTAAGTATTAATTTTCGAGGCTTCTGTGTAATTTTATTTCATTTTATTTCTAACACAGATTTTATGGTTTCTTTTATTGGATGATTGCAATAATTCGTGCACGACTTTAGAATAAAACGGAAGTAGTCACATCTTAAAATAAATAGTTTTAGTGTGTCACCACTTGTCACCACAGTCTTTTGTAATTGTCTTACAACATTTTAGAAGTTGCCGAATTCCTCTTCATAGGAATTGTTGTCTAAAAATAGTTGTACCGTTGTTTACAATATTGTTTACATTATTAAATATGTTGGTATCCAATCAATTACTATACATTTAAATATTGATATGTTATATCAATTTCATATCCATGCAATGAAAAAAAAATCATATACAATGAAATTATTCTAGGTAGGAAAAATGTTTAATTTTCAAGTTAACATAGCTTCGACTGCAAAGGGTTAAAATTTATAATACAAAAATTGGCTTGGAGTTTAATAATTGTGAAGATTTACAGAAACTATAACATAAAATAATGAAAAATTTGTGGCTTATATATTTAATGGTTCGGTTTCCTTACAACAGCGAAGGGATTGCTTCCTCCTGTTACAGATAGCAACACACCGATCGTGAGTACAGTGTTAATCTCTGTGGTTTAGTTACGAGGCATGGAAATCCCAGTGGTTACTCGCAAATGCATAAATCGTGCAATGAAATCCAAGATGGCCACACGCAGACATTTTCTTCCCCTCGATCAATATATTAATTTCCTCGATACCTTTTCCAGTCTTGAAGATTCGAAGATACTCGCCGAAAAATTCTGAAACACGACGAAGAAGATAGCAGATTTATTTCGAGATATAACACTGTGAGCGAGCGATAGACAAGTTGCACGCGAATGTTAATAAATAATATCATACTATGTGATAGTGCATTCCGATTCGATTAGGCAAGTGACAGTGGCAGTTTTGGATCGACAGACATTTTATTTTTATTCGGTTTGATTCGCGGAATCAACACGCTTATTACGAACACTCTCTCGGATATCGATTTTTACGATTTGTTTGACGGTCAAAGAGAAAGTGGACATCGGAATGTGTCGCATGTGCTGTTTGTGTTACAAAGACCGTCCGCGGTAACAATATTTTCCCAGTAGATATCGAGAGCCCGCTGTCACACGTACAGTTAACAATTCAACCGAGATTCCGGTACCATGGGCGGACACGTATTTTATTCACAATCAAACCGGCTTGTCGCGGTCATTAAATTCAGCTGGGAAACGACGACGGGACCGCGGAAAGTACTATGCGCTGTTGCAGTTTACTCGATATTACAATTATGCAGCGTATAATCGATAATAATTAAAGAGCACAATATGATCGATTTAAACTCCGCCGTTGGCTGAATCGGAACTGACACGCTTTATCTGGCAACGACAATTACTTCGGAACAAACCGGCCCGGGCTTTTAGTTTAAATTAAATGGCTCGCTATCAATAAGATCGATGTTGCGTCCGCGATTCGCGGTGGAACGGCACGCGTTAACAAACCGCACACGTGAATGACATCGCTGCGAATTCCTCTTCATTCGCGGCAATTTAAATGTGCGCACGTATCAACCGATGCGAATGGAACACGTAAAGATTGAGAAAGCTTTGTTTAGAAAAATAATGATGCTTTCTTAAACACGGTGGAACATTTCTAAACACATTCTCATTACGGCAGAACCTCATACTAATCAGTAGAATATGACTGTTCGGATAATACAGCAGTTTATTAATTTATCTCTTTAATAATTTGTACAATGAGTCGTCTTACATATGAATCGATGTAGATTAAATTACCAGCGTCTATAACACGTATTCGAATAATCGAGGTTCTACATTATACTAAAAAAAATCCAACAGCAAAAATTGATCCTACTAATGAAATCTGAATAATTCTCCGACTCCTGTATTTTTCCAAATTTATTTCTTAGTAAGGATTATTATTTAAAATTTCGTTTTGATAGATGGCATTTAATGCGTCAAAGGCTTAGTAACTGTACCATGAAAATTAAAAGAAAGTTTCTCTAGGAACAGAGTGGTAAATGAAGGAGGGCGTAGATGTTTGTGGTTTAAATCCATGATGAAAAGCATGGCGATTGGCCATACGAGATCTGACCGATTGCGGTGATTTGATTTGTTGCAGAGGGCAACAAGTGCCCGACCCCAGGCTGCACGGGGCAGGGTCACGTGACCGGGCTCTACTCTCACCACCGCAGGTAAGCAATTATCGGTAATTAACCTGCGCTCTGCACTTTGCCCTGGTCGATTAGACACCTACGCGCTACGAGGGAAACACCGACGCCCGAGCCGTGTGTGAATCGTTACCGACACTGGAAAAGCCGATTTGGCACAACGAATCGTGACCGAATCCTACTACAATAGACATTGTCGATTTTGGAATAGATACTATCGAGAGCGCCCATATAAACTATCCTTCAATTAACCTCTAAGAAGATCGTGGAATATCTGGCTCATAGACTGAATGATTTCTCAATTATAAACGTATGTTTAAAAATACAATGAGAACAAATAGAAATGTATAAGTTAGTATCAAATGAATAAGAATATTTTTGTAAACGTTTCAGATTAAATATTTCGTAATCGATGTAGTATTGCTATCGTTTCGAAATTTTATAGAATTCATGTAGTATTCCCGTAATTTTAAAATGTTTGATGCTGAACGTAAATTACAAGGAGACTTCACCGTTGTTCATTATTGTGATTCCAGCCTGTCCGGTTGTCCAAGGAAGGATAAACTAACGCCAGAAAGTAAGTAGCCAGCATCGAGAACATTTGTTACTTATCGTAGTTACATAGATGCATCTTCTTTTTGCGAGATCGCCTTTTACACGCGACAGGGCAAGGCAGTAGTGAGCGAGCGAGCAAGCGAGCGAGCGCCAATCACAGTTCAGTATTCCCTCCCTATAGTTTCACTCTTCGCATTGTCCGTACGATCGCTACCCCCACCAACGGCACTCATAGTGGGTGGGTCCAATGTCGCATTCTCAAGCCGTCGACCAATGAAACGATCTCGCAACAGTATCCACTGCTCTCTAAATTCGCTGAACAAAGAGACCATAGCGAGGGAATACTGGGTACATTTTTCATTCCTTTAATCAGCACCATCCAACATAATTCCACTGATACATCTTGAATAGTTTCACGTGATTTTCATTTTTACTCGCGTTCATTTCTAAATTCGTCTAAATTCCGAGACTTCCTCGCTTCCGGTCGATACACAGCCACGCGACACAACGAAACGAAAGTGAAAGATATCTGCTTCACCGTGACGTATAATTGGTAAAGAAAAGAAAAGAAAAGAAAATGATACACGGGCGCGTAATCGCCCGTCTCTGTGTGTGTCTATGTGTTTGTCTGTTACGTTCTTTGTGCTTTTCAGTTTGCGGGGTAGAGAGCTTTATTGATTGCGTTCACTTCCGTTTTGATTTTTCGTTCTGTTCGTAGTTACTCATTATCAGTAGAATATTATCACCACACTCTTTACGTACTTGGTTAAGTTAGCCGTCTGGAGAACTCGAGACACGGGCGGCACCGCCACCCGGTAGATACGTAATTAGCGCACGCCAGTAACCGAACGGAGGATATCTGCGATTGAGTATAATTAAACGGCGATCACACACTCCTGCGAACCCCTGCAGACACGTTCGGGACCGTATGGGAACCCCCCACAGAAAAATCGGACCGAGAACACCTGTAAATTCTCCTTCTCTCCTCTCTCGTTGAGAAAGATATGTGGAACCGATTAGTCGAGATGAAACTCCTCGTTTCTTAACTCGCAAGCAGACTGCGGATCCTTATGCGAAATATTCTGCATACGTCGTGAGACATAGCAGCCAAATAATAGTGTTTAACACTAGAACTACCGAGTATATTGCTTTGTAATAATCGCAAAGCTTTATACAAATTTAATCGCAATACCCGCGTTAATGAAGAGGATATCAATTTTTTTATGGAAACGTGTTTATAATTTCACTAATCGTGAAAGAAAAAGTTTAACTAGTTCGCTAATTCTAGTTATAATAATTTTAGAAAGATGAATACTCTAACATTCTTTCAATTCCTGCTGTTTCACATTGCAGCTATAGATTTGTTGTCACAAATGCGTAAAATCCGTAGTCTACTCAAAAGTCGTTACTTTTCAGTTTCGTTCCATAGACGTTGAACAGCACCATATTCTGTTAAAACCAAGCCCTGTTTTACAGAACTTCGATAGCTTTCGAAACGATACAACAATGACTTATAAGACATTTCTCTGATTGACTAATTTCATAAACGTATTGTTTGTGAAACTGAGGAACTTGCACGTAACATGCAGCGTCCGACGAGACTCTGAACTACCTGTCCCAACACAGAACACAGCTCGACCACAGTATACACCGACTGCAAGTTGTTGTCTTATAATTTTCCACTGGATTGATTATGTCTTTACTTGAGTTTCTCTCTACCCGCTCGGTATACTTGATTGTACTGTTCTACACATTGATTTTGTATTTCATCCCGTGACGTTTGTTGTATCCCTTTATTCACTCTCTCTCTCTCTCTTTCTCTTTCTCTCTCTTTCTCTCTCTCTCTCATTCTCTTTCTCTTTCTCTCTGTATCTCCTCCTTATTGTTTCTCTTTGGTTCTCTCCCGTCTATAACGTTGACAAAGAGCGTGTCTGAAACGAACGATCACTCGGAACAATTATACTCAACGCATACGAGAGGAACGATAGCACCGAATCCTTCCGGTCGTGTTCGATGTGCGCGCGGATGTGGCTCGACGGTTCTAGCGAGCCCACGGTTCTGAGGAACGTTTCTGTAACCACGCCACGTGTCTCTGGGTTCTCGCAGTTCTGGCGATGCATGAGACTATTTTGAAATGCCCGACGCCTGGTTGCAACGGCCGTGGCCATGTCAGCTCGAACCGGAACACGCACAGGAGCCTGTCCGGATGTCCCATTGCCGCGGCCAATAAGCAGGCCGCACGCGAGGCACGACACAAGGCTCAAGGTAAGGCGGATTGGCACCAACCGGCCCTCAAACGTGCCTGGAATTTCGCCCGCACGTAAATCCACGCGTGTGGCCACGATCCCATCGCGAAATCAGATCGGGGGACTTAAGCTCCAAACCGGGCTAAGTAATCCGCCCGCGAGAGACCCCGGATCGTTCCGTGCTGGTTCTCCCGTTCATGCGATCCACAGTTTTCCGCCGCTTTTTTTATTGGCCGATTGCGATCGTCGATCCGGGCAATGCCATTCCTCAAGCAGCTGGATGTATAATCTCAGATTTTGGACTTTCACGGCACATACGCCGTTCTATGTTTTTCACTGCGAAGGCTTTCGGCTGTAAGCCGAGTACTTTTAGAACTGTTCTCCTTCTACAATGCTTCGCAAGCATTGCACTTTGTTGTTAGCTTCATCAACGGTTAGAATGTTTCAGGAACGTAGGGAACAAAATTCCAAAAGGAAACGGCTGTTACCCAAGAAGCCTCTATAGTGAAAACTGCTGCATGTGTAATCTAAGATTTCGGACTTTCATCGCCCATATAGCAACAACTGAGAAGGCTTTTCAGTGAACGCCTTATCCTTTTGAAACTGTTTTCCTTCTACATCTCCCAAGCACGCTTCGTGGCTGCTTTATCGAGGGTTGGATGGCATGTACAAGACAAAATACTGCTGATAAAGTTAGCTGCAATTCAGTAACGTTGGGAAAATAATTCCAAAAGAAGACTTACTGTACAGAGATCGGAAGTTGCCAAAGATCTACGAATTGAATAGCACATAGACAAGGGATGTAGACTGCTTGGTCTATCTAATCTCGTTAAGGAGCACAATCTATGAAATTTTTTATAATATAGTTTATGTCATCAACTACTAGATTCTATATAATAATATATTAATACAGTTTGTATGTGCAACGTACGATGTCTGCACACTACATCCGAAAGCCTCAACAGTAAAAACAGCTGAATATGTAATTTTACGAGTTGTATTCAAGAAGTAAGTTCACTATTATGCTTTGGAATATACATATAAAGTCTTGGTACAACGAATGTCTTATTACTGTTGGAAATAAGGAGGAATATTTTGAAAATATAAAATTTCGTTACTTTTATATAGCCAACTGGAATTTACTTTCTGGGTACCTCGCGTATTTTTGATTTTAATGAAATGTCAATATCAGATCTCAGAAAATTCCAGGAAAGATGAATGGAGCTGTGAGGAACACTGATTTGGATCGAACAGTTTCATTAATTGATCGCAGCGTGGAGATTTGAATGCCGGCAGTGACTCTTGGAGTAATACTATCGACTAACAATTTTTAAAAAACAAGATTTAAAAGTACAAAATTTGAATTAAACTCGAATATTTACCTGTCAATAAAAATATTGCAACATTCGAATCTTGTTTCACGTATCATCTGAAACCAAAAGCAACTACAGTCTTGGTAGTCCTTCGAATATTTCAAAGAATCGATAAAAAAATGGAACACAATTGTCATCACGCCATCCCCACAGCTTCACTTTCAGCATCTGGCTGCATGCTTTTCGCATCACTAGTTGCAACATTTCATTTCAACTTGCTGCGTAGCGAATACGACACTATTAACAACATGTCAATACAACCACGAACATAATCATCATTCACATAAACGCAAAATAAACGTTGTCTGTTTACCCCAGTGTCCGGGATCCCGCCAGAGTACATCAGTACGAACCTGTTGCCTCCGTCGATGGATTGCAAGAGCTACTCCCAGTACGGTTCTACGACGCAGGACACGAAACCTGTGCTGAATAGCCTGAGTTACGACTACTACGCGACAACGAAGGGCACCGGGCTCAACGTGAAGCCGCCGAAGACTCCTGAAGAGAGCCCCTCATCCCGCACCGCGAAAGTAGTCCCTAAAACTGAAAGCATGACGCCGAGCGGCAGTTGCTGCAACACGTTGCCAGCCAGAGGCCAGACGACGTCGGACTTGTTGGTCCCAAAAACGGAAGACACTGCCTCCTGTCGAGTGAATTCACCTCCACCACCCCCACCACCTACCGTGAGACCCACTTATGACTCGTACATGAACCAAGACTCGAACTCTTCGTCGTTATCCTCGATGGACGCCATGGGATCCAGGGGATCCATCGGGGCGACGATACACCATCCAAGCCAGCATCCTACGCACCACGTCCTGCCGATGCAGCCCACGGTCGCGTATCCTATGCCGATGGTAGAGGACACGAGGATGAGCCATCAAATGTCCCAAAGGTCCCCATACGAACCAGCAGCGATGATGGCGGTGGCAGCAGCCGCGGCTGCCACCACCAGTGAGGAACTTTATCATCACAGGTCCGCGGAACACGCAAGAGCCTACATGCACCCGGCAACGAGTAATATCGCCAGACCTGTCGTGTCCTATTCGAATGAGATCGCAACAGCGAGAGGATACGAAAACGCCGTGGCGAGCGCTGCCAATCATCGGCCTTACGATCCTGGTACCACGTCTGCGTACGACAGATACGATACTCAAGGCTGTCCACCTATATCCTCCCAACAGCAACAACAACAGCAGCAGCAACAGCAGCAGCAACAACAACAGCAGCAGCAACAGCAACTGCATTCTAGGACGAACATGTATTATCTGGGACAGACTGGGATGACGCCAGAGGAACAGGAACGGGTATACCATCAAGAGGCTGCGGCCGCCGCACAACAGCATCAGATGGCGATGGCTGCTGCCACGGCTGCTGGAATGATGAAGACTGAGGATGGTAAGATGCTTGCGCGATGTTCTAAACTCTCTTCTTCTTTGGTACTGTGTTTTGTTATGGTTACTTGTGGTCTTGTCGTGCTGGGTATGATGTTCGGTTTGAGAATCATTTCTAATTTAGGTTGAGCTTTAGGTTAATCCATATCCCCTATCTTTCTCCCGTTACTTTATTGTGTTCATCGTCTGGATTTGACTTTTTTAATTAATTTAACATATGCCATTCAATTACTCTGTTAAAGTTCTAATGAATTTCAAGTTCGATGAACATTCTTATTGTTTACACAGTCATGTAGAAAATGAACGTATAACTGTTACAGTGAAATGTGTCACAGTAGCGCAGGTCCAGCAGATGCAAAAGCCTGGAGGCCCTCCAACTTCACCAGGTGGTTCTGTAATGGACTTATCAACTTCCAGCGTCACATCCACGAGTCCACAGGTCCGTCTTTATTTTGCAACTCCACGAAACTATAAACAATTTCTAATCACTGAAACGCTTATATAATCAATGTTATTGTTTACAGGCTCCGCCATACGGTTCTAATAGTCTAAGCCCACAGTACGGTGGCGGTCAAACTGTAGGTGGCAGTCCTCAAGCGGCAGCGAGTCCACATTTGACGGCGAGTCCTCAGGTGCCGAGTCCGCAGGGACAGACTCTAGATCTCAGTGTGAACAGGCTCCACAGGTAATCACAAACTTTTTGAATCACAGTTAAAAATCACTTTCACACTCGTATCAAACCTTTATTTAAAAATTTTATATCTCAATAAAAGTTATAGAGAAGACCGTGACAGTCAGCATTGTACTTTGAAATGGTGTATAATGAACCTGTAGATCGTAATAATATCTCTTGATTAAAAAGTTTCGGTACATTTACATCCTAAACTCGGATATTACATATGTAACAGCAGTACAGATAAGCCAAGTACAGATTTTTGCGAACAACAATCTCTAACAAAGTCCCATAAACTTCTGAACTCCTCAGAGCTTAAATTCCGCAAAAAATTCAATTTCATGGAACAGGTCTGAGAGATTTTATTTTTCTGGAATTTCAACAAACAGTAGCAGGAAGAAGTATTAAGTCGTACATCACTGTGATCTGATTACAGCGGCGCGCCCAGCCCCCAGTATCCAACTGGTCATGGTGAGGCTGTTGCGGTGCCGGTTGGACCGGGATTCCCAGCACCCAGACCAATCGAGGAGCAAACCGAGCCGGTAGACTTCTCGACGGCGAACGAGCCGGTGAATTTCAGCGGGGGTCCAGGGATCAGGCCTGTACCAGGATTCCCACCGCCCGGTGTGCACGTCACTGCTTACAGTCGAGAAAGCACCCCCGACAGTGGCGGTTCCCACTACATGGACGCCTACCGTGATCCCACCGGTGAGCTATCACTGTTTATCGCTTAACTTGGCAGACAACTCATCATCCATCTCCCGGTAACGCTTTATGACCCGCGACTGTCCCGAGCATCCTATCGCGAACATTCATCTTGGCGAGTCGTTGTTAACTCCCTTGTCGTTTAAACTGCGCCGACAACCTGCCTTTGGAACGCGCCGCGCCGTTGTCGTTTAGGTAATTACTCAATCACCAGATTCGATGGGGAGATAATAGACCTCCGGAAATTAACATATTCTTTAACCCCTACGATTGGTTTTACGGTTCCAATGATTAGAGCTCCATTTTTGTTCCTAATTGCTGAAATGAAGAAGGGAGGCTATACTTATTTTATATCGATAGCAACAAAATACAATTTAATTTCAGTTCAAAAGAAATGAATAATATACAGTACATAACATAAAAATAGTATGAGAAAAAATTTCATAACGGATACGCGAGTCCTAGCGTTCAAGGGAATTAGAATTGCTTGGTCATGATCAAATACGTTTAACTAATATTACATATAATATAAATGTATAATATTAATACTAATATTAATGACTATTAATGACTATTAACCTATGACGGTTAATAGCACGCGTCACCGATCAATTTCAAAATCTCGATTTTCTCAAAAACGAAAGTCCAGAGACAAACTATATAATAATTTGAATTATAATTTTTTATTCGTTCACTGTTCTTTGCAGCACAAGCGTGAAACATACACGTCCATCGATACCCTTAGTATCTCTAAATCTTTTAATTTTTTTCGATTTTATATCCTTGTTTAATAATTTAGTAAAAAAAATTGTTTGTAAACGCATAAATTGCGCAGTCTAAAAGTTTGAAAAAATTGTCTACCCCTCGGAGAGGCCACCTACCGATTGGTAGTTGATGTCTCTAGGCTCCTTCGATCATTTCGCGCGATTTATCAGCTCGGAAGAAACGAGACGGTTCTCAAGTTCGTGTGGTCGTGGTCCGTGCAATCGGGAGATCGTGTTGAACAGAGAAGAGAGACGTCCAAGTGAATTATGGCAACGAGCTCGAGGGTTAAACGCGGGGCCACTGTGTATGGTAGGAGAAGCAGGCAGCTACCATGGTGTCCACGGTGTTCTAAATTTCATCGGGTGTGCGCACGAAACACAGGAGAGCCAGGCGGCATGTCGCTACATCGCCGACGTGTAACGGTGAACGATATGAGGGAGTTGCGCGAGCGAGGAGATCCGCGGATGAGGGATCCGAAAGAGGACAAAGAGCTCGACGCCCTCGGGGGTGGCGTCGGAATGGTGTGGTAGGAGGAGGAGAAGGAGCAGGAGGGAGAGGGAGATAGAGCGAGAAAGAAAGGGAGCGATACGCGGTTACAATGGTCGAATAAAAATTCGCCAGAACAGTACATGACTGCCATAATAGGCACCTATGGCCCAGACTCTCATTTTCCTCGGCCTCTCTGTGCCTTGGCATTCCAAACCTACAGCCCATTCTCTTCGTCCCTGTCCGTCTCTTTCGCTCTTCTCATCCTCTTTCCACCCTTCCCGTAGATGTGCGCGGGCACCCTTCCTGCTGGGACCATCCCCCCTGTGGCAGTACACGACCATTGTTAATTATCAATATTTCGCGTACACGTAGTCGGCAAAAGTCCGGCGCGGCCAATATTGTGCGGACTCCGACGCTGGGGAGTAGTTATTGAAATTGAAACATTCGAGCACACACCGGCATGTACGTTTCGTTCGTCCGTCCGTTCGTTTCGTTTCGTTCGTTGGTTTCGTTCGTTTCGTTTCGTTCGTTCGGCACGTCGTCGTGTCCAAGCGACCGTCGCACCCACGCCGGCCCTCCCCAACCGACGGCTATTTGCACTGCGGACGAAATGAATTCTTGCCAGTAAATAAATGCGTAGATTTTACAACGGTTAATCAAGCCGCGCGGGTCGCCCTGGAACTTCCACCGCTCACCAAACGCTTCCTGTTTTGTTACAGTTCTTTATTCGCTTCGTTATTGCACTTCCTCTCGGCGCCAACTCTCTGTGGCCCGCAAGCATATTAAGGGATCCTCGTCAAATTGAAACGCTCCCGGTGCATCCCGAATAATGAATTATACTGCGAGAGCTGATAATCGCGTCCACCGTGCCAAGCGAAAAAGTTCCATTTTCTTCTATACTTCCGACGAAAAAATTACATCTTCTTCTGCGCTTCTACTGAAATGTTGCTACTGCTTTGTGAAATCAAGCCTTTAAAGGAAATGTATAAAAATTCATATTCTTTTTTGAAAGGAGTCTAAAAACGTACTATGGGATCAGCTTCGTTCGATTAAACACGTCCTTCTCTAAATGAATGCATTTAAATTTTCGAAAATTCAGGCACTGTTTATTTATCTCTAAGTGTACCTGTCCGTTTATAATGTTCATTTTTATTTCATTCATAGCACGTTGCGATAATCAAGGTTCGATCTTTATAAAAAAAATTTCGTGCATTACTTGTAGGTCATAGGAACCAACTAGGAGTCTCTTTCTATCTTTTATAGTTTCATAAAGTAGTAAACAATGTGTTGGTGCTCTCCAATTCATTTAATTTTTCTCCTATCGCAAACTAGACCCACCAGTTTTTATCATAAATGCATGATATCCAAAATTATTATCAAAGTCACAATACTATCGCCATGCCTAAAAGGATGACTGTAATAGATAATCCAAAAGTCGACAAGTAACCAGATCAATGCAGGAACAATGATGCAGAATTTAATTTTCTCTGAAACTGAAATTATAACTTTTTCTGCAGAGTACACATGAAAAAGTTCAACTGTGAAATTATGAATTAAATTGTTTTTGTTGACAGGATATGGACCGATGAGCCCGCATCCAGGTTACGGTATGACAGGTGTTCAACCAGAATACCCTGGAAACACTTACACCCCGTATCCCACCACTGGCTACAATTGCGGTGCAACTTATCCCGGTGGACCTGTGACTTCCGGTTACCAAATCCCAGCAGGATACACGCCGACACCTTGCTATAGTATGCCACCACCGCAACACACGGTCGGACCTCTTGATAAACCCGCCGGTAAAGACGATAGGTAAGGAACATAATAACTTCTTGTAGCACAAATCGTACCGTCGCGGTTGTTAAAATGACGTTTCCGGTTCATTAAACGTAAATCCTGTATCTATCAACTTAAATGGTTGCTCTTTGAGATCGTGTGTTGTTACACTTGCGATGTCGTTGCATTGGTGAAAATCTCAAAAAATTTTATTTGAAGTTTATGAAATTTGTAAAAAATACAAAATTGTGTCTCTTTTGTGAGATTATACTCAATCTTTGTTATTATATCACAAAGATAACCATCTTTAATTAAAGAATATACAATGATGATCCTTCAACGAGAATGCATTTTAGTTTGACTTTCAGCTCCTTTCTATTATAGTATATGTTCAAAGAAATACATTCATTGATTTCAATAATGGTAAATTAAAAAACTAGACAAGATTTTTGATTGACGATTCCGAGAATGGTAAATTAAAGAAGAAGATCAATAATTTAAAAACTGTGTAGTCGACGATGTCGCAGGTATCCCTAATCATGGGTAACGCAGTAGAATGAGAGATAATGGAATCAGAAGTAAAATCGTAGCGGACGTTCAACTCTGGTGGGTCGACGGTGACCAAATGAGCCGGACAAACGTCCACGAGGAACACCGTGCATGCGGGCGTCGCGTATTTGGTACTTGCCTTGCGGAAAGGGTCGCGCGAATCTCTCGCGAAATATATGGTATATTCGCGGCCGAAAAGGCACGTAGGCAACGGCGGGGGCGGCTAACATCGGCGTAGAGGGAGGAGGAGGCGCAGGTCGCGCATACCTACCTCCATTTTGTTAATTAAAGTAATTACTCTTCGTACCGAAAGTGCCAACCTTATTCTAATTGACGTAAAGCTTGGGCGGTATGGTGGAGAAGGCGCGGTTCGGCGGCGCATAAGGCGAGAGGTGGAACGAGGATGTGGGAGGCGGTGAGCTGCCAAGGGTGGATAAGGTCGGCAGGGTAGGTGGGGTATAATCAGTTGCCACCGCACTGGATTATGGGGCGAGATCCCGTCCCATCGTCCCGTCTTGGTTAGATCCTCGAAATGCATCTCGGATACCGCCCTGCGAAACTGCTCTCGTCTTTTTTTGATTCTCCGATCGACCCTAACAAACACATCCTCTGATCAAACCTGGTTCCTCCAAGGACACGTTCAAGTCGCAAAATTAACCCTGGAAGATTGAGCTTACTAATTAGCTTACCCATTTCCCTTGTATTTTTCGTATCTATTTTTACTAAACTACAATTTTCGATAACCATTATTGGAAGCTCAGGAGTTGGCACACTGGCGGTAGAAATGTATACTCTGTCACTCAGTGAGCATCGCATGCGCTCGTTTTCCCACTTAAGAAAGTGGGAGTGGCTTTCTTCTATGTGTCTCTGCACGAACATCGTCATTAAATTGGGGACCAATCGCAGACTGTGACAACACTCGAGTTTCCAACAATACGGACTCGTCACAATTTTGAATACTCAAGCTAACTAGTTTTTTTTCTAAAGTATTCTAAACAAGAAACGACACAATTATCAAGATTGTTTATATAGAGTACCCAAGCAATCCAATCGTGTCCACTGGAAAAGTACCATTGAGTTTAGAGATTTTACCATTTGCACAACATCTATAATGTAGTACTTACTTTAACAATATATATTAAATGAAGAAGGACAACGATTCGACTCAATTTTTAATGTTACTCATCTATCCCGAATTTTTTAAAATGTCTCCAAAGTACCATTTTACCATTTTCACGTTGCCCTTCATATAATACTCTAACAGTGTACATTAAATTAACAACGACACGTCTCTGATGCAGTCTGAAAACTGTCTAATCCTGTTAGTCCATTTGCTATCCATTCTCGAAGTCGTAAGTACCAAATATTTCGGAATACACACTCTCAACAACAACAGATTCGTTATACCGTAATAACCATTCCCGATAATAAACTGTGATACAGGGACGGACAAGGAAGAATCGCGACTTATCATTTATTCGAAGGCAGAGGAAAGCGGTTAGACGGAGGTTGGGAAAATACGAAGGTAGAGCGTTCCAGGGGTGTACCGTTGGATTGCACTCAAGTCCGCATCCGTCGGCTCGGTTGCCCGGCAATATCGTGGCCACTCAAGGGCCATCGAGGTTTTCGAGGCTTCTCATAGCCGGCGGTAGTTCGTTCATCTACGAGACTACGAGGAGACGAGAAAAAAGCAGAAGCAAACTGCTTTCGGGCTCTGATCCGCGCGTATATTCCTTCCGCTCCCCATCCCTTCACCCCCCTCTCTCTCTATCTCTCTCTCTCACTCTCTCTCCTCTCGACGCGGCTCTCTTCCTGCTCTTTCTCCACCGTAGCCGAACTTTTCAGAATGTTTTTTTTCTCTCTCATATGTCGCTATCACGCCCGCCATCATACACGAGGCACCCCTCCCTCTTCGCCGCGACGGAATAAGGAAAAGTTGCGAGAGGCGCAATAAAACTTTCCGGGTTGCCATTCCGTTCTCTAACGATGCGACGCGGTACGGTGCAACGCGATGTAACGCGATGCAGCACGGTGGATCACGATAAAATCCATGGGGGTATCATGCATCTTCCACGAGAAGAAGACACAAAGAAACTTGTAAGATCCCTTAATATCCCTTACTGCTAATTACGAGCACAGTAACGCACACTTGACACGTTAAGCGCCGAATATCATCTTCAAAAATTCCCATCAAATCAAAATAATCTAATATCTAGTCAATAGAATCAAAACTAGGAAATCCAAATCTATCATAAAAGAGGATACTTTAAACATTCTTTATCCTAAAAATCCGCATCAAATTTGATTAATTCCCTCCCTTCCTTTCAACCCCTTTCCTTCCTCCAGTTGAAGTCACCCCCTCACTTAAGTGTCCTCGTTCAGTCCTGACTGCACTTAATTGTGTACTACTGTATTTGGCAATAGCCATGATCGGCTGACGAAGGAAACAAGTCGAATGTAGACTGGAACAGAACTGTGCTAGTGTTACGAGTGGTGTCTCGGAGATATCACGTTGTTTTTTCGTTATTTCGAGTGCCATTCTTCTCGTGGACGAAAAGTACATGTTGAAATGGGACACGATTAATAAAGGTGTACGATAACCCGAAAATGTCGGCTACCCAATGGTTCTCGAATATATCGTGATTCCCAAGAACCCTGATATATTCAAGTACCCGAATAGGGAAATCCCAATATATTCGAGAATATCAAAATTTTCGAGCTCAGGTCCCGATTCCGAATAAGATTGTTGATCCTCTCGGATCCTACATTTTCGGGTTGTCACATCATTCGAGGATTAATCGTGATCCATCGCGTAACGTCGTTAGCGAGTATAGAACTGTCCTATACAAAGAACAAGACGGTTCTCACGTGTCCTACCGGTCAGGCATACGAGAGACGAGCAATCGCGTTGAAGTCTGTTTCATTGAATGATGATGTTGTTCGGTGCAGTATGAATATGAGGCGGCATTCGTTGAATTTTGCGCCTCGGCCCGCCCCTCGTGGTCGCGATGGCAAGGAGCTGATACAGTGCCCCACGTCGTCCTGTGATGGCATGGGTCATGTCTCAGGAAACTACGCTACCCACAGAAGGCAAGGCAGCATTGGCAATTGACACTGACATTTACATGAACGACGACATCCGATTGTGTATATTTCTATATTGATATAGCGATGCAGCACGCACGCACGCTCTACACGAACACGACACGTCCGTATATTGAACCGAATCGTGTGATATGACATGACACGCTTCGAACCGTCTGCCATTTGATTGTTCAAATGGTTTTTTGTTCGAATGTCAACACGGTTTGTGCTGACGCACAATTTTGATGAGCAGGATTCTCTAATCTCGCTCTAATTATAATAATTTCACGAAACATGTGGAAGGGATATCTGATGAGGTATCTAAAATGTTTACTAATATGTTTGTGACATTTTTCTGATTAAAACGAGACGAGACATTGTTTGGAACATATTTACTCATTCAATGCACAATTCGTTATTATTGGAATGTTTCAGATGAATACGAACCAAAGTTAAAACGATACATTTTATTATCCGAAAAACTCCTGTGTCACGAATATGTTGGTAAAAAGTTCATTAGAAACAAAAAAGTTTTTTATGGATTATATTTTTTGGATGGATCCATCTTCTCAACGTTCAACGAAGAATTACTTGGACAATCAAATTGCAGATGCTTTGAAAACCGATATCCCACGTTACACGATCCAATACATACAGACACACACGCGTAGATACAGTAACACTTCCTAGCCTACCCCCGAGTTCGGTCCAATCGCAGACATCCTGAAGTAGTATGATCCTATTATAGTGAGAATTCGTTTTGCAACGGTGCGCAACGAGTGGTCCACACGTGAACACGCAGAGACACACATACCAACTCACATCACATCAGTCGTATTGTCACTGAGAATTGCGAGATTATTATACATAGATGGATTTATTTGCATCGATGCATATTGGTGGTTCCATGGCGTAGTGGCTTCTTAAGTGTTTTGTGACACTGATTATTTGTCTAGAATATACCCCGACCACCCTCCATATTCCTAGCTGAGCTAGTCTTGTACTACCCACTCGATATTGTTGCATATATCTATATTATAATATTGTACATGTACGACACCCATTGGTATAATTAGCAGCAACTGTATACGGTTACTTTCCTTTGTTTACTCTATCTTTTTCTCTCTCTCTCTCTCTCTCTCTCTGTCTCTCTGTCTCTCTCTCTCTCTCTCTGTCTCTCTCTCTCTCTCTCTCTCTCTCTCTCTCTCTCTCTCTCTCGCTCGCTCGCTCGCTCTTCTGTTTCCTTTTATTTCTTTGTCCACAGTCTGTCTCTCTGATATGTCCCACTGTTCTCACTATATTTGTGTACCTTGTTTGAGTACGTAAACAGCCTTCTCACGTTCACCCCCGCCTTCACTATCCGCCCACACCCCCCTCTCACTGCGTTGATTACGATTAATATTATACCAAAGTGTGTAGATGAGTTTCGTGTTGAATGAAGTACCGTTTGCTCCCTGTTTTGACCCGACCCCTACGAAAAGGGATGGCAAAATCATTGTGTGGAAGACTGTGATCGTGGTGGCCAGACACGTCTACGATGCTTCCACGAAGTCTATCTGTCGTTTCGATTCAAGTACGCTCGATATTCGCATATCAGACGCAGCCGACGTATTGCGTGGACGAAGTGTGTCTAAAAAGCTATGAGACTAGTTTGGTGATAACGTTTAAGCCTCGACTGATAGTAAATAAGTAGTATCCCAGTAGAACGTCATTGCAATGTTATTTTCCAGGTAACGACGCTAAAATTCTTTTATCGTAACTGCTTCCAGTTGATCAATTAGTTTTTAAATGTTATTTATGGTGCCCAAATAACGTCATTATTTTTTGGAAAAAGAGAAAAATTAAATGGACTCAAATTTATGCAACCACAGATTTACCTGCTTTAGGTGAAAACTCATTGACTAACATTCCAGTGCAAAACGGTGCACCTTAGCAACCAATTTCAGGCTGAACGTGGGTAACCATTTGTATGAGCCTTTTTGGGATATTTCAGTAACAAATTTCACATATTGTTTGCCCTTGTTAAACATTTTTGTCGCAATTTTTCTGTACATTTAACAGAAAATTTAGAGTCGACATGAACATATGTAGCCGATAAAGTAGAACGTGCTGATGCCATGATGAACACCTGAGGAACGATATCTTTCTCATGACGGTTTAGACGCGCCTCGCGTACGAATACGAGTCACACCGCAAAAAGCAAAAGAAACCCGCCCGCGCCCGTTAAAGAACCGCTTTGCCAGCCTCGAGTGGGCAGCCTCGTAGCGAACTGTTGTCAATGACCATGTCAGAGCAGAGCCGTGATAGTGACCGAGGATAAAAAGTAAAGACCAGGACTGAAAGAAACTTACAGTCCGTTTATTTTACGAAATCGAACGATTGCCACCGCAAACGTCCGGCGAAACGCGTGCTCACTTGTCGACTCGCGGAAACCGCAGAGAAATTAAACAATTGGCAATTGACGAGTTTCACTGGGGTCAGGTGTGAGTGTGCTCCCTGCTCTCCCCTTCAGTGTTCCTAGAGTAAGGCTAACCTTGTATTGACACGAACCCCTTGAACGCGATGCCATCGATCGTACGAGCGACACCTCATGAGTGATCCAACTGGAACACGGCGTTGCCATTTGCATGCTATCATATATATATATATATATATATATATATATATATATATATATATATATATAAATATAAATATATAAAGTTTATATATAATATTTATACATACATATATATATATATATGTATATATATATATATACCTATAATAAATATACATCGTTGATTGCCCGTTTCAACTGTGCGACTACCATTCACACGACTGGCCGGGGGTAGCTATTTTGTTGGGATCTAAGAAACATTCTCGTTGCTCGAAATAGACAGAAAATCGTCGAGTCTCGAGCTCTTCTTCAATGTCTTCGTTCGAACTGGACGCAAGGCAAGTCGTCCAAGAAAATACTGTGTAGTAGTCTGCCATCCGATGATTTCAGCAGCCTAAGTTAGACGATCTCGGTGTGCTAAATTCTCCACGACCCTCGTACACTCCTCAGCAGTAAAATGTACCCATTCCCAGATACGGCAAAACGTTCATTATAGTTTGTATCTTAAAAAAATGAGACACCTGCAAAGCGACAATGGGCGACCCTATTATTTCTTGTGTAATTATTTTTGAGGAGCGCGCGAGGGTTAATAGCGACTTTTTCGTGATCGACGAAACGGGATTCGAACAGAAGCATCGAGATCATTTTCGACGCCCGAAGGCCGGCCGTAAGTACCCGAGACTTATTGGCAACGTCGCGTAACTTGCATGCGATGTGTTGCTGAAGCCATCGTTGGATGTATCTGAGGTGTGCGTTCGTGGCTCTAACCATGGGGATTAATGCGCTACTGATCGGTATCATCGAACGCGATCGAACGACGAACGTGAGAATTTCATCGGGAAGCACCTCGAGTAGCGCAGAATCGTCATGGTATAATTTGAACGAGTTTGAACAGCAGAGTCTTTTTGTTTCGTTTACAGCCTATCCGGTTGTCCACGGGCTGATCGTTCGCAGATCCAGGCACATTCCCAAGAACTGAAGTGCCCAACGCCAGGCTGCGACGGATCTGGCCACGTGACAGGGAACTATTCCTCCCACAGGAGTTTATCCGGATGTCCTCGGGCCAATAAACCAAAGAGCAAGCCGCGAGATGGACAGGATTCTGAACCTCTAAGGTCTGTCTTCGTGATCGGCATTATTTTCTCTCTCTCTCTCTCTCTCTCTCTCTCTCTCTCTCTCTTTCTCTGTCTGTCTATCTCTGTCTGTCTCTCTATTTCTCTATCTCTTTCTTTCTCTAAATGAAACGATCCCCTCGCTATCTAATATAATCCTCGCTGCTTTCTCAGCCGATCTCTACTAATTTCGAAACCGCTGTAGGTAACTGTCGCCGACAAAATTCTCGGGCTTATCCGAAATCAGCGCAATTGACTCGGATCTTATCGGCAGACAGCCGTAGAATTAATCGAGGGAGATACCAGTCTCTTGCAAACTCTGCAACTTGTTGTATTGCTCGTAATCGCGATCTCAATTTGCGCTTTCACCGTGTTCGCACGTTGCACGTAGCTACGTGGTTATCTTCCTGACCACATTGCACGTACTAAGATCCGCCAGCAGGCCGAAAAGGGAAGCTACCAACCCTTTCCGCGTATATCCCTTTAACCCCGTCCATTTCCGAAGCGCGCAAAGACGAAGACGCTGACTAATAACTAGCGGTTTCCGCTCATTTCATGCTCGCTCTCTGTGTGGATGGATTGTATGGTGTTGGTAATGGTGGTGTTGGCTTTTCGGACTACAGATGTCCAATCCCTGGTTGCGACGGGTCTGGCCATGCTACTGGCAAATTCTTGTCCCATCGCAGGTAAGACTTTCTGTCATTTTCTTGCGCGAATATCTACGGAACATTTCTAATTGTATTCAAGACTCGGAAACGAAGAACAAAATTCGCTCTAATTCGATTCGTGAACTGTCGCGGCGCATCGTCTCGCTCTCGGCCTTCTAGCATTTCCAAAACGAATCATACAATAACTTCTATATTTCTACCGTAATGAAACCTTTCCTTCGTTCGTCCGCTTTCTTAGACTTCTTTCTCTGAATTTCGAAATTTTCCTTGATTGCAAACACTTCCGTAGTCTGAGCACGTTTGAACAAGCTTCAAGTACGCTTCGTTACATATAGCAAACTTTCGAGTAACCATCGTCAAACTTATTTTCGATTGCGAAACAATTGTCCCGACCGGGTAACGGAATGTCCCAATCATTTGATACGATACAAGCTGAAATTAAAATGAAATATTCTCAGTTTATAAAAGTAAACAACATTTACGGGGAAGTTTGAATTCTTACTCGATGTTCATTTGTCCTAGTGGATTGATATATTTGTAAAAGTAGAAGCAAAAATTATAGTCTCTAAAGATTTATATCGAACTATGGACAAATATTACAGCAAAATTGACATTCTCCCTTCGTTTTCGCTTGTTCAACAAAGAATAAAATTACTTGAAGCAAATAAAGACAATCAGAAGAATTTGGCATAACTGATAAAACGAATAAACGAAGTCTTTAAAAATTAGGGTTACCATCAGATTCGTACGAGGAACAACTCCGAGCGAAAACATTGTATTTCTCCTTCGTTTTCATCTGTTCTGCGCGATAAAATAATTTAGACGATACGAAAGATTATAACAAAACACCCGACGCAATTACAATTTAAAATTCAATGAAGTCTTCAAAAATTTATGTTGGGCTATCGATCAATCGTTACGCGATAAAATCAAGGAACGGGAAGCAGTTTCGAGAGAAAGGTTTGGGTTCTTCCTTAAGTTTGGCGACGAAAAGACGCGACACAGCGGATACAGGCCCGATTATGCTAACATTGAGGACTCTTGTTGCAGCGCGTCCGGCTGCCCGATCGCGAACAGGAATAAATCGCGACTGTTGGAGTCAGGGGGCACCGTGGAGCAGCACAAAGCAGCAGTAGCTGCAGCAACGGCGATGAAGTTCGAGGGTGTGAATTGTCCGACACCAGGCTGTGACGGGATGGGACACATAAACGGCTCGTTCTCGACCCACAGGTCCCTGTCCGGTTGTCCCCTGGCCGCTTACGGAGCGAAGAAGCCGAAGTTCGACGACATGTCAACCATGTACAGCAAAGGAATCCCCGGTGAGGATCAAGCTGATTCTGAAGTGATGATCGATGTCACCGATTATCGATGCCCGACCGCTGATGATCGAGAAGTGGGAGTGATAACGTTGATGGGCCGACTCTGCGTGAAGCGAATCGTCGATGAGAATTATGTTGTTGTTCGATTAGCGAGCACACGGATCGAGGAATCTATTCACGCAGAGTGACGGCGCCAACAGCGCGGATTCTTTGACGATTGATT
This sequence comes from Lasioglossum morio, assembly GCA_916610235.2. Lineage (NCBI taxonomy): Eukaryota > Metazoa > Arthropoda > Insecta > Hymenoptera > Halictidae > Lasioglossum > Lasioglossum morio. The sequence continues at coordinate 10,831,397 of OU744327.1, forward strand.
TGCCTACCAAAGTAGACGGAACACCCGTGTTATATATCTAGTAGGCATGGTCATCCGAAGTTTGCCTTTTATCCTTTTCTATGCTTCCGCGTCGCACTTGTCCAAACGCGTGCACGCAACAAATTGACGACTGATATGTCGGAACGAATGGAAAGACGAGCGCGTGAAGCTCATCGAAACGTTTGGACGAGTGTCGATGACGAAACCGTGAGAAAATTATGGACCTTTATTTGTAAACTTTGTGCATAAATGACCCCCGACTTTGATCCCGTGCTATGCCATACTCTACTCTTCACGCAATGATGTGCTGTCATACCAACAAGAGTAACCTCCTCCCTGCTCCCAGCCCCCACTTCTGTCTACTTGTATATATATATATTCAGTTACTTCTGTTGTCGTTCTTTACTTATTCAGTGTCACGTTCAGTTCTCGCTTCCCCGTTTTTTCTATAAGAAGTCAGCGTCCAGGTGACGTGTCCGCGTCACCAAATACAAAGAGGAAAGACTTGTTCCCCCTGAGAGAGATACAACTGAACTGAACGTACCCGAAATCCACTTGTGCTGACTATTGCCTCCTCCGGTTATGAATTCCACCCTTTACCTACCTACCTACCGTCGCCCCTCTCTCTCTCATTCTCTCTCTCTCTTTCTCTCTCTCTCTCCACCTAGAGCCCACCTCTCCCACAATGATTATTATGTGCAAGAGAAACGAAAGAATGTAAAGCCAAACGAAAACAGAACGAAAAGCAACCGTATGTCATATTAATGAAAAATAATATATTCTGATTTATTCTGGGATCACGATCAGCTCCTTTCCTGCCATATACCTTTGAGGAGAACATTTACATTTGAAGGTAAGGGACTGACGTACTCGCCATTTGTTTTCTATGTGTTTTCGGTGTTACATACAAGAATCCACACACCAGTAATTTTTTCTTTAACGAGATGACGACCGAGTGTTGACGAGCAGCCGCTGGTTCCTTCTCTCTATTCCTAGTGTAGCCTGACAATGGCAACCGAAAAGAAAGATATATGTGTTTCGTGACAAGTTGAGTCTATGAAAATGATTCTAGGCGAAAGGCCAGCACTCGGTGTCTCCCATTTTTTTCTTCTATCTGGTATGATGGCACCTCACGCTACCTCAAACACCCTAACATCGTTCCCGATCATTCTCTGCTCCTGCGGCACTCCTGTCAGGTTCGTGCGCCTGTCGATGACGGTTCATGAGGAAAAAAGATCTTGTAAAAAGAGCAAAATAACAAAAGAAAATCGCCTCAGACTTGTCTCTGTATCACGTTAAGCACGAACTATTAGCAGAAGAAACCGTACCGATCCCATATTTCAGACAAATCCTAATGTAGCGACTTGGGACCAATTACAGTAGTATACTTGCCTGGCAAACACGATCATGAATAGCGAACCATTCGAAACAATTCATTTCCGAAAATATTATATATTATATGTATATATTTATACGTATAAACGTTTCTCTCGACCGGGCCAACCCAAATCGCTGTCCGAAGCTTTCCCGGCGCTACTTACATGCTCGCCACATTCTCACATCTTATTGTGTATCTGCAAGGTGTCACACAGAACTAGGGACGAGCTTTGTCTTTGAAAAGGTTCCACCCTCATCGATAGAAAAAGCCAAGATTGGATGGTTTCTGATGCTCCAGCTTCCTATATTCACTCATCATTTGTTTACGCGCATGCATGCAGTCGCAACAATCCTCGTGCACATTTTCTGCAATTGGAAACTCGTATCTCCCTTCCCGAGACACTATTGCTGACATTGTACATAACGAAAAGTACCATAATACCTTTCACTTTCATCAAATCTTCAGAATATCGTTCAAGAGACACAGGCGGTATATTGTGACGTTAAGTAGAATTACTTGGGAAAAATACGAGTCTTCATTAAAAACGAATGTAGAAGTTATGGAACAAGATAGCGACGATAGAGCGTCAGGAACCATATCCAGTTTCCGATTGTACTGATTCACCTCGCGAGTCAAACCATTTGAAAGATGCAACCCTTTTCCGTGGGACACCCTCCATTACGATTCCCGCACACCTGTTAAGTAACGTGATCGTATATTATACATTTCTCTGTAACATCGAGTCACTGCCGTTGACAGAGCTCTAACGAGCTTCGAGTCGTGATTGGGTTGAAAGCTGGTCTTCCGACGGTTTCCCTTGACAACGAATGTCCTCGACGGTCATTGTAATGATCATGGTATAAATCTCTGTAACCGAACATAATGTATCACGACGGACACGTGGTCGGAGAGGAAACTGTTGGAAGTAGAGAAAACGACATGTCCGAAAGAGACAGACAGTCTGTTAAAAGTGGACCATGTATGTCCTATATTCAGGAGTGGACACCAGTGGTCCGGCTCACGGGGGTGCGGTGGGTACGGGTCAGGGTAACACGAGTGGTAGCGGTACCGCCAGTGGTCAGGGCGAGGATCTCTACACACTGGAAGCCGAGATTACGGAGCTCCAGAGAGAGAACGCTCGGGTCGAATCACAGATGTTGCGCTTGCGCTCCGATATCACCGCCATGGAGAATCAGCTGAAGCAAGGTGAAAAGGTCAGTACGGTTTTGCTCAGTCGGTAATCGATTATTACCGTGCGACGATACCGGAGACACCAACACTTCCGGTGACTAACAATGCAGAAAACACGCCGAATCCGAAAAACTTCAAAATCTTCAGGAATTATTAACCCAAAATCAAAAACAGCTTTGTGGGTCCACCCTTTATTTCCTAACTACAGACTGAAAAATTATTAAAGTCATAACTTGAGAAAATATCACTATCATCATGGGAGATCACAGAAAAATATCATAGGAGATCACCAACAAGTATTCCATTCAACAATTGACTGTTTTAATGCAAAATTGTCGATCTATGTGGCTCTAACAATTCAATCATCCACTGTAGTAAACTGTTCAATCAATGGTTCGCTAATGAAGATTTCGAAGTTGGGATTTCTCACCCGATGGATTTTCAAATTTCCACCCTACATCTCTTATCCGATTTTTTAACTTGAATTTTAAATTATTCCTCGCGAACACAGTTTATTGAGAGAGTTTCGAGCTAGTCTTTCCCGCATGCTTGTCCAGTGTTATCTGCGACAGCGAAGGTAGAGTGTCCCGTACCAGTCGTCGGTACAGATTGCGCAATGTTGTTTTAAACCAGGGCTTTTGTTCTCTGTAGGAAACAACGACGATCTCCACGCGAAACACCAACGTGAACGAGTACTTCCAGTCGCTGCGCGATAACATGATCACGCTGTTGGAGCACGTGCGAATACCGAACGCCCCGGGCGGACCGCAAGAAAAGATGGGCCACGAGAACTTCGACAGTTACCTGACGAAGCTGCAGACGCTGTGTACCGCCGACGGTTATTGCGCGGACGAGGCGAACAGGCCAATATACGAGACGGTGAAGACAGCCCTTCAGGATTTCACGGTCCTACCGACACCCATCTGAGACCATCCGTAAAGTTCGATGATCGGTTACAACGGGTCTCGGACGCGTTTCGCGCAGTGACCGATCGTTGTGACGAACAATGAATACACATACCGTTTAGCTGGGACGGTATGAAACCGCGCGATTGCCAATCTTCGAACGAACACTGTGGCGTTGAACGTGAACGTAAAATGTCGGGAATTGGTAATCGGTCGCGACGGAAAGGAGAGTCCTCTTCTTTCCGGTACCAAGGACTTCCGGTCGGTGGGTGGCACGTTAGTGTGCTTCCCGCGCGAAAAGGAAGATGACCGATAGAAGACAATGTTTTTACGAATTATCGGGTGATCCGAGTGTCGTCGGTTGGTGAGCGCACGCCGACGACTGTATAGACTGTTAGTAAATGTTACAACGGTATCTAAAATGTAGCCACCGACGGTGATCAATCAGTCGGGGCGACCGATCGCGCACGGACTCGTAACTCATAGCGATATCTTTTGTACATAACGAACTTATACCACGTAAGTATTAAGGCCGGCGGCGCCGATCGCCCCGCAGTCATCATGTACATAAAACGCGCGTGAACGAGAAAGAGCGAGAGAGAGAAAGAGAGACCGAGAGAAAGTGTGAGTGAGAGAGTGTGTATGAGAGAAAGAGGAACCCATATTTCTATCATTTAAGAAACGTGTTGATGTGGTCATCTCATCTCTAAGATATGTAAAAAAAACTTTAGACACACACATACAATGAACACAGTATGGCCAGAGACGACCGATGGATTTAGCTTAGATGTATATCGAATCGTATCGCTCATACCAAAAAAAAAAAACAATGTATAACTGTTTTACATAACCGTTAAGCGACTAACGTTATAAAGCGAGAGAACGCAAAAACAAAGATGAAATGATAAAGAAGAAACCTAAGAAGAAAACTGAGGACGATATGGAACCCGCTGAACAAAACGCTGCTTCTGCTAAACCGACGGCTACTTGATTATGAATTATTGCGTACTCATTGCCGCTAGATACTATTATTACTACTATTGTCACTGTTACAACCACCAAGATCGTTTCTAGGATTAATCCAATCATTATTATTGCTACCACTACTCTTACTACTGTCTGATATAGGATATATAGCGACGAGTATACCGACGCATTTATATTATCAACGAGACTACGAACGGTGCATACGAACATATTGTCCATAGGGGGTGTACATACGGTCGCAGAAAAAAAAGGGGGGGAAACGATACGAATATTATACGATGGATCGGTGGATGGGATCGCCGATTGAAGCTGCGCGACGGATCGATCGAAGAGACTCTGGAACGTGTCTCATGTTCGAGATCGTTCGCGTTTTCTCAGTGTGGCGGATTTATCGAATTTCCAGAAGCAGGTTTCTATGAATCGCACGGGAGCCTGACGGATCAGTACCGATCAGATCGATATTCTGAATGTTCACACTGTCCGGTAGAATATTATAAACCAGACGATACAGAACGTATGACCATCCGTATGTATCAAAGATCGTTTGTGTAATCGGTAGTGACAGGCTTCGTGTCTGCGATTGATGTCAATCTACTAGTTTAAGGATCGGCGAGCTCGACGATCGCAGAGAAACAATCTACGAAATTGATTCCCGCAATCGTCGCGAATCGATCGATCAGAGGACAGCGGATACTCGTTCGTTGCGTGCAATAGTTTGTTTCGTCTTTCCGTTACGAGGATTTGTATCGTCGCGACGCAGCAGTGATATGCATGTCTTGCTGCGTCTGCGCCGGGTTGTTACGATTTTCCGTTGATCTCTTTACGTGTCCCGTGATTATTTCGTCTTTTTTAATGAATTGTAAAATACGCGAGGGACTGAGTGTAAATATCGACGCATTGCCTATCCTAAGAGAATATCTTCTGCCTCTTTGACGCTTTTACAAGGACCGAACTGGAGGAACGGGCCGTTACGATTTATGATAAGTTCAGAACGATATGCGAATCGGGTTTGAGAATGGTTTTCGGGTTCGTTTTACTGGTATCGACAAGTATACGAAACAAAAGTAATTAAACATGGTAGTAATTTCGCGTGGAGAAACAATGAAAAACGTTGATACGACGTCGACGTGGCGACACGACTTAATGAGGCGAAGATATAGAGTAACGTCGCGGCGAGCAGTGCTTCTTATTTTGCAGACTGAGATCATTTCGTCGCAGTGATTAGAGCGTGACAGTTGTATATACGGATGGGTTTGGTGAATTGGGAAAAAGGTGTTCGACTTGTGGGTATGGGAGTTCGGCGAATCAATTAGTTGTCTGTCGGAAAAACAGACGCGATCAAAGATACCGTGTGGGAGGAGCGAGGAATATACTTTAACCAAACACCGTGTAGTGAGGGTATTAATAAATTAAAGTATAGCGATAGTCGGCCGGCGATTACGATTAATCTCGACGTTATCATTATTCTTGTCATTGTCATTATTCATTACGATTCTCTAATTGCCATTCTCACTGTGATTAGATCTGTTTCTTTGCTCAACAATGTGTGCAACACGGACGTCGAGGAGAACGAGTGTATGAAATTATATGTGTCGCGTTCGCAGTGTCCGATTTTCTCGAGGTTACCATTCTGATGATATTATTGCTATTATTGTCATTATTACCACTATTGTCGTTATGTTCGCGTCATTATTACGATTATTATTGTTGCCGTTGATAAAGTTGTACGAATATTATAAGTTCAATGACATGCTTTAAGTAAGTATAAATGTTACTCCGATTGAATAAAGGGTATTTATCGATGAATTGTTACACTTCTTCATCCCAAAGAGAATGCAAACAGTTTCTAAAGGGTACGTAACATCCAACTTCGGTATATAAGCATAGCAAATTCCTTTTTGCTTGATGTCCAGTTCAGTTAGGCAAGATATTAGTTCTATACAAAATAATCACGAGAAAAATTTCTAGAGCGTTTAGTAACGGTATTAGTAGAACAGTCAAAATTTATCGAAACTTTGGCATCTGTAATTTCACATATGCCCTTAAATTCGAATAAATGTTATTCGAGTTCCAGGTTGGAACTTTTTTAATATTTTAACATATGTAATTTCGTCTTTATCTTTTAAACAAAATTCTCTAATTTGTGCTCTCATACGTTATAAAATTCAGACGTACATAAAATCAAGTTCCATGGGAACTTTTAAAATTGTCCTCGACATTATCCTCTTTTTGTAAGAACGTCCAGTAGGTTACAAATAGTGGATAATATCGAACTAATAGCTGGACACTTTGAATTTGTGTTAATATTGCATACTAGAGTGTAAATTAATATCCACGATTATTTCAAACCTATTCCTTTTCATAAGATTTTCAATTTCATGTTCCCTCAGAACAAAATATATTATTCAAGCTAGTTCATTCGATTTTTATATCAACGCGAATAATATTGCTTCGAGCTTTGAGCTACTATCGTTCTATCACTTTCCTCAATAACTATGTAACTATCGTGTGCTAATTGTGTCCCTTTTTGTTCCTACCACTTCAGTACGCAGTAAGCTATACTCGTCTGTGATACAAAATTCACGAGGATTACTCTCTTCTTCAACATATTTCCTTTTCCACAGATCGATTCTTCGAACATTTATGTATGAAAAAGTGTAAGGTAATAATTCTCGTTTATGAAATACTTTGAAAGTACAAATTGAGATATCTCATATAAAATTTAAAGTCGGAATCGGTGATTTTCCGAAAATTATGCTTCAATGTTTTCTTAATATTTCTTGGAATCTTTTGTCCTTCAGTTTTGCTTTTAATATTGTAAATCTTAAATTAACAACACTAAAACATCGTCTGAAATATCTGTTTAACTTGGAATATGTTCGGTGCAGAATATAACAATTCATGATAATCGATTTCACCGAGGAGATACTAACAGTGTCTCGTAGGTGTCATCATGGTTGTGGTGGCAATTTGCCTTCTCCCGCCGAGAATCTCTTCAGTGGCCTTCGGTACCGACGAAATCACGTCAATGGCCTTCTGTTTCTTACTCCAGCCAGAATACATCTTAGAGGGCGTAAGAAAACACCGAATTGTTCGAGTAACACGATCTCCCATCAGGTTTGCAGCCTTTAACAGTATTTGGTCGGTGTCGAGCATCATTAAATGTTACATTGTCCACCATATTTCAGACCAAGGTTTGGCACTATTTTCGTCGGTGGTGGAACTTTTAGCGATGTGGTATTTCAGATCACTGTAAGTTCCACGTTATCTTCGTGCCCACCTGTGCCCACTTGCCTATGTCGCTGAATAGCACAGGGGCTGGCAGTCTTTAATAGTATCACATCGGAGGTTATGACTATATGTATGTTAAAATTATATTTTTTGATTTGATGTCATTATGTTACATATTTACAATTATCTTTATTAGTACAATATTAATAAACATAGATACCAAATTTTAGATATGCAACAGTACGACACGTACAGACTCAGACACTACGCATCCGGTCATAGATAAGCAAGATTCGTTACCGAAAACGTTTGCCATAAAATTATTCAATATTAATAGATATATAACAAATTTTATTGTGATTATCATCTTTCTTGAATATCTTCTAAACTATTTACCGTGCTGAAAAATATGTCAAGCAAAAGCTGTAGATTTGAACAGTCTGCGACTTTTTGTGGTGTGGCTTTACTATATTTTATCAATAACCATTAGCGCAACATGTGTTTTTTTTTAACTTGCGGAACTTATTTCTTTTGAATTGCTGATTATTTTGCAGGATATTCCAAGTGTGGAGGAACAGCGTCGTGGAAGGGGAAGGTAGGAGACTAGCCTCAATGTGGCGCTACAGTGAGCTGGATCGAGAAATTTGATGACATTTTACTATAAATTTCTACTAAAATTCATTAAAAAATTATTCCTACCGACTAAGTCAGACTATACCGATAATTATCGTAATAAATATATTTTTTGTAATAATTTCATAATTCATTGTTTAAATGTTATTATCTTAAAATAATATTTGAAGTTGCTTACTCGTTACTTATTTAGTACTTCTCCAGATAATTTAAATCAAATTTCTTCGTATATCTTGTCATTTTCTCTTTGTATTATGAATATTTCAACAAATACAAAGAAATTTACATCGAAAGACATCGGTTCATATGGTACTTACGCCTCGTGATAGTAAAATGTCACCAAATATCTGGATTTAGCCCTACGGACGTGAAACAGAAAAATCCATAGAGTGATTGGTCTACAGGGTCTACTTCTATGCCTTCTCTGTGATTTATCCAATATCGACAAAGAGTAAACCCTTCATAGTAATTCCTACTAAAATAGGTACTTAATTTCAAAATGATCGTGAAAACACATGCGGTTTTTTCCAACGATGAAACTTAAATGAATTATACCAGAAACATATTGACCAGTTACAAATGCGGATTTAGTTGTAACACACGTTATAATTGACAAATGAAAAATTGCGAACGGACGCGATAAAAGCGGTTGAAATCGCATAAACCGATCCGGAGCAGCCTGTAAGCATCTCCACCATATCAGATCCACTCGTTCTTAATATCTGGCAGTCTAGTGCCGTTTCGCTTTTCACCTTGCTCAGATTTTTCTGGATTGACCCCGAGTGCTCTTCGAGAAACGCCGCTGCGGGGATCCCACCAGTCAGCATCTTCTGCATCCACTGACATCCACTTTTATTTTCTCTTCCCGTTCTACCGTTTTTTTTTTCAGTCCACATCATCCTCCGCCGACCGGCTCCCTTTTCTCCAACTTCCTCTCGCCTGTCTTCTTCATAGTTCCCCTCATCACCCCCATCTCTTTGCTGCTTCCCTTTTTTCACCGAATGTCTCTTAGAAAAGCTGCGTCCTCCGCGATCTGCGATATGAGCCCTCGTATCTGATCACTCCTAGTCTTTAACACATATACCGGCTGTCCCCTACGCGACGATCTCTGACAGGATCCCCTGGGGTGTGTGTCGCCAGATATATCGTCGACTACATCACGGTCGCGATGGTCAAGTGCCGTCGCAGCAAGTTTCCCGTTGCCGAATCCCTGTTTCGCACGAATATTGCGCATAGATTCATGCGAATCTTTTTCACCGACCAATTAAACGCGTACGCCATTTATTGGCGACAAGAAGCGTTGAAACGTTCAGTATAAGCACAAGAAACTCCTAGATTCGAAGCATCTTTTGCGAAACGAAACGCGAAATACGTTTACATACCTTAGATCGTTACGGTTTACCTGCAACTTTAGAATCTTAGGTCTACGTTCTTAGTTGAGCTGCAATACAATCTATGCCTAATCAAGCGTAAAATTATAAACACATAAGAAGAATTGAATGATGTTACATGATTTTGAACTTTTAGGAATTATCACGTAGAGCAGTACACTTTAATTTAACTTCTGTTGCTTACAATTGACTTAGACAATTTTTATTTTGCATAAAGATCCGCAGTCTACGTATATGTATCATTCGCTTATGGTTTCCGAAAAAAAAGTAAACTAACTGATGTTAAACTTATCAGCATTGATGAAATGGTTCAACAGATTTCTTTATTCAAGCAACTATTTTATAATAGTAATCCGCGACGATCTGAAGAAATTCAGTCGTGCCATTTTTCTCAGTGGAACCATACTAGTCACTGTAAATTCTTAATAGCCATCGCGCGAAGCCTGAGCGATTCCGAAAAAGAATCATCGTCATCTTCAATAATCAAATTGAACGATTATTATGAGTACATTGAATTAGTTACAGAATTAAATGATTTACCAAAGACTTGAATACTGATAACAAAAACTTGTCATGTACGCAATTAAATTATTTGTCCGCATCTTCAGAAATTTTATGCATACTCCTGATGTTGTAAATATGTCGACAAGGGAATAGATCACGTTTGAGTGAAACAAGGTTGTGACACGATCGGCTCTATTTTGAAGCGGTGTATCCAATAAAACGTTGGCGATTGTCGGCGTAATTCATAAAACCGGCGTATCTCGTCCTCGTCGGCGTCTCCCGATAGAAACAGGTTGCATCGGCTCGCAGTTCGGACGGCAAACATTCTTCCGTGGTTCGACGAATCGACGTCTCCATTAATTAGATACCGGTCGATCGAGCGTGCGACGGACCACGTCGCCGTCGCAGCCTCCCGTGAAATTGTGTTCCCGCTGATTTACGAGCACAAGCGCTGCCGAGAACCGAGTCCTCCGAGCCGTGCCCAACGATATCCTCTCTCGGCCACGTATTATTTTCTTCGCGTCGTTTCCTGTCGATGCAATCCTCTCATTGGTTACCAGTTCACCTACGAGTCCTTCAATGACATCCTCCTTCGAACCCTTTAGATTCTAAGCTGCGTTTATGTTCGAGCTGTTCCGTCGCGGAACACCGACATTCTTCAAAAAAACCGTCTCCTTCTTCATAGTTGGTCAATAAAACGGCAACAACAAAAAATTGTAAAGCAAGTTTTAAGATGTCTTTGCCAAGGCCAGACTTCGATTTTTATGTGTACGACTGTGTTAGTCCGGTAAAAAATTTTCGATGCCTGTAGAGTCGTTTAAATGCGTAGAATTGTAGAAAACAACCAGGCTCTTCTGCTGCTGAAGGAGAACGCGTTGAAGTCGTAATTGCACGATGAAGAAACGTCTTGGGGAAAAATTGCAACAGCATTCTGCAAATCGAGCTTTAAAATGAGTCCGTTACGATATTTCCACGATCTTTTGTTACAATTTTACAACAATTTAAACATCAAGCATTTTTGGGCGGAAATGTAGTGTCCCTTCAATTTTGCATGTCCATGTACGTGACGTAATTTAAAAATAAGTAAGAATCACAAAAAACGACAGTCGTGTGTAGAATCAAAACGAAGTATAAAACATGTAAAATAATGTGTGCGACTTGTAACATATGCCAAGCAAGAAAGTTAAACTACAGTTGAGTCAGTCTAGTGGAGTAAGTAGAATGAGATAGTAGTCAGAAGTAGTTCCGGTAGCTCCGTACTGCAACAAAGCCATAAGTAAAGTGACTATACGAGTGACTATATGAGTTATTACAATGTAAATCGATAGTGAAAACACACTTCAGTTTTCAAGCTGCAGAAAAATTATTTATATTTGTCGGACATATTTCTCAATTTTTTCGAAAACTGTTTACTTTACGGAAAAAGGTAATACGACATAAAAGACGCAGCCTGTTTAGATGTACAGGTTTTGTCTAACACGTTCTTCGATATGGTCAATAATTTAACTAATATTCAAGAAAAGCAATTTACTGAGCAATAAATTAATAATTTTAATATTTAAGGACCTTAAGGCACTTTTCTCGTTATCCGATCGAGCTCAAACTTTGCACAGAGTTTTTTTTATTAAAAAAAAACAATCTTGGGGGTGTCACAATAGAAATTTTGAAAAAGCTTTTCGTCAAAAGTAAATAACAGCCACCCTAGTATACATAAATACTCTTATATTCTTTTAGGCGGGGCATCACATAGTAATTCTTTTCATTTAAGAGATACGATGTTGCATTATTAATTCTCCGATTGTTCGTCGCAGCTCCAATATAAACGCACCGTAACGCGTTTACGAAAGCGAGCTAAACAAAAGGCTGGGGAAAAGAAACGTCGGGGAAGCCGGTCGCGAAAAAAGACGGCGGCGTTCTCGAGTCCGGCGAGGAAGCTAGGATTCACTTTACTCGCGGGGCAAAGAACCGTCAGCTATACCGAAGTGTGGCAAAAACCGCGTAAACACGGTGCTGGGATCCAATTCGGAATCTGGTCTGTTCAGCGACTAGATAGAGGAACAGAGTAGCGACATTGGCTGTGTGGGATGGAGAATCCGAAAAGTGGCGACCGTGGCTCGCTTTGTTAAGGCGGCGCGGCGGCGCGGAATCGCAATATTTCCTAGGCGGGATAGGATCGCGTGTTATGAATCACTGCCGCGCGGCTATTTCGTGTATATTTCATTACGTGGCCAGTTTCCCTGCAATAACAAATAACGAGGAATAGGGGAGGACCGGTGAAAAAAAAGAAAGAGAGAGAAAGAGAAAGAGAGAGGGGGTGGGAGAGAACATGGGGAAGAGAACGGATGGGGGGAGAGAGAGAGAGAACAGAGTTTGAAGGAAAGGGGTGGAAGATGAGGTGGTAAGGATGGAAGGGAGATCCGGGACGAAAGAACTGGAATGGAGATACGAAGCCGAGTTTTCGGCTTACTGGACCGATGCGAATCTGGGGGGTAATAAGGAAAAGCGGAGACGGAAGGCGGCGAAGAGCAAACAGAGGGTGGGACAGAGAGGAAGGATGCTCGCAGCGTCGGCCAACTGCGCGGAGAGACTTTTCTTATCGCATGAAATATGTAGCGGTCGTACGTTCGTTATGGAGATCGTGGCGCGGGAACTTTTTCCCTCGTTCCCATTCTTCCTCGTCGCGGTGTTGCGCCCGGTGACACGGCTTTAAACAAATTTGCGACACACCGCGAGAAATCGCGGCTGCGGGACCACGAGCAGGAGGAGCGCCGCATTAGAATAGAAAGCCGGTCTTTCGCTCTTCTCGTTTGCGTACCACTCGTGATTTTGTCTCGACGGGAACTATCGCCCGACAGGAAACTTCTGATTTTGATGAAACTTTCGGCAGACAACGCGACGCGTCGCAACGCGTTGAACGCAGCCGCCGCGCCGTGCCGAGCATGCTCCCGGCTGAAGGTATCGGGAAGCCTGGCGGATGCAAATTATGATACACCGAAATTGTTTAACTTGCAGCTACTTCGCGAATAACAAAACTGTTGAACATCCTGCGCGATGAAGATATTATGGATATTACGCTGTTCTTGCGAATAAAACACTTTTGAACAGTGAGCTACATCGGCAAAGTTTCTAAGAGTCTCGGCTTTAGAGTCTGCAAAGACGGCATTGATATTCATCAGTGCAATACTTTTGCTAACGACAAGAGATGTTTTACTCTGGCACATAAAAATAGAAATTGTTAAATGTGTCAATAGGGTGAATATAAATGAACATTATAGATACAGATAAAACCTAATTTATACACTGATAGGTCGAGTGTACTTTTCCTCACTATCTGTGAGATGAAAGAGGATGAAAACAAGACTTAATATCATAGATTGTATTATCTCACTTTTTGTTTTCCTAAATGAATTGATATTTAGAGTGTTCCATTACAGATGGGAGAAAATTTAAGGGGTGATTTTCCATGATAATATAAAACGATAATAAAGAATGAAAAATTCTGATTTCAGCTTCATTTTTTAATTACTAATAATCAAAAATATCATTAAAATTGCGGCAATCCGAGTAACAGAGACATACGATATATGTATTCGTGTAACGTATACCACTGTCGAGTGGGTTTTAGCATTTTAGGCGAATAGTTAATTGTTGGTAACTAAAAAACGAAGCCGAAATCGCAATATTTTAATTCTTCATTTTTGATCATCATTTCATTTAATTCTTCATTTTGCAAAGGACTCTCGTACAGGTTGGGACACCTTATAAGTTGGAGTAGTGCTTTTATCCACATTAATGCAATATGGAAACACCAATGTCATAATTGTCAACTCTATTTCTCTTTATCAACAAACTTTTCATGAGCATTAGAAGCAACAAGTCGTATTCAGCGTAGCTGTGCCAAGCAATAGCTAAAAATATGTCCGAAAAAGTTTTTTATAGTGTTTCTTATTGATTCATATCCAACTAAAAACTTTTCAACCCCGATTACTTAAATATATCAAATTTATTGGCAATTTAATGTAGTTTAAATGTGCAAAAAGAATTCTACACATATCGCGATTGAAATTTGTTTTTCTGTATGCTCAACATAAAATAATTATGAATAATAATCAATAATATAATAATAATAAAATACTGAATAAACATCTAATAGAAGGCGTTTTGACTTCATTTCAACACTTACTTCTCAGAGTTTTTGGGGTGTCCTAATTTGCACGACAAATTTGTTTTGCCGGAAACATTATCTTCAGAAAATTGGCTATAACTCTTTATCCATTAAGTTATGTAGCTGGCAACTATACCTTTCCAACAGTATAAATATTTTGGCGTAATTCTCATCCCATGAAATTTTATAGCTTAAAAACAAAATGTGCCCCAACTTTTACAACAGTCCCTTATATAATTGGTATTTCGGGAATTAAATGAACCATTGAAGGAACTGTTGTTCTGTCATTCGAGGAATAATTCGTCCAGCAAGGAGAGTAGCCGCGGATACGCATCTAGTAACTCAGAGGGAAACGCCGAAGAGAGGGGAACAGCCCAGCTCGAAGGAGGAAAAACAAATATTGCAGCTCCGGCCAAGAACGCGCAACTTTTCTTATCGCGCGGATGTGTGCTCTGAAAAATATTGCAACGCGCATTCGTTAGGAAGAAGCTTAATGTTCCGTGCACGCGCCGATATCGCGAGCTGGACGACGCCAGTCCGGGAAAAGAGGAAAAACCTGGCTCGGTGCTATTTTTGAGCCTCGAGATGAAATTCATTGCAGCCGGCGTGCTCGGCGTTTCTCTTTCTGAATCGGGAATTAGTTATCCGCGTCTCGGACGTTGCAGAAAAACGATCCTCTCCCGCTACGGAACGGAAATCGTTAATCCTTCGGGCTCTGATCATTCACGTTTTAACCGCCATCCGCTCGCGTGGAAAACGCGAAACATTAAAACGGAAGTCGATGAGGGGAAACCAGTCGAAACTGGTTGTCTACGTTGATTAAAAATAAGTCCGGTGTCCGATAAATTCGCAGCATGTATCTGGACGAGTAATGGCAGATATATTGAATAAGTGAAAGGGAAAGGAACTTGTTTTGTTTTGAATATTACTTCTCTGTTTGTTGGAACAGGATAGTGTTTCTCGATTCCACAACTAAATTTCAGTAGCAAAGAGTACGCCGAATATTCGACACGGTATTAATAACACGCATTCTACACGCAGCCGACTGGACCTACTGGCCTGGAACAGAACTCAAACACATTTTAACATTTAAACCGCCATCTTCCTGGGCCAGTGGCATGTCGACCGCTTTTGAAGGCGACAAGTCGAGCGAATAATTTTAACGATTCAAATGAATTGATGCGAGAAACGATTGCGAAATGAATTTTGTCAATCGCGCGTGTACGTATTTGTACCGGTTTCACTCGAATTCATCTTCGAGCGCCCGCGCGCGCGGTCAACGCCGATAACAAAATAAAATAGACAATACTCTGTGGCAGATAGGTTCGTTAGTTTTCATAGAATAACGAACAAAAATCTCTTATTTTGCAATAAGATCTAATGGTCTACTGATTAGACGATTATTGATTGTCAAGCGTCATCGATTCCGATTGAAAGGGTATAGCCGGATAAGCATAGGCCAGCGGCCCCCGCTCCGATTTTCCTGATTCCTGTCTTAAAACATCGTTTTATGTCTAAAAAAAAACCCAAAAAATAGGTTAGCATCATAACAATAATTTAGATATTTTTGGTAGGTGTCAACCCAGGGGAAGATAGTTAAAAAAATTCCCAAAAAATTAATTAATTATTTTCAAATATAAATAATTAGCAAAGAATTCTGAAAAAAATCTGAAATATAGAGTGTATCTTTGTTTGCCGTTTATCCCATGTCGATATCTTTTCTCGTTTTAGAGCAAATTGCATTTAAGTGCGGGGGAATTCACCCCAATATCACCCCTATCGGTGGGAGAAGACATTTGAAATTTTACACAATGTTTTTTTAGACATACAACGATGTTTTAAGACAGGAATCAGGAAAATCGGAGTGGGGGCCGCTGGCCCATGCTTATCCGGTTATACCCTTTTACATCGGTTCTCCGACTGTGTGCGTATTGTCATAAGATCCCCAATATCGTTTAGCGGGAAGGGAATCGGTCAGCTAGACCCGTGATTACGTCGGGAGATGGAAGGGACGTTAGAAAGAGCCGTGTGAAACGAACGAATGGACCAAGCTGCTCCCGCCCGAGAAATACATTTCTCTTACTTGGTTACGTTCTTCGCGGTGCAATCGCTCGAACACAAAGGAATCGTCGTCAGCGGGTCTTGTGCTTGCATCGTCGTATCCAATTTAATAATAGCTTTCTTTCCACGTATAAACGCAATCGATACAGGACTTCAATTTTCTCAGCGCGATGGCGGCTCGAGCCCCAATAATCCGAACGCTTCCAATTGTCGGTTTAATTTCGACAGACTTTGCTGACTGAACCATGCAGACGTAGATTATTCTAGGCTACAGTCACCGTATTGCTATACAATAATAGGAAAATACAATTTGTACATTAATCTTAAGTTCGAAGAATTAGGATCATGATTTAGAGTGTCAACGAACAAATTCATCCTCCAGTCGTTTGATCTCGCTCAAACCATGACGCTTTTATTTCACTTCAAACATTAGTTGTACGCGTGATACTTTAAGTATACATCCGTGGATGATCGATTACTAATAATGTGGTAGAAAACTTAACAAAACGTCCCGCAGTATTCCATTACCCTTATCGGCCATCGGACAGGCCTGTATCATTAATTTCTAATGTCGTTGTCATCGAAGAACGGCGTAGGGAGTTACGCGCGATAAATTAGCCCCGGTAGGGGGCTTCTTATCGAGTACTACTAATTTCCTTAATCCGCGACGTCCTCCTTCCGCCTCTGTAACGGTCGTTTCCCCGCCTTGGCAGCTTTTCCTTTTGGGATCGGAGTCGTGGAGCGAGCGACATTTAATGGAAGTCTGCGACATCTGTCGCATGGGGCCACGCCGCTAATTTAAATCCCATCACATGGCCACCATCGCTTTCCAGCGTCGACAGTGAACATCTCTCCTCCCCGCTCTCTTCACTCGCGCTCATCCTCGTCCCACGCCATAATCCGCCATTGCCATTTACCTGTCGGCATTCCATTCCTTCCTATTCTCTTGTGTTTAATCGAAAAGTAATGCCTCAATTACGCCTGTCTGACATCGCGTTTGATGGCGCGCGATCGGCCGGTCGAATTAAATTTTAATTATCGCGTTTTATCGACTACGCGTTCTTTTGCGCGACGCAGGGACCCCGCCAGGGGAGGACAGAGGGCGACAGAAGACCGGTGTACAAAGAGAAGGATCTAAGAGAGAGAGAGAGGGTTGAGGAAGGGAGGGAACGCATGGTACGACAAGTTGTGGTTCGATCTACCAGTGGGAAAGGGAGGATCTAAGGAATAGAACCGAAGGGGAGGATCTAAAGGAGAGAGGAAGAGGATCTTAGATTAGTCGGATCTTAGATCTTAGATGGTAGGGAGGGAGGACCTAGTGGTAAATGTCTTGTGACAGTCTACGGGAATCAATGAACTCCTATTCGATTTCAATTGTTACTCATCTACAAGAACATAAATACAGATGAACATACTAACAGCCAAGTTATCTTTGCGACCACCCGTATGCTAAACATTGAACAATTTGTAGAAGTGATTGCAAAAGAGATAGTAGAAAATGAACTCTCGGAAAATTTGATTTGGGTCGACTAATTCGCTAAAACATTATCAAAGCGCAGAATTTGATCAGTGCTCTGATGCACGATAATAGGTAACTGTGATTCGAAGCCGCGCCGCGCTGCCTCATCTCGGTTGCCCAGATCGAACGAATTCTTTTTTGTACCTGGTAACCATAATGTATTTCATATTGCTGTATTCCCTTGGTAAACGAAGCTACGTGGCGCGGATCCAACGAGCTTTGGCCGGCGCGATTGTACGACAAAGAGTAAAGCGAAGGGTGAGCTCGAAGCCCCACGAGATATCTGCAAAAGCAATTCTCCATGAAATGCATTAGTATTGCGCGGTCCGTTGAAAATACAATGCTCTTTCGTCGTGCCCATTTTCCGCTGTGATCGTAAGTCTTTTTTGCCTTTGGTACGGTTACTTACCTTTAGCCTTCTTCGATCTATGCGGCACGATTACGTGGGCGTACCTTCTAGGCATCTGCATTATCGACAATTCGCTAACTCTGCTCGAAGCTTCCATGGTCGATTCTTAGATGGAGATAGTATGATCTTTCTCGGAACTGCAAGAATATTTAAGGATATAATAGAATAATTTATAAATTATTGAAGATGAGAATTCAGAAATGTTTTTTTTATTTTAGAGCTCGTTTCTATTACTGTATTATTTAAGCGATTTATTGTGAAGTTTTTAATTCTTAACATTCGCCCACCATTAATACAGCAAAATATAATTACTTCATTATACATTTCACGCTCCGCAATATAAATCAGTAAGTGCTTTCGACAGATCCGTGAAGATGCAATTATACAGATTTACTGCACAAACGAACTTGTTGTTTGCAGGATATAATAAATTTCGAGCCACGTTGTATCTGAGATCAATTGGTATATGCGCTGAAACAACCCCCAATCGGCTCTGCTATACAATTTGGTAAATGTTATTGGTTCCTCATGCCAGCTAACTTAGGTGATATCAGATTGGAGTAATCCGCCTTGGGTTCGATCTGCAGTTTCAACGAATATTTCGGGAACTGTGGATACGGCATAAACCAAACTATGTCGTTTACGAAGTTGGACTCCAGCTTCCAGCCAAGGTATGCAGCACCGCGAAACATTAATACAAAATATATTAAATGTATGCCGGGGTATAAGTTCCGAGTGTTACGATGGAACATTGTGTTTGCTTATTCGACATTTTCGCCGGGCATTCCTATTTAGATGAACTGCAGTATCGATCCCCACATTTAAATATCTTCGGAATGCATCCTCAGTTCCAATTATAAATTAAATTAAAGAATGCTAACGCGTTGCATGAAAATGGGTTCTTGAGAATCAATCAGTGGTAATAGGTAAATCTAAATTGTATTAATTTGTTAAGCATTATAAAGCGTGGAGTATTGAATGATGGAATACTTAAATGGCTAAACATTTCTTCCAACCTAGAACAATTACATTGTACATGATGTTTTCCATTTTATGGATATGAAATTATTATAATACCTCTTACAATACTTAAATGTGTAGTAATTGATTAGTAAAGAATAATTCTATTATATAAGATTTTTTTCATTTTATGGATATGAAATTGATATTATACCTCGTACAATAGTTAAATGTTTAGTAATTGATTAGATAGCAACATATTTAATAATGTCAATAATATTGTGAATAATGGTATTTACTGATACAATGACGAAGATATCGAGTGCTCTATGATGTAACATAAATTTCTGATTCTAGTTAGTGACGTCTCAAGTTCCCTGGACAGCTGTTTGTATAGTTTCCAACAATTCTACGATAAATGTAATGGAGACGACAAAAAGTGCAGTCTGCGGCGATGGCACGGAACCGCCACAAATAAACTGTTCTACACAATTACGAATCTCGCCGTCGTTGGATGTCGAGTGAACGTCGCGGTTTTAATTGGGTCACCCGTTATAATCTGTCATGCAACGAAGTAGACAGTCCTTGCAGCTGTTTCAACCCGATCTCAGCCTCTCCGTTTTCGTGAATTGCGTCACCCCTGCCATCCCCGCGGCCCTTCTCGCGCTTTCTCGGATTCCAGCGATTACCTCGAGAAATTGCTGTTCCTACTATTTCCCGTTCCAAAAACGAGGTTACAACTGCCAGTGGTCTGACGCTGCCATCATCGCGAGCAATACACTTCTTTTCTCACCACTACACCAGTACTTATCCGTCCGCGTATGACATGCATTTCGTCTAATTAAACTATCGATGCAACAGTTGCATCCGAGAAAATCGTGCCCTCTTTTCTTCAGGAAATTATTCGAGACAATAGATTATTGTAACTATTGGTCAGCTTTTCTTCTCAGCTGGTCATTGGTCAGCAACTCTTAAATTAAGTATAAAAATTTGTTTGCGGTGTCCAACGCAGACAATTCAGATGGTATAGAGCGTGTCAATTCAAATTAGGTTAACTCGTACGTGAATATTGGTGAACTAAAAACTCTCTGGTCTGGTGGTTTCTCAGGTAACAAAAATGACGGAAACGATCTGGAATGCCGTCTAAACCTCGACGGTCGCAATTCTTTTGGTTTATCGAAAATTTTTCGAGTCTTGCGGTGGTCGGGGGTGGATAAGCGGCGAGAGACAAGCAAAGGGTGGCAAGAGTTCGCGAGAAGCGCCTTAACGAAATTTCTCTCGCACTTGGATGCACGGCCTGGCAAAGTGACACTCCCTCGGTGAGTAATCGAGTTATTCGACGTCTTATCAGACGTCTCTCTTCTCTCTTCTCGTCGCGATGTTCTTCTCGCGTACACCAACGTCT
The DNA here is from genome assembly GCA_916610235.2 of Lasioglossum morio. Taxonomy (NCBI): domain Eukaryota; kingdom Metazoa; phylum Arthropoda; class Insecta; order Hymenoptera; family Halictidae; genus Lasioglossum; species Lasioglossum morio. Next base: position 10,852,136 of record OU744327.1, read on the forward strand.
CGTCCCCGAGACTTTCCTGATTCCTTCCCCTTCAAGCCCCGCAGTCCTCCGGTGCTCGTGATCGCTTGCCAGGCTGCTTCGGCGATTTGCTGATTACTCCGCGAAAGGGGAAGAGGAAAAAAAAGAGAGATCCACTGCTAAACCTCGAAAAGAGGGGCGGAGGGGCGAGTGACGCGTTCGAAACAAGCGAATCCGCTATCCAACTCCCATTTTCTTTTTCCACTTGCCTTGCGCCTTCGCTGACGTCGCCGCTAGAACGTCAGGGACGCAGTCATGTCAGCGACACGGAGGTGCTTCCTCTTCCGCTCATTGTCATCCTGCGGAGGCTGCCACCTCGCGCTAATACACAGCCAATTGTTCTATAATGTACCATTCTACCCCACGGTTAAATTTTTCCCCCTCTCTTATCTTATTTCGTTACCTTCTGATCGGACATTGAGCTCTTTACGTGATCGGACTCTAACTTCGTTATTACCAGACTGCGGATCTCTATTCAATAGAGTATCATTCCAATCCATTGTAAAGAGTAGCTGTTAAATAAAAATCAACTCCCCCTATTCGAGAATATCAATGCTTCTTCACTGTTTTGTATTTCATGCATTTATTTCTGCCATAAACGTATGAAAATTGAGATCAGATCGTATTTACTCTCGATAACACGGTCAGACGAATATCATGTGAATGATACAATTAACACGAGATAGCAAACATTATGTTACAAAATACGGATTAACAATAAACCTATCGAGCCTTAAAAGTAACTGGTCTATGTTCCCTCATAAAAAAGACAAGATTGATTTTATCTAGACATTGCGCGGCTCCTATTGTAATACATGCTCTCCTAAAGATACCTATACAATAATTATTCAAGAAATCATTTTTATTATTTCAATAATTGTAAAATAAAATATCTGGATCCGGTAATTTTGAGTGGTGGTGGTAGATTTAGTGGTAAATATGATATACACGCAGCAGTAAAGTTAGCTGGCACCGAAAGAAATGCACACTTCAATTATTCACAATCAAAAACCGTGTGCACGATTTATATGTTATAACATAAACGAATACCGAATCGATTTCGCTGTAATTAGATACCCGTTGCAGTTGAAACATACATTCCGACTGAATTTCAATCTACTTAGTTCAGTTATCAATCACGTCCGTGCACTTCGGGTGTTAACTATTAGAATTTTGAAATTATCTACAATAGTAATGGAAGAACCGTTTGAGAAGAAAATCCTACATTGTATTAATTGTATGTTACTCTTGTGTTACAATGGAAGTTTCTACAATGTGGATTTTTTCGAGAGTAACCGAACATATTTCAAGACTTAACCACTAGCAACCCTTAGATGACTCAGCATCAACATTATTCAAAATATTATTTACATTATTAAATATGTTGCTATCTAAACAATTGCTAAACATTTAAGTATTGCACGAGGTATTGTATCAATTTCATATCCATAAACTGAAAAAATCATATAAAATGGAATTATTCTAAGTCGGAAGAAATGTTTAATTTTCTAGTTAAAATAGTTCTCAGTGCAAATTAATATTTTATTGTTCGAGAGAACGAATTTTTGTAAATTTCTGGGCACCGGGTTTCTGCTCGTCCTCGTTCGCAAGGGTGCATCGGCCGTGCGCAGGGGTATTCTAAATCTTAATGCCGTCACTGACCCAAGCAGGGGAGTGACGTCGTCCCAACCCTCTTCTTAAGCTTCTCAAGAGACACTGGCCGTACTAGCAGGACTAATGAAAGGCAGCCGTGTTGCCAAGATTTTTTAAAAGGCACCCGAGCCATGCGCACCCTCCCGACCTCTTTCCTCCCGATTTCTTTTGTGTCCTCGGAGGCGAGCACAAGGGACGGTGATTGGCCGACGCTGCTAATTGTAGAGATCTATCGGTATTCGCCTCTTCCTCTTCTGATTGTACACTAATTGTCGCTGAACATACCAACAAGAAGAGAACCCCGAGTGTGTGGTAATCGGCGAAAATTCGGCTAACGTTGCGATTAGCCTCGTGTCTAAAATATGTGATTCGATTCAAGGTACCTCGATAAATGGTCAATCAATACTAATCTATTTGAATTTTTGCATTGTGAACCTCGGGAACGGATAAGTGCATCATATTATTCATTCTGGACATCTCGATGCTTTATCCCTTTATACAAAGTTCATGTATTTTGCAAATAAATTATTTTCAACCTGATGGTACTATCAGAGGAGAGATGATTGTAGACGCTAACAAGCCGAAAATATTCAATTAAATTGCTACAAAGACGACTCGATTTTCGAGAAAATCAGCACAGTAAATTAATTAGGTTGTCTTGCAAATATTTAAAAGAAGCAGTTTTGCCAGGCGATGAGCAGACTCGAAAGAAACCTCCGACAGAATCACTTGCGTCTCAAAAGTACCACCAGGTAAAATACATTAAAGTTGATACGTGGATATACACAATATACAGTGAATCGAATTAATATTCAGACGCTATAAAACAGACGATAACTTATTTAGTATTGTACTATACAATTTGAACTTTTTTTGGGAAGCTAAAGCAAGTAGTTTACTACGGGACGTGAAAAGAAATTTCTTCAAAAATTGCAATTGATCCGAATTCTAGAAGAAATACTAAAAGTTGGTATTTTACAACTTTTAAAATTTAAACAAAAGTTTTTTACAATTATCTCCGAAACTAAGACCGCGTGACGGGTACATGTATACGGAAAAGTTGTTCGGAATGTTGACCTTCACAATATATGTGAAGATGAAGTCATCGGAGCTGAGTCCCCGTTTATGAATATTTATCAAGGAAGTTTTAATTTCAAAAATTATTCATTCGATATTGCTCGCCGCAGACAAATCGAACGAAACATCGCATCAAAGTCAGTCAGACGGTACTTTTAATTTCACGATCAATCAAGTAGTCGTCAAAATTTGATAGCCGGTAGTCGGATATAAAATAACGCGGCGTTTCACTCATTCCCCAACGAAGTTTCAATCAGCTTATTAATCACTACGTGCGAAAATAGAGGAACGCATAAAAATAGTTGTCGATGGAATATAAACACCGTTGCTCCTCGAAAGATCGTTCAATTTCATTTGTTTCGACTTCCAATGGCACGCTGAAATCACGCAAACAAACAAGTTAGTCGTCCCGCAGGGAACACCGAGGGTGGCTTGGTATTCATACGCGTGTCGCGCGATCGTCATGAAATCTCCCGTCACAATGCAAGTTTCGATCGCACGTACGGGACCGTGTATTCACTCGTGAATTTTGATCGCATTCCGGTAACCCACGTCACGGCACATTGTATCGTTCTTATTATCTCTTTGATCCAGCCTTCGGCCCATTAACTTCACGCGGCCGCTGGTTTTATTGAGATTCCTGTGATAGTATTAACATTCTTCGGCTTTAAGGCGTTTGCATCGACTCTGGCAATTCTTCAGAGAACGCTTCATAAGCAGCACACTCAGCAAATTTTTGAAGTAAAAACGTCTTTAGGCGCACCTCGTATGCAGATGATCTATGCAGATAATAACTGCATAGTCGTTGACAATGTTTCGTTATTTTTGCAACTAGAAATTCTTTCACTTTAAAGTTATTCACTATCTTCAAGGGATGTTGAATTTATGACATGTTGTTTTGTGAAATTTAAGCTGAAGTCACTTTGTAGACAGATATTTTAGCTAATTAGTTGTAGCTAATTTAAGTCGTATCAGTTCAATGAAGAACATCGCGTAAACGGCTTTCGCAGTTCCTTCTTACCGGCTTTGCTATGTCCGCGAGCATTCGCGGCGGGAAGCTCACGGTTTTAGTCCTAAATCATTGATAGAACGGATAGAAAAGGAGTGGAATCCTCAGAGGGTCCTTTAGCCTGGTCTGGGGAAACCGGTGTGTAACGGTAATTGGGAACTTAATGCTTGGTCGCGAAAACGGGAAAAAGATTTCTCCAATTAGCAGAGTAACTTCCGATGAAGATAAGACACGCCCTAGCCGCCGCATGATAAACATCGGAAATAACTAATGTGTCCCACGTATAGTCGGCTAGATAAGGATGCCACAGAACCAAAGGAACGTCGTCACGGGGACCTCATATTGACGCTAATAACCTGGATATCGTATGGGTTTGAGGGTTGCCCGGCGTTCGTCTGTCAAAGTTACATTTCAGGGGTGAGAACCTCGATGTTATATTGAAACCGAGGGCCTTTGAGATGGTAATACCGATGGGACGCTCGTTTTTGTATTAGAACTAGCCTCTAAATGCTCGTCGATGACCGGAAATAATGCGACGACGATTCTGAAGCATCAAATAAGCTGCATTGATTTTTAAAAGTTTAAAATCATCCATCAATTATTCTTATAGACTGCACTGTTACAAGAGTTATTGAGATTTGCAAGCAGAGCGTGGTTTTGAGGATTTCCATGGATAAATTCATTCTAATTCTTAGAGGCAATTTCATTATACTTATCGTCGTCCAGGATATAATATAAATCGCTAATAATTGAAAAGAGATAACATAGAATTTAAACGTTGATGATACGTTTGTAATCCCGCATCAAAATACCCTCGAACTTTGGTTAACCATTTGTACTACAATTTGTTCCACACGATAGTAATTTAATATCGATAACATGGACATACAGTTTTATTTCGTTTTCATAGAAATTAATAATTTATATCTACAAACAAATTTTGTCTGAAATCTTGCTTACAAGTCTGACTCAATATTATAAGAGCAAATGCAAAGGGTTGAAGCCAATTCCCTTAAGAAGTTAATTGGCAAAACGGTGTAAGATAAACTTCTTTATTATAAATACTGTGAAAATAAATAAGTTCAATTCGGTAATTTTATCCGACATGGTTTTTTCGGTTTTTACCCAACTGCAACATATGTACATGGTACAATAGCTTGGTATATATTCAAACGTTAAAGTGCAACAGTTACTTTTGCATTGGATGAACTGTACTTCAAACGGACTTAAAGAAGTACTGTACATTTTTATTTCTTTCAAAATAAATGAACAGCCCGTCAGAAGGATTGTTCCGTTGGCAGTCGCTGCAATATTGATTGGCCATTTGTTCCTCGGCCGTCCGTCGCAATAAAAACCGAATGAAAGTTGTTACTGCATAATAATCAGGGGAACGATTATCGTACAACGAGTTAGAGGGTGGGGGTAGAGGGTGGAAGGGGGTATCGACCGAGGATCGCAGATATTCATTATATTTAACGATCGCGTGCGCCGAAAGCGAAGGACCGAATACGCTTTCCAGGTCAGGCCGGCCAATATTTCAAACGGCCAGACATTCGGAAAGAATTGACGAGGTACGCGCTCCTGCAAAACAACCCTTTCGTCCGTGGGGCATGCTGGCGTCGTGGGACGTAGGTCTGTGCCGGGCGGATAGAGAGAGTCTGTGGAGGTGTAGGTGGTACAGAGGGGGTTCAGTGTGTGCACGGTTGCAGAGCCCGGCGGCCATCTTGTTGTTTGTGCAAGCTCGGCCTTCACACTCGAGTTTGTAGATCGGGTGCCCACCCCCTGGAGACCATTCTACGGGAGCACTTAATTGCGAGAGAGCAACGGAATCCGAACAAGTTCTTCGAACAGGTGACGATACCGCTCGTGGATACCGAGTGAAATTTCGCGAGCATAATTCTCGCGGAATATAAGCCGAACGGATTTATCCACGGAGAACCGAGCCGGGGGTAAAAGAAAACGACCGAGCACGCGTCTTGGAAGAACGCCAGACTCCGACGGTTACGGTTTATTTGTTTAGAGGAGCGCACGTGCGCGCGATCTACTTCGGGCACGAAAGCCTTCTCTGCCCCCAGGTAGACGGGGTTTTCTTCGTTCGGCGTGCACCGAGCCCCCTCCGATTAATAGAAAATCGATCATCCTCCGGTCGGATAACGAGTCTCCCGCGCTATCCGCGCCAAGCCGAGTCACGCGTACATACGTCAACACGCCGGTTATCCGTTTTCCCGGTCGGTGTTCATTTTTTTTTCCCTCCTCCGGTTTGTTATCCGAACGAGGAGAATAGGGAGCCTGTTTTCGCCACGTTTTTTTCGCTGTTCCAGAATTGTTTTCACGCGTGAACGCCGGACGTGCTGCGAATTTCATGAAAAATACCTCGAAGCAGCCGCATTGTTTTCGACTTTTTTTGCACGGCGCGCGGCGGCGGTCGGACGAGGTGGCATGCGTGCAAGCAAAATCGTCCCCTCCCCGCCCTCTCTCAACCCCGTGGTGGGTCTCTCGCGCGACGCAGAGAGCAGGCCAGGGCGAGATCGTAAATCTGAACGTGTCGATTCGAATCACCCGGTAGAGGGTGTGCAAGCGTTGGCTCGATGGAAGAGGCACGGGTCAATAACCCCGCGTACCTACATTTTTCCATAGCCACGAAATGGATGTGGAGGCTCGTCGCAGACCCGGCCAAAATGCGCAAGTTTTCCCCCCAACAGAGATGATCGAGTCTCGCCACAATTGAAATTGATATTTTTTTTCGCATCGACGGCTGCACCGCGCGAGTGAGCCCGCCTCCGCAAGGGCCGCTCGCGAAAAGTCGAAATCACTTTTTCGAATGTCCCCTCGCGGATCCTCCTCGCCCTTCTCCCGCACATCATCCACTCCCTCCGCGGTTCGCGGAACTGTCCACGCGCGATTTCGAAAATGAAAACCACTATGAAACCGGTCCGCCAACGATCGATGATGAAATGTAATCTGTTTTCCTTGGAGTTTTTTTTTATTGAAAGTCGCGCGCATACGCCGGATAATACGTCGACGACAAACGCAGCCGCGCGTGTCCCGATGCTTACACAGTTCCGTGGAAAAATATTGGGCTTTTCATACGGGTCGACGTGCTGTGAGCAATTTCGTACAAACCATCGGGAGATTCCGCGGATCGGTTTGCTGTCGTTGTTCTGTGCGCTATTCTTCTGCGATTAAGCTTATCCAGACACCTGGAAATGTATTTTTGCACGTTCGATATCACCATTGCCGGATATGCGATGTCTGCAACCTTATAGTTCACTAGGAGTTGATCAAATGAATAAAGTTTACACTCTGTTGGTTAAATTCCTAATACGCATAACATTAATTCTTAGTGCTTGGATGGCTACTCTGAGACGCCACTAAAAATGGTTAAATCTGTTATTTAATAAATTATTAAACATTAAAGTATTGCATGAGGTATTATATTAGTTTCATATGCATAAAATGAAAAAAGTAGACCAATACTGTGCGAATAAGACCGCTCGATCGAAGTGAAAACTTCTATATCTTTCTATGGAATGTCTGTTTCTCGTTCGCTCGGCTAATCTTGAGTCCCCCGAGTTTACCCGAATAGCATTTCGCCTCGGAGCGCGACGGATCAGACTCATTCACTGACCAGCAATTGTGTACGCGGTGCGCCTAAAGAAGTTTTCACTTAAAAAATCATATAAAATGGAAATGTTCTAGGTCGGAAGAACTGTTTAGTTTTTGAGTTGAAATAGCTGAGTGCAAAGGATTATGCGGATTCTCGACTTCTTCTGGTAATAAATTAATACATCATAAAACAGGTAAAAAATCACTTTTATAATGAAACTAAGCAGCAAAACAAATGTCGGAAACGAAACTGTTAATGATTGCATTATTAATGGATCAGAACTAGAACAATATGACACTGACTACAACAGCAACATAGTACTTACTCAGATTTCAAGATATCTCCTCCAAACGTTTCTACTGTTTAAGCCAGGCGACTGTTCAATTACAAACGTTTATAATACGAATACTGTGGCACAAGCTGTGTAAAAATTGTTCGTGGAATCAAGATGAAAATGAACAGCTCCTAAAAGCCGACAGCAGACACAAGTTACGAGTGCATCGTCGCTTGAAAGGTTAAAAGCTGAACCGCTAGAATCTGGTTTTGTAAACATAAGAGCAATCACCAATCAAGCTTAGTCGCGATCGAACCGCTTTATTGATCGATCATCTGCATCCAGCAAAGATTAACTACCTCAAATTGCAGGTTTCTCTAAATCAGACTGTTCCAACTCAGATTCATCAATTACGGTTCATAAAGCGCAACAAGAGTGGACAGGAGAACCTTTAGAAAAATGTCGCACGTACGATCGCAATTGTCGGCAATGACCTTTCGTTTTTAATCGTGCGTCACTTGGTCAACAGTCGACCGAATTATCAACGGGTAAGTTTGCGTAGAACTCGCGATAAATCAACGTCGCCGTAGGGGATACCGATCGTGCTCGCCTATCCGGCAAATTCCCGTCAATAACGGGACAAATGGTTCGGTTATATCGTATCTGTTTAAGAAAGAAACACTTTGGGGAGGGGGCAAGGTAAGAGAAGCAAGCACACGGCGTGGCGCAGGGAGGACGTTTGCAGTTCTTCGTGATATATGAGCGCCGCTGTGTAATAAGATATATGTAAGTTCCTGGATAGAAGCATCTGTCGACCGTACCTCTTGGCGCGTTTCTTTCGTTATTCGTTCGCCGGTCTGGTGGCTGAAGAAAATTCAATGTCCGATCGACTCCGTGAAATGGAATACTTACTCCGGTATACTCGCTCGCTCGCTCGCGTTAAGGAATGCGGGACCAAGCGGAGGAAAAACAAATTCCTTCCTTTGTTCCCGGTTCAGTCTTTTTTTCCCTCCTCTCTTTCCGCCGTTGTGTTCGTCGATTCCGGATGAGATCCCTTATCCAGAATCACCGTGACGTCGAACCCCGTTCCCCGTTCCCCGCTGCGACCCAATCCCACCCCCTCTTACAACCCCCGTTCCCTCGATCGCCGAAGCAGAACTGAAAAACTTACCTTTATGCTATACAGCCGGAAGTCGTGAACTGGCGAAAGGACCGCGCGGCCGTCGGAACTTGTAGAAACGAATGCGAGGAGATTGCCGATGGGGTGGTTGAGATCGGGGGGCGGGACAACGCGCGGGGGCCACTGTGGAACCGGAGGGGAGAAAACGATACGACGCTTTGAAACTTTTCCACTTTAACAATTATGAGCCGGAATTGAATACAGCTTGGACCGATTGTAAGTTCACTCGATTTGCTATCCTTATCGCTATCGGCTGTCTCCATAAATAACCGGCACGATCTTTCCGAGTTTAGTCCGAGCTGCGGCTGGCCCGCAACTCCGTCAAGATGAGCCGGCGAGATTGGCTACCTTTATTTTTCACCTCGCCTCCAGATTCGTCCATCCTCTCACCCCCATTCCTTTACCTACCTCCCGACACGATTGGAAACTTACCAGTATCGGTCATTTCTAAAGGGCTCTGATTGCACTTTTTATTAAATCTCACCTCCTTCCACAACACCCCCGCTCCCAATATATGTTACGATGACTACATTACTACCAGAGGAGTAGTCAGTATTCAGACGGAATCCCGGGTATTGAGATACGCTGCGTATTCGCTTTTCCTTATTGTTTAATATTGTTTCCACTCATTCTTCTAATCCTTGTTTTCATTCATCCACTCCTTGAGTCCAAAAATCCATTCCTCCTTCCTCTCATCTTCATGGACCCATCCCATTTTCCTCAGCTGTTATCTCTTGTCCACACCACATGTCCAAATACCAAATACATACGTCATAAAATATGTTAAGGAGTAAGATTAATTAATTGGGGTCAGTAAATAGATAACATAGTTAATGTCTACCAGTAAAAACAGTAAAGTGAAATAATAACACCTTTTTCCTGTTTGCACTGCCTCGGAAGTATGTAGATAACCTAAATATAATTGCGAAGTAATTAATTTGGGAAGCAGTAGAACTCAGATTGTAAACGATTTTTATTAAGATGTACAGGGTGTCTCGGGATAGATGAAGTCGAAAACAGATGGAATTTAATTCGCTTGATTAACGGGTTTGAAGATCCGTCCGGTTCGCATGCCCTGGTGTAGCAAGTAGAATTGGTTGGCCATGGTCAGACGCGCCACACGACTTCTATCTAAGAGCACATGCATTTTTTTCGATCCGTTTGTTCATCAACTACCCACCCACTAGCATTGTAATTTCGGATACATTAAGTATAGTGATCATACAATGAAAAAAAATATTAACAATACCCTATGAAAAGATCATTCCATTGTCGACTGGATATTCGTCTGTGTGAAAACATTTCACTGAATAAATATACTTTATTCGTACATGGTAGTCTAAAGATGCTTACAATAAGTTGAAAATAAAATAACAGTATTTTGAAATTCTTTCTCTTATATATGCGTAAAATCTACAGTCTAATTATGACATTCAGTTCAATACATACGAGTTAATAAAAATAATGCTGTCACTACGTTAAACAACAGCTCGTACAAAGTTGATTTGATGTACTAAAATCGTAGTCGCTTCGCACGGGTGACAGCCGCTGTCAAGGAACTCGTTTTTTGTTGATCATTCCTGCCAAACCCGATGTATTTCGCACATGTTGTTTTTAGCAACGGCTGTATTATGCTGATCCCTGTCACCGTGCTGCAGCAATAACAATATCGACATCCATTCGGAGATTGTAATCCGTATCCAGTCACGATAAAAATAAATGAGCATTAACCGAACGTACCGGGTTTTATCACGCCAACGGGAACAGCGTTACAATTTCGCGAAACGAAAATACTCGATTGAGGAAGAACCATGGGAGGAGCACGCTAGACAAACGATACGTTAATCCGTGAAATAATTGGAGGATCTCCGTTAATCCACTAGCGGAACCGTTTGAATTTGTCCACCACGGTGCACGCTCTTCTTCGCAGTCCCATCTGTCCAAAAAATCTGCCTTTCGTTAGAACACCGTCGATTTATTATTCCGAAAGAAACGTTGAATATTACGATAAAAATACGCGTTCGCGTCGTTTGGATACCGTACAATACGAAAAAAACAATAAATTTGCATTGTCGATCGATGCACCGTTTCCAGTCGTTGACACTCGACCCGGTATGATCATGTAACTAGAGCGGGATTCGCAGGCAGATAAAAACGGCGAGCGGGGCTCGGTATGTAGCGACTGTATTATTGTCGTTGGTATTTCATAAAAGTACAATGCTCACGTTGTATTAGCCCGGCAATGCACACAAGCTTTCTGAAAACAATTAAAAAATTGTACTAAATTCGTCGAGTGCAAACTCGTCAAAAATATGTTGTGAGAAGGCATTTCCTCGAACGGGAGATGAGCAAATACGTTTAAAAGAATTTCTGATTTATCTGCGAGAGCTCGCGTCGAATCTCTGGCCGGGTGTCCGGTAAACAATATCAAAATATCAATCCATCAGAAAGCCCGCACACGAGTTTCGTCGGCGGCGTCTACCGAAAGTATCTCGCGAAACTTTGCGCCGAACAAAACGATCTCACTACCATGCCGATGCGATGCTCCGGGTCTGGGATAAAGGGGGAAAACTCGTCGCGTCCAGCAGCGAGCGGCATTTCGACGGTGCCTTCTATTATAAAAGCGGGACGGGGTCCGGTTATTCTGTTTAGTAAACACCGAAAAAAAGCATTGTAAGAACGAGCTTTCTGGAGACCGGGTCGGACGTACCGGACGGAAACGAACGACGGCCACCACCGCCGTCTATTTAACTTCAGCCCGATTCCTCGTGATTTTGCATCGAATACGATGCCGGGGCTACCCTTTTTCCACCTCCGACCCTCCGGGGCCACCCATGTCGTTCCCCAGTCCTCACCCCAGTCGGCGTTTCCGTGTTACTTCTTCTTTCCCCGTTCCTCCTTCGTCCTGCTCGCGTTTGTCGTCGTCTTCTTCTTCTTCCGCTGCCTCCCGACCTCTCTCCACATCCGCACATACACACATCCCCGCGAACCCTTTCCAACCCCTTCTTTTCTCGTCCTCGAAAACAAACAACGTGCAGACGCACAGTCGAACGCTCAGGAATGGCACCGACGACCGTGCACGTCGAACTTTGCCTTTGGATACACTTAGCCGGCGGGCTCGTACACTAGGCCGGCAACCGTTGAAACTTAACGGAACCGTTGGGGAAACTTTTAAACGCAAATTCCGCGCTCGCCCCCGCATACAATGCCGGCCACCGTCTCTCCTCTTCTCTTACCCCCGCGACATCCCTACGCCACGGCAGCGCCGCGTATCGATAGACGGCCATTTGAAAACATTCCAGAAGGTATGATCAAACTTCGATTATCGTAAACTTTCTTCCTTGTTCCGGTCTGATTGTAAACAGATTTGTTTCATGACGCTTCTCGAGCTCCCTTTCTGTGCCGGAAGTATTCGCCAAGCACCAGATCGATTTCCGGAACGGCCTCGCGCAAAATGGTCCAAAAGGTAATTGTCTGCTAAAACTGTGCGCGATATTTACCAAATAGGAATTACACAGACGTTAGGATTGACATTATTTTCGTATCTACACCGAATCTCATAAAAAGTCAGTGCACAAAATTCGTTCCCGATTTAGTATTAAAATACGACATGGAATCGGGTACAAACTTTTCCATTGACTTAATATATATGATTGGCATGGCAGACAATATGTTTATAAAAATTAGGACATGGATCAGAATCTGTTCCACTGGGCAGCAGGTTTCTGGTAGAGGACATACAGGAAGAGAGAGCATACTATTAAATATACATTCTGTATACAACTTTTTGTTCCAATATAAATGGACGAGGTAATTCACAATTGACTTCAATCCTCGGAAGTCTCAATCTTGGTTCCAAGTATATTTTCAGAAAATAGTGTTAATGTCACTTCAATTTCCCGTTCACATCTAATCTAAACCATTTTGCATTAAACGCTGAATGGTTGAAGTTGCTTCAAACTCGATGCAAATGGATCTCCTCGCCCTCCAAGGTTTAATTACACAAACTCCAATTCTCAATGTACTTCGCAACGCACAACACTCCAACATATTCACCCACTGCGTGGCCGATTAATTGCTAAGGGACTTTGAAAAAATGTAGAACATGTTTCAACGACGACGTGTAACACAGCAACTTTCTTTCAGTTTACATCGGTTCGTTGAAACTGTTGTAATTACGAATTAAGATACGCGTCCGTTTCCGGTTGGAAGTTCGTTGACGTTTGGACAAAGCAACAATAAATGGCAGTAAAACTGTCTAAAAACGCGGTTGAATGCGTGACAAACAGTTAGAGGAACAGAAAGAACTTCGGGGGTAAAAATTTCCTGTCGGTTTTTGCGCGGCCGTTGCTCAAAAGAAGGGAAAACTCACGGCAAACTCCGTTTTGAAGTTTCTTTCATCGTGGAATTTATACGAGCATCGACAATGTCAGCTTCATAGCTGTGCTTCAATTCGCGACACTTCCGGCGCAAGGACGCAACAACTTTTCTTTTGGAGAAAAAGCACGCCCCGCAATTGTGTATCGACGACGCCAGGGCATCGAGCTTGTTTTATGGCCAGTCTGAGGGCTTCGACTCACCCACGAAGAGGACAAGATATCCTCGCCTCTTTCTCACTCTATCTTTCTCGCTCGCCTCTTTCTCTTCCTCTTGCTCTGTCCAACCTGTGAAGAACGGGAAAGCCACGGGAAGACGGAGTATCGGCTGCCTCCTGGCCGCTTCTTGCAGAGTTGACGATAAACTTTCGTATAAGTTAAGTACAGCCGGGATGAAGATGCATTACTTCGGCCGCGCAACATGGCGGCCGATACTAAATTGAAGGGGGAATCGGTGTGTACCGGCGCGCTGCACAGAGGATACAGCTGAAACGAAATCGCAACGCCTGTACGCCTTTTTCACTAACTTTCGCTTTTCTCTAGTTACGCGCGTTTCAGAAGATTCTAGACGCCCTCTGCTGCGGAGAAAGGGCCTCCATAACCTTATTTAGTCTCTTAGTTAGTGGCGAACAGCGACGTATCACCATTGGCTATGAAAAGGTTTGAAATTGGATTTTTTATTGCATTTTACATTTGTCGCTCACGATCAAGTTTTTCAATCGAAGGATTAATTTTTAGTCACCTTTTTCGCCAAGATAGCCATGAATATTCAATGAAAGGAGCAATTGGCGATCGCCGACCATGGAAAGAAGTGCGATACTCAACGAGATGCGTTTGTGTGTCCCATTCGAGTATTTTTACAACCCATCGTTATCGACACTAGAATAAACACAGCGTCATGTTATGAAGACAATATCTACTATATTTTGATCTCTTCGATCAAGGTATGGAATAGCACTCTTGGATAAGATAGCTTTTCCTACGATTTGCATCGCTCAGTGTATCTCTGTGTAACGTTTTGCGACGTGGAATATAGTAGTCCTCCATGGTCGTCGGAATAGGTTCTAAAAAGAGGTCAGACGTGTTACTTTCTTACTTTCGAGCATAATGAAGACTAGAAAAGAGGAACTCGCTCGGAACGGTAGTCGACAGTGGTTCTTCATAAAACTCCACACAGGGGGAAAATTCGTAGCATATTTTATACAAATGTTATACTGTTAAATAATCATATAAACATCTTCTTTTCTCTCCAATTGAAAAAGAAAGTTAAGCTTCATAGAAATTAGTTCAATTTCCCATGAAAGCTGTTACCACTACCAACCAGCCATTATGAATGTCTTCTCAACAGTGCCAATGAAGTACAAAGGGGTAAGGATGGTTATAAATTTTCTAAAAATGTAAGATAAGATAATAATGTACCTATTCCCATATCTTGGACAATATTTTAACGAAACACAAAGGTAAAACATTAACTCAAGAAATAAATTCGGGACCATTCGAGTGATCTCAACAGGGTCAACTCGAGTCACAACAGGATCATCGGAACGAGCATATCCAAAATTCGGAAAGGTGAACAGGAGGGTTTGGTCAGGTACACGGTTGCTAATCTCATCTAAAGCGACTGCCACTCGGCCCGGGGAAGTAAATTAAAACCTGCGATACACTATGGGCGTGTCGTTGTCTAGTTGACGGCCTGGAGGCGGCTCTCGAGGTTCACCCGCACCCCTACGACCGCAGTGACGCCGTAGCCGGCAACATCGTCCTCGTCGTCGTCGTCGGCGTCGTCGTCGTAGTCGTTGTCCTCGTTGGCTCGCGTAGTTGTAGTGCAACGTGACGGTGGTGTAGCAGCCGGCAGTACGATAGCGACAGCCTCGACGAGGGTAGTGGTGGTGCAAGCCTGGAAGGCTTGAAGGGCCTGAGTTGGCAATAGTGGAGAGCATCCACTCGTTGCGACACTCGTGAGCGGCCTCATTGTCTCTCAAGAGGCTCCTCGCTTCTCCAGCTTCGCCCTTTCCCCTTCAAGCCCACCTAACACCCCCTTCGCTCCGATTTCGTCCCCTCGGCCCCCTTCTCCCGCTTTTGGCCGAGTCTGCAACGCTCCCTTGCCGCGGCACCGGAGCCTCTATTCCAGGTGCCCCCTTTCGGTGACATCGCCCCCCTCGATCTAACAATCCGGCAGCTTTACACCGGTCTGCTCCTCTCCGCTTTGCTCCGCTCCGCGCCGCGCGCCGCGCGACGCCCTCCGTTCAAGTCGCATCGGCGACACGTTGATCGGTACAGCAGGTTCCTGCCGCTCCTCACTTGTCCTCCTACCTTGTTCTTTTCTCCACCTACCCTCCGCTAGTCTTCTTCTCTTGCTGGCTGCGCCGCTTTCCAGGTTCTTCTTCGACGAGAGAGCGAACCGGTGCGACGCGGTGGGATGGCGTGGTGGAGAGGGTAGAAAGAGCACACTAGCGGCGTGCTCGGTGACGTGAAACCATGGCAAAGCACCCAACCTTAATAAGCTTATGCAGCACTCTCCAACTATGTTGGAGCTAAGCTCGACCCAATATCTTCGTCGACGTCTTCCAGACGACATCGAGGCGCGTTGCTTCCCTTTCGCGCGCCGCTTTCCCTCGGCTAACGCTCCTCAGCCGTGTGTCTCTAGGTCATTCGAGATTCATCATATCTGGTGAATACAGGTCTAATTTCTATTTCTTCAAAGCTTTCTCAGCCTTTCGGCGAGGCGGCGGCGCGGCGGCAGCTACGGCGTTATTCGCTTGGCGCCCGCCTCGGTAATGGTGTTATACACGCGATAATGGGTCAGGTGCGAATAAAATTCGCGGCACGGTTCTGTTAGTCAGCTCTTGGCAACTACGGTTGAACGAACGAGCGAAAAGAATCGGCGGCGCGGCAGTGGCGCACGAGACCTGATCGGGCACGTTGCGAGACAATGACAACTAAATTCCGCGAGCTCCTACATCTTGTAAGGTGGGCGTTGCTTTTGGCGAAGGTGCGCTGTGGAGGAGGAACACGGACGGGTAACCCAGACGAGCAGGTAGACAAGGTGAAGAGGCAGAGGGATAGAGAGAGAGAGAGAGAGAGGGAGCGAGAGAGAGAGAGAGAGAGAGAGAGCAACCAGGGAAAGAGAACGGATCGTCGGAAGACGAAAAGAGATAGGACGAAGAACTGTGGGGGTTGGGGGACCGGTTGATGAGTGGATGGAGAGAACCGCGAAGAGGATGGGAGGGTGGAAGTAGAACCCGGATCGGGGTTTGGGAGCGGGGGTCACGTCCAAGAAGGGACTGCATCTTCCCTTTGTGGGAATGCCGTAACGCTGGGTAGACACTTCCTTTCATCCGTAGCACCAGACACGATGGGTCGCGCGGCGTTTTGCCGAGGGAGCCGGCCTGACACGGGGAAAAGGGAAAGAGTGCCGACCGAGATGGAGATGGAGAAAAACGTCATTTGAAATTTTTACGTTGCGCCACGGTTATTCTCTCATGGATTCTCCTGGATAAGGTATAACGATGTCGCTTCTAACTATTCTCGGACGATGTACCATCTCGCGCGGGCTTCCTCTTTCTCTAGACTCGCGACAGGTGCTCCCTTAAAATCTACTTTAATCAGCTGCGTGCGAATCCACTTTGTCAAGCCGACTATTGAACTTGTAGCCTGCCCTGAAAGTGTTGTCGACTACTTATGGCTAGTGACTAAAAAACAAATTATTTTTATTCTTTCTGCATACATCTGCACCTCCAACGTGTTTCATAATCACCAGAGATAATGACGATTTGTTATTTAATATTGTGTAATGTAACTCTAGCCTCGTGCAATTTGTATTAATTGTAAAGTGAAATGCGCATAATACGCGTGATACCACGGTAATCGCCTCCGTTACACACCCCTGGCGAAAACTGCTCGATCGAACAATTCAGGCGTGTATCGTTACAATTATTCATGTGCTTGATTTGGAAAATGTTTTATTAATATTAATGGCAAATGCAATGATAATATTCGTCATGTACAACGATATTATCAGTATCAAAATTAATACGCTTGATTTCCTATGAGGTAAAGAATGGGGAGATGGCAATTTTCTTAATCAATTGACTAATTTATTTAAAAATATTCCAAAACATTTTATCATACTACCTAATTTTTTTATAATTCCCACATACCTGTGGGCAGTATGTTATTTTATATTTAAGTAAAAGAACAACAGTATTCATCGTTTATCTAATGTTCTTGTAAGATGTAGTTGACTTCTTTATCACATTTGTTTTAAATAATATTAATTTTCATTTTTAAGAATCATTTAAATAGTTCTCACAAAAATGGCAGTACGCACTTCCACAAAATGTAGTGTCATCCCTCATTAACTAGTATTATTATCAGTTAACTAATTATTAATTAGCATGGATGAGAGTTTCAAAAATTAGTCCAATTATTCCCCCGAGGAATGAAATTCACATAATGCTATCGATGAAAGTATGGGATCCCGGGCGTTTCTATGACGTGCCGACAACAGAATTCGGGGCTTTATTAACTGTACACGTGGCGTGTCGTTCGAATGCTCTAGTCATAAACGTATATCAGGTGGTTAACGAAGCGACAGAGCTTAACAAAGCAAACACATTAACGCTGTGCCACTCATAAATGCGAAATGAACGTTTCAATATTCCGCTCGCGGTGAGAGCTGGGAAGGAAGAAGCAAATGGCAAAGCGCGCGACGAGGAACGACGTATTTATTGGTGTCAAATCCGTCCATTCCTCCCTCCTAACTTTTACTTTCTAGACCCCACCGTGACGTGACGTATCCCCTTTTCCCTCATTCAACTTTACTGCTTCGCTTTTGCAGTCATAATCGGAAGCGAGCGAGTCAATTCAAATATATCACACTTGAGCCGCAAAATGGTCACTGTTCCCCGTTCGTATACTAAAAGCTCACTGTTCAGAGTCTTCTAACACCTTCTAGTATTATTTTTCGATTACTGCAATGAGCCAAATGTCTCGTTCTTAACGATTTTCTGATAGGAGAGAAAATTCACCAGTTTCCCAACAACATGGCGGGTGTTACTGGTCACCCTACGTCAAATACAGACGAAAATCTAACAAAACAATTATTGCAAAGATCTGTTACTGTCATGCATCCCCTAATCTCTTTTAGTATTATTTCTTTCACTGACGTGCGACTAGAATTTTGTTCAGCTTGATAATATCTTAAAAGAAATGTATGCCTGCTAACACGTTGATAGACAAATTGATGACGTGTGGATGATGTAAACTGATTTCTGTTATAATATATTGATGTAAACCAAATTTCGTAGGGTCAAGAGGAAGAGTTACTGTGACAAACTTCAGATGTGTATTTTTATTCTCATTAAGGGCACCGTCTAGACCCGTGACCTTCACTTTTTGGGGTCTAACAGACGATACTCGCGCTGCTGTGTGCGTGGTACACGCCACTAACCACGTATATGTACACGAGAACTGCAAGGGTCCGGGATTAAACTTCTGAATTCACAGATGAAATCACTAGATGAAAGATCAATCTAGGGTGCAGTTTGGTTCACAAGTCCTACTTTTTACGTTTACGACATGTAATTCTCAAGATATATTCGAAAACAACAAATGTATGTAGAATGAAACAAACAGTACGCGCGATCAGCAACAAAGAAGGAAGCAAACGGTACGTAAATATAGAGGTTCATCGAAGCCCTGTACGGGGCGCGAGTACAAAAAGAAAGTGAAATAAGGGTAAGCGAAAGAAAACGTCTGCGCAAGGAGGCAATGTAGCAAGAAAATTCCGAAGAAAGAGGCTGCCCTTCTCGTCTGTTTCGCTCCGCCCTTTCTTCGGTGTTCCTTGGAAAGGCCGATTTCGTTCGGCGTCACTTCGGTACGACGTGATTCCAGCGGCAATAGCGCAAATTAGTTTCCGCCCCGGGGAAAACCGAGCCGTCGCAAAACCGATGCAGCCGCGCTTGTTTTCCGTCGGTGCATGGTCGCCTAGGCGCCTCATATTCTTTCTCACGGTGTCTCCATACAGCTACCCCTCAACTACGTTTTCCTCTATTACGCATTTCCGGCTCGTTGGACCGGAAACGCTAAGATAAGGCGGGCCTACGGTGCTTCTCCTCGCCCTCCGCGCGCTCGCGAACCAGAAGAAGACAGGGTTACGGGTCTGGGGTGTGTCTTATCCAGAAAATATTATGGGCACGTGGCCGGCATCGATCTTACGTGTAATGGGTCGGTGAAACGTGCGCGATCGAATTCCTTTTCGCCGAAATTCAACGAATCCGATGGGAAACGTCGCGCGAAACTCGAAGCCCGGCATCCGTCACGCGACCGGAGACAAAAACCTTCGACCTTCGAAGTTGCCTTTCGCATTACCATAATCTTTCACCCAGTATAAATTAGCCCGGAGGCGTCCATACCAGTCCATACTCGTCGGACCATCCTGTCGAGCGAGATTATAGGGATCGGACATTTCAATTAACTTTACTTCCCCGCGTTCCGAACAACGTCAACTGTATCGGAATGCGTTTAGTATTTTCTAAAACAACATTTGGGTGTGTGGTATTTTTTCCTCTGTTATCCCTAGAATAATAGATTCGATAGAAGCAATGATACTGTTAAAAAAAGGTTGCCGTCGATACGCGGAATACCGGATAGAAGTGAATCTGTGATCGCGCGTGATGCTAATTGTAGTAAGGTGAAGTGGGGTAAGTGTGGACTAATTTTTGTAAAGTTGGATTTTAAACCTGTGTTTTTTATAAATAAATAATAAATAAATAAATGTTAAATTACTTTGTACAGTTATTACTGGTGAATTAATATTATGTAAAATTCTAAATTATCTTGAAAAGTTTTATTTTGATAGGAATCATGTACAAAATGTCAACTACCCTGCACTTTCCTCGAAAATGGGGCAACAGCGTAACTTCGAGTTAAAAATGCTTTCAAATATTGTTTCAAGTGCTACAGGGCAAGAAAATAATTATTAACAAACTTGCTATAAAATGCTTTTTATTGCATTAAATTATATTGTTTAGTTTTATAGTTATCCATTTTTAAACAAACAAGTACTTTTCGGTTGTTCGGAAAGTCTCCACCGATTTTTGAAGTACATTGAAATCGAAAAAATTGTACTAACAATCAAGTGTATTGAATAAGATATGCACCATTTTGTTCCTCTCTCATGAAACGTCTCTGATTTATCACCCATGGACTGCCTAGTAAGCACTTATCCCATCATGATAGTCTGCACTTGCCCCGTGTAATAATATGTATAGTTTTACTTACCTATATAATATTGTTTTACTTACCTAAAATAACAACAAGAATAACTTATAAACTATTGCACGTTCAGGGGAACCTCTACGATGTACATGTACTTCTCACGTGCCGGTTTAGTACTGGTTGATTTAAGCGAAATAAACACCTTTATTCTTGGACGATATCTATGTCGAATAGTTCATACTAACTTATAGTACATTAACAAATACAAGCTAGACAAAAATTGCTCATATTATAATAACTGTTAAAATTGTAACAGTGATTTTGTAAGTGGCAGGCCTGTGTCTGGATGGCTGGCATAGCAGCCAATCATCGATCGCGTAAAAAACCGTTAACAGGAATCGACCGTGTTCGATTTCATTCCTTGATCAGACGCGAACTGAAAAACAATCCTCACGACATGTAAAAGTATTCATTAAGCGAAGTTGTAAATCATAAAGTTCCTTTTCCTTAGTTAAAAGTGTTCATAAGTGTATATAACGAAATTACTCAGTTTGGTTTATCAATTGTATATCAAGAGAAATATACAAATTAAAGGTTAAGCACGTGGCGTTCATATCTCACCTCCACGCCAAAAAATAGATTTTTAACATGGTAGCAGAGCGTGGTTTGCTAAATTAAATTGTTTCGGAAAATATATGTGGCACGGAAACCAGGTTGTGTGAAACAATTGGTGAGAGAGGAAGTAAGGTTATACAACACGTGCTCAAAGTGAGGTTAAAGGAACACGAGCGCGTGAAGGCGCAAAATTTGAATAAAGACACAAGCAATTAGCAAGAAATTAGCGTTTGCAAACACCTTATATTTGATTAAAGGTAGGAACCGAAATGTCTGAGAGTAAGGATGAATTTAAACTGCAGATCTTTGATGGAAAAGGCTATGATAAATGGAGATACAGGTTAATGTTGTTCTTAGACATGAAAGAATGCAATGAAGTAATTTTGAAAGAATCAAGGCCATCTGAGATCACTGAGGCAAATTGGAAAAGGAAAGAAATAAAGGCTAAAAACTATTTGGTTAACAGTGTCACTAATACACAACTGGAATTAATAATCTCTGCATCTACGGCAAGAGATATGGTTAAAAAACTAGATGAAACGTACTTAGTAAAAAACAGCACAATGAAGCTCTTGTGCAAACGAAAATTACTGGATTTAAAGATGAAAGACTCAGAGAGTCCTGTGGATTTCTTCAATGACTTTGAAAAATTGGTGAACGAACTGAAAAATGCTGGAGAAAACGTCACAGAAGAAGATAAGTTAAATTACCTCCTACTAGCGTTACCAGAAGGTCAATCGCATATTGTGGATATAGTTGATGCATTGCCTACAGATGAAAACAAAATTGAATATGTTAAAACAAAGCTCACATTGGAATACCAAAAGAAAGGTGGTAATGAAAGAGACAATGAAGCTAATCGTACGTTTCAAGCCTTTCCGGCTCATACCCGTGGGAGATATAGTAGTGCAAACCGTACATTTCAATCTTCCCAGCCATACAATGGTAAAAATAAATGGACTCGGCCAGGTTCAACTGGCAAATATACATATAAACAAAGTAACCCAGGGAGAGGACGAGGTCAAGAAAGAAATAGTTACGACAGGCAGCCAAGATGCTTTAAATGCAACCGCATCGGGCATATTCAACAGCATTGCAGAGCTGGAAGTTATTATACAAGGGAGAAGAACGGTACACAAATGGTGGCTGATGTATCGAAAATGGAAAAACCCGAGGAAGACTACACATTTAGTGCAGAAGTGATGACAGCGGACGCAAATGACTGGTCAAATTGGGACGAAACGTTAACTTGGCTGTTGGATAGTGGATGTTCACATCATATTGTAAATTCTGATAAGTATTTTGCCAGTTACGAGAATATTGAGAATCCAATAAATGTAAAAGTAGGTGATGGACATTCACTTCATTCAAATAAAAAAGGTAACATTTTGATTATGTTTAATATTGATGGAAAATGTAATATAATCGATATCAAAGACGTTTACTATGTACCAAGCATGAGACACAATTTATTAAGTGTTTCAAACATAACTGATCAAAATATCTTAATTGAATATTATAAAGATAAAGCTAAAATTGTGTCTCAGGCTGGAGATTTAATTGCAATGGCTTTTAAGAAAAATAGGTTGTATGAATTATCATGTTACACTGATGTGAGACAAAATGTTAAACCGAGAACGTATGTAAGTACAATGAATATGTCTAAAGAAGAAAAATGGCATCGAATATTGGGGCATACAAGTCTTTCAAATTTAAAATTAATGTGTGAGGAACAACTTGCCAAGGGTCTTCCGAAAAGAATCGAAAACGAACTAAGTAACTGCGAAGTATGTTTGAGAAACAAAATGACAAATTTAAAGTTTAAGAATAATAGAGATAGAGCCACTGATTTGTTAGAGATAATTCACACCGATGTGCACGGGCCGTTAACGCCCGTAGGTCGTAAAGGTGAAAGGTACTTCGTGACCTTCATCGATGACTTTAGTAAAATTGCAGCAGTTTATTGTTTGAAACGTAAAAGTGAAGTATTCGATCATTTTGTAGAATATTATAATATAATGAAAAATCTAACTGGTAGGAAAATTAAACAGCTGCGATGTGATAATGGTTTAGAATACATTAACAAAAATTTCTATACATTTGCGAAACAACAGGGTTTCTACATTAGGCCATGCCCTCCTCATACGCATGAGCTAAACGGTGTTGCAGAACGGTACAATCGGACAATCATGAACCGAACAAGATGTCTTTTAGAAGAAGCAAAACTAAGCAAAACTTATTGGCCGGAATGCGTTGTCACTTCAGTTTATCTGGGAAATAGACTGCCGGCAAATACTGTCTTAAAGAAGACTCCATACGAAATCGTGTTTGGAAAGAAACCTGACGTATCAAACTTACACTTATACGGAAGTGTCGCTTACGTGAGAGTGCCCGAGACGTGTAGGACGTCAAAGCTGAATCCCAAAGCAGTTAAAGGGACATTAATTGGCTACACAGATGTAGGATATAAAATACTGGTAGATAATAAAATTATTGTAAGCAGAAATGTAAGATTCTTAGAAGATACACCTACAATAACAATAAGCGAACATAAAGATGAAGATGAACTACAACTAACTGATAAGGAGTCAGACGAGGAAGAAAACGACAAAACAAGGAATATGTATATCAAAAAGGAAATCCAGGATAGTAACTCTCCAAAGAAAGAAAACACTGAGGAGGTGAACGATTTAAGACGGTCTGCAAGAAAAACCAACGCTCCTGAAAGATATGGCCAACCCATTGTTTATATAAACTACACAAATGTAACGGTACCAAGCAGTTACGAAGAGGCTACAGACAGCCCTGAAGCTGATATGTGGCAAAAGGCCATGAATGAAGAAATCAAGAACCTTGAAGAAAATGAAACCTGGGAAATGGTAAAGGAACCTGCCGACAAAAGAGTCATTGATGTTAAATGGATATACAGAATCAAAACCAATGGACAATACAAAGCTAGAGTAGTAGCAAGAGGTTTCCAACAGTTATACCTAGAAGAAGAAGAATTATATTCGCCTGTTGCACGAATGTGCACACTGAAACTGATGCTTTCTATCACATGTGTGAGAGGATGGAATCTTCATCAAATGGACGTTCAAGCAGCCTTTCTGCATGGCAATATTCAGTCTGAAGTATACATACGTCCACCAAAGGGATATGAAGTTCCATCAGGCCTAGTTTGTAAATTAAAAAAGGCTTTATACGGACTCAAGGAGAGTCCCAGAAAATGGTATGAGTGCTTCCATACCTATATGTTAAGTATAAACTTTAAAAGATCTAATTATGACTGTTGTCTATATTACAAAGGTGAAGTAGAAAAACAGATATATATTCTACTGTATGTTGATGACTTATTAATATGTTGTTCGGATTTAGATGAAATAGAAAAAGTAAAAAAGATCTTAACTAAAAGATTTCAAATGAAAAACCTAGGTGAAGCTAAACAATATCTAGGAATAGAAATTGACTACAATTACAGAAAATACACAATGAAGTTAAGTCAATCCATTTACATAGAAAGCTTAGCAGAAAAATATGATATAGTAAGTTCAAAGTCAGTGGACACTCCAATGGAATCAAACTTGAAATTGGAACCGGAAGAATACCCGTCATTGGATATACAGTACAGAAACTTGATTGGTGCACTCTTGTATGTTGCAGCGGGAACAAGACCCGACGTCTCATTCCCTGTAAATTATTTGAGCCGGTTTCAAAACAGCTATAGTCAAACACACTATAAATATGCTCTTCGAGTTTTAAAGTATCTATATAGTACAAGAGATGTAAAGCTATGTTTCAGTCGAAACAGCAATGAAGTCATGGATGCGTACGTTGACGCAGATTGGGCATCTGATTCAACAGATCGAAAGTCAACTACGGGGATACTAATTCGAGTTTTCGGAAATCCAATATTGTGGAAGTCGAAGAAACAAGCCATAGTTTCTCGAGCATCTACACATGCGGAATTTTACGCACTTGCAGAATGCGTTCAGGAAGTACTACCAGTTAGAGGGATCTTAAACGATTTTGATATAAAACTAGATTTTCCGGTTAAAGTGTTTGAAGACAACACAGGTGCAATCGCATTAGCAAAGCATGGTAAATTCTCTAAAAGGTCAAAGCACATTGATGTGAGTTATCACTTTGTAGACGATTATGTTAAGAAAAATGTAATAGACGTAGTTAAAGTAGACACCGAATATCAGTTAGCAGATATACTAACAAAGCCGTTAGGAAAACAAAAATTTCAGAAGCTCAGAAATTTATTGAGCCTCCAAGCGTCATAAGAGTAGCTCTGCCACATCAAAAAATCAAGGAGGTGTGTTAAAATTGTAACAGTGATTTTGTAAGTGGCAGGCCTGTGTCTGGATGGCTGGCATAGCAGCCAATCATCGATCGCGTAAAAAACCGTTAACAGGAATCGACCGTGTTCGATTTCATTCCTTGATCAGACGCGAACTGAAAAACAATCCTCACGACATGTAAAAGTATTCATTAAGCGAAGTTGTAAATCATAAAGTTCCTTTTCCTTAGTTAAAAGTGTTCATAAGTGTATATAACGAAATTACTCAGTTTGGTTTATCAATTGTATATCAAGAGAAATATACAAATTAAAGGTTAAGCACGTGGCGTTCATATCTCACCTCCACGCCAAAAAATAGATTTTTAACAATAACTATAACCAATTTATACACTTGCCCCGTGTACGCACTTACCCCACTCCACCTTAATACTACTTTTGAAGTTTAACGAAGTCGTGTGGGAAGGTCGGATGGTTAAACAATCTGGGGGTCAATCGATATTCGTGAGATGATAAAACCGCGTTCTTTACCGCAGCCGAACGTTTCCATATTCATTACGTTTTTCAAACACTTTCGCGCCGGTTATTGCAGCATTTGAATATAGTTAATCGTGTCGTCTAGACTACATAATTCGGGCATAATCGTCCGATCAATATAAACATCGAGTATACTTGTCATCTAGAGCTAAGAGGTTAAGGTTAGAAAGAAATGTGTGCAATGAGATTCGCGGAAACACCGGAAGTGACTCAGGGTACGTCCCGCGTCGATTAGCCGGCATCCGCGAGCCGAATCGAGGCTTTCTTTGAAAGGTAGTCACTGTTTTTTATCGACGGTTCAAGTGCCATCAAAGTCGATGAAATGCCTGACGTTGCAGTCGCCTCGCGAATTCGCCGCGGCGTGAAGTACAGCAGGATATGCACCCTCCGCCTCTTGGTTTTCCGCTCCACCCTTTCCCTTCTCTTTCTCTGTTCCACGGCGTTGACGATTCCGGGAAACGCCCGACATCCCCTTACAACTGCACCCCCGACTCTCTTTTCCTGATGCCACCCTTTACCCTCCTATTTCCCTTACCGTAGCGCCCGCCACCGGGTATGAATATCGTCAGCTCTTTTTCACCCTCGTCGAACATATTTCAACGATAGTACGCATCGAGAGGCTCGACGGATGACTTTACACCCCCCCCCCCCTCCACTGGTAGAATCCCCGAATATGCCGCGGAATGCTCGATCGCTCATTCGGTTCAATTGGGATTTTGCCACTTCCGGAATCCTAAAGGACCCGTCGAGCTAGGCCCCGCAACCCTGAAGAGCGTTGAGGCCACTCAAAGGAAAAGTATATTGAAAAAGCCACGAGGACTCTAAGTAAAGAGATGAATATCATTACTCTCTACTCGACTCGGTCGTATTTCACCTCGAGGGCTTGCCTTGAGTCTTCGTCCATCCTTGTACATCCCCTGTTTTACCCTCCATTCGATTATTCGTCGTGACATCTTCTTACTTAACATGCGTGTCTACTAATAACCTGCGGGTTTTTATGCCAAATAAAAATTGTCCCTATTGACACAATTAAACATTGATATCGTCTACTTCATCGAAATTCTCTATTGCTTCTTCGTCCTACCCATTTTTCTCGTAAACACAATAAATTCACAGTCTAATTAATAAGTTTATTTGGAATTGCAGTAATGTACGAGGTGTGAACAAA
This sequence comes from Lasioglossum morio, assembly GCA_916610235.2. NCBI lineage: Eukaryota > Metazoa > Arthropoda > Insecta > Hymenoptera > Halictidae > Lasioglossum > Lasioglossum morio. Next base: position 10,879,171 of record OU744327.1, read on the forward strand.
GTGTTCGTAGAATTTATTTTTTCTTTTACATCAGTAATGCTGAGACCACCCCGTCGATTGAAATATATAAATGATGTTGAACTACATGAAGACTAAGACATCGAAGTTCGTGTCGAACTCAACAAAAGCTAAGATTTAGAGCCATCGAAAATATAACGTAAAGACAGCATGTTGACGATACAAGGACGAGACATTTAATATTTTGAAGCAGGAACTGCAACAGCGTCTTGCGCAATGAAAATGACACTGGATTAAACGCATACTTAACCCAAAACCTAAGGGGATATACCTCGGAAGTGACAATGAGGATTCTGATTTTTTCCGATCCAGATCCTGAACGATTGGTGTCACGTTTCGCAATTATTTGAGAGAGATATTTGTACCGCTGACTCCTTAACACATTACCCACCGGTTATTATTGTATAATTTTGAAATATCTATGATACATGGCTAAACACTTTTTAACGAAACTTTCAATAGCAACAGCAATTTTCGTTGCAAACCAACAAGTCACCCTCATTAACTTCATATAATAGATTCATTTAAGATTGTAATGTAAAAGAAAATTTCTGTTATTTTTTTTGGTGCAGCACAATTATTGAAAATCCTATTAACAGGCTTTTGGTAGGTAATGTGTTAAGAACGAATTTCGGTTTCAGGAGATCAATAAAGAGCGCCGCAGACTTTCGACTTATTTTCCTGATTTCGGTATAATTTATAGACAAATGGTTCAGCGGTTGAAGCCCATTAAGACTTCTCCTCTGTACAAATTGCAATCACTTTTCTCTTCCATCCGTTTAGAAGCTCCTTTAAAAATCCCTTCTTCGCCAGCTCCGCAAGCTTTACGTTTTTGGTCTTCTCTTTTTTCGTTCCGGCTCCCTCGGTAAAGGCGATGCCTTGCATCATTTCGAAGATTAATTCGCTGGAACGGCCGTCCCGACGTTTTCTCCTCTCTCCTCCTTCGGTTCTCAACGGAGCTGAGAAGCTCGAAGGTGACGAGAGCCCGTTGGAAGAGACGAGGCAAGGGACACCTATTATCCGCCTTACTTCGTTATGTCCCTTTATTTTATTTCGCTTCGTGTCGACCCTTACGTATCCCCGGCCATTACCGCTTATGTCCCGACGGCTTCCGTCTCAGTAACCGTCGCTTTGCGGTTCCCGCCCATCGACAACGATGTTCCGTCCATACTGTAACCACCCTTGTTTTCCTGTCGTCGATACCACTTATCCCCTTCACGCATATTCCTTTCCTCCCTCTGCTATCTGGTGGAAGGAGGTCCCCCTTTTTCACGGAGATTTTCTTTCTCGTCTTCGAGGTGACGGTTTTATTAATATCGCCGTGACAAATTTATGTGGCCTCGCTTCGCGAAATTTTGACAATATAAAATTAAAATGTCTCTGCGACATTCTTGTGGAAAAACTAAAAAAATCCTGTTACGACAGTGAAGATACTGGGCTTGTAACGATCTTTTAACACTGGCAGTTCAAAGGGTTGAAACTGCATGAACTTGCTTTTATGCTACAAATTGAAAAATATTTGAATTGATATAAAAATAATCAATTTACTAAATACATTATCACAAATGTATTTTTTATCAATAGAACAGTTTCAACCCACGGGTAGGTACATTACATTTTGCAAATAGCAAATTAAATAAGAAATTAAATTACTCGCAGGAGTTTAGAAATAAAAAATTAATTTAGTAAAAAATTGTGGAAATAGACAGGGAATTGAACACTGCTGTAGAGAAATTACTCAATTTCTGTTCGAACAGCGAAGATTCCAGATTTGTGACTTGCTTAATATTGGTGTCTGTAGAATTGTGGAAATGAGAAATTAAATGTTTGAAAAACTGTTGGATTTCTGTTTAAACAGTGGTAATCCTGGTTTAACGGAGAAACTATGTATAACCACGATCACCAGCACAGGTAACACGGATGCAATTCTAAGCGATAACGATAACGCCCACATTGTTGGTATCGAGTCTCACGGTTCTAGGTCATCCCTATCGTATTCTACGATCTGGAGATTGGCAATATTCACGCGCACGTGTTAGGGGTCATCGCTATTTGCTCTCGCAAGTGGAGGGATGTGGTAATCGTATTTCATGACTCCTGGCTGATCCCTAATTAACTCTCTGGATTCTGAAATTGTCGTCAACGGATCCTGCGTCCGGTGAACGTTAACAGCCGAGATCGAAATTTGTCTGTGTCAATTGATACATTCGTTAAAGTACTGTCGTTTAGTGCAAAATCTATTATACGTTTTCATAATTCTAGAATCATTATTTCTAATATTGATAATCATTTCGATATTAAAGCTGTATTAGCCGAAATTAGAAGGAATTATTCCAACAGTCTCCGCAGCATTAGAGTATCAAATACATTCAACGATTCAGTATATAATGATTTTCTCCTAATTGCGTATAACGCGCAAATGTTAATATCGCATACGTCAATGAGCGTATATAATGATGCAACGGAAATCACATGCACGCCAGCTCAAAGATACAAATTGGGGTGTCTGAAATTCGCTTCAAAGACATCACTGTGCGTTCTATTCGATGCAGAACTAACATAATAAATTATGAAGTAGCAGCTAGGGCTTGTTAGTTCAGTGCAGTGAAATAATGTCATACATGAAAAGCATGTACTTGATCTCGATCTGCGAAATGCCATAGGCACTTTCAGGAAAGATGGCTCGTAGTACCAACTCCTGCACAAAGATGGTGCCACTTGCACAATGAACGCGCCCCGACCATGCATTTCAGTGTTCTACGAAATAATACGTCATTCTATAACCACGACATTCATATATACAACAGCATCATCTGCAATACTTTCATCATTTTTATTAAAAAATAACATCGTTAGAATATTTTCAATTTGATAACAACAATAATGGGAATTTATCGTCTCTTATTTATTTTGAATGATACTTTATTAACATATCATTGAATGATTACATTATTAAAATATTATAGAAAATATAATATTATTAAAATAAATATAAATTGTATAGAATTGATTTTCTACATTTAAAGATATTATTTCTGCGATATAATCGATTTTCATTCCTCAACATACACGTATTTTGGCACAGTGTTGAAACTGTTTAGGATCGACATTCTATATTTAAAGAAATTATTTTTGTATATTCGAGTCGTCAGAAAAAAAGGATCATTGCGTCAGTTTTCATTTTTAGTTAGGATCCACGCTTGGAAAAGTTCTCACATGTTGAGCATCCGAGGAATGCCTCGTCGCCATGGGGTTGAGTCTACGAGTCGAATGATCCTGTCAAAAATGACGAGGATCCTACTTCGTCCGCAACCGTCGAAAGTGTCACATTTCTAACGAACAGAGAGGCAATCTGAATCCCGACACGTTTTGTACGTTCCTAATCACGAATAGAACGACACGAGCGACACGTACGCGCACGATTTGATTAATGACATTCCACCCTGCGGAGAAGCACCGTCGCCAGTTTCCAAGGTCTGACATCGAAGAAACTGATATTACAGATGACTTTAACCCTTTCCGGTAGCCCAGTAAAGTTGTTAAGGCTGCTCGACGCGGCAGATTCGAGAATGTCTTCCTTTAAGGGATCGACGCCATTAGCTGTACGAGGTGCTGTTCTTTAAAGTCCCCTGGAGGGTCGCGAGAATAATAGATTGCTCCGGTTCACTGATTTCCGTCGTTTACTTAAAGCCCAACTTAGTCGATATTTCAGTTAATCCGGTGTGGCCCCAGACAATCGCTTTGCCGTTGACGGAATGCTAATTCCGTGCGCGTGTTAAACATTTTTTGTGGGCTAATTAGAATTCTCTCCTTATATTATTCTGGACTGGTAGGCACTCCGTGGTCAGATCCTACAGGACAAAGTCCCAATTTTTTGCTAATGTTTCCAACTTTCGTTCATCACTCTCCCACAACTATTCTTGTGCCGGAAATAGGTGGATAATCCTACTAACACCACTTGACTCAATGAGACGTGGGCCAAAATGCAGTTATAAATCCTTCGAATTTACTTAAAAATCCTCGATTTTACTCAAAACACATCACAAGCGAACGCGTGTAATACGGTTAGCAAAATTGACGCAACGAATTCGAACGCACTAGGAGTATCGACGGAAATGATCGTAGATAATTGCCGAGGCATTTCCAAAATTAAAAAATTATTATAAAAAATATATATTTTTTAATGATAATTATCAGTAGATAGGCATAATTTTTTCATGAATTTTAGTGAAAATTTCATTCGAATAGCTCTTAAAGTTTAAGAGTTACCTATAGTAAAATATTACCAAATTTCTCGATCCAGCCCACTGTGCGACGTCCTCACGATTTCTGTACGATAGAAGTGATCTTGAAGAACTCCTCACAGGCTAATCTCGGCGGAGTCTTTTCTCGCGGGACCCCCTCACACTATTTCGAACAAATTATCTCTTTCACCACGGGCGCGGGATAATCTGGTCGATTAGCATCCTAGATGCAGTCCCAACCAACGCAATAACCGCTTCTAATCTACTTTTCACGCTTTTGTCTCAGCCGGAAACTCCTTTCCGCGGCGAGTAATAGGATTAGCTCTTCAGTGCTGGGGAGATGCGTCCGTGACGCGTGAAGAGCGACGCGAGTCGTAAGAGAACAGCCGATAGACGGGCTTTCGGCTTTAATGACAAGATTAATTGATACACCTCCCCCGGAAAACGTAGGTCGCAAAGTCAAACGTGCTTAGCCAGCGATCTTGAAAATCCCTTTGATCCAACACTGGTCCCCGAGAGAACAGGGAAGAGGAACCATCCAGTGTCGGTCGACCGATAACGCTACGGAGAAACCGCGGCGTGTCTACGGCAAGCTTTCCATCTCGCTGGGAACCCCGTAGCCTTTGTGTTCGCCGCGACACAACCCCTCCGTTATTTTCGGCGAACGATTTCCTCCCCGGCAAACGAACGAGCGCCGCTCCTCGAGCACGGCCCGAGTTTGCCCGCAAACTTTTCATCCGAAGTCTGCGTGGCAAGTGACGCACGTAAGAAATCAATGCCCGGCCGCCTTCCCGGCCCACCTTGGCACGCGCCAAGAAAACAAAATGGAGCCCGGCGATTTTAATCGGCTCCCAACTTTTCGCTGGTCTCATTGAAAAACCGAATGAGAGGACTAGTATTCTGTTGCGATAAAAGTACTTGTGCCATCGAATTAGGTTGTGATTTTACTGGACATGAATTTGATCGTAGGTGACATTTATTGTTCGTCTCATTTGTTTCAACACGTTTTAAATGCATCTGAACAATTTTTGTATGTTGATGTTGTTGTTGTTCTTCTTTCATGTTTTTCATCACATCAACATCAACGTCATTAGTATTTAGTAGACTAAATTTTGTTATTAATACATTATTTTCTATACTTTTTATATAGTCACATTACGTTGCACGTTGGAACTACTGTGACAGAAAGAAGGCACATTTACCTGCGTTTAGCAAGTAGACATAGCCTCAATTCTTCAGCCAAGTTTAACTCTTCCCATATACTCTTGCAAGTGCAATTTCAATCCTCAGCTCAGAATTAATTTGAAGCACTATGTATTATTCTCTTCGACAAACATGTTCCTCTTAAAAACAATTAATAAAAGTGATAAAATAACAAGATAATTCAATATATTCCCTGAAACTTGTCAATTTTCTTCCTCGATTCTAGTCCTCGAAATATCCTCGAGATCTAGCCCCAGATGGCCCCAAAATGCATGTAATATTGACGTACTATTTTGACGGACAAAATTTATCACGGTCCAAAATTGCAAAGAATTCCCATGGCGTAATAACGTCGATACATTCGAGAGTCGCTGGATGCCGCCGGTACAGGTGAGGCAACGCGCAGCTCCATTCCGCAGTGCAGCTTTACGACGGCGGGTTCGTTTAAGTACAGCGGAGCGTAAAATTTCATAACTGATTTTTCCGGCTGCCCGTTTCGGATAATTACTCCCCTGGAAATAATTACTCTGAAATGCAGTCCCTTTCGTTTACCCGAACGGAACGGGAAAGAGCGGAGCGTTGATCCCCCGACCTTAGCTCCTTGACCCCTCTTCTCTCGATTCTTCGTTGGTGGATTTCCCGGGTGGTATCACTCGCTGCCGATGTACGTTCACCCCCGCATACCCTCTTCCAACCCCATCGGCATCGACGCGATCCGCATTCTCGGGCCCGCGTTGTTGAAACACCTGCCACTGTTTGCTTAGGACTGGCGACGCGAGCGCGCTAATTGACTGGTTTCAACTTATTAGTGTGTCTGCAGCGCATTTTAAAACTGGATTAACCGGACGTGCCCCCCCCCCCCATCGAGATTGGGGTATCTTCCACGTACAAACCTTCCCCGCATCCGTCTGAATCGATCCTCCGCCGCGGCCTTTCGTAATTTCATCACCAAATTTATCTTCGTCTACGTAGCGAACGATCACGATCGAGCAGCCCCGGAGGAGAGAACGGAGGCGATGAAGGCACTAATAGAAACTATCCGAGTTTGAATATGAGATTTACCGAGCCAGTTATTCAAATTCGGGGGATACCCCTGGTTGAGACAGAGCTCACGATCCCCCTAATCCCTTGTACCTGATTCTACAGATTCTATGGATACGGAGGAATTGAACGGGAATACTTTCAGATTGCCTCTCGCGATAACACGTGTTTACACGGGAGCCGACCCGCGAGAATCGCGGTTCTACGATCGGAGAAATACGAGAGGCAAATGCAAACCGGACTTCTCCTCGAATTTTGCGTTCGAGAGGATGTTCTAAAAACACTAATGTTGCAATGTATGTTCCTTTACAGTCTGCAAACCTTTTACACCTTGAATGATAACTTTTCAGTTTCGATTCAAAGTAGAACATAGATGTTAAATCCGAAGTCTGTCACAAACAAAATGCTTGAACATTTGTTTAAACGGTTCAAACAAACGATGAGTAAACTTTTCTGTGTATGTTCCACTACAATCTCTAAATTTTTGCCATCTCGGTGATAGTTTTTTTAGCTTCAGCTTTGTAGAAAGTAGAAAACTAGCACAGAAGATGTTCAAGCGAATAACCCATCGTATTTCTCCAAGTTTTATCGTGCTTAAGTGGTTGCTCAATAAGGTTCTAAATGGTTTCAATGGTGCTTAGCTTGATGCTTGTCTTCAAGCGTCACACATGAGTTTTGAACATGTTGGCGAAGCAAACAAATGATGCCTCTACAATAATGTTCCATCCCTGAAATCTCAATATAAGCCATGTGAGATTTCAATGGATTCTGCGTCTTCAATAGCCAACAATTTGGTGGAAGTTCATCACGTAAGTCCGTAACTTTTGCTCCGTGAACGATCAAGCTACTCGGAGCACGATTTAACAGAATTGCTGTTCTAATTACTACTAATTTTCTTTCCTAACTTCAAAGTACCATTTTGTCCGTGGTGTAGAGTTTAAGACATGCTGACTTGGTCTTCCACGTTGTCTAATGTAGATAAGAACGACGCAGTTGCAGGAGCCTGATACTTGCTTGACCCCAGTTCGATGGAGTTTCACGTTTCGTTATTTAGTCGAAAGTCTCAGCATGCGGGTTACGTGGACGTGGATGAGATTCGTAAGCGCTGACGCATTGCCAAGAGCAATTAGCATCGTGCTTTTTCACGCGTACTTTGGCTGACGCGTGTCAGTCGCAACGGGGAGCTCGGAACGTGTCAAGGGAGGAAAGAATAGGTAACACACGGAAGTCGTTAGCGATGTCAGCTTGTATCTTGATTCGCCTCTTGCGGTGTGAAAAATTGTTTCGAAACGGAACTGGGTTAATCTTTGAGACGTGAATAACTGCTTCGTTACTGAAACACCGTAATGGGAATCTCTAATAGGGACAAAAATGCTTCGATAAACCACCATTTGCTTCGATGATAAAAGAAACAGCATCGCAAAATTTACAATAATTTCATTCCGCCTGTTTCACGTCAACTCCGATTGGAACGGCGTGGAATGTTATTTTTACCATAATGAAAAACCAATTGAAGAAGTGGCCTTTCGTTCCCATCCAGCTTTTAATATAATTTTATTTGAAATGAAGATGAAAACTTTGAACATTTGCGCTACTTTATTCTCTTTGTTTTGTACATGTCGGGGTAATCTCATTTTGATGTGGAATCTAATTAATTATTTAAAAATAAATATTTGCGTGAATCCCATCGTTGTTCCCCAAAACAAGAGGACTTATTTGTATAAACGTTTATTCTGGTACAAACTGAAGTCGATAAAAAAATCACTATTTGACACCAAATAATTCGCTTCCACAAATAAACCACAATTATTCCAATACACCTCGAACATTAACTAATAATTTCCTAAATATTTTATGGAAATAATGTACAACAAGATTACGGGAATATATAACAATGGACAAGGGTTAACGTTAAGCAAATTCGATTCCACTGTAAATCAAACAGTTCGAACGGTTACCATGTCGAAGAATTCGCTGACCGTTATCATTCGTCGCCGGGCAAATTTTGACATTGCTTTTCGTATTAATACGAATACCTACGGCTGCGGGGGTGCACTAAAACACACGCACGCACCACCCTTCGCCGGTGGTGCGAGGGCTTTTATTTGGTGGGAAATGCCGCGAGGCAGGCAGTTTGCGCGTATATAGAGGGGTGACTGAAACCTCTCAATCAGATGTCGAATCAGAACGCGCGTCGCGCGAACGAAATTCATCGATCAACTCAATTAACTAATTGTTCCCCTTGTAGTTTACCATCGGATGCCCCTATCGTCGTTTTCCTTCCCAGTGTGCGAGGAGCTGTCGGGAAATGCAGTCGACGAGGCGAACGTTTTCACCGGAAACGTTTCGCCCGTTCGTTATTATTTTCTGCGTTCATTCGACGCATTCCGGGTTTTGCGCTCTGCATCCACCAAATCGGCCAGTTCCACAAGGGGACACTCGAAATGATCCACTTGACCGTTTGCGTTTATTGGTCACTGGGTTTGCGTATCGATAGCCTTTGTATCGAGCCAGGCCGGCCATCGGCCGCCACGAAAATTACAGCCGGCCGGAGATGCTGGGAAACAGCTATTGAATTTCACGCTGATAGATAAAAGGATGCGGCCGGCAGCCGATTAAACCGTAGGCAAGATCGAGCACGCTTTGTGCCCCATGAAATAGTTTTCCAAGTCTTGGCCGGCCGACCAATTTTCTATTTTTATGATCCTGAATACCACTTTCGCTGCCACCGGGAGCCCAGTTAATCGATGAATACCCCTTAAGATCGCTGGACTCTAACACCATTTTGCAACCTTGTTATTCAACGAGAACATTTACTAACGTAAACTAACGTCACTTGTCGTTCGTAAGATTGTGTAAGATTGCAGGTTTTATAGAGGTTCTTACGGTTCTTATCGAATCCATGTTTATTACGCCACTAATAATGGAAAAATGAATATTAAAGTTCAGTTTGTAACAAACTTTAACTAGTGTTATTAGTTTGTTTTTTTCTGGATTGATCCAAAAGTCGCAGTTTTGATTAACCGGACCATAATAATCATCGTGTTCCAGCGAGACCAGTCCGCCGCACAGCAGAGTTAAGGTTCTACGTCGCAAGATTTCGAAACCCATGATCTACATTGGAGGCAATATCGCAAAATCGTCATTTTCACTATTGGATTTTTAAGGTGAAAACGACCTCGCGCAGGAGAACGGTGTACACACCGGGAGAGAGGCGAACGATATAGGAGCAGCGGAACAAAATAAAACAGAGCGAGGCGAAACCGATAAAAATTGGTCGATGTTTTCCCAGTTGAATTACAGCAATCGTTGCACCCGTTCGCAGCTTCCCTTATTTCGACCCGGTGCGGCGACGTGGGCATGAATCTTGAGATCGACGATCTCTGCATCGTCCCTAGGATTCGCCTGTATGACACGAGATTGCCATTTTCGTAGCTCATCATGACGGCGGAGGATGTTGTTTCCGTCGAAACGCGACGAGTTGTGTCGCAAGAAATCGAGACGTATGGAACAGTTGAAGAAAAGCAGTCGCGTAGAATCCGGTGGATTCAGGTGACTAATTAACCAGGTTTTTCCGCGTTACCTTGGCACAATGAAATCCCGGTTCTTGTAGAACGTCTCGGTGGGGACGTTGTGCCGGTACCTTCGTAGAATGGGTGGTTAAATTTTCATCAAAGCCCGTGAGCATTCCCGCACGAGGCGGGACACTGCATAATAGATCGCGGCGTCATAAAGCACCGTCAACGTAAACTCGAAACGTCAATGTTTCCCCGTGGTCCTTAGAGGTCCTGGGGCTCGGATCGAGGGACACGGAGGAGAGAGCTCCTCGGGCGTATTTTTCGCGGACGGTTCGCGTCGCGAGACGATAACGCGTCTCGGCTACGTGCATCTCGAAATCTATCGGACCTGAACTTTCGCAATTCTCGTCGGGTCTCTAGCTTCCTTCCTTCCTCTCCGCGAGCTCGGGGCGCCATAAAAGTTTTCCTGCGCGCGGCCACCGGCGCGGACCCGGGGGGAAACTCGATAAATCACGGTGCACGCATCGTGTCAGAGAACGATAGAATCTAATTTCCCGGGGATGCCTTACCCGGGGAAGAGGACCTTGAACACAGGCAGACCGCATACGCCGCGTATACGTGTCCGCCCACACAGCCGAAGGATGCGTTACACGTGTTCACGCAGCATGCGTGCGGAGTCCCTCTCGAATTATGCAAATTCGCTGCAGCCATCAGTTGTATGATCCGATGCTGGCCCGACCAAAGGGTAAACTAATGACGATAGCTCGCCACTGGCCTAACTGCGAGCGTCCGCAAGGCCTGTACAGCTCGCCGCAGGCACAGAGAGATCCTGCTACCACTGCTGCTGCTGCTGCTGCTTTGGGGCCGACGAAAATCCCCGAATAGTGATTGGCAGGTCCCCGACGGTCCTCTGGGTCTGTCATCAGAACTACGCGGCCGTGACTGCGACAGAGTCGGGCCAAGGGAATCATTTTCTTACCTTCCGTGAATGCCGATTTGATTCGATTCGAACGGTTGGCTCCTACGCCAACCATTTTCTATCACAATTGATTACTTCTATTTGGGGGCCGGCTGCCCGGCGAATCCTTCTCCTCCTCCGCCGTGCCCCACGATGATGGACACTCGAACACTCCTGTAGAATGGCAAATTCGATTCTGTGTTCCTCTTTCGAATGTATTATTTACGGTCAATCACCAGAGTCTACCTCATAAATTCCGAATTTCTAAAGAAAACATTTTGCAAGTATTGTTGATATTGATTTAGTTGCTACAATATGTCTTGTGCTCGTTTACCGGGGATAGAAATTAATCGAAACCAGGCAAACGTAAAATTTATTGTACTTTCGGGGAAGCTAATCAATAATCACAAAGCTAATTGGAACGTTCATTACCACTATTGTAATATTCAAATCCAGTTGTCGTAACGCGCTGTCTTTTCTCTGAAGTTATCTAATACAAGTTCGCTAATTGTATTAATATCCATAAAAGGTTCAATACATTTGTCTCCCTCTATCAAATATAAAAATTTTCTCACGTTTGTTCTTTGTACAGATAACATGATGATGAGGAACAATTCAATTAATAAATTCTTTCTAGGAAAGTGAAGTAATGTGCGCTACCGTGTGATGAAATTAAAATACAATTATCTACATTGTTTTTGCAGAACATACAACTACGCTCACAAATGCAGAAAAAAAATGTACGAAATTGGTACGAAAGATGATGAAATTGATAAAGGATAATTGTTACAGTTGGGAACGAAAGATCGGTCTTCGCTCAATTAGCAACACGAATTTTTCGCAGATAAGGGCGCATTGTTGCAACGAGACTGTTGCTAATCAGTTCCCCAGGTAAATTGCTTCTAATTGCTGATTACCTATCCGCACGACAGTTACGGTTTTTCTGCTCGACGGAAATTATAGTAACACGAACGGGGGAGGCAGAGTAGCTATGCGTGCGTGCAAGTGTCTTGAAAGGTCGTGGGATCTTTACTTGTTCTTCCACGGCCGAGGGCAAGAACACACGTACCACGTCGAGGTGGTCTAATACCGGTGACAAGCTGTTTTACCATAAAAGGCAGGCTCGCGTTTTTGTTCGCTGGCCTCCCTGATAACGTTGCAACATTTTGGTAGCGGTGCGTTGCATCGGAGATCATAACCCGACGCGAAATGCAGCGAAATCGACGGCGCGGTCAATCGTGTACCTTCAGAAGCCGCAATAATTTCTCAGCATTGTTCGATTTGTTGCTTCCCATTTTCTGGCTTGAATTAACGCAATTCATTACTACAGCGCAGGGGAGATCGTAAGTGAAACAACATTTGTATCGCGATACCGTGTAATAAGGAAAATCACATTTCATTTTATTTAGTATACTGCAATATTGTATGCATCCATTAAGTGACTCGCGGAAAATGGCCTTAATAGAATTTTACTTCCACGGTTCGACCCAATATACAACAGTTTCAACCTACCGCAACTTCGTCACAAATTTTCCATATCTTCGCATCCGGCGAAGTTCGATCTCGTGACCTTAAAATGTGCATATAATTGCAAGTTCGTGAACGTTCGCCGACTACCTTCTCTTTGGTTTTCAGTTTTCGGTTTTCTTTCCGACCTTATCATATTTTTACCGGGCTCACTTAAAATTAAATCGTTTGGACGGTAACAAAGAATTTGGGTCACCGGGCGGGAGAGAGAGTTAACTCATTATTCTGCGCAGCGGCCGTTTTGTCATGGCTCGTGCATTACTATGTAAATTAAATATTTTTCATTAAATCCTTTCCGGGCCCGTTGTTGAAACGTCTACATCATTGTATTATCTTTCGCGCGGATTTTTGGCTCCTCTTTGGTTCTATAACATTCTAGTAAGCGACTTTCCGCCGAACTGGGTTATTAAGTACAGCGATGCACGCTCGGACGAACACTTTTAACAATGCCTACCAAATTTTTTCATCGAATTCAAATAACCCAAGCCGGGCTAATCTCGTAGAACGCCCCTCATCGGGATTAATCCCTCCGCCTCTACACCGAATGTTGTAACTTGTAAATGCAAGTAACGCGGTAACCAAAATGTTAATAGGTACAGTATAGCAAAAGCGCGAGGAGGTGTGCCGGCAGCCGCCAGTTTGGGCTTTTGAAATAATTAAACTGTGCCGTACCGCGGAATATGATAACTAGACTGCGGATATTTGCGACGCACCTTACGTTAACAAACTGATTCAAGGAAATGGATATTGGCCAACAATTTATTTCATTTCTTAAATGTCTCTTCCGACTCGACGCAGGATCGGAACCCGGCAACTACTGTTGTCAATCGACCGGCTTCGGAGACGCGAAAAAGCGGTTCGTCTCGCGACAAGCTCCTGAAAAATTAAATACACCTGCGTGCCGGAGGCTGGATGAAAAAACGGTAATCGCATAAAAGTATTTAGCAAGAGGCGTCGACGGTGACTGGCGAAAATCGCTGACGGAGCTCGTGAAACGGAGCCAGAAGGCGTATTCCACGGACTCGGTAGGCTTACGTATCGCTCGCTTCGTTGGACATTCGCGGGTACAGCGGATCGGACGATGGGATGGCAGCGGCGAGGTTCTCGCGGAAGGCGAGTAAGTCGAGCAAGTAGTGCAGACGAGCGGGTGGCCGGACTTTTTCGAGAAGGCGAGCGCGAGGCGAGTGAAAAGCGAGCGAGCAGGCGAGCGGGTGAACAGGCGAGCAGGCTGCGGCCGGAGGCGGGTACGCGATCGCGATCTTCCCCTCCACGGTTTGGCCGGCCCGGCGGGTAGGGACGGCGCAAGCGCGTGATTCTCCCCCACCCCTAAGCTCGCGGATGCGGCGAGTGAGACGGGGCAGACGTCAACGAGAGAGACCGAACGAGACCGAACTGTACAAGGAGAAACGAAGAGGTCCAAGAGATGTCGGAGGCGGAACGGAGAGGTGGATAGCGTGTTCCCCGCTGCCACAGCTACCATCGCCGCCGCCGCCGCCGCCGCCAACACCGCTCTGCCCCTCCGTTCGCTACTCCCTTCTCCCCCGCGGCACCCCTTCCCCTCGCCCCGCGCCCCGAGAGCGCAGTGTCGCGTCGAACCTCTCGCAGAGCGCGTCGCACGTCCGAGTACCGGCCGCCGCCCGTCATCAGTAGTCGCCGTACCGCGCAGCCACGTAACCTCTCACCTTCTCCTTAGTTTTTAGTAGTCAGTAGTAGGGGAGAGTGTGGAGAGAAAGAGGAGAAAGAGAGAGAGAGAGAGAGATAAAGAGAGAGAAAGAGAGAGCGAACGAGCGAACGAGCGATCGAGCGAGAGAAAGCGGAAGAGAGAAAAAAACACGCGAGAACACGAAAAGTGAAAGAAGAAGAAGGAATCGGAAACACCAGGAAGAGATACAAGGGAAAAACAACAAGGAAACAGCGGAGAGGTCGAGAAGAAACGACAGTCCTGTCTTTGTGATCTGTAACAGCTCGTCGTACGTCGTACGCCGTACGTCGTCGTCGTCGACGTCGTCGTCGTCATCGTCGCCGTCGTCGTCGCCGTCGTTCACCTGGTCTCTGGATCCGGATAGACACGGGACCAGCACGAGGATAATTCGTCAAGCCAGCTGCAAGTGCGAATCGTCGCGATAACCGTCGTACGTAGCCATACGTACCACACCGTCCACTGTCGTCGACAATTTTGAAAGCTCGACAAGTGTCGCGCGACAACCAGTGATACCCTCGAGGCACTTGACACACACACATACACACACATTCACACACAGACCGGCTGACCTGGAGGACAGGTGAACAGGAGCTAGAGAGAGATAGATAGATAGAGGAGATTGGATCGCAAGGAACGCGATCGGAAAAACGAAGTAGAACCGCGCAAGCGGAAGTCCGGGTGGCAGAGATCGCGTGAGACCGCGTGTCTGCTGACATCCGTGCACGAGTTCGACGAGGATCGAGAGAGTCTCGTTGTTGTTTATCGTGTTCAGCAGTCGAATCCGCGCGATCGTTCGCTCGGATCGGCAACGAGTGCGGATCTAAGGAGAAAGAGAAGGAGTAAAGAGAGCTAACAGCGTTTAAGAAACGAGTGGCGGCTATCGGCGAGAAGACCGGCTGCCCGTTACCACTGGCACTGGTGTTATCGTTACCACTTGCAACCCCCGGACACGCGAGAGCGTTGCTACGACAACAAGCCGTGCGCCGCGCGTCGCTATGGAGCCCCAGAACCAGGAAATCGTAGCAAGCGGCTCGCCAGCCGAGGTGCCGAACGATCCAGGGTACGAGACCATCACCAGGATATATCTCCTGACCCCCTCCCCCTAAAAAAAAATACAAAATAATACAGACCATCCTCTACAACCACCACCACCAACAACAACCAAGATCTCTTCGCGTGCGTGATACCGAGAGAATCGGGATCGGGGAAAAGAATGAGAAAGAGTAATAGAAAACGGAGGAGTATAACGGCGTTTGAAAGTGTGTTTATGATGCCGCGATCAATCGTCGATCCGGCCTCGTGTTGTTCTCGTCGCCTTGTGTTTTCTGTTGCCCTGCTCCCGTGCCGAGTGTTTGTTCTGTTGCTGCTTCTTATACGGTTCCGATACATCATCCGCCATCGGTGATATAAAACGTTGACCTCCGGGTGGTTTGGTGGTACGCGTGATCGTTTTGTTATTGCCGCTCGTAACTCGTTCAAGCGACGTCGCCTGCGTCCTCGTGGACGTGCTCGTCGTCGTCGTCGTCGTCGTCGTCGTCGTCGGGTTCGCGAAACGCATAGTGTTTATGTTCGCCGGAGCGCGTGTATATGCGTGTCACGGCGCTCTCCTCGAACCGGTGGCGCCTTCTTTCATCAGTCGTTCACCATCCCCTCGGACTCGATGAAACGCAAGCAGGGAGTCGAAGGGGGATGGTCGGATGAATGGAAAGGAGCTGGGGGTGTCTAGGAGTCGGAGGGGTGCCTGTCGCAGGTTGCGGAAGGGGAGAAATGACTTGACACCTTTCGAGTTTGCCGCCAACGTGCTGGGAATCATGGCGCACCGTGGGTGGGGGTTTGGGGGATGCGTTGAAAATGAAGCGCGTCGAAGGATACGCACCGCGCGAAACTACGAGCAGCGACGAGATCCTACGGCGATCCAGCCCATCTCGTGTTCAACCACGTGGCCCGGTAATGGACGGGGCAGCCATTCGCGTTACGTCCGTTCGACAGAAGTTCCGAGACGTTTCGTCGTTATCAGTGCAACCGTCTCACGTCGAGGAACGGTTGCCCCGGGTACATTCGCACCGTTTCACCGGGTGACAAGTGTTTAGCGATTCCGTGGAAAGTTGTAGAGCAGTAAAGTTGGTAGCTTGGTCGTTGTTCGATGTATTTCCCGGTTCGATCGATCGCGACGCCGACGTGTGGTCAATGGTTTGTCCTATTAATTCTCCTGTGAACCTATCAACGGGGGGTATAGCGCGGTAGCCTACTCCAGTTCTTCGTATCACGAAGACCTAAAGAGGGAAGAGAAGAGAGAGGAGTCGCGGGAGGGGGGGGCGGCTGGGAGGACAGAGAAACAGGAATGCGTGGGCGAGGGGAATAGGTTATATCGTGCCGCGGAAAATCGATGTTCAAATGCGCCACCATGTGATTACGTCCACGACGCGGGAGCGTTATCTTCGCGGCTATACCGCTCGACCCGCTACTCCTTGCTCTATCGTAATAGTAAACGATATTGGTCACGGGTTTCAGAAAGGGTGATAAATTATGAAAAGTAGATTGACGTCTGTGGGAAAGGTTGGGAGAAGTTTGTTAATTGCAACTCCAGTCGATTAATGGGCAAACCGGTAGTAGCTAACGATAAAGTCTCGCGGACCAATCTAGTTTTTCTCCTCGATAGATTAAAGATCGCGCAATCCATTAGCTTCGATTCAAATATCTATTTACCAGTCGAATGGGTTTACTACAAAGTTGACATTTATCACAGGCGTACTCGAACTCGCTAATAGCTCTCACGTGTTTTTATCGAGCCGTACGAGGGTAGAAGGGGTGAGCTCTATTTGCCTACTGATCGTTTATAAACATCTGGCGAGGCCCTAGCGCGGAATTTGTCTTGTTCGGCAGAGGTTTGCGCCGCTCGTTACTTGAGGGACTAACGAGGAAACATTAATCTTGCCATGCATCCTTAGAGAGCTCTCGCTCGAAGTCAAACGCAGCACATGCGAAGGCGCCAGTATCCAAAATGCATTTGCATTACGGCCGCAGCCTGTCTCTCCGCTGTCACGAGCACGCGAAAGTCAAGCCGCGCGCGTAAAAGCTTTTATGATACCAATGACGATGGTACTCCTCGTAAACTGGCTAATAACTGTGACCCGGTACATAGTAAACCGGGCAAGGATCGGGGCAAACGTTGAACCTAGGGTTGATTCATAGTTTGGGTTAGGAATAAGTAACGTTTTATATCGTTGCTCGAGCGGTTTTATTAAACTCCACGGAATCTCGGGACCCGGGTGGATCTCGCGGTAGGATTGTTTGCGCTCTCGTATCCTTCGAAGACGCGCGATTTCTTTTTGTGTTTTTTCTCCAACTAAAGAAGGCACCCACTCCTGTGGTTCGAGGGGAGGCTCACGTTTTTATTGTGTTCCGCGCGTGAATATGGTTTGGTTTATTTTCCGCGGCGATCGAGAATCGTTATCGGCGTGTTTGGCTACGAGGTTTCCGTTAACGAGGAGAAAGGAAATTTTCGGGCGATAAAAGTAAAAGAGAAAAAGGCTTGATATGAGCCCGGGAGTTGTTTAGTTGTTGGTTGATGTGTGGTGACACCTGCCGTCAACAAACGGAGACTGCGCAGGGGGTTACGGTACCGGAAGTTACCCTCTGCCGGCAGTCTCCCCCCGCACTTCCTTCATCATCTTCTGACGCTGACGCGACCAGATGCCGAATGCTGATGGATTCATCTTTCTTTTTCTAGGAAAATGTTCATCGGTGGTCTATCTTGGCAGACCAGTCCAGGTATGTGATCAATCCGACCTTTAAACAATGGCGCCGCTCTTAATCATACCTTCTGCGAGTGAGCGCGCGCTTGACGAAAGAGACCGAGGTTGCGTCCAGATTTATGAACGCTATTTATTATTCAAACGTCGTCGAGTTTTCGCGTTAGTTCACTTTGAAATTGTTCGAAATCTGAATGGGGGTCGTATTATTACCACCTGCAACCAGCGCGCGCTCGCTCGCCTGGCCACATTGAAACGGTCCCAAGCACATGGGAATTCACGATCTCATCGAGCACGTGTCCACGGTGTTTATCTTATGAAAAATTCATGCAAACGTTGGCAGACACATTTTCAAGGAAGTGTTCGCGCACGATGCCACTTAAACCTATACATCACTTTATTATTTACATTCAAACCAGAGCCGCTTATGTATCAAACGAAGCCGGTGTACTGCTTGAACGGCCTTTTTCAACTGGGGACCAGTTTTTGCGAATGTAAACAGACCTGCTATTTCTGCTAATGGGCCGGGACATTTCACTTTTTTATAAATGCTCTTCGAGAGACGGTGCTGTAACTTCATTTGTCTATTAATGTGGTGATTGCTGCACTATCCACTTGAAAAATCACATGTATATCAAACTAGTTTAATTATACATACCCAGACGACTACACTATATGTGACTGCATTCTTATTACTCTACGACAGAAACATTTTACCTTATGAAAGAACAAGATGTATGAAAAGAGAAATTTATATACAGAACTGATCATATTGATTGTATAAGTCGATGGATCATCTGATATCGCAAGATTCAAATGTTCCAGAAAAATTGATTGTCCAGGCTAAGGTGGGTAATAAGACTAATGTTTAGCACTCCTCTTTACCTACCAAATTCTACACATCTTAACGAAATTCGGTTCACTCCAGCGCAACGAGAATTGCTTGTTAGTTTAAGAATTGTGTCAGCGGCGAACGACCGATATAGCAACGAACGTGTTAATCTTTATTTACCGAAATCCATTAAAGTCTTTATTTGGCAGGCTCCGGAGGACTGAGAGATACTTTGCGCGATAATTATACAGCGTTTAATTTTTGAAGTGACCCACCTCTCGCGTGTACTCCACCGTGAAATTACCATTTCGTTATAAAAGGTAAAAAGAACGGGTAGACAGGCAATGTAGTTTATGGTAAAATTACAAGAATGTATTCAAGGTGAGTAATACCTTGTTTCGTTCGGTTCTTGCGAAAAGAGAACGTGCGTGGCCGACGAGGCAATGATGAGAAGGTGCAAATTCGGGGCGTTCCTTTCGTCGAGCTCTCTCGGCCGCTCGCGTGTTTGAGCGTTCGAGTTAGCAGTCCTTTTATCTTCGTTAAGAGACTCGTGCCGGACCGAAAGAGAAAGAGAATGAGGAGCGTGGAGGAGACGAGAGAAAAAGGAAAAAAATCACTTGACGAGAGGCTGGAACGCGGAACGATAATCGGGCCGCGGCGAAATGGCCACAAGACGTCACGTGCGTCTTTGAAACCGGCGTTGCAGAGAAAAAGGGCCTGCATAAAGCGTGCTCGTATTGACCGTGATAAGATTAACGGGAATAATTGATAGAGTGACCTGCAGCTCTCTCGCGCGCCGCGCGGCGTTTTGAGAGTAGCTTGACAGGCTCGCGTGTCAGATTATTCCTCATTACCGGTCGGAAAAATACCACTACATTGTGCTCCGCGTCGAGATAATCTAAGCCTCGAAAATAGAATAGAGCCACGAAAATTGCATTTCGCGTTCGGAACATCGAGTTGACACTCGATAGGACGGAATAATATCGAATACGCCACGCGTCGAGGACATGGTACTCCATTACGCTAGAAAATAGTCGGATGAAGATAGTTCTAGTATGTGCCGAGAAATAGAGAGAGAGAGAGAGAGAGAGAGAGAAAGAGGGATAGATAAAATTGAGTGGTCGATGAGTGAAAATTATAGATGGATCGCTGTCTCATTGTCAAAGTTCAAGAGCTCGAAGCAGTAGTCAGTCTAACACGGTAGTGCATTTAGCGGGCCGGTTCGCGTAGAAGCTATTTCATTCAATCTTTAATTTTGCGACCGGTCTGCTCTAGCTATTAATAAATTATCCAACGATTGCGCAGAAGTGATTTCCATCCACGGTCGATTAACCATCAAGCGGAATTAATAATGCAATGTTTCACCGATCCACGCGTTTCCCGAACAGCTCTAATTAAAGGATCCCTCTCTTCTCTCTCTTTGTTTCTTCCTGTTTCTTATCCTGAATTATTCAATTACAGGAAAGAATGTCCGTCGCGTCACGTCGTCACGCCGGATCCGTCGAAAAAATGCATGTTAAATTACCTGGCGTTTAATTAACCTTTCAAACGCAGTCGAAAGAAACGCGGCGCGTTCTCCTTCTTTGGGGGTCTGTGTTGCTTTTATTTTGATATCGGACTCTCTTTTGCTTTCTCGCTGAGAAAACCGGCCAAACTTTTCCGTTTTCCCGTGAAACCTTCGTCGGTTCCCGCGACCCGCTCGATTTCCCTCGAAAGGGAAACCGTGGCCGGCTAAGGAGAAACGGAACGATTAAACCGGACGATCACGAACAAAGCCATTTTTACGTGAACCAAATTAAAATAATCGCTGCACGCTGCAAGAGCCCGCGGAGAGTTTCGTTCTCGGAAACTAACAATCACTTCCGCGGAATTTTCGTGAGTTGCGCCGCACCGGCCGGGTAACGTATGCACATTTCCGCGATATCTAATCAGGACGAGAACGCGTGACACGCTCCCGAGAATGGATTCATCCTATTGTGCTCGATGTGACGAACTCCCCGATGCAACCCGGTATCGTGTGCGAAATCGTTTACGCGGCTGATACGATATCGCGAAAGTTCCGCGTTAGACGTTGACCTCGTGGGACTGCAATTAATCGGCAAACTCCGAGTGTCGAGGCACCACGCATTCGGTGGTAGCCATTCGGCTGTGCATAACAATCATTTGGATTCAATATCAATGTTCCATTCAGGATATAAACGATTTAGGGACGACGTTGGTACACAGTACGGACTTTGACTAATGTTAAAAATTGAATTATGGTGATCAAATTGTTAGTCGATCGAGGATATTTGTGCGCAATAAAAATTGTGTGCATTAATTGGAAGACATAGGAACCAAGCAGGAATTTATTTCTCTCTTTAGTGGTTTTATTAAGTTGTAAGAAATGTATATGTAAGAGTATTGTAATATCTTTATTGTTTGAAACTACTCCCACCCATTTTTGAAGTAAATATTTTTACCAGAAACATATTCTTCTTCAATTTATAGTAATTTATCAATGGCAATCTTTAAGACAGATGCAACAATAGATAACTTTGTGAAATATTGTGAAATACACAAAGGTAGAACAGATTTTTAATACTTTGTAGTCGATAATCTCGAGAAAATTCTTGGTCTAGCACTTCTGAGGTTGAAGCATCCGCAACGAAAATTGAGCAAAAAGTAGACTAGTATTTATAGAAAGTGTCTCAAGAGAGCAATAGCTCATTTCTACCGTGATTAGATAAGGCAAGGGATTCTGTGTCACCTGGAAGCAACAGTCTATTCTCAATTTTTTTTCCCTGAAGCGCAGTGCTCTAAAACGGTTCGCGGATATAGAGAAATTGTACGAGGCGTCCTGCATACGCATTGAAAAGTCATTCGCGGGGACAGGATGCGAAAAAAGTGTAACGGTGCGAGAGAATCTATTTCAGCGTTTCTTACCTACTCCATAATTTGGAGCACAATGCGCTCGCGCTTACTCTTGGCCAGGACAGATAATATTTCGGGAACGGTATGCTGTCTTTATCCGGATTACGTGTCGTCGGAATAGTTTTCGTAACTCTGCGGTGTCAGTGGCGGGGGAAGCATCTCCTGGAAAAAGAATAAAGAGGAACAACGGCGAAGTAGGCTCATTAGCGTTATTTGCCGTCGTTACGTAAGCCTTGTAACTTGGTCTCGCTTCGGTCTCCCTCCCTCCCTTTTTCTTTCCCTCTTTACTGTTCGCTGCTCTTTTGTTTTCGTATTGTCAGTCGTCCTCCGAGTCGATTCCACGCGACCGTCGCGTCGAGAGGACTCGACAAGAAGATCCGGCTGTTTCCGTTTTTCACGTGCCACGTGTCCACCGTGCTCGTCTCATTAGGGTCACTGGGAACGATCGTCGCTCGCAATTGAATTTACGCGCGGATCTCATTCACGTAAGGATCCCACAACGTGAAACTTTCGCCACGGTTCCACAGCAGTGC
This sequence comes from Lasioglossum morio, assembly GCA_916610235.2. Classification (NCBI taxonomy): domain Eukaryota; kingdom Metazoa; phylum Arthropoda; class Insecta; order Hymenoptera; family Halictidae; genus Lasioglossum; species Lasioglossum morio. Next base: position 10,901,412 of record OU744327.1, read on the forward strand.
AATTCATCTAGCCACTCGTGCGTTTATTTCTACGCGACAAAAATTTTGCTAACGGGCTTAGACCTTCTAGACCAGGGGTTCCCAACCTTTTTCCTAGATCGACCCCTTTTAAAAGAATGATTTTCTTCATCGACCCCCTTACATTTTTCTCTATAATATACAGCATACAATATAAATCATAATACTAATGATTGTACATTAAAAACTTAAAGAAAACCATTTGCCAAAGAATATAAACAATAAATTAGAAAACAGTGGTATATCAGATTAATGTTTTATTATTTTTATACTATTTTCATTTTTAATATTTATTTTACTCAGATAAAATCCGACGGTGGCATTCGATGCATACACAAAAGCGACATGACATTCGGCTTTAGATGCGTGGATTTCACCGCCGTACGCAAATCTATATTATATTTATACATATTAAAACGGATCTATTATTATTTAATTCGCAGTCTCGTAAAGAAAATTGTTTAAAATTAGTATCAATGAAAGAACGGTGTCTCAATACTTCCTTGAATAAACCACATAAAGAAATAAACCCGAATTGAGCAAAACTTTGAAACGCAAAGGATGAAGTGTATGAATACTTCGTGACCATAGGTGCTGTCTTAGTGAACTGTTTCGCATGAAACTTGACGGTGAGCGAAAAAACGAGGCTGGGTCTCGTCTGAAGCCAGAATTGACCGGACCACGGCCGTGCCGAATTATCGGTGAACAATAATCGACCGATGACCGCTCGCGCTCTATTTCCGCTGGTTAGCGTTTGTTTCATCGGCGATGCTCAGCGAGAAAGCGTGTCTGAAGTAGAAAAAGCGGAGCAGTCGTCCGGCCGTTGTACGACGTGACGCGACGCGACGGTGCGCCACGGTGCGCCGCGCTGCGTCGTAAACCGTCTCGTGTGTTGCGGTACCGTTCCGCAGAGGTTCATAGGTACAAAGATGCAGTGTGTTCCGCGGCGAACCGTGGGAAACCGGCACTGCGTTTTATCCTCTATCCGTCCATCTTGTATCAAGCGCGCGAAAAAACTTACTTTTAAAACAGTATATCGAAATGATCGTAATCGTGGAGACGATCCCGATCGGAGCTCGTTTATTTGCCGTCTTGCTCTGGTTAAATAGATTTTCTGAAGACGTTCGCAACTATGATACTCTGCACTATCCAGGAAAATTGTAGTACAGTTACGAGCGAAATTGTTTCACAACAGTTTTATATTCTCTGTACAGGTGATTGAGGATATTTAGGACACGTGTGACTAGTGTCATTCGGCCCAATTAGGCGAAAAGGACTAGGGCTCTTCGATTAGGTTCTTAGTACCTTGCCCCAAATAAATTAAACATTTCCAATCTTAATATGCTTCTAAACATTACTAGACTGCAAGAAGTTTCACTTCCACCGCGCGTGGTTTTCCACACGTATATTTTTTTTTTCTTTACACTTTTCTCTACACTTTCGGCTCCTGTTTGTAAGAAATAACTTTTCATGAAAGTTACGTTAGCACAACCCTGTATATGTATTCAGTTTGATTGAAAATGTGGGATTTTACTTAGATTTTGGTAAACACACATTAGGATAATAATACTTTGTAAACACCGCACTGAGCTTCTTCTGCGCGACTAATTTTGTTTTTAAATGAAAATATATTTATTCATTTTGATTGAAAACGTGGATTATACTTAGATTTTGGTAAACACACATCAGTATAATATAATAATAATATAATAGAACTGCGATCCATATTCTACGATACAGAGCTCCGCTCTTTATACAAGACTTTTTGTTGTCGCCATAAGTAGGGTGTCTCGGTTTATGTTTACCACTGTCGCTTCCCATATTATGTTTATATTTATCACGTACACTTCAGAATCATACGTTCAGGAACGTATAATCCAATTCGTTAGCCACTGTGTTCTCCGGATCTGTCTCCGTTGGATTTGTACCTTTGGAGATATGTTCAATCCGTTGTACACGACAGAACAATGAATAATGTTCAATAACTTTGGAATCACATAACAAATGCATGTAATAGCATAAAAAGAGATGCTGTAATGATGGCAACAATGAGAAATGTAATACAAAGAGCGGTGCTCTGTATCGTAGAAAAATGAATCGCAGTTCCAACATCTGATGTAACTTGATTTTTTTTTGTAAGAAATAAGTTTTTATGAAAGTTACGTTTGTATAACCCTGTATTTGTATTCAGTTTAATTGAAAACGTGGGATTCTACTTAGATTTTGGTAAACACACATCAGTATAATAATACTTTGTAAACACCACACTGAGCTTCTTCTGCGCGACTAATTTTGTTTTTAAATGAAAATATATTTATTCATTTTGATTGAAAACGTGGATTCTACTTAGATTTTGGTAAACACACATTAGTATTTTTATTTTATTTTTGATTTTACTTCAACTCGCCCGTAAGACGGCGCAGTCTATCTCTATATGTCTGTAGTCGTAACATAACCATGAATTTGTAACCTTTTCGTTTGATCCTACTACCGAGCATTTTATTCGTTGCGATATATTCCAAAATGTTCGCTATCATTCTAAAGATCATTGGTTGTCCCCAATCGGTGGACCGGGGTTCGAATCCCGTCGGGGTAAGAAATTATTCTTCTCCGTTCATTCTCAGTTTAAATTTTCGCGCCCCACTTTCCACTTCCGTGACATCGAAACGTCACATATCCGTCACATCGAAACGTCACATCCGTCACTTTAGAAAATTGTTACCCTCAGCAAAGAAGTTTCACTTCAATACTTGTCCCGGTTAAGGTGGCTCAAGTAACGAATGTCCTGTCTTCAGAAACTGCAATATTGTATTATACGAGTATTGCAGTCTTTTCAGAATTTTTAAATTATAGAACCCATAATTTAAATTGTGCTGAAGCTCCAAACCGTTTACTGGTCATAATGAGTTGTGGAAGTGGAGCAAAGAAAGTGCATTCTCGAAACCCATAAAGAGAGGAAGCCAGTCATTTCTTTCGAGACTTGACGCTGTTCCAATGTTTGTGCGCTGGTGTTAATGAAGGAGAGATTTGTAGATGCTGTTATCGCCGAGTTAGATACAGAATACCAATACACGCTATGTCTTTTTCTAACTTTTCTCTTCATCATGCTCGTTCATCCTCGTTTGCGCGTATACAATATCCTATTTTAGACCCTCCTATTTACGTCCCGTGTTTGCTAAACACCGCTTTGTCCATTCCCGGAATTGTTTGACAACTTCCCGCGAAATTCTTCATTCGAAACTCGAGGAAGTTTCTAAACTGTCATCGATACAAAGAAATCCGTTCCTGTAAGATATTTATATTCTTCGAAGCGTCTCCTTTCATCTCTTTCATACAAACATTCGTTTCGTTGAATCAATCTTCACGATACGTTCATTCCACTTGATCTCTCTCTGGGTACTAATATAAACAAAATGCGATAAATTGCATGCTGCACGATCCTCGGCGATTTCATTAATTGCAGAACTAACGTCTAAGTGAAACATTATGTATAAATAATTCAACATTGAATGGAGTGTTCAGTATGTATCAGATATGCAGTTATTTAGCAACGTGTCGACTCTTCCCACCGAATCTCACGGAGTTTTCCGGGTAAAACATACCGAAGCGGAGGTCAAAAAACCATCGTGGAATGGTCTGTTGTTCGGTTTTCTTCGAGCCACGTTTTCGTTAAGATGGAGAGAGGAAAAGCTCGCGTCGCGACACGTCCAGCCTCGACGCAACGACTTAGAGCGGACGGTGTGCGCAACGACCATGTGATTTAGGGCTTGCAAGGCGTCTGCTTCGCCGATCACACAAGCCAGTGCAAAGTTTCGCGAGTCCTAGCACAGTGTCGCATTGCGAGCTGTATAATCCTGCGTGCGGGAACCTAATGCGGAATCGGTGGTTCCGGTAGAGAAGTCACCGGCGCGTTACGCAATACCTGCCGCAGCATCTCGATCGTTCCGTTATACTGCACGCCCACATGATAGTTTCGCTTTCGTGAGTACTCTCTAGTTGCTGTAATTAACACTGGGCTGCCCATTCATTTTTAGAAGTGCGGTGGGAAAACGTAGTGTCGTTCTGCAAACCGTGGTTTCGTCAATGGCTGTAACTATGTTATCGGAATTTTCATTGCCATTGATATGATATTCATAAATTAATTGACTATCAATATTTTATATAGATTTTATCGATAATTTTACGTCAAATTGAATCATCTAATTTAATTCTGCCAAACATGTCCCAATTTTCTGAATAGCGCACATACAAGGATAAAATTATTACTTGATTATATTGGATCCAATCAGATTAAAACATGACGTTTACAGGAAAATCAAATCTAATTTTGGATCAAGGCAGAAACATTTTTAAGAAGAGAGAGGTTGAAGTTAGAGCTGAAAAAATGTATTTTCTGATTTGCTATACATACATCACTGCAAATTAAATTTATAGCTTGTCTACAGTTAAAAACTTATGTTCGTTACTTTATATGATAAATTACCAAGCTTGATCGTGTGTTTATATGTATGAATTTCTGGGAACTGCTTGACGGAAGTGTTGACTCAGCTCCTGAGGTTATTATAGAGCTTCAGAGCAATTTGGAAGAGTATTCATATGTGGGTACACAGGACAATAGCTGTTACACTTTCGAGATTAAAACTCGTGGGAGTGTATTCTCAAGTGGACACAGGTGTCAGAGCTATTAACACGAGTAATTCTCGAGGTTGATTCTTGTGTGTATCTACACATTAGGCTCGCGTGGGTGTAAAATACCTTTAATGCGTGATTCTCCCGCATAGAAACGATTAATTATTATGATTTCGAAACGATTCATCTTTGTCAGCGCTGCTACTATGTTTTTCTGAATGGAGATTGCTGAAAGATATTATTAGTTGAGTGATAAATTAAAATGCGCGCTTCATTAAGTGGGAAACGGTAATTGCTTTGACGTTCGAATTCTTTGAAAGGTGTTGAGCGTCAATTAACTCACAAAATGAATCTGGAGAAGTTTAGATCGATTTCTTTGAGGAAACTTGGCTCTCGACACTTTAGTTAAATTGAGCCTGCAACTTTCCGAGGTAAGAAAGATTTAAGGGAACAGTTCGTGCAATAATTTATTGAGTCTACCTATTTTGCCTGCTCGCAAATATTTGCATAGCAAAAGAAGTTTAGAGTTTCAAATGTCGCTTTCTGATCGGTGACTTCGGAGTTGCAATATTCTATCAAAAGAACAAATTTGTCTCTGCACTGAAGCAGTAGATAAATCTTGATCGAACTTGATTAGCATCTCCATTGCATTTTATAAAGTCTAATTAATGTTAATGCCGGTTGCATCAAAAACAGCCGTAAACGTGGATTAAAGATCAGTTAGAGGTGGATAAAAACTGTCCGCGCGATAAAACGCGAGTCAGCAGGTTTTATCATATTATCGAGGCAATAAGGAACGAGTTAAGAGCCGTTTGAACAGTAACACAGCTTCAATACCGGGGCTGAATCAGGTATGAATTCGTGGGTGAAAGGTCAATCTCTGAATGCACGGTTAAACCTGAGGCAAGAGAGGTTTCTCTTTCGGGGACTCGGCCTTGCAGCCATTCCGTTCTCAAAGGACCACGTCTTTGTCGAGTCGTCGTATCCTCCGGTCTCAGGCGCAAGAGATCGACTCACGTTCCACCCGAAATCCAATCACCGGCTCCGTTCATTTATGTTTGATTCGGGCGTCGACGACGAGAGAGCGGGGGAGGCCCGATTGTAACTGCAGACATTTCTAACTACGCGTGGTGTTTGCCAATCCAATCAGATATTCGCAGTACGTATCAATGTACACATTACACGTAATGCGATTTCAAAATGTGGTTCGCTCTACAAAGATTGATTACGTATTAATCATTCGCATTGCTGCCAACGACGCAGCATCGCGCGCTGCATCGTCCGCGTCTCTTTCGCGTTATTTGCAATTCAGGAAATTGATCAAAAACTGGTTGAGAAATCGCACAGAAAACCTGTCTGTTATACATTTTAACAAACTCGCACATTTATCTTATTCTTTATGAACGAGCGCTCAAACAATCAGCACAATTCTCATTTTACTGGACACGCAAAGTTTCCTTAACTGTATAAAATCAAACTTTGATTTCGAGACATTTTTCTGATTTAAATGAGGCTAAACAACACACAGTTTGGATCATCTGCATATCTATCTGGCTAATTCACGATCCAGTAGAACCTAGATTATTCGTACATAATTAGTGGAACATATCTATTCGGATAATAGAACAATTATCTATACTGATGAGCTAGCTGGATTGAAGCTTCACTGACATGTTCAATAAATCGTGTGGTATATAGATTATTTTAGATTTACTGCTTAGAATGGAAAATTCATGTACCGTCGGTTCATATAATCGAGATTCTATTCAATCGTGAATTAAAAGAACATATATGCTCCGAATTATGTCGTAATTGATACACAGATATGTTGGTAAAAATTTCATACAGTAATAATTAATTTGTCTTCACTCCTCCCACGTGTATACTCATTCGAAGTGATTAATAAATCGCTAATGTCTAACGTTAGCAGTGCAGTAGATTTTGCATAAGATTCTCTCCCAGCATATTCCACCGACTCTGTCTGTCTGTCTGTCTCTCTCTCTCTCTCTCTCTCTCTCTCTCTCTCTCTCTCTGTTTCTCTCCCTTTCCATTTGCTTCATTCTCAAGAACCAGATCCCTAATTATTTCGAGCTGGAAAATTGCGGGCATGGGGACCTTGAGTTTCCATTCAGCCGAGATTAGTCTTGGGAGGTATCGCGCTGGTGACAGGCAAAGGATTAAGGATAATTTCGTTCGTCGCCGGTGTTCGGTATATTTTCCAAACGCCGGATCCTCTAATTATTTTGCATAACGTTAGACGCGTCTCGCATATTCATGAATGCCCGAAAATTCCTTGAATGTCCTCGCGGGCTGACGGGAAACGCGAACTTTTTTCTTTTTCCAGGACGTTCTGCGGTCTTCGACGCGGCATTTAAACCGCCAATCTGGCGCAATCACGCTCCCAGGCAATTAGAATTTTTCAGCTGGCAGTTCTTAGCACCTCGTATCCAGACTTATCGCCGGGCCGAGCCATAATCTCGCCGTTCGCGATTTTATCTTGTATAGGGCGCTGTGTGCGCCTCCACACGCACATACGCGTCACAGTTTAACGCGAGCACGTGCTACGTACCTACAAGGATATCCGAGAGGTGTACGCCATGTTTTTTCTTCTCTCTGTCCTGCGCTTTTGCGTTTGCACTTTGTTTACCGTCCCGCAGAGATTACGCCACTGCCGGTACTTTAATCCGGCGCATTCTACGCCGCGTTTCTGCCATATTCGAGTCCCCTTTCCGACGCTATTCTCGCAGAACACTGCGATGTATTTCCTCGGTGTGATCTCTGAATGTTGACGGAGTCGCGAGAGCGATTAAACATTACACACGCGCACTGCACCGCCCTGTTAGCAAAAGTTTTCATGAATAATTTAAAAATCATTTAGCCAATCAAGTGTGTAGCCTAAATTCTAAGCTTAATGAATTATAATAAATGTCTTTGATAATCTTCTCTTACCATGTTATTTCAAAACGTATATTTCTGTTTACAAAGTAAAGACACAGGGTTAGAGTTGTTTCTCATTTAAAAACAATCCACCAGAGATATCCTCCTGCATCACAATTACAACTAGACGGTGCCATTTAATGTCCATGCTCGATTTAATTTATGTTCTCAATAATGACTAATTTTCGCTTCATTAAGAATGTACATAGAATTCCCAAACGAGGTTATGTGTTGTTTTTATGAAACGGACGATCAGACAGCGTTGGTGGAACGTTAATGAAACATTTTGTGCTAATGTTGGGTTTCGAGAAAGAGATAATGTATCGCGCGGTTTCGATTTCACAGACCGTTATGTTTCTTGATACCCTCGAGGTTATGCGGGAATAGTTTGTAGTGTTGTCGAGAGGGTTGGTTTCCGACACCGATGACTCTTCAGTCTGACGCGATTTCGAGCGCGCTGGAAACCATCGGACCTTTTTGGATCGGAATTACTGCGGTCCGCGTTGGAGGGTTTCGATTCACCGGGGAATTGAGTGGCCGAAAGCTCGATTACTTCCTTCCTCGACTGTCATCGGCAATTTTACGCATTTTATTATAGTTGCTAATTACAACCGCCGCGAAAATTGCTGCAGGATCTCGTTCTAATTTTGTAGAGTTTCAGTTTGCCCACGTTGTTATAGAGTATCTCTTTACCCTTTTTTCCGCTTTCAGTCATTGTGCGATAACCTGGTTCTTCCGAAGACACGTAGTCACTAAAGGCCGAGGCGGCGCGGCGCACAGTGGTGCGAAATGGCCAAAAAGCGGTCAAAAATATGTAAAATCGAAACTATCCAACGAATTTGTTTAAAACTTTGTGAATAGATTGCCGCAGGTACAACACTTACATGGTTAAAAAAATTTTCAAAAAATTATTCAACATTAAATAGTATGGACTAATTGGAAATCTCTGTTTTCAGCTCATTTTTTATTTATGGAAACAGATCTTAAAAATGTTAAACAGCTTCGGTCTGGAACTAATCGTTTTGGCGAGGTATAATATTGAACTAACTTTGTGTAAAAAATCTCGGCCTACATCGAACCACTTTAGTCGCACTTAGAGTTTAAATATTAACTTTTAGAATTTCCAAGAACGAATTGTGCGGAAATTACGGTTATTTGAGGCTTAGAGTAAAATTTTTTAAGGATTATCTTTAAGTAATAAAGAAAAATGTAAAATGCATATTTATTACTCCTTTTTGTAGAAAAGATTTTAATAACAATTTTTTGTATTACAAAAAATATTTTTATAGAGATCACGGAATCATGCCTATTTATAAAATATACTCAGAAAAATGCCTATTGAATTTTTGTAGCAGTAGTCGAAAATTGAACAAAAACTTTGTTTTTTTAACAAGAAAGTGTAATAACAATTAAAAAAAAGAAAGAATAGATATTCTTTTAATTATGAATTTCACATTTTTCTTTATTATTTAAGATATGTCTTCGCGTAGATTTTTTCAATTCTTTCAATACTTCACGTAGGTTTTTTGAAAATCCGACCGTCACAGCCGAAATCAGTAAAGTTGATGAAACTTTAATTAGGAGGCTGGCTGTAATATTAGAAGTCATTTGCTGCAAATCTGTAATTGATTCCTTTCAATTCGGAACGGACGCAAAAGAAGCAGCTATGTTAGCTGTATTGTTGTATCCCTGGTATTATATGCCTGCAACCGTGCACAAAATCCTGATTCATGTGGCCAGCATAATTGGTAACGTAGTTTTCCCAGTTGGTTTGCTGTCAGAAGAGGCTCAAGAGTGACGAAATAAAGATTACAAATATTATCGTATACATCATTCTAGAAAATGTTCTCGTTTCTCAACGCATGAAGATCTATTACCACATGATAATGTTATCTTCCGATCCATGGATCCTTTTTTTAAGACCCGAGCAAAAAACGAAGCACCTTCCACTAAGCCAGGAAGCTCAATACTTAATGTAGCAATAGTATTACAATTCTTTGCCTTTTTATGGTACATTAGAAACCGATTACATCACTAAACACATACTACACACGAGGTACAAGTACGACCGTGCAATCTCCTCGTGGTGTACCTTCGGTTATTCTAATGCCGGCGGTACACTTTTCATTCAATGTACGATAAAACGGTAACAAATTTTTTGTTATTTAGTTTCATCCTTACGGATTTTTTGCTACCTTTTGGCAAAAACAGAGATCTAACGAACGAAACTTTGTTTATTAAACGAAATAAACTTTGTTTATTTAGCATAAAAAAGTATTATTAACTTTTTTTATTTAAAATGATTAATTTAAACAATTCATTGTAACTAACTGTACTAACTAATATATTCTTAGAAATTTTCGCCCTTAACCCCATATGATTGTAATTTCCGCGCGATTCATTCTTGGAAATTCTAAAAGTTGATATTTAAACTTAAATTGCGGCCAAGGTCGTCCGAAGTTGCCCGAGATTTCTTACACAAAGATACTTGAATATAACACCTTACCTATACAAGTAGTGCCATACCGATGTTCCTTAACACTTTAAAGATTTGCTTCCATAAATAAACAATTAGTGTAACGCAAAGAGGCTTCCAATTAATCTATATTAGTTAAAGTTAAACAACTTTATTGAAAAATTATTGGTGCCAATTAATAGTTTAAAGCATGCGTAATAACTTCTATATAAATTTCAGATGTATAAGTATTCAATTATAGACGCAATAATTAAATAACTATGGCATTCAAAACTGGTGAATTTCCAAGAGAGAAAAATAGGTCACTTGCCATGCCTATATCACCGTAAATTTTTTTTTTAAATCGGACTTTGGCACATTATACACTCACTATTTGGTAATATAAAAATAATATATTCTTTTTTAAAATCGAAAATTTATAAAATCGATTTTTGGCCGCCTCGGCACCACTGTGCGGCGCGGCGTCTCGAAATTTCAAGTCATTCAAATGGCTGCTTGGCAGTTTGGTACGGTTCCAGGTATTGTCGAAACATTGTGGTACAATGGTTAGAGCTTACAAGCATGCATCAGTTTACACCTAACTTTCGTCGCTTTCTGCGTCTGTTAACGATAACATGTACAGCGGCCCCATAACGAAAATCAGTAACACGCGACAGCGCAGCGGAGCGGCCGATTCAAATTATTTCCCGACGTATTCTCAGACAGCCCCCGTATTGTTCCCGTGACTTCTTGTAAGCGTGGTTTATGAGCTCCTTGGATGCACATCAAATTCTTTTTGCCGTGATTTATTTGCCGTCACCAGTGTTCCGACATATATGTCGGAAATAACATTGTAGACAAGACAACCCCTTTGTTGAACACGTGCGAACGTTCTTCGCGTGTGAACCCGTGACACTCGAAAGCCAAACATCGTCTTTCTCATTCCTATAGCTACATATGTATACTCTGCCAATTGACTGTAAACATTTGCGCTTATCTTGAGATTTGTCATTTAAGAATACCGTAAATCTACACTTTTCCGCTTTTGTGGCCGAACTGTGCCGTAGCGACTTCCGAATTGACTGTGAATATTTGCATGCATTTGAAAATTTGTAATTTGATTAACTTCTATCTAAATTTTTTCGAATGTATCATCTTCGAACTTCAAATTCCCGTACCAGATTAATTGTAGAAACTGGCATGTATTTTGGTATTCGTGATTTTAGAGCTCAGTCAAATTATCTTCTACAATTTCATCTTTATACAGTGGTGACACAGAAACGGAAATATACTTATAGGATCGCGTTTCCGAATCTGTAAAATCCCGTCTGTTTTAAAATTGATGAAACGTCGGTCGAGAAATTCGAGAAACGCTTTTAAGCCGTCGGCTTCGCTGCCAGATCCGCTCGTCGCTCAAAGGATGAAAAATAATAAACTCGAAGCGTCTCGAATCGAAAACGACAAGCCACGGTCAAGAACTTTGCGAGCCTCAACGGGAAGAAAAACATAATCGCGGACATACAGAAACCTGTGACGGTTTTTCGAATTCATTGTCGTCAGTGCCATCGTTGTCGTCTTCGTTGATGTCGTGGTCGTGGTCTCGTCCTCGTGTCTGATGCAATCGAGCGCAACAGACTCTCCTCGACTCTCCCGCTATTTTTAAACGTAATTGCAACCGGCCGTTTTAATGGGCGAGCGGGTATACAGAGAGAGAGAGAGAGAGAGAGAGAGAGAGAGAGAGAGAGAGAGAGAGAGAGAGATGGAGTGAACGCGACGGACGAGAACGGAGGAACGGTGAAAATTTGTCGGTTTGTCATTTAGGATGTAGCGACGTTAACGAGCGGCCCGCGGAATCGCGGAAATTTTCGCCGACGACGTGCGAACTCTTCTACAACTCCGCGCACTGTAACCGGAAGTGAGGCTCAGAGAACGTTTTTAGCGTGATCAGCCTCCGCGATACGATCCCCGCGCGAGTTTTGTGGCCACTTTTATCGTTCGCTCCTCCCCGTGACGTTGTGTACAGCCTTTTCGATGCTCCAATGTAATAGCACCAAAAAATCAATATTTTGAGAATATTTCAGATGTACAAAAATGTACTCTGAAGATTTGGTAGTCGTATTCGTAATAATAACGAATATAATTATCGTAATAATACGATAATAAGAGAGTATCAATTTCACATTTGTTTATAAATATAACAAGAGTGTATCTATCCGAATTTTTAGCTACCTTTTTTATAATATACGACGAAAGAAATTAACTTGCTGATAAAATTTTTCACGTATGCATCGTTACAATCTCAAAATCGTGAATTAAAAATGAATTCGTCATTTTGACGGGTCCCATAATCCTAGTATTAATAATTACCACGATATCTTAAAAAGTACCGCACAAATCAAGCACTTAAAACTCTGTCATAAATTAAGCCATAACACCATAAACGTGTCAAAGATGACGAATTTCACACTAATTACGATTCGCGTGCTATTTAATAGGTACCGCTTAACGTGTCTGTTCATGACCTACCTGTTTTGCTTCCTGCACATGCGAACGCACGCACGCATGCACGTCTAAAAACTCGGTTCATATATTTCTGATTTATGGTTCTTCATAGAATCATTTTATTCTTTCTGGTTATACCATGGATCCTGTGTGTTCGAATCTTATGGAAAGTCAAATAAGGAAAGTAGCATAACTATTTAAATATTTTCACTGCTTATGACTGTTAATTAGCCAGATATCTGTCTTGCAAGATTAATAATTATCACTTTGGCTGCTAGAGAGCTGTTAACACTTTATCTGCAGGAATTTAATAATAGGCTGCTGAGTAACTGTGCTACATCATAAAGACGCTCTGAAATCATCTTTCAAACGATAAACTCAATAGAATTCACTAGATCATGTTACTCAGAATGGTTGTTGAGGTTACGAGTAACATTAATGGTGCTAATAAAATAGCTGAAATGTAATTTTAGAAATCTTAGAACCATATATTTCCGGCAAGTATTTATAAATGATTTAATGAATGCGATATCGAAAAGGATCTCAGCCATTCCAAAACAAATTGGAGACTGGAATTAAGAAAGGCTGTAATTACGAAATGAAAATTCCGGGGAAAATTCATGTACATGACCTGTAAAATCGTCTTGTAACCAACCTAAAACTTGTGACCAATCGTCAGGAAACTTACATCCTTTTTTTGGGGTGAAAGCAATTTTTGAAAACATAGCCTTACAGTCTTCTTTAATTTCAGTTTTCAATTATTGGAGTATGTTGCTCGAGAAGCTAAATTGATCGACGAGGAAAATTAACGTTGCCGGTCAGGAATGTATCAAGAACTTCTCGGCGGTTAATTATCGGCGTTTGCGGGGCCATTAAGTAATTCTCGGTAGGTAAAGTGTTAATTGCACGTGACGGGGATCCATGGACGCGACATTAACAAGAGAGCGTGGCTCAATCGCCGTTTAGATAACCGGCTTTGCCGAAGTCAACGGGAGCAAGTGAATAGATCATTCTCCATGAAAATACACTCCACCTATTCCAAGAAATGGCAGAAATAACTCGCACGTGGTTAACGAGCGGACTACTGTGTTACGTCCGAAGATCGTGATAATAAGCCGCTGGAATGAAACGAGGTCCGGTTCGCCATAGGGTTTCGTCGTCCCGTGGCCACTCTTAAACTAACGCCAATTAGTACGGCAGTGTACTGCAGAGTATACTATAAATAGTCCGTTAGGTAGGTCTGGGTTGAGTTGGGTAAGCGTTAAGTTGCGTATTAACGGCCTGCTAATGACGCGACGCGCGCGAAGAGGACGCGCGAGGAGAAGATAGTTGTTGCGAGCAAACGAGTGAGCAAGCAAGCTGTCGGACGTGCGAGCGAGTCGGTCGAATTTTATTTTAATTCTGCGACCCGCTGCCGAGATATCGAACACGATCCCGAAACCAGGTTCTCCGGTGAACCCATAAAACACGCGGTTCGGTTGTCACGAGGCCAATTCAATTTTCGACGTGCATAAACTTGGATAAATGTCGCGCATCTCTTGGATCATCCAGGCGCGCTGTGGTGGCCGCGGATTGAGGCTATTTGACCCTAGGTTACTTTATAAGTAACGACCCTAGGTTATTTTATAATGGGACAGAGTAAATTTAAGGCTACGATCGTAACGACAAAATAAACGTTTACATCAAATGGTCTTACTGCTACCTTTGTAATTTTCAATAAAGCGATTAATATGGCTCCAAAAATTTAGGGTACCGTCTCTGAATGTTACTCAATGAGCGTAGAAACTGTGGAATTGCTAACCTCAATAGCATTCTTTGAAAAAATTCTTAGCATTGCCTGATGATCAGAGCATCAAACTGAATGTTTGCAACTTTAAAGAAAGCGATTAATATAGCTCCAAAAAATGCATGTATTCGAATATCAACTGATCAGTGTACTAAGTCTTATATTATAACACATAATACCGTTTAAAGAATTCCAAAAAATAGCTTGGTCATCAGAGCGTGATAGGGACCTTAATCTGACTGCAGGGGAATCGGATGATCGCCATCGAATCTTGTTGTCGAATGTACAAGGGGGTCTGGTTGTCCCATGGCTGCCGCTTAATGTTCGATTGGGGCCGATCTTTAATTCGGTTACGTCACGTTATCTAAGAGCGATAACCTTAAAAGTTGAACGGTCGCTAAAGGCTAGGGCCGTGCTTCTTTTCAGGCGGACGGTTCCGGGCGCGGAACTGAATAAAAAGAGCTAAATGGCAGGCTGTCGGCCGGTGAGGAGGGTACAGTACCATAGCAGAGCAGAAGACGGACAGCGGCGGGGGAGCTAAACGTGGTAGAAAAGGAGAAAGAGGGACTTGATCGGTCAGCTGACTCGTGCCAGCCCGTCCTTGTCCCTCTTCCTGCTTCCTCGTTCATCCGAAAGCCGCTAAAGGGGGCCTTAATTACGCAACTAGGTCGAAAGGGGCGTCTAATTTATTTCCAGCGACATAGGTGACTGCTTGCAGGCCTCTTCGCGACAGCTCGCTTGTTAGCGCCGGCAGTATTTGTTAACATAAAGGGAGGTCAATGACTCTCGTCTCATCGTTTGGGTTTGCGTTTCCACCGTCACGTTTTCCCTCCCACGCACGCGTCTCCATTATTTCTCTTCGTTCACTTTTTTTTGCAGCTACTTCTTCTTCCTCTACAGTGACTCTCGTGTTTTTTTTTTGCGGTGTTGGCTAATCACTGAAATTTGTTGTAACTGGATACGCGGTGGTTGATCGCTTTTAGGGTTGGTTTTATTGGACGCGCGAACACATTGTTTCACCCTTATTTACCCCATTTTCCTTTATCGGTCAACCACGTAATCGCTGATTGTTCTGGCTGGTGTAGGCTTTTTCACCGTGTTATTTACGCGGTGTAATATAATTAGGTATTCAAGATAGTCGTACGCGATAGCGCGGCGAACGTTGGGAACCAGCGACAAAGGTTTTATACAAATTCGGGCCACCCTAATGAACCTTTTTTATCGGGTCTTGATACACGACCCGGATTAAATTCTATTAGAAACCTGACCATAAACTGTCTTCTAAAAAGATATTTTGTATATTGTACATACTTTTGATAGCGTTCGGGTGTTTATAAATACTTGTAGCGCCGGTGATGTGTTAATAGCAATTTGCTACACACCGAATTTTTCTTCCTTATCGACCTGAATTTGTCTCTTTGTGTATTACGGTAAATATGCACCGATTTTTTTGCTATCGTTCGGATATTTATAAATATTTGTAGCGCCGATAATAATATGTTAGTAAAATTGGGTTTCGGCTATCGTGATTATTAGTACGGAAGTCGGTACTATAAAACGAATTTTTCTTCCTTATCAAACTTTGTTTATTTGTGTTTTACACTAAATATGCACCGACTTTTTTGCTACGCTATTGGCACGCGATCTTATTTTTAGTGGCACGCGAATTGTGTTGAAAAAATGGTCGAAACAGGATATGCACAGCACATACTTACATACCTGCCATTTTGCGTAGTTCATTTACAAATTAATATATAACTGTACTCTTGCTCAGCTACTGTGTTCCGTAACAGAATTGAATCGAATCAGAACTTACCATTAATTAGTCGGAACGATGTAATACAGTAGCACGTAATTGTGTAGAACTTACAGAAATTTGGATCTTAATTTAATTAAACCTTTAATGATCATCTTCTATAGTTATCTATTTAAAGAATACTTTAACAAACAGGAAGTTATTTCTTTCGCAGAAGAACAACAGTTACTAACGAAATAAAACACTATTGGCTTTTATTAAAATTTTTACGTGATGAAATCTAAGGTGCACGTAATTTCAAATGCATGTACAAGTTTGTCACGATTTTTAACTTGTAAGAAATATTACTAAACAAAAATATTACAAAATTGTTTGGATATCTAGAAACGCTTGCATATTTCCATTTCGCTTGAAAGACAGACACAGCCGGCGACATCACTCTTTCCTTTGTCGCCTGTCAAGCTCTCGTTTCGCGCCATTGAACAAACATCACCGATCTCTCAATATCGCTTTAACTTCGCCTGCAATTTACCTCGATGTCGATGGAAATATATTTGTCGTCAGTTACGTTCGAGTTATCTATTTGACTGATTCTCAAAAAAAAAATGTTTTCGGCCCTCTTGGCGTAGAACAATTTTGCAATTTAAATGGTCAGAATTATGACGCTATTAATTTCGGTTTTATCGCAGCGCGATGTGGGACGCGCGAACAAAAGAGCGAAAGAATGGCGTTTATTGTTTTACTGGTCGCAGAGAAAGCGATTTTGCATTTCACCTCGAAAATAACTCTTCTTCTTTGCTGCAAAGTAACCAGACAAAAACTAGCACCTGAGAATTATTCGGGTCACGCTCGCGTACCGCAATAGTACATTTACATCACAATAGTTTTGAAATTCTTTTGTGCGGTGGCTGGGGCACACAAAATTTTGCTGATGACTCAAAGTCTCCTATGGGTGTTCAGGAAGAATTCTAATGGTTTAGTAGAGGAAAAAATTTCATAATCGTACAGACATTATGGACAATTAGAATATTTTATATTGCATCAGGTAATCATGAATTTCTGTACTGTTTCCACGTTGTTATTAAAGTTTACATGCACACACTGTATCCATCAAAAAGAAGCTTAATCAGCTTCCTATAACTCAATTTTTTACGTCTGAACAATATAAAGATTCGAATTGAAAGTATTGAAAAATGACAGCAAAGGAATTCTTTGATGCAAAGAGGCGATAGAACAATAAAATGTTACAATGAAATCTTTCAATAAAATAGAACAAAACATACAAAGTGTGTATGACTTCTCTTTCACATGGACGATTTAAAAAAAAGTTAAAACACCTTCCTTAGCGCCAAAAGCAAAAACTTTTACGGAAAAAGGGAAACAGAAATGTTGATAAATCGTAGAGAGAGGATAATAGAAACTGGATATGACTACTCTTTGAATAAAGTTTAATCCACTTCGAGTATCATTTATCTCTCAGGGACATTAATATTGTAAGTAAAAATTGTCCTTTTAGACCATTCTTCATATTTAACGCTGCTTTAACTCCTCGAGTTCATTGAAATAAAAGAACATGTAGGAAGTGTTCTACATTGTATCAATTTGAACCTGAACCAAAAATAACTTTCAATCAAATGAAAAAAAAAACCATTTGGAAGAGGAAAAGGGAAACTGCAAAACGATATAAAAATTATACGTCACAATCATTGATATGGATAATTAAATTGCGCATGAAGGATGAGTAACTGAATATACAGAATGAACCACAAAACGTGATCTGCAGCAACCAACCTATTCATTTTAATCAGTACTGAAATGTTCATCTCATCTATAACAGTTACATGAATATTTCTAATAAATATACCCACAATTTCCTGTATAGAGGAAACTTACAGAAACACGCGCACATTCCGAACAATTCAAAGACGTCAGATTTCGAAGGATGTAAGGGCATTACGCGAACTCCCTAATTACATAGTCACAAAACGATATCTCGGTAGCGTCCACTCGGTAACACGGCGCGCGTCTCATTAATCTTCTTCCGGGCGGTAAATACGGATACATAATTCTCCGTAATTCGCTCTCTGTTGCTCGAAGGCCGCATTCACGTTAATTAGAAAATTCTCAATGCTCGCGCAAGTGTCGCGTTTGTATGGGGCCATTGAAACGTCTGAAACCCTTCAATCTGATCTCGCGCGTGCCCATCCGCGCGCGTTCTTCGGCTCTCTTGCCTTCAATCTCGACAGCAGAACCCCTGTGCCCGAGGCGCGAACCGGCGGAGGGGAATAATAACTCTTCGTCGCTGACCCACATCCGTAAATTGTCAGATTTCGAGGAGACACATGCCCGGCATCGGGTTCACGTTTTCGCGCGGCGAGGCAAAGCGAGGCAACGCGAGCACACGTTTCCGCATGTCCCCGCGTATTCTTGTCCGAACGATGGAATTCGCGCGGCTCTGAGTATGCATGCGAGAGCCAGTCATTCACACGGCTGATGAACACTCTTATCCGGATGCATCTCATTCTCCCGCGCCGCGGGGCTTGAACAAGGCTCGCGTTGTGCTAATACGGAATGCACCTTTGCCCAAGAATATCGTAAGCGGCGAGCGCCTGCTCGCCTTATCGGCCAAACCGTTGTCACGATACACTTGCATCGTTGTGCTCCCCTTATTCTTCACCACCCTTCCCCTTGTAACTGATAACGCCGACCCTGGCCGCAGATAGAAAACGTTTTGTCCAACCCCGGAAATTTTTCGTCACACGTCTGCCCGGAATAAAATTGTTAATCCGCGCAGCACTGAACCTCCAGTTATTACAAATGCAATTCTATCCGGAAAATTGATTGTCGTTGCTCTCCGTCTACGTATCCTAAATTTTCCAATATGTTTAATTAAGTGGACTTTTCTTGCTCTTCTTCTTCCAAATGCAATTCTACATTTTCTAATTTGACTAATAGTTGCAATTTTACCATGATAATTGACCCTCGTTGCTCATCCTTTTTCTAATTCTTCCTACCTAATCTTCGACAATGATTAAACCATTTATGGATATTCAATACAGCTAGGTTAATTACAATTGTGTAGAAGTATGACCACTATCTCGGAACATTCCATTCAGGCCAATAGTTACGACAAGAAAAAATTCTCTCTGACTAATGGAACTTTTTCTGGTTAACAAGACGTACCCTAACCTACTGCTACTACCAGCGGTACATACACAGTTAAGATATGGTCCCTATGGATGTGTTTCATGGCTTTGGTATCAGCAGACTTCCTATGCAGAGAGGTTGTGTCACGAGCTTGACCTATATCACTATCTGCAATGATTCCTCCGATGGCCGTGTTGTGTGTACATTGCTTCTGTTGTCAACTATTCGCTAATCTTCCGTTCATGATATTAATGAATGGACAAATTTTGTGAAGGAATAGAAATAATAAGAATATTGCTGTCAACAGTTCTGTCTTTGCATAATGATTCAGCATACGAACGGAAATAATTCATAAAAATGTGGCAGGAAACTGTTCCTCCATAATGATGTTTATGACTGCGTTGATAGAACGTTAATCGAACATGCGAATAACATAATTGATAAAAGTGTTACGTCAAAAGTTTTTGTAGCACAGCATATGCATATGCGAGTGCAGTGTACAAGATATCTGGCCAATGCGTTCAGAACTTGCAACACAGGTAATTATCGCGCCCAGAAAATGCAATTAGTTTATCAGCGGTTGACGGCTTCATTTTCAAAACTTAATATCTCCTCGAGCATAGTGCATATTTTCATTATTGCCTCCAAGCCGTCTATCCGGTTAAAACAGCAATTGTTTGTTTGCGTTAATTTTTGCGAACAGTTTTATGGAAGCGTTAAATTACTTCCCGAGGCAATTGTATCTCATGTTAATCCGGCCGAATCGTTACCGCAAAAAAGTAGGAGGAAGCTGTTGAAGAATTAGTCGAAAAATAAACAGCTGGGAAATTGAACAGCCAGAATGAGGGAAAACGGTGATAGGAGCATAAATGTTTACGTTACGTGTCGCTCGATAACACTCGTTATCGGTCGTCTTTGAACCCCGCGGCAAGTAGCGAAGCGAGTTCGAGCAGCGGATGTGATTTTACTTATACCGGAGTACCAAGGAAATGACTGCTGCCGATGGTGTGCGTGTTGCGGATTTCAAGAGATCGCACCAAAATAGACTTTCGCCCCGGTTGCGCCCGGCAACTCGAATTCGCGAGCTGAATCTCCGTGCGGACCGGTTTGATCTACGATTTTCGCGGTCGAAACACCGATGCTCGACCGCCACTCTTCGCAATAATTTGTTTACACACGCGATTCCTTCTCATTAAAGAAAAGGTCTTATTAAAGAGAATTTATAACGCTTTTGATTAAAGAAATCAGCATAATCTTCTCTTCCAATTAAAACATTCCTTTCCAAGGCAAGAATTAATAGTAATTTATTCCGAATTACACAATATGGATCGCCTTTGGCCATCTTCTCTTTTTCTTAGATGCGCTGCACGCGTACACACATGTTCACACATATAATATACTATTTATGACAACTTATTTAGATTATAAACCTCCACGATTCACTGACGACATTTCTTTAAAAATTACTTAATAGCAAGAGCAATTTTGATCATGAATCAACAAAATGCCATCAGGAACGTAATACAATTCTTTCGGTCTTTTTTAAATTAAATTTTTAGATTCATTTAGATATAGTGTGAGAATCAGACTAATAATAAGCTTCCGGTAAGTAATGTGTTAATCTATTCTCACGATTCGAACTCGCGATGACCATTTATACTCAACGCTATTAATGTCTTTGTGTCAGAATAAAATTCTCCTCTTCTATTATCTATATTTAAGCATTGAAATAGGTATACTGTAAATTTTTCTATTGTATTGCTTTATATCCAATCTTGGGCTATGAACATGTTGAGTTGTTATATGATATTTATAATGGCTAGTGGAAGGACTTCTCAGGAAATGCTAGTGGGATGTTTATATATAGTTTCATACACACAACTGGAGTTAAATGGAGGATTCTTTTACGTCTTCAGTGGAATGAGAATGGAATTATATTATAGCAAGATTTTTAGATGTTTGAACTTTTATGAATTTTAGGAGCAGTGGAAATTCATGATGGAAACCTTAATTTGTAACGCAAACATTGGTCGAATATACGGATTCACTATTCTTCGTTTATTCTTGCGTCATAATGTGGAGGGACTGGTCTTGTATTCGAGTTAAACACTGTTTACTCATCAACGTAGTACAGTGATAATAAAGTCACTTTAATCTTTAGCTCGAGAAACGTGTGTAACACACAGTATTATGTGTCACTCGTGCCGAATCATATCATCTCCAGAAAATTCTCCCAACTCTTTTCAATGTAACAGTATTATTGACGCAAGAAACAAATTTTTTATTTGCTTCCTCTTCGTTATAAATGAAAATTTTCATGTCTCATGAAGATCTCCAGTTCTTAAAACATCAGCTTAAAACATTCAAACCAAATGTCCTGTGCATAATAACCGCGATTTTCCAAACGCACGTATTAAAAGATTGAAAAATCTTTATCTCATATGTATATTAGGATCCAGATACATCAGAATTGTACTACACTCAATACGAATTTGTTACCTGTACGAATGCTGTACAATTTGCATCAACGACCCTAAACATCGTCCGACGAGGGCAACGAGGCTAACGAGGGTCACGACCAAAGACCCCAAAAAGTTCTCTGGCGTCAATTTGTTAAATCAGCATTGCATTTTCTCGCATGGTCCTTCCCGTAACAGAGAAAGCAGTAAATTGGTCTGGCGATTCATCGTGGAATTTTTCACGTATCGGTAGCGAGGGCCTCGTTGGAGTTGAGGGGAGCTCTCGGTGGCCGCGAATCAAGACTCGTCGAGAACCGCGTCGAGAAAAGTAACGTCGATTAATTTTAACGTCAGTCGCGTTACCGCCTCCGCTCCACCCCGGCGTTTCACGGACGCCCACGCAGCGGATCGGGGCCGTACGATGTTGCGTGGTGTGTTCGTGGCTCCAAAAAGAGCGAGGCAGGCGATGATGTGTCGGACCGGAACGGGGAATAAAGAAAGAGAGGAAAATACGCCGAAGAAAACAACCAGATAGACCGGGGAACAGAGAGAAAGTGAGCAACGCTGAGGGAAAGAGAGAAGTTGGGATCACGCGAGCTTGAAATCGGCGGTTGCAATACGGATAGATGCGCATCTCGAGGATTTCCTGCGTTGCATCGTAGCACTTTTCTTGGACATTGAGCAAAATACGGGGTAACGATTCCAGGAATTGACTCAGGCACAACTCGACAAAGTAAGAGAATAGATTTGAACAGCGAAAGTGAAATAGACGTGGTCCGTCAAGCATCAATGCTCGAGGTTCCACGAGCGAACGTAAATGATAAACATCTCGAATTTAGTTTATCTTACCTTTTCAAATGTGACACCGGTGGGTTGGTAAGATTCTTTCGATTAAAATGAGTCCAAACATGATGTTAATCGGTCTACTTTTACAGACTATGAACGTAGCAATCATATACTAATTTTACTATTTAAAGGTCTGGAAAACTAGTCCGATTCATATCGTGTTTGGACTCATTTTACTCAGAATTATCACAGTAATCCATTGACACTACATTTGATAAGATCAAAGAAAATAATGATTAAATTTGAAATTTCTGTATTGCATAATTATCGAATCTTCTTTCCTCGTGTAGTTTTCTCTTAAAATTTTCATTACACGTCATCTAATAAACTAATCCTTTTAGCTCGATGGAGAAACTGAAGCCGTTTGATGCATTCATAAAACAGCTATTCTTATTTAAAGTGTGCACTATCAATTATGTTGCCGTAGGTAATTCTAGACCGTTATCAGTAGACTGCGGAATTTATACATTTATAGGAAATTTAGGATAAAATTTTAAATTGCAGCGAAATAAAATTTTTTAGACGTGTCAATACATTATTTTTCATCTATCAAAAATTATTAAGGGAAGAAACAACAGTCTATTTGGTTTCCATTTCCTGCAATCGATGCAAACAATTTTTATTTTACAAGAAAATCTGCCTACTTATTAAACGCACTCCTAGAATTAGTGTAACTTTACCATAAGCTGAAAAACATCGAAGATGCAATAGCTGGTGTGTCCAGTTTCTTTCCTCGGTCGTTCCACCCTACAGCGCGGTGATGGCAATACAGATAGATGCGCATCTGGAGGATTTCCTGCGTTGCGTCCGAGCGTCGGCGTACTTTTCCAACAATGCAATGGCCGGGTGCAGCCCCGTTGCAATGGTTCCCTGTCCCCGGGTTTTTCTCGACCGGGTCTCCTTCGTTTGCGCGAAATATCCGGCGTCCATCTCGCGGCTCTCCACGCTCGAATTCATTCAGTGTTTCCAATTAAGGGGGTTAGACCACTTTGCGCCGGCAGTGAGGTGTGACTCGGACGCGGGCCGGCGTTCCCGTACTTGTTCTAGAATTGCATTCGACCGAGACGCTTATTATTAAAGCGAACTCCAGGCTTGCTCGCTTGCTCGCGCTCGCCTCGTGCATTTTCCAGCATTATTCGGATCGAGGGAAATTTTGAAGGTCCCGACCGACTGGGGGGTTGCTTTCCGCTCCCAACGACGACGATGGTTGCAATCGCGAAATGGATTCTCCGCTCGAGAGGTTCAGCCACCGCGCCGTGCCGCAGCATGGTACCGTTATTACGTTGTTGCGTCGCGGCGATACATTAGAGCCAGATAAAACTCGGATCTGATAACCGGGCATTTGCATACAAAACTCCGCTCTGTCAGCGATACTCGAATAACTTCATTGCGATGCTACAGGCCGAGGGGATGGCCTTTCTATTTCGAGATTTACACCCTGACCGCCACGCCGGTTACGCCGACGTTCCCCGATCGCAATCGAGCCTTGTGGCCAGGTGCGATCCGATCGAGACGGAACTTTTTTAATCGATGTATTATGCCGCAGTTATCATTTGTTCGCGAGACGTTCAATGGGGTCGTTATTTGTCGACGTTCCGAACCGAGACGGCTGTTAATTCTCGCGCAAGAAACGTATGGTATATTCGATTCAATTACATAAACTTTGCGATCGTTGATTCGCAGGATTGTTCAGCCTCGACTGATTTATTTTCGCCCTGGGCTGTGTCTACGATATACTTTATAACACTGGATCTGTGCTTTATTCGTATGAACATTGAGGGGGCCATTTATCCATCAGTATATTTATGAAATAAACTTGATTGGCAACTTATTCCCAGAATGTTGATGCAATTTAATTCATAGAATATAGTCCTTTAAAGTTCAAAACGTGTCTTCCATCTCCGAGTATTTTTATGTTATTTCATACAGGATTCGACGAATGACGTATTAAAAGTTAGAAACATACGAAAACGCGTTAAATAATAAGTAACACTCGTAAACGAAGTACTCAACACATGGAATGTCTTGTGAGCCAATACGCCGCTAAGACATTATATCGATTGTTTTACGTCACCGTTCTGACCCGATAATATTTATTAGTCTCCAAGCGAAATATTCATGCGGCTATTCATTGTGTTTGTAATCGGCATGTATTATTCAGAACTTGAAATAGAATAGTCTTTGAAATATCCGCGGATCCCCGGAAGGATAAACGCTTCAATTTTTCTTGTCACCAGCGCAAATTAGATGGCATTATTAATCGAGAATGCAGGCAAACGTACTTACTTAGAGTGCCCGTGGCTCGCAGAAGCGTTCCGTCTTGTTTTTTAATGAATTCACGATTAACCTTTCGATGATTCATCGTTTCACGGTTCACGTCCTCGTCAATTGTAACAAATATCTCCCTGAAACAGACTGCAAGTCAAATTGAAATTGATCGAACGATAGATGATCTAGGAGCGAGCTGATCGAAACCTGTGGCTTTCAGTTTATTGTAACTGTCTCTCTTTCGCCTTTCATCATTCGGTAACTAGACGGCGCAGCATAAAGATTCGCAGTGTAGCCATTATGCATGAACGATTGAAGAAGATTAGAACTTTTGCATACATTGAATCTTCAAATTATGATTTTATTCGTTACTGGAATTGAAACCACCATTTGAATTCGCACATCTTAATTGTCACATCCAGCATTTCATTGTGTTGGATCCAGGTTTTTCGATAGCCCGAGTTTGAGACCATAGCTCGACATAATTGACAGATTTATCGACAAATTTTTACAAGTGTTTGCTACTGAACGTCGAACCTTAGATTCGCTCTAAAAGATTAGAGAATCCTGTGTGCGCTGCCTCTGGGAGGTCAGTGCCATGAATGGCAAGGGACGAGAGAAGGTAGTGTGTCGTCAACACTGATTCTAATTTAGATAGTCACGGTTAACCACGTACTGACAATAGGTCGTTTCGGATCATCCCGATAAGGTTACGAGCCCCGCTCCGTTCCGAACATGAATACGTACCGATCTTCGGAAAGGCGTTCGATTTCTGATGATCCCAGCTATCGAACTCGTAAATTATTTTTTTTCTGATCGTACTCCAAAAAAATGGTCACAAAAACCCTTCTTATCTGAAACCCGAGAAAGTAACCACCCAAAAGGAAAGTCGATTAGAATTCCGAAAGATCCTGCGTAATTTCATAACATCATTTTTCATATTTTCATTTTCCACATACGTTGTTACTAATAATTACGGGTTAATAGCTCTATGAATCTATTGACGCAATAGTCGGTGTCAACAACTACACTGCGACCTCGGATGCATACGTTGTTCGGTATAGATTAATTTTTTCATCTTCGAAGTCGGTTTTAAGATGCGCGTTAATTCAAAGTCACTCTGTATGCTTATTCAGATGCAGAAATGATATACGTTGTTTTTATGCGTGAACATGCTACGGTGCATAATAACGTGAGATAGAAATCATTTTACCGTGCCTGCTGTTCTACGGGAACCGAAGGCGTAGAAACTGCGGGAAGAGTTGCAATATTACAAACAGCGATGCCACGTAATTAAATTTCTCCGTGTGGGTGTGAAATTACAGTTTAACATATGACTTAATTTACTGTGGAACAGTATACAACGAATTAGACAATATATGGCCGCAAAATGTTTAATACAAAGTCGCAATACAAAACTGCCCCGTGATAAACAATCCTCAAGGATTAATTTTTAGACATTAGTAGAAAAGGGGTTTACAGTTATTAAATAGAATGTCTCTAATAGTTCGAAGGTCGTAGATCGAATTAAATTGATTGAATATTTCAGAATAAATGTAAGTGATTATGTAAACTAGTGAATAAAGATTTTATTGAGAAAATATAAAAACACAACGATATTGTTGAATTATTTTCGAATTTGATATCCTGTTGAATTTGCCAGTGATAAACAAATACTTTTTGAAATCTGTATAAACTATTAGCGATTCGAATTTTCCTAGCCGAACAACCGCGATCCGATCAACAATTCCATCAGACTCTGGTCTGCTGCTAGATATAAAGCGTCCCACTTTGAGAGCCACTGGCGCCAAACAACCGCCTCGATTCTCTAATAACAGATCCGCAGAAGAAGTTAATATTACAAGAGCCGCGATCGCGGAACGATTCGAGCGAACGACTGACTACCGTGCCGCGGTAAAAATTTATACTCGACGTTATTTGTCCGTTTTTCCTTTTTCCGTTACCAGGTCCCCCCGGCCTCCCTCCATCCTCGTTCGATTTCGATTCATGCTTTACCAGCTATTACCGCGGGGTTCTACCACGCACGTCTCGGGAATAAATCAACAGCGTATCGAACAAGGCGTAAGTACATCTCGTTCGAGTGTACGGCCGCAGCTCTGTATGAAATCATACCGCGCGTATTAGTTGCTACGTAGCCACCCGATCAGTGGGTCACAGTTCCGTAACGTTGCCACGCTGTTGGTTGACTCTCGGGCCCGGGATGGACGCTCTATAATGATTCAGCCATGCATAGGTCGGTACGCGGAAGATAGAACGCGCACACAAAGCCGCTGATAAACCACCCTGCGTGCGTTTCTGTGTCGAGCCAGTTAGTCGAACAACGGTTACTTCTTAATGGACTTACCGCGCTCGTCTATTACCTGACCCAGCCTGTGTTTCCATCGTGCACATCCGATGCACACATACGAGCACCGTGTCATCGGCACGTGGCCCCTCACTGGCGTCTATTTCAGCCAACCAGCATCTTATTTACCGCGCTTGACAGGAATCGGGGTCCTCAAAGATGAACGTGTAGCGCGGCGTGTTGAGTGTCATCCCCTCCCTCCACTCCTCTATAGGCTGCCAATAGGGGATCTTGTGGGCTACTGTTTACTCCTCTCGGCAGACCAGACTTTAGACTATTGTATAATTCTGTTAAATGACGATAGATTTGATTTTCAGTTTCAAGAAGTAGATTAGTTTTTTCAGAGTACTATTTCTAGACATCCTTTGGGATGTTTTCTTAAGGAAATCGGAAGACTGTTTTGTACTAATTCTTTGCACATATATTTACTATTGTTTGAAGTATATCACGCTTTCTCTTCAAGCCGCAACATCAAAAATTTTATTAGCTGCACTTCCATAAACAAAGGTCTTTAGATAAAAGTTCTAGAGACTAGAATCAGTCAGGCAACGCGACTGTGTATTTGCATCACGTTTGAGCGCGGTCACTAATAAAACCGAAGGAAAGAAAACTGGCAAACACCGTTTCCAGCATGTTCACAGGCATTCAACATCGAACACAGAAGCACAACGGTGTGCCTCTGGATGATTCACGAGGTCGCCGCATCTCTTCGAACGCGATACATACCTGCTTTAGAACGAACGAGACTGTATTACGAACGTCGATGGTGTTCAGGTTTCGGCGGCGGAGTGAAAGGAGAACGTTTTGTCGGGACGAGGAGCAAATATTGAAATTGTGGTTAACGCGGTACGGTTGAAGTCCGTAGGATTCTTCCGGCGGATTGAACATACGGTCCCCGGGCGCAGAGAGCGCGCACGAGCCTTCCATAAGGGCGAACCAGTTTCCTATGTGACGAAGTAATTGAGAAGTTTGGTCGATAAATTGCACGAGATACCGAACATGGTATCTCTCGATGGAGCTTACAAGCGGATAAAGAGAAACAACCACTCCCGGGAACATGAAGTCGTTACCTAACCCGCTTAAAAGGAAGCGTTGATTTCGATTGCCTCTCGGATCCGCTAATAAATCAGCGCACGTCCGTCCCGGGCTTGTGCTTTCCCTGGGAACCAATAACGATATAACGTTGTATAGTATCAGCGGCCGATGTGCTCTCTCTCTCTCTCTCTCTCTCTCTCTCTCTCTCTCTCTCTCTCTGAGAGTTTATAGGAACGCGTTGCCCCTTAAATCCGTCAGTGTCAGGGACGGGACCGCTCACGTGCACTCTGGCAAGCATTACACGAGAAACAAGCTGTATGAGAGGCTTCTGAGAGTCTAAGCGATGCGTTCTTCGGAAATCGTTCTGCTATCTTAGCTGGCTCCCGATGTGTCTGTCTCCGAAAGGAGAATTGACTCCGTTTCTGACGAAAAAGAACTTATCTATCTTATGGGAAGATCTTCCACCGAACGCTTTAAGACGGAAGGAGGAAAAGGGACGCACCTAACAATCGCTATCGCTGCCAGCGCGAAAGGTGAACCGTCCTCGTTATCACACTACCGGGAATCGACCTGTCGCGTAAGTCGACCCACTCACCTTGAAGGGCGCATCCTCTAGCGCAGAAACCGGAGTTCGACGAACCTGTTGGCCACCGGGAACTTCCGAGCACGGTTTGGCGCATGTGGGACTGATTATAGACAGTAATGAGGAGGGTATAGGTCTTCGAGAAGTGAGAACTTCAACAATAGCGATAACAAGAACTAACAAAAACAAGAATTGACAAGAACAGGAACTAACAAGAACAAGAGTTGACTATGACAGGAACTAACAACTAGTTGACAACAACAGGTTCTAACAGGACCAGTACTAACAAGAACGAAAGTTAACAGGAACAGGAACTAACAAGATCAATAAGTGATACGAACATGAATCAATGGGCATATGAACTAACAAAGACAATAAATGACAAAAACAAGAACCAACAACAAGAATTGACAAGAGCAGGAAATAACATAAACAAGAATTGGCAAGAGCAGGAACAAACAAAAACGAGAGCTGATATGAAGCGGAACTAACAAGAATAAAATAAAAACGTGGTAAAAATTAACGAGATTAAGATCTGAAACAATCTAGAATAAATAATAACAAGAACTAACAAGAAGGCTTTAGTGAAACTTTAAGTAAACTGAAAGCACAACTTAAATGATTTTGGAGGCCGTAACATTGTTATTTTGTAGTACTCGATAAAAATGTATTAGAACACAGCGTCAAAAGAAGGGAATATTTCAGGAAACATTGCAAATTGTATGTAACATCCGGTAACCTTGAAATACATGTCACACTGCAGGTATGTTTATTAACAGCGATACTGTAGATACGATCCAACAGAATTTTCAATATGTATCACCTTTTTTTGACATGGTGTCCTCAAATCTTTTTGTTCAGAATGATACGAGGAGTCACAGCAAAAGAAATTGTGTTACAAAAAAATAGATTTACTTTGCTTTCTGCATTGAAATCTGCAACTGCAGTTTGTTACTGAACCTTTGTACAGACTTCTAGTCCAGCTAACTAGACCCGCTCTGTATTTATCGAATTAGTCGAGTTTCATCTCGATTGGCGATATTAATGGGATCGAAATATAAAATTTTGCTACTGATTAATTTGTACACCAAAAGGACGCATCCTCTTCACAAGATGCAGCTCTATGCACAAAGAACTGGAATTTTAATAAAGCCGCGGCTTTCGACGTCCGAATCCCTTTTCATAAATGTCTCCGCTCAAGATTATAATTTGCGCGGTATCTGGGCTTTTTAATCTCGGCTCGCGCTTCTCCTGTGCGAATGCGCGTGCTTACACCTTCACGCGGTATTTCATTATTGCGTGACATCGTCGCGGCGTTCCGATTGCAAAGTGTACAACATGCACGCTCTATTTTTTATGTAGCTGGAACAAGATTCATTGCAACGTTCATCGAAATCTAATGGAAACTCTAAATCGTAAGAATGATCTTGAATTCTTGGAGAATGAGATGAACGAATACAAAAATGTTTACAATCTTCTACTATCATGGACACCATATCACTTCACCACTCCATTAAAATATTAGCCAGCCCAATCGTGGCATTTGATAGACATATTGAGGAACGTTGATCCACATGTCAGCTCATCGCGATTGAATCGATCGAAACTTGAATTCCGAGTAGTCGAAGTATAGCGTTTTGCCGATGACTGTACCGGAAGAAGTCCCGTGGCAAAAAGATCTACAGGGTCTTGGCTGGCTGTGGGCCTCGAGGGACCGGAGGGTGTTTAGTCGCCAGAGAAACAAAGGGAAATAAGACGAAGAGTCTAAGAAGGAAGGCAAAAACGAAGGGAAAAAAGAGACAATAAGAAGATGAGAAGCTCCGGAGCTAGAAAGCGGTGTAGAAGTCGATGGTGGGGGGTGTTGTGGAACCACGGACTAAGAAAAAGAGAAAAGTTAAAGTCAAATGAGGGGAAAAGAAAGGAATAATACGAGAGAAAGAGAGATTTGTTTCAAGAGCGCAACTCTAACAGCCTTTTGTATCGGTATCTTCAGTTTCTTGGCGCGCTGACGACGTTCCCTATCTATACCCAAGTCTATAAGGCCGATAATGCAGCCTAGTTTGCTCTATGCCAGCGCCGCGGATCGTTACTGTGCTTGATACTCTACAATATTCGTGATAAAAGTTACAAAACGTCGCCCTGTTCGATAATCCGGAAATAATTTTTTCTCGTTTCCTTCGTTTTCCTCACGTGCAACAATATTTTTTACACAGCAGGCTACAGTTAGACTAAGGAGGTCAAATAGGGAGGAGTAAATTTAAACTACATATGCATCAAACGGAGGACCAAATTTAAACTAAATATGCATTAAACGGAGGAGTATATTTAAACTAAATATGCATAGTCAGGAAATAATTGTACCATTCGCATAATATTTTCAATATAACAGGTTATTGTTAGACTAATAAAAGGATGTCAAATATTTCACATTTCAACGAGGAGTAAATTTAGAGTGAATATGCATAAACCAAAACTAATTTTACCATTTGCTTCGTAGTCTAGTAGACATAATGTGGTACAGTAAGGACTTGCAATGCCTTGAGTTTCTAAACGAGAAACGAACTTAGGGTTTTAAGAAATATGAAAACGTTGAGAAGGGACTTAATGCAGTCATCTTCAAAGCCTAGACATCCCCTGCAGCTCCAAACTCGAGGAAACCAATACAGACCACTTGGAATTCAAGAGGGCCATCACAAATCAAGTCAAACTCAAGAAAGACGGTATAGATCAGCACTGAAGCAAGAGACGTGTAGTATTGTAACTTGCATCGGGTCTTTTGGCTTTGAGATTTTTCTTGTTGACCCGTCGGGTTTGAAATGATATGTTCGGGCACTGTCGATTGCGAGACAGTCTGCTTCGGCTGCGCTAAACGTTAGATGGTCCCTTCGGATCAAAGTTCGTCTGTGTTCTGTTTGAATAGGTCTTACGAGATGTATGACTGTTCTTATCGTTTCCTAGGAATGTAGAGCAATTTTTACTAGATTTTAACAACTCACGGTTATATGGTTTCGAGTCTGTTAAATGTGACGGTACTGTTAAAGTTTGAGGATTCGATTCAACGTGTTTGAATACATCGATTTACAATAACCGGGGGGATGAGACACTCGAGTTTGGCGTTAAAACCGTAACGGCTGGCAACCACAGAGGATTTGGTCGCCACTTGTTGAGTAATCTTCTTAGTTCGGTAGATGAAAAGCCAAAGGGACAAGACAAAGACGGACGACGGAGGGAGAGAGGAAACGAGAAGAGGCGAAGAAAACGGGTGGATGGAGGCAGGCGAACGAGATCTCGAATACCAACTGGATACCATCGGATGAGAAACTATCTCTTGCGAACGCGTGTACGTGTCCTCCTCGTCTGTTGTGTGTACATTCGCTAAGAAAGTTTCCATTCTATCAGGTTTACGCGTTTCTTACCCCTTTGCCGAACGATTCCTCTTCGGCCCAGCTCTTCCGCCAGCACATTCCTGGCCGTCCACATAAATTTCTGACCTGCGGTCCATGAAAGCATCCAAAAATATCTGCCGCCCACGTAGTCACCCGCAACTTTGCGAAAGCCGCGTGATGGCTGTAACTCGCGCGAGACTACGGGACCAACCACAACAGAATTTCACGCTGGATTACATGTAAATACAGTGTCGCACCCGGCTCTTACAATCTCAAGAAATTATGATTCCGGACATGTGTCTGTCTACGCGTAAATGCTTTCGTCGCAATTATTTTGCACTACGTTCTCCGAAAGGCGCACAGTCTACTTCGGAATACAAATAGTACTATCTTCGACTAATCAATTTTTAAGTCTTCGCATTCCAAGACACCACTAACCGTCATTATTAGAAATCATTTTTACATTTGTTTAATAAATTATTAAACATTTTTCTCCTGCTTGAAACATTCTAAGATTGCAAAATTTCTAGGCTTTGCTGTTGACACTCGAATTTTTAACGTAAAAATGTTTCATTATAATTTATTCAATCTTATTTATATTGGAGCATACCTAGTGGACGAGCAAAAGAGTAGAACAAATTTTGGTCCAGCTCATATATAAATAACCATTTTCAATTTCTCCACTGTTCCATTCCTTCCATTCACTAATTTTTAGTATAAACTTTCACGTTCGAAATTTAACACCTGAGTATACACCAATACTTCACTGAAATAATTCACTTTCAATGCTACTTAGATCAAGTGCTAAAATATCTTTGAATAAAGCAAAGTAAGGGGTTGAAATATACAGTATCTAGAGAAGATTACAAATAATATTAAAAATCAAGATGAATATATTTCTATGAATTTTGTAAAATAGTATAAAATATTCTATTTTAACACATATTAAAAAGTGTATTAAATTTTGTTAAAAATCAGAATGAATATATTCCTATCAATTTTATAAAATAGTGTAAAAACTTCTATTTTAGAGCTTCGTAAATCTAGCACAGGAATAGGTATGAATAAAGTAAAATGGTTGGAACATGCAGTGTTTGGGGAAGACCACGCGGTCCCACGACAGATATTAAAAAGTACCGTTTTGTTCTACAATATGTAGTAGAATAAATCTTTTGTTTCAGTGAGTGAAATCACTGCACTGGATCGAGAGCGTTTCACAAGAACCCGCTCGCAAAAACGGTAGATCGCATACCGTCGAACGTTGATGCATCAACCGTGAACGACTTTGTCGTGCAACGATATCCGACACCGATCTTGTTACTCGGATTTTTTCGTTCTCAGTCGATCACATGTCGATCGACTTTCTCACAGGACACGTTTCTCTGGAGCCGCTAGCAGAAAGAGAAATCGCGATTGTGATCTTATTTATAAAGACATCTAGCGACGAAGATTTGTCGACGGTTAACCTTCGATACGTTCACCTCTCGGTTTGTCTCAGAATCTCTTAAATATGTCTACCGTGCACGCGAGGTACACAACAGCCGCAACATTACGAGTATAGTGTATTCAGACTTTGAACAACATCCCGTCGGAGTACTTACCGCTAAAAATAAAGAACTCCGGGTTTATTTTCGAACGCCGTGTGTCCACCGTTAACGCGTACTATGATGCATGTATACAATTACGTAAACTGAGCTGTTATGAGCTTGAATTTAAGTAGATTGAATGGCAGATGGAGCTCGAAAATTATACAGTCATCAAATAGTACGGTATAATCGATCTCTTCGGGAATTGACTCGGGGATAGATTTTTTTTCGCAACGAAGCTGCTATTTAGAATCGTTATTCTGTAGTTACATTGACGGTGAATAGATGAGCTGTCAGTGTTTCTGTGTCTTCGTCTATAAACCCACATCTATGAATATCTATTTGCTCATTTCAATCAGTATACTCAACACTTCGGGGAACAGTTTTATAACAAGACACCCACATACAATGAAATAACTAGGCTCCAGATGTTTATGCATTTATGGGCAGACCGATAAAAACGGTGTCATAACAAACCTCATTACGATAAAATGATTTATTTTCTTTAGAATTGTTTCGTAATTCGCGAACACCTATAATACTGCAAAAGAATATTTCATAATATATTTCTTTATAGGTGAAGCTAGTTCTTGATCTAAATTCTAGGTTCAAAATTCCTTCAATAATTCTACAGGGTGTCCCATAAATGTTCGAGAAAATGTCTGTCTTTTTACCCAGCAAAAGATAGAAAAGTAAGTACACCTATGTCTGTACAATATACCTGAAAAAATCAGGTACATTTATGAGTGACTCTATTGTTCTATACCTCCCTTAAGATACTAGGATAACATCTTGTTTCAATATTCTACAAAAGACAATCTATTTACCACTAGCAAAATCGTACCCAACCTCAAAAGTCATTATGCACGTACGATTAATAAAGAATAAACCTTGTATGTACATAAATAAAGACGTAAAGTCACGCGAACAATCCAATCAGCCATTACAGTATAGAAGAACGAAATAATTCACGTAAAATTAAAAAATTTCTGTAAGAAAAGTTATTACCCCATTTCATATTCACCAGTGACCATCCCACTCCCCCGCAACTCTGAATTTGCAGTGGGTCGTTCGCATCACATTATCCGCGTGGCGTGTACCTTTCGCAGAAATTTATAATCCGACGACGGTGCTGATCGGTCCACGAATATTCCGATATTCACGGTAAATTCTCGGCGGTGCAAAGGGTTGGTGCATCGGTGCAATCCGCGGCGTTCACCGGCGCTGCGGCTGTCGTCGACAAACCGGTGTCACGTGTTCGTTTGATCGGTCACGCAACGACGAATCGGTCCGCGTGCAGTTTTCGGGGAATGCCAACGGGGTGGGGGTTGAAGTGTAGGATGCAACGAGTGGAAAGGGTGGGTGGCAAAAGCTGCGGGACCCGATGGAAGCGCAATGGGCAGGCACGCGTACCGTGCACTCGTCATATGCATTATTTCGCGATGGTTTATGCGACCGCGATACACCGCTGCCCGCCTGTGTTTATTCTTTCGCTCCGCACCTCCACATTCGCGATTTTACAGTCTTCGTCCAACCTGTACGAATTTGTGAACCGAACCATAGAGAGGAAGAGAGAGAGAGAGATAGAGAACACCAGTGGAAACGTCGACTCGGGCACAACAGAGGGGAACGGGGAAGTTAAGCGCATGTGTAAGCGACGTGTTAATGACATTACGTAATACTGAGCAAGCCAATCAATATGGCAGACGCTGCTTGTGCACTCGGTGCACCATCGCTCCCCCCCCCCCCCCCCCGCGTTATTGCATCAGCTGGTCGTCGGCTCCTGCCGCTAGAAGTTCCTGCATAGAAGGGACGAATAAAAAAACTCGGCGTTTATCAATTGCCGGACGACAACTCGCGATTCTGCTTTCGAAATGTGACTTTCTGATTCTAACCTTCGTTTTAGGTTGCTCAATGCATACATTTTCCCATTTACGCCGATAGACTGATTTGCAC
This sequence comes from Lasioglossum morio, assembly GCA_916610235.2. Lineage (NCBI taxonomy): Eukaryota > Metazoa > Arthropoda > Insecta > Hymenoptera > Halictidae > Lasioglossum > Lasioglossum morio. The sequence goes on from OU744327.1 coordinate 10,937,126, forward strand.
TCTTCAGATTGCTCTACGCGACCACTTCATATTGTCGCTACCAGTTCAGCTGCAGCAGTTTAGAGCAAATGGTGTTGGAAGAACTGTAAACATGTTAAATTGACAGTGATATTTTTTATTATTACCAGATAAATTATTGTACTCGTTAAGGCTAATGGAAATTGGTAACGTTGCTAGATTATGGATTTTATGACACCTCGTTTGTACAGTAGGATATCTATCAATTGTTTCACATATAAATCAAACTCGATATGACCAATGATACCGTATAATCTTTAATTCATCTTTTGTTTAAGCTTGACAATGAATTTTTGTATATATTCAAAACAGATTCCTGGAATGATAAACACTGTGTTGCGGTTAAAGGTTGCTGTTAAAATTCTCTGTAAGTACTAAACGATATTGTATTTCAACGTGTATAATAAGAAAACATGTGAGAAAGATGATAGTATGCATACAAAATTTATACACGTATTTATATGCTTCATAAGAAAGATCTTTGTACGTCAAGGGGTCAATGTTAATAGAACGTTGCAGTAAAATGATTGTTTAACAAAATCCACTAAAAATTTACACTAATATGTCTATTATTATGGATCCAGAAAAGCATTATTATTTTCTAAATGCTATTAGTGATGAAGTGTATACTTGCACAAAGAGCTTTGGTTCTAATAAAATCGTAAATGCAGGTGGCAGTGAGACAGCAGCAACGCCTAGTTCATTTTACTGATCGTCTTATTGGTCGATTTTGTCGCGTTTATCGGCCTTATCATCAGGAAGGTATTCTACTTGCAATCGCTTGATCGCAGGTACAGAGATTGCGTATCTCCATCATTAATTAAAGCATCGAGTATGTATAAGCCGCAGCTTGGGTGGTTCGAAACAATTTCACTATTTCGCATTTACCGACCTCACCGCGTGCAGTCCAGGTGTAATAGAGTAGCAATTACAGAATGAACATGAATTATCAATTTAGTAATGGCACGTTTATTTCGGCTAGCGGAAAGCAGAAGTTCTCGGGCTTGTTACTCAGTCTGTCGAACAGCTAGATCTCTGCTTTACATTAATACTGCCGGAGAGTAGCCGACGCAATAGTAGCAGCTCTCGAAAATTTAGGTCAAAACTACCGTTGGAAAATCTATATATTCTGGTATATCGATGGTACCGCCTATATTCGGTATATTGATTTTCTCAGACGAATATAATCAACTTTAGACGCAGGGTCGCTTTTATATCGCAGGTGACGATACCAAATTATCCCCACAGATTTGAAGCGATTTTACGGTATTCCATTTTAGATGTAGTGGTCGAGTGGATAACGATTTATTAACTTTAGAATGAAACTTCGGTTGACTCCGGAAAAGGAGAAGTACTATAAGATGAGAATCAACTTTAATGTCATCAAATCATTTTAATATTTTTACGGTTTTACATCTTACCCGCTTAATTTTGTCATGAATATATATATAATCTGCAGTCTCCGTTTTCTTATCACTGTGTATTGATCTTCATCAAACTTAAATTACTTTGCTCGGCTATTCAATATTACGTACACAGTTCAATTTTCAATAACATTAAAATAAACGATTTACACTTTTATGTTTGAAAATGTTTGTGCGTGTTTGAGATATAGGTATGTTCAAAAGAGAGGAGTTACAAAAAAAAAATCTATCAGAAGATCGGACAAATCTAGAAACATAGGACACAGATGTTAAAAACGAAGACGTGGTTTCCATTTATTGGAGTTCATTATTTCTTAACGTGTCGTTAATGTTGCTAGGTTAGGTTACTATAGCATACGTTAGTCTATGATGGAGAGTTAAAAGTAACCCAAGTAACCTATACCAAATCCATGACGTCTGTGAAAGTCACTTTAACTATTTGCACTTAAAGCTATTTTTACTCTAAAATGAAACATTTTTTCCGCGACCTAGAAGAATTCCGTTGTATATAATTTTTTCATTTTATGGATATGAAATTGATATAACACTTCATATAATATTTAAATGTTTAGTAATCGATTAAACACTAACATATTCAATAATCTAAACTTGAATAATGGTATAGAAATTTTCAGTGGTGACTCTGAATCACCACTCGAGCGCTAAGGGTTAAAGGAAGTGGTTAAAATATGATTTCGTCTGGAAAATGCATCGATCCTCTTCGGTATCTTACGATGAGCCAAGGCAGAAATTATCGATTAGGAAGCAAGGGGATTGACGCGTCGAATCTGTTGCGGTCGGTTCGCAACATCCGCCAAGGAAACAGAGAAATAATTGCAAACGAGGCATGTCCGGCATCCGTGGAGGAGAGTGACATTCGTGGCAGGAAGCGGCGGTATGCACCGGTGGACGAGCATCGGCCAGGACGAAGCGTCGCGTCGCGTCGCTTTGCGTCTCGTCGGGTCTCGTCGAGGAACGGGTGTGTTTACATCGGTGCGTGATCGATCGTCGCGTGTTCGCCAGTCTCTGTCGACTGCAGTTGCGTTGTTTCCTCGATGCGCTGCGTGGGACTGTGTGCTCGGTCACGTGTTACGGCTTACGCACATGTCTGTCACGCGAAATCGCGAGCGAAAGAGGCCGAGCCATTCGATCGTACCTCGTTAGAATGCGACGCGGTCGTCTACGCGAGCTCGATCAGCTGATACCGGCAACGGCGGCTCCTTTAACATTAGCCTTCACGAAGATCGATTGTAGACGACTGGGTAAATGGGAAAATTCGCACTTCGCATGAGCAATTCTATACTGACGTTATATCTAGCTAAAATAAAGTATGTTTAACCCTTATTTACATGTCGGATCAATTTGACTCACACCTTTGTTTTTATTCGATAGTATCTTTTTTCGTAGTTACAATGAGTAGTACTTTTTCATCCTTAAACATTTTCAAGGAGGATAACAAAATTTAGATTTTCTGTATCTCCGTATTAATGTCAATGTTTCAATATTAATATTTAATAGAAGAATAATGCAATTCGATACTAAAGAAGTGTTAATTGTAATCTCACTTGCTAAAATATAGAAAACAGTTCAATATTATCAGTTTATACACCATGTACGTAAATTAAAAAGTAGATTTTTAGTAGAATTGAACATCAACTATGATTGAGGATAATTCTGAAAAAGTAAATGTGTCAATTTCTCTAACAGTGAATAAGAGATATGAATCGTTTGTAAGAATCATTTCGCGTTATCTTTATTGCACAATGATAGAGGCTCGTGTAGTTTGAGGAAAGATAATTCGTAGTTTATGATTATCTTATCGTGTGGGTTAGCACAAACGACGAAAGTTCTTGTCTCGTCAGAACCGTGGAAAAGAACTATTGATTTTCCTTCGTACCTTACACCGAGACTATCCAGTTCTGCTAAACAGATATTGTGTCGTCATTATGTCATGGTGTCATGTCTCCTCCCACGCGGAGCTTGTCCAGCGATATATTTGCAAACAGACTGAACGAGTTCGTTTTTTCTTGCTTATCGATCGAGATAATTGCTACTAATCTTGTTCACGTCAGTTCGGACAAATAAATTCGTCCCTGTGATAGCCTTTTCTCCGTAATCTTATAAATCACGCAAATCTAGTAGATATAACTATATTCGATAAGTATATGAGTGTTTCTATGTCTCTAGAAATATCTGAATATGTATCTGAATATTCGAATGTTGAAAAAGTGTTCACGTTGTCAATGAAAATCAATATTATTCAAAGATAAAATTAGTTCGTGAAAATATTATTTACGATATTCGATTCAACCGCACATTCTACTTTCATAAACATCGATAAGATACGCCCAAGAGTAGTATGTATTACAAATGTAAATCATCACCTTGTACAAGAATAGCGTCTTCAATGCGAAAAACACGTGGAAAAAAAACACACGCACGTTTCACAAAGCGAATCGCGCGCATTTTAGACCTACCTCTAATTAGTACTTGCCATGACTCACGCCACGATTAAGCGTTCACAACAACGACTAATAAATTACACGCAACGGACGTTAATGAATTACAAAATTCCCGCGTAATTGCCGAGGGGACAACTACGACCACCGACCACACAATTAAAACGCGAGCGGAGTATATACAGCCTGAGAAAATACGTCGATTTAGTTGGCCCATACATTTTAAAATCTCTCATTTATTTTTGGATTTCCCTTAAGAAAATGGCTGCTTTCTCTACTGAGAAAAATCTACAGCGGATAATTAAGCGGATAGGTCTTCAGAAAGCGCATTTCTTTATGCAATTGAATTTTCTCATTCATGAATGCTTCTGTATTTTCAAAGCGATGTTCCCCCGTTCTGATTGTTCAAAAAAAGTCTTACTAACATTAGTCTACGCATAAAGATTCACAGTCTATTTCTATCAAATATCAATCACAATAGTAATCCTAGTATACTAAGTGTAAAAAAAAACTTTTGACAAAAATGTATCATACAAGAATTATAGGTTACAGATTTTGTGTAAATACATAAATATATTACATAAATACATTTATGTACGATATTGTCGAAGGACATTAAACAAATTTAAGAATATTGTTGTTTTGCTTTCAACTTCTGGAGATTATCAAAAGAAGGAATACATTTTAACTTGTATGCCTTACAATTAACGTAGACAATTTTTGTTGGACACAAATATCCACAGTCTGGTGTCAGTCTCAGAATATCCACAAACAAGTTGCGGTCAGGAGATTGCGATCGGCAACCGGTCTGCGTCGCGAAATGGCGTTTCCATAGATGAAAAAAGCTCACACAATGTGGCTAGTTGCTCGTTAATGAGACCGGGACAATCGGTCACGATTTGCGAACGCATTGGGAGCCTTGCCCCGGTACTTGTCGATCCAGCCTACGTTCATTTCCTTTCCTTGAACTTCCGTCGATTCTTCCATTCTGCCGGGAAATAATTGCAGACAGAGCATTGCGCGTTGTCGCATTTACCTGGTTCAAGAACATCGTTCGATTTCCACGGGATAGAGCGAGACAGGGCTGCAGAACCGTAGAAAGAGAGAGAGAGAAAGAGAGAGAGAGAGAGACAGCGACAGTGCAGCTATTGCACGGGAATCTGGTCTCGCGTGTGTGCGTGATCGATCGTCGCGTGTCGGCCATCACAACGTTCCATTGCGCTGCGTGCGCAGTCACGTGTCGCGTCATGAAGAGAAAATGACTACGTCATGAAAAAGTTTCAAGGATCGCGTGGATCTGCGACCGCGTCGCCGTCGCCTCGCGTCGCGCACACCGGCATGGCCGCGTTCCTTTTAAAACGTACAATGGAAATGTGCGCGCATTGTTCCGATCTCATTTCATGCCACGGCGATCCTCCGCGATTTTCTTTTCATTTTTTAAACAATTTCCATGGTAAATCGGCTCGGATTCAATTCGACGAATCCGAGCGGCGAGCGTCGCTGTGGACCTTGGTGTAGTCGTTCCAATCAATTACCGTTTGTTGCCGGTAATGAAAACGTCAAACAAATGGAAATTGCTTTAATTGGAAGAGATTTTACTATCATTCCTATTAATTAGAAAATATTCCAATCTTACCATTGTTCAAATTATTCTATTCGAGGTGCAATGCTACACACCATAGCGAATTCTTTGCAATCACATTCTTAAATAGAAGATGGCAAACTGTCCTTTTTTACATCTTTATTCAATCCTAGGATGGTGACGCTTAGGATAATTAGGATTAATATCAATTCTTTAAAATCTATTTATCAAGGTCTGTCTGTTGTTCCCCATGTATAATAACAACTGTATGCACTTTTAATTTAATTTCATTGCAAGAGATTAAGTAATTGGAAAACTTAAACCAATACAGTCAGAGCTATTTTAATTCGCAATATATATATATATATATATATATATATATATATATATATATATATATATATATATTATATAAAATATTTTTAAAATATATTTTATATATATATATTATATTAATATTTTATTTTATGAATGAATTACTTTATGAATGCTTCCACAACAATGTCACTCGTGTTAAGCGTGCTAAATAGTGGGCTCTAATTGCTAGACAGTTCCAATTTCTAGATACTTAATGTGAGGAGCGTAATATGGCAGTCTTTAACCGAGTCAATTTCGCGACCTGCTCAGTCGAAGACACGAACTACCAAGAACCCAAGATAGATCGATACTGTCAAATTGCTATCGCATGCAACATTGTAGTACCCGAACGTCATAAAGTTCAAGGGTGATCTGCCCGCGCGCACCAGCGTGGATTAGGAAAGAAGAATTCAATTACATGGTCGAATTAAGATGGTTCATCCACAGAGCATGCATCAGTGAACGTGTCGAGAGGGGAAAAAGCTCCGAAGCACACGAGGTGTGAATCGCGCGAATTCACCCCCTATAACTGATCATCTCTCATTACATAGTCCTGCGCTGCCTCGAGATTGCATTTGCATCCACGCCCGTTTAACGAGATTCCATCTGCATATGCAGCCGAAGACAAACTGCGTTAAACTGCATTCTGTCGCGTCCGCAGATTGGAATTACGCGATTACATTCCCCGAGCCTTTTTCCTCGGCGCACGCTCCTTTTGGCACGCGTAAACACCAGTTTATTGGCTTCGCCGGCGTCCAAACTCTAGTTATCCGTGTGTACAATGCGTTTTAAGTCACGTGACGAAACGTTGCAACCGGTGTACACACATTTCTGTTCGTAATTGTTGAAGTCGTTTGATGTCCGTGTTTTTCGAAATTTTAAAAACTCGTTCCACTTGATTGTATTATTAAAATAAATGGTACAGTGTATTTTCATTTTCGACTTACGGTTAAACTAATTTTTAAAATTGTCTAACATTCCCGAGACGACAAATATGTATTTTCATGAACTTTAAACATGACCTCTTAATACTTATACATGCAACTTTATTAATCATTAATCTATCCATTTATCAATCAATATATTAATTTTATTCTCTATGTACTTAATTCTCCATGTATATCGTCATTACAATATTTTTAACATTCACTGCATCACATTGTTCAAATTACGTGAACACTTTAACATTCTTTAAATATTGTACAAACAAAATACAGATATTTACATACACACAAAGTACTAAAGAAACGTCACAACTTGCGACTTGAGTCGATATAAAAAATAAAATCTTGTTTATCACATACTTAAGTCAAAGAGTAATGTATACTGAGTGTACCGAGTTGATAAATTTTGAGGATTTTAGATGTCGATTAGAATTTCGATGCGGACGGTGTCGACCATGAAATCATGAAGAGGTCTATTTTTTGTGGACAGCTGGTCGGATGACAATTAGAGAGAAATCATTTAATTATTAACAGACCAGACAAGTTTCTATATCGAGAAGAAACACGCGAGTCACAAAATGTTCGGCTCGGTTCCGTTTCGCCTAAAGTTTATACACTGGGTGTCCGTTGAGAGCATCTTGGTTCAGGTAACCGAACACTACTTCGGGCAGCGTCGCGTCTTCTTCGATGAGGGGTAAGTGCGCCACCGATGGAACGTAACGTAATAGTAGCGCAAATATTCCTCGTCTGGCCCATGTTGTCACCGTTACACGACCGGAGGGGTCACCAGCCATCGTCTTGCTGCCTACCATACAGAGATATTGCCGTCCTTAGGGAGGCTTCCTCAAACACCCGTCTGTCTGTTCCAGCCGTCTCCACGTGGGGCTGCTAAATCCCACGACCCCGCGATCGATATATCGGGCTGCCACAAATGCGTGAAGTCATTCGAACTTCTACACGTTTCGCCCTGTGAACATAGATCGCTTTACTTCTGCTCTTCAACCTCCAAAATTCACAATTTCTCCCTACCCTCATCGTTAAGAAATTGGAACACGAAACACATTTTGCTCTTCAACTCGTAAAATTCAAAATTTTTCTCTACTTTCATCGTTTAGAAATTGGAATACATACGGGAAGTTCAAAAAATTCTGTGTGATACTGGCTCTAGTGAATATTGCAAATTCCACATATTTTACGCAAAATATAAGTCTCTGGAGATTGATATTTTAGTTAATTTTCTATTGTATTAAATTAATGTAAGTATAGTGATCGAATTTCGTTCACTTCGTCTTTTATAAATAAGTGTTCCGACAAATCATTCAATTCTACAATGAAATCTTCACAACTCAGATAAATGTAAAATAAATAGTAGTACCAGTAGTAATAAATATAAGTCAAGTCTATTTAATATTCAACATTTAATACTTTTTATCGTAAGTATTATTATATACATTTTTATATTGAGCAATTGTAGGTTATAATTTTGATATAAGCGTTGAGTTGAAACAATCAGGAATATCATGGTTACAAGAAACAGTTTCCCAAGACATCCGAAAAGGAGGGAGAATGGGGATCTTAGAATGAAATAAAATATCTAATGGAAACCATCGTATCCCCGTAGGAAGCGATACTACGAATTCCTTCGCGTGATGCCGCAACGTTCTTGGTTCTCCCTCGAATGTTATCGGTATTAAAGTACACAGGTTACGAACATTCGGCAATGAGCGCATCTCTTGCAAGGGTTATCCCACAATTCCCGCGGCATTCCACTTGGTTCTAATACGTTTCAGCACTTTAACCATAGTGGGTCATGATAGTATGTAAATGTGCCCGAATATACGTATTCGAATTTCGTAGGAAGTGGAACGCGTATGTAACCAGACTTGTGCAGGCAATACCCTAATTGTCAGGAAAGCAACAGACAGGAATTCTGAACATGAATCTGATGCTTACTATTGACTTTTACTATTGGTGAAAATCTATTTATTAACACGCTTACAAGAAAAGTTAATCTTCGCATGAAATGGAGTTTTATACATTACACATGTATCTACATTTAACAATCTACTAACAATATAATAAAACATTTTGTATACCTTACTACTCTTGTATGCTTCCAGTTGCTTCTTCTAGTTTTATATTGCCTTTTCATCCCCTCATTTTATAATTAGACGTCAATGGCCTCACATATGACCACTATTTTGTTACATCCAAGATTTCTTTATTGAATTTTCATGTATACAATGCGAGCTCACAAACATCAAAATGATTCCTACTTGTTTTTCAGAACCTCATGAACTAATTTGTAGTTCATGGAAATTTTCAAAAAATGCCGCAATGTAAAATGCGATATAATTCCGAACGATTTTTATTTGTTTTGGATCGACAAAGGCTGATCCCATTAAAAATACCATTTTATCTCATTCCACTTTCTTGAAGGTTGTCTATAAAAATTGGAAATGGCATATACATCCGCAGTGTAGTAGAAATAAATGATATTCATTTGGAAATTGATTATTAGCAGAATTGTTTACATGAACAAGTAGTTGGCGGTAGACTCAACCCCCATTTACGCTGCTAAAATCTCATGTTACTAATTGATTTATTTATCAATTTACATACACGTTAAAATTTGATTACAAATGAATTTATTCATTCAAAGTGTACAGCAGAAGTGGATGAAGCGTTACTCCAGGATAACTACCTAAGATAATTTCAGTAGTGTTGATCAAAATTAACAGAATCAAAGTAAGAATAGGAAAAATGCTCTGCTAAAGGGACGAGGATGCAATTAGGGGTTGAAGCATCATATTAATGAAATTCTCGTAACGACATGAGAGATCCTCGCGCGATTTGCGTAATGGTCACTGTTTATCATAGCAGTTATTAAGCCAGCCTATAGCTAGTTGAAGTTGGCGTGGAAACAGCATCTCGCGGGTACCCGGGGCGTCAGGTACAAGGGATTCCTTGGCGGTGGGTCATGTACTGAATTGTATTCGGTAACCCCTTTCCGTCTAGATGAGAGCAGGGGTGTCGCAAGAGGGGTGGAAGGCTTATTCGAGCAAGACGACATTCGAGGAGAGCAAGTCCTAGGAACGCGGGGCTCGTAGCGGGCGACAACGAGGACGTAAATCAGACGAAACTGCACCGTAGAATTAAGGGACTCTCCGGTCTTGTGTTCTTAATGAATGTAGCGCTGCCTCTAATTAGACGTTCTTAATGCGGACCGTCTCCCCGCGCTAGCAGCCGGAGAGAAAGTGTCGTCTTAACCGCTATTCATAAATGATTCAGCCCGGAGAATCGAATTTAACCTTTGCGGTCCGGGAGATAAGTCAGCTTGAAATATCGCGGACGCGCGCGCGCAGGGCCGCGTAAAGAATGGCGCACTTTCGGGGAAATGTACCCTGACGAGTGTAATTGAAACCGTCCCGACGGATACATTGGGCTTCTAAACGAATGATGTACCGTTCGCACCTCTGCCGGGAAGCGCCAGCTTCTTCCAATACAGATATTTACCTGTCTGTCGAACGTCTCTAGCAATTCCTGGTCTCGCACGTGCTATCAAACTGAAATCGGACTCCGGATAGTTTCTCCATGTCAGATAAAGTTTAATGACTCTGCTGGTAGCTTCTATAGACTATGTATCGAGCTGTCTCACTTATCCGTTGCTTTTTGCATTCTCTTATACAATAATTCAATATCTTTGAAGGCTGAATTAAGTCAGAAAAGTAACAAATGTTTTATTCGCTTTAGTCCATGCAACACCTACATTCACATACTAGCCTTCAGAAATGTTTACTATCTTTTGTGTCAGGTGCACTGACCACAGTCAGAAGCACAATCGCCAATGAACATTTTGCTGAAACGCTCGTACGATTATCGCTGTAACTTCGGCAAAAACTATTATCGTTGGTAAAAAAAATCATGTACATTCTTCAAATACTAGTCAATAATCATATCGAGTTTGAAATAATAAAACTCATTACTTTTCCCGCAAAAAAATTTCCGAAGATCAACCTCGAGGAGTTGATGGTCTCTAATTAGTATCTAGAACCAAGCTGTGAGAAGTGAATATCGAGACGGATTTGGGAGACGAAAACAAGACAGGGAAAGATTAACCGACAGCACTCCGAGTGTAGCAATCTGAAATTGCGAGACGTTGAACGTCGTGATGGGTCCAGTTTTCATCTTCCAGGGAGCCGGTCAAAATTGAACGGAGTTGAGACGTCAACGTAACAGGTTGCTCGGTCAGCCGCGCAACGTTTAACAGCCGTTGCGAGTGGATGAAGCTCGTCTTCGATGCTCGCCATCGAGGGAAGTGAATAGGTACGTCGAGCAGCGAACGGTGTACACGAACTAGACAGCGCAATTCCTGTTTCGGAGGGTCACTACATTCGGGACGGTCTTATTCGTCTGATAGCCCGAACCCCTCCGCCAAATTTTTCTCTCTATCTCTCAGTCTACCTCTCCCCTCTCTGTCCCTCTCCTCTTTCTCCCTTCGTTCCCGATGCACTTCCCTCCGGCAATGCCGCCGCTATCGTCGAAGACCGATTACGGATAATTATCCGCAACCTATTACACGCTAAAACCTTGTCATCGCGATTATCGTTAGAGCGGAAAGCTGCCGGGGTGTAGCGTCGTTCAACGGTCGGCACACCCAAACCTCTTCCACCCCCGCACGCTCAGACATCACCTCCTCGCGGAGGAAACTTTGACTTAAAGTTGCACGCTGAAACTGTCGTTCTCGATCTTGATCGGAAGCCAGACTCGTCCGATCGGATTCCACCGACCTGACTGATCGGTTGACTTCGGGGACTCTTCTGACACCGGTCTCCCAACTGTGAAAGTGCTCTTCCAAGTTGTCACTGAACGCGTCCGATGATTTCTTAAGTATGTGCTGCATTAGCCGAGCTTTTAGCTGATACACGACGAGGAAGTTCAAATGGTTGAGCTCTAGCGAAGCCGGCATATTGTTTGAAATACTTTGCAAAATCTGGACATGAAAGAAACAATGGCGTAAGAGGCAAAAAAGGAGCAATGCCGTAAGCTACTCAACGTGTAACACGATTGTCCTTGTTATTAAGTTGCATACATCATGGGAGAATATATAAGACAGATAAATGGTGATACATACCTGCATCGCAATGATAATTCTCTGAATTTGTTACTCACTTGTCGACAAGTTGCTTAATCTGACTCGATAAGGAACTCGATTACTCAAATGCAAGAACAAACAGACGCTCCTACTAAACAGAAAATACCACCATTAACTGAAACCGTAAATTTTCGCTGACTCTCACGAACTTCCATCGATATAACATAAAGTTACAGGTATGATTCGCTCTCAGCCATTGTTCTGGAGGGATCAACAGGCAATAGTGTCTAACTTGATCGTCGAAAGCTGGCGGGACGCGTATCGCTCCGCGGAATTTCCAAAAGTATCTGAAGCCCCCTCGACGGGAAAAGTGTAAACACGGATATCAGATACAGGCGTTAAGTTTCTATGAAGTGGATTAACTATAATCTTATCGATTCACGTGAAATTTTGGTTGGCTCAATAGGCACGAAGTTCTACTCGCATTCCATTTTAGCCGGATATCCATTGAACAAGCTGGCCTGCCAGGTAAGCCGTATTCCCGTTGAATCCGGAGGAGCGCTATTTCTCTGTGTGACGCTATGGAGCTAGAATATTATATTCGCCGCGAAATTATGCCATCTATCAAAATACCGATGCCTAGGATAATTGATGCTATCGGAACGACGACGCCAGTCATGCTAGACAGCACATGGCGTAAAATTGAATATCGATTAGACATTCTGCCTGGAGTAGGCGGCCGCAGAGGAGAAGGAGGAGGAAGAGGAAATGGAGGAGGAACGGGAGAGGGGAAGGGGGTCCGTTGAGGCAAAATTATTAATTTCCCTCCGTGGTCGAATCTCTCGATTAAATGGCACCAATAACGACGAGTTTATAATGCGGACTTACCGTTAATTAATACATCGGCTGTCTGCTAATAATGAGAGCCTTCGCAGAACGTCTATCGTAGGCTGCCCTTGCTAGCCGATCGTTCGACGTTTCCGCTCAGCCGTGGTCTACAAGCGACCGTTTGCGACGCGACGCGCGACGTGGCGGTTTACGCGACTGAATACGATTTCGGGCTCGGGATCGTTCGGGACAGTTTACGAGGAGTTTTCATGGGTTTCGGTGTATCGGTGAAAGACTGCCTAACGAGCGAATCAATGGACGAGGCAGCCGTCCACCGGCTCGAAATGGAACAGAAGCTGGTAAACGGATTGCCAGCCGGCGTTCCTGCGGGCACCGGCCAACAATAACAGCTAACTCCTACGGGCAGGACTATCGATGCTAATCGATCGCCGCGCGATATATCTGCGTTGACATAACTCGGGAATTTATCGACGCCACCGCACACGCTGGCATCGCTCGATATGCTAATAAAGGACTCTTGCGCCGTGCTGACCGGGGCCGTAACATGAACACCGGCCCCGGCTACACACCTATGTGGGTTTAACCGTGTTCCTTATGATCGTGACGAATGTTTGATTCTGCAAATTGATGCACGGAGAGATCCTCCCGCCCCAAGCCCTCTCCTAATTCTGGCGCCCTTCCAGCGGCCCGGCTCGAACGTATCTGATTGTCGTTGAGTAATCGTCCCGAATTAATTTCGTTAATCCTTTCACCGTTTTCTCCGGCGCGATCCCGTCTTCGTGCAACGTGTGCCGCTCCGCCTGATAATAGATGGCGACTATATTTTGCCGCGGAATATTTTTCTTGAAATTTGGTGGCTCGTAAAACGCGTCGCCTGAAAAAATGAATGGATCTCGCGGCGCCGCGCCGCTCGAAATTAATATCGGGAGTCCGAATGTGCGCGGGATTAACGAGCGGTATATCTTTCGCGCTTGTTATTGAAATTGGATAACATTATTTTTGGTTAACTCTTTTATTCTTCTATACGTAGAATTGTTTTCCAAATGTTGCAAGAGCCCGGAGATTTGGGCAAAAGCAGCTTGCAAATGTTTAGTTCAATAAAGTATGCATGAGAGAAAATCGAAAAGTAAGTAACATTTGTAGTGGCAACACTGTTAAATTCTGTTCTATAATATTCATATACTCGTGATACTTTGTTTTCATAAAAGTGACACCAAACACTACACAATTCGGATTGCATTTACTCGTTTAATTCACGATACAGTAGGACCTCTATTATCCGTTCTAATCAGTAGAACATGACGGCTGTATAGATAATGGAACAGTAATTTAGTAGTAACGAATCGTTGGATAACGAACGGTACAGATATCATCGCTTCGAATAATCGAGGTTCTCCTAAATTGTGAATTAAATGAGTAAATATGATCCAAATTGTACAGTGTGTGGTATCGTTTTATACAGAATAGTGTTACGAATATGATAATAACGGTTTCAGAAAGAAATAATTAAGAACAAAAAAGTATTGTCATCGAATCAGTACTACTTATGTTGTGTTATACTCCAAGAGGCACACTCTCCAGTAATGAAGATACGTAAACTCTTCACAAATATCGTGTATATTCCTCTCACACGTATCGAGACACTACTGTACCCAACAATGGTATAAAGAAAATTAAGTATGATAAAAGGAAGAATGAACTTGACTCATTGTGGCCACGATCGGAGAACATAGTCGGCGATATTGAAACGTATCCTTTCGCCAATCCCCTCGACTTAAATTCACAATCAGGTAATTTGTCCGCGAATCCAATCCATCGGTTCAGAAAAGAACGGAGTCCGTTCGTTCCCATTCACGTAATATTGGAATCCCGCTGGCAGTTATTTACGTCGCGGAGAAAACTCGCTGTCGACTCCGCGGCGTTCCCGATCCCTTAAATTATTCCGGCCTAGCGTGTTCGTTAACTTTCCAATTTTCAGCAAGGCACAGTCTCGCTTTTCGGCTCGAGCCATTGTTGCTCGGTTGTTTGCCAGAAGCGAGCCCCGGGTTAGCTCCGACGCCGAGACACGATGAAATTTCCAATGCGGCACAGCTTTATTCCGATTTTTCCGAATGTTGACGTTTCCTTCTTGTCTACAATCCGCGCCGCTTTGTCCAACGGATACCGGGGGGTGAGGTTTTATTCCAACCCCCACACCCTCACCCTTGAAGTCACTCGCTCAACGTTCTCTTTCTTTTCGAACACCCTACGGCACGGAGATTCGTTTTCAACTGCCTCGATGTTAGTCCCACGACCGAACGAGGAAAGTGAAAGGAGGGTGAGACCAAAAGGGGAATGAAACCGCTTATTCTCAATCGATATTTTAAAGAGATCCCGAATCACTTTCAAACCTAGTGACTCAACTCATCCTAACTTTCGCCGGGTGATCTATTTTTAAAGAGTAGCCCCGGTTAAATGAAAAATACCTCAACCTCGTGCGCTTGGATTCTTCCAGGCACTATTGTGCTTTTTTCAGATTGCTCGGCGATTGGTCAACTGGGAAATACCTTAATTGCGTTTCTTGGAATGCTTTGCCAATCTGTGGAAGAGGCCAAGCTTGAGAGAAATATCTTCTTGTATGAAGACACGTTACCGAAATTCGTTTTGGTACTTTGATTGGCTTTTGAATGCTTTGAGAAGAAGCTGCTTCAGCTGCAAGACCTTCATCAGTGTCCAGTTTGTCACAATTGTTTTGTCTCTTCAACTATATGTCGGCTCATTGTATACAGGATGAACCACGAATCGTGACCAGTAGAGATTACTCTGTTATTAGCAGTCTGATCGAAAATGTTTTTATCAGATATAGCATGGTTTCATGCACAGACGCGTCAGACGACTCCTACCTAGCAGCGCGAGTACAAGCTGAATTTTTAAACTCCATTTACTCGAAAACGAGGCGACAGCTTGCATTTATTACACAAAACATGTCTAATAAAAATCAGGAATATTTTTATCTTCTTTGTAGTGCGAGGAATCTTTTTGAAAGAACAAGCCGAGCTATAAAAGTAAGAATTTGTATACAGACACTTAATTCAATGATTACATTAAATTCCATGAACCTTCTTCAAAAAATGTATGAAAAAAGTGCCGGAGGAATAGATTTCCGAGGAACCATTTAACATCAAACAATCGACTTTCGCGGAAAGTACAACATCGCCGTTCGACGCAATTAAACAGTCGCAGTTCAAGAAAAAATAAAGTCTCTGGTGGTAATAGTATTTGATATCCGCGTGGGACGTCCAATTCTCCGGAGCAGACCGATACCTTGTAGCCGTCTCGAGCGTTGAACGCCGACGAAAGACAAGCAGAAGAACGACTACCGCTGGAATCGCGAGGAAAAGAAACGCGTAGGCGGTGCTAGTCGAGTGAAGCGAGAGAGAGAGAGGGAGAGAGGTGCAGGGTGGTCGTTTAGTCACTTAACGTTCTCGTTGATCGACGAATGGTAGGAAGAACGAAGTAACTCGAGAAACGGATTGCGGGTCAAGAAGCGGGCAAAGTAAACACGGGTCGGTTGCGCCGAGACTGCGGGAAACTGCAAGCCCTAGAAGAAACGTACTCGCTCGGAACGGATCGCTTCTTCGGGATCCCGTGTACTTCGGCCCCCTGTCGCTCTCTCATCGCTCGACAGTATCCGGGGAACCGAGGTAAACAAGCTTGGCGAAGCGATAAATTTTCCGGAAATCCAACCAGCCGACCAGTGAAAGCAATTGTTCAAATAGCCTTCTCGCTTCACGATTAGTCAAAAGAAATTAGTTTCCTGCGGCAACGTCGGAAGACTCTCTCTCTCCTGCCCTGTATTGTTCTCCGAAAACATTATTCATTACTTTAATTAGCGTGTTTTTATTTGCGAGCCGTTCTCTGTTTTTAAACGTCTCTGGAGATTGAGAGCTGCAGGCTGAATCCGATTCTGTTTTTACTGAGTGGATAGTAATTCTTACTCGAGCAGGAGTGTGATTATTAATCGTTGCAAATGAAGTCTAGTATTGAGCCTTTATTGTCTCTTTTGAAGGAAGAAGATTATTCTTTTGTGTTTGCATGTGTTTTTGATAGCTCTGAGAAAATATGAATACATCAAATACAAAAATGTGAAGACATTAGAAACATTTAATAAGAATTCTGAGACATCTTCGATTTCTTAATAGCCTGCATGAAAGGCTAATGTATTGGATTCTTAATTTAAATGATTATCTTGTTCTCTCCCAATTTCCGTAACCTTCCCCGATGGCCGAGTTCACGAGAGCCGTACTTTCTGTGTCTGTCGCGGCGTGTCTTCCCTAGGGCGCGTTTCCGTCAAAGATGTTGCGCGATAATTCCTTAACTTTCCGCCATTGTTGCCGCGGCGGACGCGGACGTGCACTTATTGACAACTGGCACGCTAGTTCCACCGATAATCAGGAGAGGCAGTCTCTGCCAGCTTTTCTTGCGCGATTCCTCTGTTCATTAATTCGCGGAATATCATTGCGCCGACTGGATGCTATTACATGTTATTACACAATGCACAGGATGCGGCGCGGTGTAGATGCAGGAAGCAAAACAAAGCGCCGCGACGCTAATTCTCGGGATCGGTAATACAGAATTTTCTCGTTTAAATTCGCATCTTCTGAGTCTCTCCTGGCACAAAATGGCGCACTAGATCGTGTACGATCCCGAAATTATCGCAACGAACTTAGCATAATCCGGAAACAAAGTAGTCTAATTGGAAACGATTGATATGGTAGTCATGATTCTATAAATGAGATTGCCTGTAAATGTGATTTTTGACCTAGGGATGGCAGAATTTGTGGATCCATGCCGATCTAGAGTTACGAACATTCCATCTACATTCTGGTTTTCTAATAATCCTAAAACAATCTTTCGTCTAACGAAGGATTAATCGTCGTCGCGCTGCTCTTTTGTGATCGATGATAGCCAATAAAAAAGACCATCGGGCCATTGTCTATGATTTGATTAGCATCCTTATCTAATTGTTGCAATTGGATTCCGAGATTATACGACGTACAGAGGACATGGTGTATAATTGACAGACACTTACTTTCTCCTACCGATTTCTTCAAGTTCGTGGCACCAATTTTTTGATATCGCGAGATTGCTTTTTTCGTCTGCCTTTGGCTATTTACGGGTATATTAGCGAACGAGGCTCATCGGGGTCGAAAGTAAAATTAACCGACAAATTGCAGTCAAAATTAGCCGGGGAAGCCATGTTGTTCCGTCAGGAACGTTAAACATTCTACACCGGGACGACTGACGCGGCGTGGCGCGGGCAAAGCGTTTGTAGTTCATTTGACTTATTATCGCGGTAATTATTACGGCTTTATCGTTGGTATAATTCCCGTCGCAGCCGTTCGCGACGAACGCTGCCATGTGTGGTTTATTTTGCCAGGGTTCCGCAGCCCATTTCGTTCCTCTAATTTCGTGGCGCGAGCATTCTTGTTTACTTTATGCCTCGGTTCACTGACAGTCGCGCAAGCCCATGCAACTTCCTCCGCCTCGTGCGCGGCCGGATATCGTGTGCCTCCGTTCGTTCTTCGCTATTTATTTCCGCGATGACAACCGGCCCGTAAGCGCGGCATTATTCGCAAATTCCCATGTTTATTCGCATTCCGGTGTCCATCATAATTCCCTACAACTATTTGAACCGCCGAGTAATTTCTCGTTATTGCAACACCGCGATTTCGAAAAATGGATTTATCCATCGAGAGACACGATTTTGTCAGTGCGATTTGCACGGTTGAAAAATTACATTTAACACGGCGCTTTTCGTGCTAATTCCAAATAGAGTATTATTGCACACGTTTAACCTTTAAGTGGTACAGTGTGTATCTGAATAAAAATTGTAATCTGAATTACGAAATATCATACTACGACCTCTCTAAAATTTTGTATAAATTTTCTGAATTACCTTCAACACTAAATCTACCTAGCCTTAAAAGTAATTGATACATGTTCCCTTATAAAAATTAGTAGTGGTAATAGGTGTAGTGTTAAGTGTTAATTATATCATATCAAGCTAAATAATTCTACTGTCATATAGAAGGTAAAGAGACTGGGTATTTTCGATTGCAAAAATTTTATTTGAGTCATGCGACACCCCAGTATACGAGTTAAGAGTTAAAAAACACCAAGCGTAAACATTAGAAGAATACATGCTCGGTATTTATAGCATCAAATAAAACAAGACAATTTTTATACACGCTGAATTAAAGCCAGAATTACCTGGTACCGTCTCGATACTAGCAATCGGAAGAAGAAGATGATCTTTAGAGGTCTCGCCATCGTCCGAATTACAAACAGCTCTAGCACGCATTCGGCCACCGTCGCCGCTCTACTTATATCTTTATCGCTATTAGCGGTGGCCTCGTGATAGCCGGTAATATATGGGCCGATTCAATTTCGCGACAACGACGACGACGTAACGCACCATCGCATCGCGCGCCGTTGCGGGGGGAATAATAACTCGGGGAGCAGCACCCCGATCGCAAGTGCGAAACCCACCGTTTTCAATTTCGCCGCGCGTGACCGTGCCTGGTGTGCTGGCCGAGTTCCGGTGGAAAATGAATTTTAGTTTTTTTAATTTCGAATTCATCTAGCCTCCGCAACCTTTCAAAGAGAATTTCTCCGTTAGTCGCCAGAAGGAAACCGGTTTTATCCGGCACGGATAAAAAATTTAAAACTATTAAACACTGCTGTCGGTATCTAGGTGACGAGGATATTTGTTACTAATGCAGATCGCTCAACGAAATCGAGAATTATAGTGTTTCATCATTTATATTAAATGCGCTGCGCTGTTTAGGTCTGTACGAAGCATAAGACACGCGTAGTCAAATGCTTTGTATATAATAAAATTTTTTAAATGAAAAAGGCAAAGATTCTGAAATTGTGAGAAATATTTTGAGTCTCAATTGGTCGGATGGTTAACGATGCATGGTTGTTAATGCATTTTAACATCTTACTTCAGCTAGTACCATTCACATAGTACTTCAAAATTCGCAGTTCGTCAGGGACAGAATGCTAAATTAGGTACCAGAGGTTGAAAATGGCAGTTCAACAGAATATAGGATTACCTAGGACTATCTAGAGGTAACGGAAAGCGTACGAGCGATAGTTTGCGACGAAGTGGGGACATTGACAGTTTCATGCGACTTCCCGGTGTCCTGTAAACAGGTCTGCGGTGAATGCGCGGGTTTTAATTGTCGGAGTTGATCTGTGCGGCCGGATGAAGTGGCCTGGCACAAGTATCGCGTTCGAGTAGACACGTGATCCCAGATGAGCGGGGACGGTTTTTAGAAGTTTAATTGCGACCGGTTACACTGCCGGTGACTAACATCGTTTGCCAGCTAAGTGAAGTTGAGTAATTTATTCCTGACGTGACATTACGCGAATTCCCATTGATACGGGAGTGTCAATCGGTGACACTCCTCGCGGCAGCGACGCGTGTGTCGGTCAGTCTGCCACACGAAAAGAGTAACAAGCGGTCGTAATTAACAAGGGACTCGTTGCTTCATTTCGTGCGGAGTCACCCCTAGTCGGCGTTACAACATTTCCCGGTGTTTAGGGAGATGCACATATGCTCCAGCCCCCCTTCTCTCTTGCTCTCTTTGTCCCGGCGTTTCGCGTTAGAGCGAAACAGGATTTTAACGAAATTCAGACATTGATGAAATTTCGAAATCCGCGGCAAGCGTTCGGCAAAGATTCTCACGGCGTAGTTTTTTTTCCGAGGATTGAATTTCAATAGATTCAATCCACACACCCGTCCCAGAAATTTTATGTGAAACAATTCACTGGATTGAAACGTATCATTTTTTTTATTCCCGATCGTTTTTTCGTAATCACGGTCACGCGTCTCGCTGTATCCGTGTTTTGTTCCTTCTTTTCTCATCGAATTTTGTCAGCTATAATTACCGTGACGCGATCGCGATGGAACTGATGGCACCGCGTTTCCTTGTTCATTTTGTCGCACAATTTCTGCTCAACGGAGCATCCTACAGATCCCGGTGCTGCTTCGGATCGCACGACGCTTCCTACTGTCTAAATATACGATTTTCTTATGCCGGAACTTCAGAAATGGCCGGTCATTTCGCATGGCGGCGTCTACGTCAGTTTTCGTTAACTCGCTTCCAGGCGACGAGACGTGACGAGACGCGGCGCACTACAACGTCAACGTCCTTGTTATGTGATCGCGTTACACCGGTTCTGGTCTTGTTACATCGATCATGGTACTCTGACTGTTATTTCGTACATGATCCATGAAAATTACTGCGGCGTTAAAATTACTGAGACATCTGGTTGGCTTAAAAATCTTTACAGAAACCACTGCTTCTCTTTGCATGATGTATTAATCCTTTGCCATTGAACACTGCCATTATTGCAGTACAAAAATTATTTTTCTCAGATAATATCAAACAAATCTGTATTAAACACACATTCAGTGTTTAATCTTGTTTAATAGTGAGAAAAGAAAACTATTAGCAGAACAATTTGATAAACTACCATTTTAAGGAAGAACTACAATGAATGCCATGCAATTTAATTCTTCCTGAAACGTAACACAAATATCACCAACAGAGTCATAGTGTTTCTCGTCATTAAAGGACTAACTAAAGTCTATACTATGTTGAAAGAACAATGAAAATCATAGAATTCAATTTTTTCTGAAAGGTAACATGAATACAAAGTTCACAGGGACAAAGCTTTGAAAGAATCCTGTGTTATGTATAATGTACATTCAATATTAGCTTTCTTTTGATGTATTAAATACTATAATTACAGAACATACATTTTTCAATTATTCTGAAATAGCCATTCGTGCCATTCCAATTTTCGAAAATTCTTCTCAGAAAAATGACGTTAGGTTTGAATGACTACGCTGTATATGACGGAAGATGTCAAAATAGAAAAGGTTAATTAAAAGCGCTTGGTTTATTATGCCACTACGGATTCTATCAGCAATAGTAGTCGAGCAATTTCTGCTTCTACGGGCGAGACTATCTTTCATTAGACTAATTGTCAGCCAGGTGACCCGTGTGTATATTGCGTGCATTGGGACGAAGGTGTTCGAGCGACGCACACGCGATCTTTTTATCAGTTAATCTAGTTATCAGGTTCATTGGAGATAGTAAATTTTATATGTGTCGAAGGATCTCGATGAAAACATTGCGTGTCAGATTCCTCTGCAGCGCGCGATAAGAGGACGAGTTACGTGTTTCACGTATTTTTTCAAAGTAATTTTCTCTCTGCCTCGTTTTTTCTGTCCGGTGTAAAATTGTGGCAAATTTTGACAGGTCTATCTTGTTTCGCTTCTTTTTCAGCAAAGTAATTAAACGACTCGGCATGTACTTTTGTAAACTACATGGAAAGTTTCTACTGTAGTAAAGATTAGAGAAATTAAAGTCCACTTTGTTTAAATGTAGACTGCACGCGACGCTAATGGGGCATTTATATTTCTTTCTGTTACGGTTATCTCGCTATCTTTCTACTTTCAATTGTAATTATAGGAATGCTTGGTTGTCACAGACGAATTTAGCACTCTCAATTAAGAAGGAGTTTCAATTTTTTCTGATTTTAATAATAAATCAGAAATAGTATAAGCATTCGATACTTAATCAGTGCGATAGTTTTTCGTAACTTGTTTTCGTCTAAAAAAATTGGACGTGCCACGTTCCTTCCGTGATAATGATCAAGATTATCGAGTGAATCATCGTGTTTTTTACTTTAACAGGGATCGCTGTTCAACATGCTTCACGGTAATCCTAAAGTGATATAACAGCCTGCTATCGTTCAAAGTGTCTTAGCTTCTTCAAATGTTGCTTCAGAGTTGAGTCGGAAGGCAGCCATAATCGTCTACGGGAAGCTATGGTGTTCAATTGTAGTGACTGATTACATTGCAAAATTGCTTCTTCGGAAAAAAAGGAGACAGAGAGTCTATTGTCCAGAGAAACTAAAATTTGCTTGTTATATTTGCTGACTTTTACTTTCGCAGAAATACATACGTGTCTTCATCTTATGAATATTACAAGAAATACAAAGAAATTTACAACCAACGACATCGGTTCTTATCTTTCTTACGATTCTTATGGTTCAAGAGTTATAGTAAAGTGTCACCAAATATTTCGATCCAGTCCACGCGACGATGGATACGCTTTAAAACGTATCGGCGATGTGAGAAGTAAATTGTGCATAACTGTATCAGGAGAAGTCTCGCCAACGAGAATACATTCTCATTGAACTGTACAGATGTATTCACGGAAAAATATTTATTTTTACGTATTTCAATCACACTGGGGAAAAAATACCTCAAAAATAGGTTCATGTACCCTATATTTCTGCTAGTGAAATTTCTGGTGCGGCACGATGTCGAAAATTCTCCCGCTTTGCAATCGACCAGTACCGTCTCTGGAATTTCCATAAGAAATCGCTCGGTATCAGTCGCGACCGAAAGTCTCGCGTCCACTTTGAGGGGCTCATAAAACCGGCGGAAGTGCCCGGTCGGTGGAAATACGGATTCTTAAATAAATTGACCAGCCGGGGCGGAGGTTTGCTCTCGGGCACACCGGCGTGCATGTTTAATCGGATTCGTCGCGAAGAATTTCAGCAGAGAATTCGATAGAGAGACGTTCCGGAGAAGCGTTCCGGATCGATCGATCCGAATTCCGGCGGACGAGACGGAGGCGAATCGTATTTGTGGATAGTTCGTAAATTTACACGAGTCCGTGGCAGCCCTTACGAGTTGTCGTCAAGATGACCATTCGCCACTAGCAAAATTGAAAGTTACATAATTGATTCGGTCAGGAATTCAGTACGTGGCATCAGCTGCTAGCTGCAGGAATCCCCATAAATGTGGTCGGACATTGGCGGCGCGGGTTTCAAAAGCCCGATGTTCTCGCGAGGAACTTTCACCCAACTACTCCTTCATTTTCCGTCTCGACCCTCGTGGATCCGCGTGACAACTGATGTTTACATTATCGAACTATACTCGAGCAAATCGAAATGTGTTTCGCATTATATTCATGGAATCCAAAGGCGAGAAAGATGGTAAATAACTGTCGTACGTCCCTGTTCACGACACTGTATACAGAAACAGATGGCGTTTTTTTACTACTTTCTCGCGCTTCCTGCATTTCGCGATTTTTAAACATACATAATCCAATTTATTATTGCAGATTTTTAATCCTTTTCAGTGGGACCTATTTTAACTCGAAAATTAAATATTTCTTCCGATCTGAAATAACTATATTGTATATAATTTTTTTCATTTTATTAATATGAAATTGTTATAATACCTCATACACTATTTAAATGTATAGTGTTTGATTAGATACCAACATATTTATAATGTAAACAATGTTGTGAATAATGAAACAGTAATTTTTAGTGGTGACTCTGAATTACCACTCGAGTGCTAACGATTAAACATATTATACATGATCCAATTTGTCCACTAAATCTTCTGTCATCGCTGGAATGTCTAGTTTCAGGTTTCCTGATTCGTTCTACCACAATTCTTGAAATTATAAATGTGCGTCAATGGGGAATGATCAAATAGATTTCTTTGATCAAGTACGTTTAAAAATTAGCTAATGTCTAAACAAATTCAATCATGTAATTTCAGAAGGCAACACTTGCCCCTCAGTTTGAAACTTCATAAACATGTAAATAAAGGTTTACTATAAAATATCGATCAAATCAGTTAACGTCTACAAGATTCCCCGAGATCAAAAGTGAACCTCGAGCGACAACAGCAGATCTTGTCCTTTCACGAAAGGAAACGTCGTAATATATGTATACATATTCCGGAATATGTATGGGTGTTAATTCTGTCGGTAATGTATTAATTGCACCCAGCCATAACGACATAATAAAGATCCTGACAGCCTGTGAATCAGGATAAATTCAAAGATAATGAGAAAAGGAATTAGTTCTGTTCGAAAGTTCGAGAATCGTTGAGTATCGAGCAACACTAATTACATCGACTTACTTCTCGCGATAATGTTATAATCTAATGATTTCGCTTAGCTGTCGAAACGGAAATGCGGAGATTAACTTTCGCCGTTTTCAGTCGAACGTCGAAGCGTTCGACGTTCAAGATCGTGTGCACGAGAAAGAATTGCTCGTGAATTTCAGCTGGGTACGATGATTTAAACGCGATATCGCCGGGATAATTAGTAAAATAAGCTGTATTAATTCCCGCATATCGGCGCGAGACGGCAAAGGAAGAAGGCCGTGTTGGAACCGAGTCATTTGTCGTTTATTTATGATCGCGGGTTAACGCGGTGTCGGTGGCTCTTAATCACCTACTCGTTTTCAATACTGTCGTCGTGTTCCTCCTCCGAGCACGTGGGGAGAGAAAAAGACGTTTGAAAGCGCGCGATACGAAGGCCCGATATCAACGCAATTAAACGGGTTATACTGTGCACCACCGCCGCACCGCGCCGCGCCGAGAGCGTAAACGGACCGATAATTCCGCGATTTTATGCAAATGATAACACGCCGTTTAAATCCCGTAAATCGTGCAATGAACCATTACTTAATACACTGAAACGCGCCGATTCCGATCCGAGCACCGCCGCGTCGTGCAATTCGTCGGGTATCATTAGCGAACAGTATTAACGCACAAAAATTTTGCCAAACCAATCGTGTTCGTTGCATCCCTACCTTCATTATACTATATGGTGTGCACATTCGACTAATTCTTGATTATAAATCATGTTTATCGTGTTAATTGCCGGGGTAGACTAGTATCCATGACAGTTACACAAAATCAGAACAATTTATTTAATTTAAGAATAGGAGGGGCATGATTTATTATAGCAATTATGCTTGTAACCCTACGAATCATAGGTGCTAACAAAGTTTGGTTTAGTTAGCGGGTTGTAATAAAAATTGATTTTCCAGTTTGTTAAAAAGATTTTGTCACCTAAATTTTTGAGGCTAGGTGATATACATACATGTAAGCAGCGGTTTTATTTTTGTTGAATCAAAGTTGTTATTTGTGTAACAATTATTACGACTTTGGCTTTAATTCAATTAACATTTATTTATTGCCACTCCCTTTCTCTGAGTAATAACACTTGAAGGATCAACTTTGTGTATAAATGACAGTCTTCAATGGCTATATTTAGAAGTGGTAATAGTGTTTCAGCTCGGAGTGCGACAGATCAGACTTATTCACTGCTTAGCAATTGTGTACGCAGTGCGCCTAAAGAAGTTATCACTTCAGAAAATTGATTAAATAGGTTCTATATTTATCTCCTTTGGCATGAGTGTATAGTGTCTTTAAACAATAGTTTGTTCAATGTGCATAAAGACTATATATACACACACACACATATGTACATATATATATATATATATATATATATATATTCTTTTAAACCGTTTCTGATTGCTTTATGCAGGAGTCTGCTGTATCCGGTAGGTTTGACTGCATTTTTTGTGATTAGAGACTTCACAATTGGCAATCCGGGAACGCGTTTCCGTAACGGTAATAAAAGTCACACGTGAAACACGTCAAGTTGATCAAGAGTAGTCACGGAATCATTATCACGTCAGTTGATCCGGATCAGATTGGGTTCGTCACGTTTCGAGAATGAAAATGACCGGTGGTGTGATTAACGTTTAATTGCCGCGGGGATTCGCGTTCGAACGAGCACCGGGTTTCGTGCGGGCACAATCGGCGGCCGATAAAAATTCAAAGCAGCTCATTGTATTCAAATTTCGCCGTGGCGTCCGACGTTCGACGCACGCGGAACACTTGTAGAACAAGCGCGTATGGGGGAGAGACAGCCTCGAGGCAGCACATGGTGGTCACGCCGCCTCGCTCTCTGTCTCGCCTCGACTCTCCACGCCGAATCCAGTTAAATAGCCGTTTCGCCGTATTTCCATCGCCTGAACCATTTGCTTCCTTCGTTTTGCTCCCACGATCGATAAGCGCCGATACGGTAGACTCATGAAATCGCAAATGATCGAAAATTCTACCCTCTTCTCAATTTCAAAGTTGCAGATCAATCGCTACCTTCGACATGAAAATTTCATACCATCTGGCGAAATTGCTAACCTGGAAAAAGTCTACTCTTCGACATTACGTATTTCTGAATGTTTCCAGAGACTGACTTATGAATACGCTTTATCTTTATATAGGATAAAAGCTTTATGCATTAATTGTAAGACACAGGTTACAACTTCCCTTCTTTCCGCAGTAATTTCAATAAACTTGAAGTAATAGATACATACTCTTGAATTCTTTTAACCCTTTGCGGACCAGAACGTCTGGTATTGAATCTTCAAAAACAAGATTATGTACCGAGAAGACGAATTTAAAAGTTAAACTAAGGGAAAAATGTGTTTCATAACAACTTGTTGAATGCCATTTGATCATCTTTTTAGTGGGATAGGGATGACACTTATTAATTGAAGGGTTAATCTTGACACTGTTTACAATTATTTTTGTCTCGTTTATACTCATTATTGTCATGCACGCATGAAATTCGCTGTCAACCTGTGAAGCAGTTAACTCAACAGATTTGGTTCATTGGTCAATTCAGATTGGCTTTAAAGTGAACATGTATTTTTATATTTTGTGGACTGTTTTTTTTTTCTGACTTTAAATTCGTAGTACTACATGATAACAGATTCGTGTGTAGTTTACGAGAAGTAAACAAGTTGTCAGGAAATATATTTGGACATTTTATGGAAAATTGTTGACTCTGTTTTACAAACCTTAATTTGCAGGAATGATGTTCTGGCAATGCGTATACGGTTTACGGACATGGATATCTGTTAAATTAAACAACGAATTTCGGGATACAGCATAACAATGTTATTTATTACCACTTATTATGTCCAAAAAATTTTCGATACAGTTATTGGCATTAAAAATATTTCGATGTATTCACTTACATTTCAATATTTGCTAGCACTGAGCGGGTGAAACGTAAAAAAACGTGGTAAAAAGGAGACAAGCGTTCGAGGAATGTAAGCGTATGGGCATGTTATGATTAAATAATTACAATTATGAAGAAGAAATTAATTATTTCATTCTGCACAAAAATCCTCTGCCTTCAGATTCTGGTTATGACAATCTAACAAATACTATTATTCTAAAAATACACTTCAGTCAATCGTGAACATTAACCCATGACTGGGTACGTTTGCCTCAATTGAGGCAAAAGCGTCCTCACCGTAGCGTCCACTGTCCCCTTCTAGTATGCACTGTTACCATGAAGAAAGGACACACTTCGTCCTACCTACGAAGTACCTGCGAAGGTGTATACGGTGTATGAAAGAGAGGTGGGTGAGGGAATCAAGCGTTTGAGGGGCCCCAACCGTGCTCTCTTTGCATTCGACTGTTCCCTCCGAAGCACCAATAAAAATTACTTCACTATAATTTTAAACAATCCTTACATTACTATAATCTTCCTATAATTAATAATATTATTAAATGCCTTAGTGTTTAATAAATTGTCAAAAGTAAAAGCGTAGTGCTGGTAAATGCAGTGAATTTCATACGGACGAATGGAAACAGGTCATATGTACCGAAGATATCTTAGATCAGATAACTTGTCCGAATTCTGAATTGCAAATAACTTCGAGTGCAACGAGTTGACTTTTTAGGAATGATCTGCAATGATCTGTGCAATACATGGTTTCTAACACAGTCTTAAAATCTAGCAAACTAGGTCTGGTTCTTAAACACATGATGAAAAGAAGCTGAAAATTGTACGTCACCCCTGAAGGGTTAATCATCATGGAGCGTCACTCCAACAAAACGAAGTTGAACGCAAAATCCAAGAAACCCAACCCCACCAGCAGAGCTCCCTCCCTAATTACAATTAACCCCATTACAGCAGACATAAGAGGATCAAGCAGCGTGGATCCGCTAAGAGTATCCCTCAGCTACTGTATTAATCAGGCACCGTCGTTCGAGTTTCGCATTAACCCTGACCTTGGATCAGGGGCTGTCGGGGGTTGGCGAGACATCAGGGAGGTTAGGAATCACGGTGGATCGGTCGAAGATCGTCGTCGAGTGTTCTCCCCCACCGGTTAGCAGAGCATCGGGATCGGAACACGTTGCGTGATTTCTGCAGGGTGCACGAGACTTTAGGCTTGGTCGCAGCTTACGGTAGGGTAGCACAGGCAGCCGTGTGGGCGCGTGGGTTTCAGATCGACCCCGAAAGCGAGAAAGAGACGGTCGCCAGGGGGTTGTAGAATGTTGAAGAGGGACAGTGCGAAAGGCGGACGGACAGAGAGCGAGGAGAAACGAGGGAAAGAAAGAGAGAGAGAGAGAGAGGGGGGGGAGGGAGAGCGAGAGCGAGAGAGAAAGAGAGAGAGAGAGGGTTGGACGGGTTGGGTTCGCCGGTTCGCCGGCTCACCGCTATTGATTTTTCCCTCCAGACTCGCGGTCTCTTTGTTCCACTTTCGATCCTCTCGGATTTTCTCTTTCCCGCCTCCGTTCTCCTGCTCCATCTTTCTCGTTCGTGCACTTCTGCCTTCCGGCTTTCTCGATTCTGCCCCCCACGTCCCCGGAAATACTTTCCCTCCAGTGAAGCTCGCCGACTTCATATGCATTTCCCTCCTCTCCCGCGCGGTCCCTTTCGTTTCTTCTTCTTCGTCTCCTTCGTCTAGGAACATCCCACTCCACGTTTCCTTCGTGCACGTGCGAGGATGTACGCGCACACGCGGCATCGCGTCGTTGCAAACGGTCGCGACCCTGAGGAAACATACGCGAACAGCGATCCACTCGCTCGTGCGTGTAAACATTCCTCTGCTTCCACTCCTGTCAGTCAGCTTCGACTGACGAGAGCCTCACGACGACGACGATCTTCCTCTGCAAGCCTCGCCGCAACCCTCTTCGCAACCATCATCCAACCATAACTAACCTTCTCCTAAACCCCAACCTACCCCTATTTTCTAGCGGCGTTCTCTCCCTTTCCCTCGGTTCCCCACCGTTTGGCCGACGACTGGTCTCATTTCCGTTTAATCGGCAATAACTGCCGGGAAAAGCAACGATTATTTCGATCGTTTCAGGATCGTTTGTTCTGCACCGATCCGATCGTACATTCCGAAGTATTTCGGCGGCGGGTCTCGAGCACAGGACTCTCTCCTCTACGGGGGTGGGTGCGTCCGCTAACGGCGGGAAACGAAACGATAGTTCGGAATGTCTTTTCTCGATGCGAATTTTATTCTTTGATTCTTGTTTGATCAGTATTTCCCGGCAACCGAAGAGGCTCCTCTCCGGACATTCCATTATCCCGTAATGGTATCTTCGCGGAGTAATTACGTCGAGATGCCTTGCTTACAATCGGGCAATTCTTTCGTTGCGGAAAGTTTTATCAGTATGTCAAGGGAATGCGCGCATTTTCGCCGGAATATGCTGCTACTGCTCCCTCCGCGTCGGGTCACACGGTGTGGTGCGTCGTGACGTGGCGTGGCGTGGCGTGGCGTGGCATGGCATGGCCAGCACAGTACATGGCGAAGTGCTCCGGTTGTTAACCGGAACAGCGAGGCCGTCGCATTATGCAGGAAATTCTTTTACGGACGGGCGTTACCGACGGATTTATCACGTTACTTGTTAACCGCCGTGAAACGGTCTCGTAATTAAAGGGACGAAGCAGAGTTTCGTTGACTGTTTTGGATTTTCCGCAGCTGAGCCGAGCCGAGCTGCGCTATACTCGGAAGGATCAACCGACTGTTTACGTTCGCTGTAATTCGCGCCTGAGACCCGAGGATTATAAAACGCGGCGAAAGTAGGATTAACGGCGATTACTAATCTAGTCATAAACACCGCTAATTATATCATTTTCTCTTCTCCCCCCCCCCCTTACTTCCGGGGGACTCGCGTTAGAGTCTCAGCAACCTCGATAATGACCAATCGGCCGGTAATAAGAGATGGAAAAACAAATTATTATAGATGGCGCCTAATTACCGGGGCCCGATGATAGCAAATACTGTACAAGCCGGCCTTATCGTAAAGACATTTATCTCCGCGCTCGATCCGCCGCAAAAGTCTCTTGGCCGGGAATTCATGAAGCTCGTTCGTGAAATTGCGTTATATTAGAGAGTGGTAATCGTGAATTTGATTAATGCGGACCATCCGGCAATATTGAAGCATTAATCAACCGACTCCCCGTACTTGTGTTATTGTTATTGGTTTATTTCAGTACCGACGCAGTGTTTTGCTAATCGATGTTCCTGTTAGAATTCTGCGGCATATATTTATGTGACTGCTTAATGAAAAAGTTGATTATAATATATATTACTTCACTAAAGTCGTTACAAGTCGATCTAGAAGATGGTGATTCCACAAAACTTGGGTAACAGACATAAACTTTTGGTTTGATCATCTCCAAGTGCAGTATTCACGCATAATCATTTCGTTCGGAGTGTTCTTGTTACTGGTCTATCTTAGTACTGTCTGCATATTTTGTTAATCAATGATCCTGTTAGAATGCTGCATCAGTCATTTGTGCAACTGGTTCATAAGAAACTGAATCAAATAAAAAGTGTGCACAGCTTGAAGCGTCGGTGATTATGGCGCTGATTACGAAAGTCATTAGCTCGATGTGAAAAATAGTAGCTCCGTACAAGAAAAGAATTACAAAGACGAGATAAAATTTACCTTACTAAAGAGTCGAGTAATCTTATTTTTTAAGTCAGCATGTACCCTTAGAAATGGAAGTATTTCCAGTATCATTAATAGTATTAATTAACCATATTTGTAGTTATGTTATTATCTTATTAACGGTATTAATTCGCTATAAATTGTATACTTGATCCAATCTAGTCACCGGTCCAGGGTCGGGTGGTTTCAAATAATTTCGTTCGCCATATATAGTTTGATCGCTTATAGATAGGTATTCCTTGCTAACAGACTCCGTCTGTAACAAACCACCCTGTATACATTGTGGCACGCGAGCAATAATCTTATACGAAAGTGCTCCTCGTCGTTTCCGCTTCTTCGTGACTTCCACTGTTTCAATTTCGGTCGATCCTCATCTTTGGGCAACGTTTCGTTGGCAAATCGGTCATCAAAAAGCACGGGCTCAGGACAGCTCACAATTTCTTGAATGAACGAGCTGGTTGATGGATCACGGTCTCAATCGGAAGTGACAGCTGATCGGCAACGTTCCCGGCGTAACACGTCTCGGTTACAGAACGCTATCAGCTCCTGTTTGTACACACACGCCAGTAGTGCCAGTGTTGTTATTAAGAGTTTATCATGTTCGACCTATCCTGCCGGGTAATCTTATCGGGTCTAGACTGTTTATCGGCTCCCTTGGCCTTCTTCGTGGCCAGCAGCCTAACGATGTGTCACTGTGTTCCTGTAATAGTGACAGGTCATTGCATCTACGATTATATTGTAGTAATTTAAGACCCGACATCGACTTCAGGGTCCCGACATTTCCTAGGTACCCAAGTATCCGCCACCCCTAGTATGTATATTGGCGGCATTAGGGTGTATTAGCACAGATAATGGCATTTTGAGCAAGATGAAGTTTAATTTTTAAGGAGATTCAACCTTTCTAAGGCAATAAAGATTTAAAACCACATTTGATAGCCTCAGATGAATAAAACACATCTTAAACGATAGTAGTTGAAGAACATTGTTCCAGATACTTTTCTTGTTGAAGTTGCTGGTTCAAAAAGCAAAAACATGTTTTGCAATTTGTTGTGTTAATGTCTGTTTTAAGCATCAACATTATCCTCTACAAGACCATTCGAATTTGCTAAAATATGAGTTAAAAAAAAAATTAAAGATACTCGATAAGTGACACTAATATACATTCGGTGACCTAGTTATTCTTCCAGGAGATTAAACATAATTTATTTGACACATACATACAGAAATATTGTAAGATAATTTCCAATATTTTCTCATGAACAGGAATGCCTGAATGAAACAGTCGGATTTGCAATAAATAATGTCAAAAATATTCCGATCCACAAGTGTGCATAAAATGGAACATCTTTGGGATGATCTCTGGCTGTTCTCGTTCAAAGAAAATGCATCTGCTGACAGGTGTATGGATGTTGAAAGTTCAACGAGCGAGTTGCAGCAAAGTATGCATATTTAAAGCAGCTGACGGAGGTGGTTTCTCGTGATAGCGGTCAGGTTGCGCGCGAATTCGTCAAATTTCGAGTTTAACAGCCGCCGATAAAGAAGACATCGCATGGCCATGTACAGGTCCGAGAGAGTTGTACAATTTTTATTCTTGTCGATGTATGTGTAATTGCGCTGTATATATTCGCGCGAGAGGGTAACGAGCAGGGGTTAATTTGATCATAAATATGGGCAAAATTCATATCTTTGTGAGCTGTACAAATGGACGAACCATGAAATTTTTCTGAACTAAAGAAATTGATTTTGGTATTATTTTACTAAGATGGAAAATCCTGATAAAACTACCGTACAGGGATGTTTTACCTTAAAATAATAAAACATTGTCAGCTGGGTCAAAATGTAATTTTAAACATATTAGTGTCTTGGGCATGTACAGCTGGTATTCTATAGTCTATAGGTAAAGAGTTGCTGTTAATAGAAATTACAGATTTATTGTGAGATTGAGGTCAAGATGTCCTGAAAGACATCAGGTCTGAGCATAGATTTAAGAATGTGACAAGGGTATTGAATATACTTTCAAAGAAGTGTCACTCTGAAAATAAATAGCGATTACTTATAAAGTCAGAAATAGTCGCACTAAATGTTAGTTTTCAAGTGAAATATGAACTTTTTTTTAGACAAAAACAATGCTGAATTTCGTTTGATAATTAACTTATTGTTTAAAAATATGTAATAAGCATATGTGTAAATCTGGTAAAAATGGTATGTACTTCGCAAAGATACTTAAAAATTAAAATATTTCGATGAATTTCCGCTGAAAAATTAAAATCAAAAAATCAAAAAGAAATTATGCACACGTACTAACAAAATTGATTGAGTTCGATGAACTGAAAGTTTCTTTCTTTTTCAATTTCGTTCACAGTTCCGGACAAATTGACCGCGCCGGAGTAAAAAGCAGTCGGGGCCCGGGGAAATATGCCGATATTCTGACGTGTCGATTTACTCTAAAGATTAGGCGGTTCGCACACGTAGAGGCTGGCATGGAATATTCAGATATGCGGTTGAAAGGGCCCGCTTTTACGTCGCGGTTCCGGATTATTGACTTTCGTGACCGCTCTGCCACTATTTTCGAAAGATGGCGCTCGCGGCCCCAAAAGAACGCAGCAAATTACGAACAAGATGTTGTCGTGTCCGTTAATTATAATATAATCCGTAGATGTTGACCACGGAAGTAGAACGGTCGTCCAACAGGGGCGAAATAGATTAGGCCGGCCGCGGTCGCGTTATTTATCGTCGAAATGGCAACATTCTCGTGCAGTATGCTGCACACACACAAACATACACAGCGAGAGAGAGAGAGAGAGAGAGAGAGAGAGAGAGAGACCGTTTGAGTTATAGGCGCGCGGAGAAGTTGATTCCGTGACTCTTTCCAATTCCCCTCCCTAGGCGAGGAAATGATTCAACACTTTAATCGGCTCTACAAAAAGCACGCGCCAAAACGTAGTTCTGGAGGACTTTTCCACCCCATACGAGCCACGAATAATCGTAATTGCGGGTGAACGGCTATTCAATCCGGCATTTGCCCCACTATCGCGATGTTACCTGCAACATTATCGCCATCCTTAAGCACGATTTAATTGGTCGAACGATCCTGCAAAACCGAACAGCCTATCGGAGTATGCGCGAACTCATTTGGCCGCGTTGATGGCTCAAATAACGCACATGCAAATTTATTAACCTGGAACGACACACCCGGCAAACAAATTTCATGTGTCCCATCCAAAAATCACTTCAAACATCAATTCACTAAAACATTTCTTTAAATTAAAACATTCTTTTTAACAGCTATAACTGAAATTTAATGTTGCCCTCAATGAAAAGTTTCGAATGTTTTAAACGTGTATGTATATGTATGCATCCTGTCATATTCCATATGATATTTTTACATGAAAGTACAGAGATATTTATGAAAGGCTACACCAACGTGAGGAGACGAGATAAGAATTTTTTATATTTCAGGAGATAAAGTGACCCTTAAGACCAATTTTCCCGGAGATAATCGTTCCGAGATTCAACGTAGATGAAGATCGACTCGTGTTTCTTTGTCCCCGACGTGTTTCTTGTCGTCAGCTCGAATTTAACCAGAGGTGTGCTCGACGTGTTACGCAACCACGGAAAAGTATTGGGAATCCTATAGGAAAGAGGAATTGCATATGCGATGTACGCGGAGTTGGACGCAACTCGAGGAATGAGGAGATTGGAGTAGACGCGGAACAACTCCAAACTGTATTTCCGTGATCAAGTTGATTGGATAGCGAGTCGCTGAACAATACGATGCGTTCTTCGAGCATTCCGGAAAGAAAAACTAAGAAGTCTGGTCTGGAAGTTATGCGATATTGAATTTTAGGGAACACGCTTTGCCAACCGGTCTGCGGATAGACGCGGCGGCTTCTTTTAATCATATCCCACTGCTTTTATGCGGTACTCGAAATGGTCCTATTAAATATCTACGTGTTCCGCAAACAGGATTCGATTCGACGTTCGGGCTCATTGGAAACTTTGTTTCAGTTTTCCACCGTTTATCAGTTAAATGTGAACGCTCTAAAATTCAACATTAAAATACGATCTATGCAAATTTTAATACCTAATTTTTGTTAAATAAAACAAATCCTCTAACAAAATTATAGAACTTTTGATAGTATCAAGAACCTGTTTTAAGTTGTAACTATAACGTTGCAGTAGAAAGTGAAAATAAAGAGGAAGAAAGACTAATGAAGTTGACCTTTCTTAAGTGAAGTTCAACATAGTTCATCCTCAACAAATATTTTCAAGTTCAAAACCTGCACTCCATTCTGTTACATTATTTTTCCCTTATTCAATAGCATATCAGCACTACCTTAAAAAAGTTGTATTGTCCTGTACAATTGCTACACACAGCAACGCAGATCGAGGTCGCGCCACCGATTTGTTAATAATTAACAAACTGCAATTTTTATCCGCTTTCGCGATGAGACCACCATCGAAATACTCCTGCAACTACATC
Source organism: Lasioglossum morio (assembly GCA_916610235.2). NCBI lineage: Eukaryota > Metazoa > Arthropoda > Insecta > Hymenoptera > Halictidae > Lasioglossum > Lasioglossum morio. The sequence continues at coordinate 10,972,989 of OU744327.1, forward strand.
TAAAATAACGAAACGGAAACTTGACTTCCCCAACGCGAAATAAGAACGTTCATGCTTTCAACACGAAAGGAAAACCGCAACACACACACACACATGTGCGCCTGTAACAGACGCGATTCGCGTGCTGGGCTTTTTAATTAATCGCAGCAGTCGTAGTCTACTTAAAATCTGATTCCTTTTGCGGGACCGGATTACGTTCGATTAAAACAGTATTTCGCGCAATTTTATATTCCAGCGGAGCCGCGATCCAATTTTGGTCGATCGCCGAGCGTTTAATCTCGCGCGTGTCAAAGTAACCGTAGAATAGGATTTGCGTAATTGGTTTCTACCGAAATATGTCGTGATGTAGAACGATTCCAGCGGACCATCTTTTGTCTTACAAATTAAACAGAGATGTGAAAGCACAAAATGGACCGGGAACGGAATTTTATTTAATTGCAGCGCTACCTTTTATTCAATGCAGCGCAATACACTGAATTATTGGTTCAAATATTCTATTGCATAATCTTTGTCACTTGTTGGTGGAACGGAAAACGAATTCTTTTACGTTCTGCCAGTTAGCCAATGATGAGAGTGATTATATATTTAAAATAATTAAAGATTTGTCTTATTCGTAGGTTCCTGCTTAAAAACTGTTGTAATTTTTTTCTAAATTTTCGTTTATTTCATGGTTGCTTTATATGAGACGATCAATAAAGTTTTCACATGACCTTTTTGCTTCTGGTATTGTAGATGATATCAAATGTTTGATCTCATCGTATTCATGATTGCTTAATGATCTAGTTTAACGAGGCAATGTTTCAATACATCAAGATGATTATTTAGAAATAAATTCTGACTTTCCTATACCAAAAACTATAGTTTCTTGGATTTCGTGGCATTCAACATCCTTTTTAGTCGCTGGTTCCGTGTGCCATCAACAAGTTGCGCCTGAAAAAATCGGCGAGCCTTCGAGCACGACAATTCCGCGTATATAAGTGCGCGCGGTCTCTCGCAGAAATCGATATTTTTTTCAGCCGTGGGTGTTCGCGTTCGTAGAAATTTTCATGCCACACGCTCGGTGACTTCATTTACTGTCTCCGCGCCGATTCTTACACCGTTTCCCGTTCATTATTTGGATTTCACCGTATAATTCTCGCGTGACACGATTTCCTCGAAAAGAAAAAACAGCGGGACGGAAAAGGAAAGAAGAAGGGGGTCGGGGGTGAAGAGGGAAAATGACGGGCACGACGCGAAAGAAAATAAAAGAGGAAAAAGGAACGCTGCCGCGTGTCGGCGCCCGTGAACGCGAGGCGAAACACATCCGCGGCCTCTTGTCGACAGAGATGAAGAGATTAATATACGGTTTGGATTTGAAATGGAATTAGAGCAATTCGTTTTTCCTCGCTTCCGCCCGCTCGTTTCCAGCCTGTTTATTCACCGGAATCTTCGAAACACCGACGATGGTACCAACCGTACTGCGAAACCGTGATTCACAATGACGGGCCAAAGCATTCCTGCTGACAAAACGGTAAAATGAAAAGTGAAAAGCCACGGATTTTCGTTTGTCCGAAACCTGGTGTGTCATTTTTTCCATACGCCGAGCGGCGCCGCAGCAAAAGAATTCCTCCGGTACTGCGAAATAAATATCGATCACGGAGATTCGCAAAAACCGAAGCAAGCGTGCACTTGTCACAACGAATCTCGCAGTCCAAAGACATTTGTCCTTCGTTCCGATTTTTGTAACCTACCGATATGTACAAAAGGAGAATCACTGAATCATTTCAAGACAAGCCCGAATTGCTATTCAGCATCCGCCTGTAAGAAGGATGAGTACCGTATCATCCCAAAACTGTTTGTCTAGATTTATAAATGAATTTTTGCGTTAATGTATCGAGTGTAGCGAATTTGGCTAGAATTTGCAAAATGCAGGATGGTTGGCACAGCACTCTCAGCATCATTAAATGTATAGTTCATTTGGTCGTTGTTGATTGGCACTGACATGGCTAATTTAAGTCATACGCAACGTCGCTGTCCCCACTATACCTTCCCCTTCTATGACGCTACTCCTCATGCTTCCGCCGCGACCCGGTCACGTGACGCGTCTCGTCTTTGTCGAGCATGTGTCACAATGTCACGTGACTAATCTGGTACTGGAGAGACAGTAACTTTTTCCCCTCATCTCGTAACTATGGTCATACGACCGGATATGTATAAATTGTATATAACATCTTCACAGTTTGATCACCTGTTCGTTTTTATCATGAACGAGATCCCCTGGTAATGAACATCCAGCAGCAAAAACAGCGTCGATCAGAGTTGCCATTTCTCGCGAAACGATCCAGAAAATCAAGGATTTGTAAACATCCGCAGTACGGCAATACAATGCCAGCTGGATGGAGGACCGAGGGTGCATTTTGGCCAGGCCGATGGCAGTAAAGTTTGCTATCGATTAATATTCATGGGAACGTATCATGGTTACTTTCATTAGCAGTAAACAGCGCAGCGGTCGGGCGAGCGCATCAGACAGCAGTTTTCTGACTGGCCTCGATCCCGCAGCGTTTTTCCTTTCTTCCTCGTTTCTTTCTCTCTCCCTGGCTCCATTTCATCCCCACGGCGAAATCTCCGTTTTTCAACGTCCGTCGAGGAGAGGGAGAGAGAAAGAGAGAGAGAGAGAAAGGGAGAGAAAGAAACGCGCGTTAATGCGTGAACACGTCTCCGGCGTATTAAGGCCGTGTGTACCTCTTTACAATCTTGCTGTTCCGCGGGGCCCCGTATTAAAACACTTTGCCGGCTCTCTCACAATCTTCTCCGAGCGTCCATTGAAACCAGCCACGAGTTTCGTATCCGAGTTTTCGCATTCAACGCGTTCCCGTGGTTCTCGCGGAAAGTAGATCCTTGCCTTTTTCGTCAATCGGCCAGGCTCACGTTTCCCTCTGTTATTCATTGGACTACTTGCCTCGCTCGTTGTGTGTGTGATCGTACTACCCGCTACTATGAACATACTGGACTCTCTCTCTCCCTTCCCTTGAGCTTTATAGTTTTCTCTAGGATTTTTCGTCCGAGGCAACATCGAGCCCTCGACGGTTTTTGTACAAAGTGCCTGTTGAAAGGCTGCCGCGCGGTCGCCGTCGCACAATCGCGTCGGGCAACTCTGATACCGCAAATTCATTAACGGAACAATGCCGGCACCGAACACCGGAAAATTGTGTTTAAGGAACTTGTCGGTGGGAAAACGGTACAGATGCTTTGCGATCGGAAGACGTCCGAAGAAAGCATTTAGTAGATGGTGATCGGCTCGGTCCGAAGGCGTTTGGTACGCCGAAATGTTAGAGTAGATGAACAATTACTTCGTTTTATGTGGAGCATGTAATTTAGGTATTCAATCTTGTACCGGTAATAGCAATGTAGTATATTTGTTCCACTCCGTCATTTGACTACATCAATCATTTGCTGCACTTTTTGACGCTGCGCTGTGAAAACTGTTTCCTCTATGATCATGTCCACAGAAGATCTTTACTCCACAATAGTAATAGACGTGTCTATAAGTGCTATAAACATTACTAACTTACTCGTTATCCCTGTAATGGTACACCGGGGTCAGTGATCAGCTCAAGAATTTCTGCATACAGATTACTTTTTTGCAAGGTAATTACTAATGTGAAAGTTGTTCAACTTCTTTCGAACATTTATATAATCGAGGCTCTAGCATTCCCCCCAAATGAAAATGTTACCTTCTCTCTGTCAGTATCGGATTAGTCACGTGACATTCTGACACATGCACGACAGAGACAAAACGCGTCACGTGACTGTGTCGTGGCGGCTACGTGAGGGAATGGAATAGGGGACAAGTCTTAATCTGACAACTCTGAGTTCTAGTGTACCTAAAAGTATTTAAGTAAATTTTAGGATGATTTACACTACTAGAGTAAGTCCATACTCGTCTATTCGTTTCTCGCCGGTTGCCTAAGATATATTTATCTTCTATCTATATAAATAAAAATTAAATGATGTTCGTTGGTAAGCGTATCACTTGAGAACAGCTGAACCGATTTGGCTAATTTGTTTAAAACAAATGGTTGTAATAGTTTGAATAAGGTTCATGGGGAAAGAAAAATTGGACAGGACAACGTCTGGTGGGTCAGCTGGTATTAAATGAAATTGCCACTTGCGAAACCGAAGACGAGGATGACAGAGGAGCATACGATGCTTGTGAATTACATTACCACGCGATGCGTTGTTAACATTGTTGGAACGGGAGAGCGAGAAACGCCAGTGCTCATCGAATTCGGGCTCAGCGGCACGAGAGAATCGCAACGTGACGATAATAGCACGTTAAAATTTCGATTTCTGGCAATGTACTGGGCTAAAAGGAGGATAAGGATTTGCTCAAGCATTTGCCAAAGGATTCTGCCCGGGGCTCGCAATATTCCGCGGGAATATGTGGGTCGTGAAAAATACGATCCGGGATTCGCTTGTGTGCGCGCAAGATCGACGAGTCCCGTCGGAGACGCGGAGAGCTTGTACGGTAGAAAAGAACACGAACGGAACAAGGGCAACGGGGTAGGAAACTGAGGATGAAGGCAAGGGGGAAAAAATGTTTGAGTCCGAATAAGATAAACAGAGGGTGTGGGAGGATCGTGGTTGCGGAAGCGACTACCACCAACGTCAGGCTTGCTCCGCTTTGAATTCCTCTCTTTCGTTTCACCCCCTGGGTCGTACAAGCTCCTCGTGTGAGAGTCGGAATCCCTTTTCGAGTGCCACGCATGAGCTCTGACAATAAAGTTCGCGAACCCGTCGCGCTGAAACTGCTGCGTACCTCATTGCTGAATATCACCTCGGCCACCTTCAACCTACTCCTCCTCTTGGGAAACGAGTTCCGGATATTCGACAAAACAATTTCGAAAATGGTTTTGCCGAATACCCTCCCTCTGTCGTTTCGGATCAATCACTTTTTGCGGCGTCAGGGATTTTGTGCAAAATGAAATGCGATGCACTGCGTGGGGGAGAAGGTTCGACGAGATGCTGGGTTTAGAATTGGCTTAGCCAAAGCAAGGTAGTCCTTGCGACTTTTCTTTTGTTAGGAAAAAAAAGAATAACTTGTTATAACATGATCAAGGACATGTACAAATTTTTTCGTTGGATAATATATTGCAGGAGTGGTCAGATATAAACACTTATATAGATTTTAATTTTGCCATTTAAGTCTTTCCATGAGTAAGAATACCTATTTGTTAATTTTTATCTCGGAAATGGGTTTTGGGATCAGGTTGACTTTTTAACAGCGAGTACGACAAACTGTCTCTATTGCGTCAAAGAATTCAACTCTTTCCAACAACTGAGTCTCGAGATAGAAATTCGCAAGCAATGATACCGTTAGCATTCAGAAATTTGCCGCTCTCGTCTATTTTAAATTGAATAATTTTGAATATTTGAAAAGTATTCATTTATTTTTGAATACTTTGAATATTTGAAAATTATTCATTTATTTTTGAATACTTTGAATATTTGAAAATCACACCGTTCGTCGTATGATTTGTGCAAAATGATTGTTACTATAATTTTCAACTAGTTGACACTGTTGAAAACAGAAAATGGCACTTTCTCGGGTACTTATAAAAGAAGATTTCAACCATGAAGAATCTATTAAAAATGTTTCTGAAAATGCTAATACGAAAGCTGTACGGAATTCTTATATGTAATACAATGTGAATGCAAATGGTTCTTGGTTGTACAAATGAAATGTAGTTTATGAACTGTACTTATGAAGGATAAGTGAAGTATTGGAGCATGCTTCACAGATATTTTGGCACCTAGCTAATTATTCAGAAATTGTTTTGATAAGGCGCAGAGGTTCGCGAAAGTCCTTTGAAGGCTAGACGATAGGGAAAACGAGGTGGCCAGCAATTTTGCCGTGACTAGTTCGCGAAATTTATTGTCAGGGTTTACATACACGCGCGTCTTGGCCGTTTCACAAGTCTTCCACGGAAGAGTAACGAATCCAGCCGCGAGAACCCGACGCACCATGCTCGCCGGTGGTTTATGACGCTCGTATCCGGCCTCGCGGTACGTCGGTTTCGCGGTTCCGGGCCATTTCCAAAAGTCAACCGTGTATTTAATTACGGCCAACACGTCGTAATGAACGACCGTGAAAGTGGCCTCATATCGGGACCCGCCGCGGCAAAATCATTGCGCCACTTAATAGGACTGCCACTGGAATTTGCGATGGGTTTTCTCTCTCTCTCTCTCCCCCTCGCTGCCTCTCGTTATGGTACGCGTAGAGTGTCGGCCGATTCCAATGACCCAATGAAAAATTGAGTACCGCGACGCCACTGTTTCTGATAACTACGAATCTGTGCACCTATTGACGTTTTTATGGTTTCATTCAGCAAAATGGGAAACGTGCGGAGATTTACGCAACCCGGCTTGCGGTCTTTTTCATCGGTTCCCCACTAGCTCCCTGACAATTGGCACTTATCTGTCCAACCGCGTTTCGTGATTTCACTTAAACATTTATATAAGAACCATACGGAATGCAAATGAGGAACGGAATTGATAGCATTTGTATAATTGACAGGGTAAGCGAAGTGTTCTTACTGAACACTGTATCCATTTGAATGGACAGTAATATGACATTTAAGAAGGCCAAGATTGAACTAATAAGATTTATTTAGATTTTACACGATTATTACTATAATACTTGATTGTTTGATTGCACTTAAAAATTTTCACACTACGGATTGTATGTATTTCTGGCAAACAGGTACCTTATTTTAGCTTATACAAGTTGTTAAAGGAAGAAAGAAATTTATACTTGGTTCCAGTACCTTCCAATTGATGCGGAAGCTTATTATATCGCATAAAGATCCACAGTTTAATACTTATCAACTAGAAAATCTCAAGCCCTGTTTATGAGTTTTCTAAATGTCTAGAATTGTTAACTGTTTAATTCAAGAATATGTCAATCAATTAAACAGAGAATGTGATAGACTTCGAGAACAGGTAAAAAATGTTAATGAATTGTTTGAAATTCTATTTTGAAAAAGCGAGAGATCCGTCTCGTGGGATTTTCTAGCGCGGCAGGCTACAGGTTTGCGTGTGTTTTGCACGGTAACCGCGTAATTTTATATTCCTGGTCAGCGGTGGGGAATTAAATATACAGGGAGTTCCTATGCAAGTTTTTTACACGACGTATTTTCCCCAGTTTCCGAGGTACGAAGTTTATGGACAAAAAGTGGGCCAGGATTAATTTCATTTTTTATTTACGCGCTGGAATTTACCAGACAAATTATGGATTTATCAACGTCCACGGCGCAGTTATTTCTCGCACGTTTAGCTTCATTTTTTAACATCGAAGTTTACGGGTGAAATGGCAACGGGCTCAGCTTTCGTACGGATGCCCTGCAAGAATTTATTACAAACCCTTTCGAAGTGTATCGAAGTTTATCCAAGAATATAGCGAAACTGCAACTTTTACGGTTTGCCGTTCCATTTTACAGCTCAATTTTGACACGGCTTGGTTTAGACCTAAAAACGGTATTGGCAGCGGACCGTGTTGCTGAAAATTCATCGGCCGGTGGCGTTGTCGCTGCGCGTTAATTTACTTTGCACCGGCAATATTGTATCCTTTTTATTCGGTCATTCGCTTCTGTTCTCGATACATAAATAATTACCGTTGCACGTATCGCGGTAGGGATGGTTGTATAGTTATGGAAAACACGTGACACGTTACAGTAAGAGAAATGAGGATTCTACATAGTAGCGACATAGAAGTGGGGATTTCAGACGGTTGATTGGTTATTGGTTACCTTGTTACGTGCAGGTTTTTTGAGTCCCGTTTCGACCAACTACCGAGGTTCTACTGCAACCGGAATCGAGTGCCTTGATTTTCTAGAATGCAAATATTCCAATGTGGTCGCAATTAACTATAAAGTCATTACTAGACGGCGCATTTAAAAATATTAGACAAAATAAAAAAATGCAAGGACATGTATGTATTACTTGCAGGTGATAAACATTATTAAAGGATGAAAGATATTTTTATTTAGCTCTTGTTTGTTAGTGTTGACACAAACAATTTTTATTTTGCATAAAGATCCGCAGTCTAGTCATCGCCGACCTGAACACGTGTTTATGGTTAGATTCGTCTTCAGGTCTCTCTTCATGTAGAATCGTGTTCGTTCGAATGAAAACTTGGATCACTTCAGTAGAATATGCTGAATGGCGATTAGCACGCCGCATGCATTTAGGACAAATATTGGATTTCATAAGGAGCACAGCGTTACTAATTGACAACTACAAGATCGCGTTCGTAAAGATAAGCTGGAAGTTTTATTACGAAAGTTTCGGCAAGCGATTACACAATCTACCGACAGAAGAGAATGGCCTGAAAAGTACACGTTTTACGTGTCTCTCAGCGACAAATGCTGCACCACCAAATCATCCCGGCGAAAAGTATCATCGAGTATAACACGAGTTTAGTTAAGTTCCGTTTGCTAAAACTTTTATAGCTTTGGAGCACAGCGCTACGCAAGTATCGTGTCCTGAAATTTCGTCACAAGTTTCAGGCAGTTGTCCCCATACGCAGGCTACGTTGACGGAAATGATCGTGGAACGGGGGAAAATTGTCTGCAACTTATAAGGAGGTCCTCCACTAACGTTGTACGAACGGTTTATAGCGTGAAATGGAACAAACGGCGATGAATGTTTTCCGAAAGCCTTGTATCGCTTTTCAAAGATTAATGAACAAGTTCGTAAAGCCTTTCGAATGCCGGCGAAATAATATTTATCGACGGACGGTTTCAACGGAGAGAGAACGTCGGCGCATTTTCAAAGCGTTGTTTCGCCAATTTAATGGCGGTTTATGGCACGTGAAAAAGACGTTGGACAAGCACCATTAAATAAATGAACTTTGCAAGCGTTCCACGCGAAAAGATCACAGATTCGCTGTTTTCCTGTTGGCACGTCGAAAATTTACGAGACCGGTGGCCGCGCAATCTCGTAACAATGCGAAATGTTTTTGCACACACGGGACACAATCTGCAGACCTTAACGGTACGGCGAATCACGCGCGTATGGTCCGCTGTTTGTCCAGGTTCAGACTGTGAAATTACGTTTTATCATTACACCCATGCTTTTCAATCTAACGTTATATCATTTTCAAAATTCCTACTGTGTTATTACTCGCTGCGATATTAATACTTTTATCATTTTTCTTTCGGCTCGCTCGATATTCGGATTTTTGCAGCGTATAAATCTTATTGATTTCGATCTGGAAACCTGTTACCGTAATCATGTCCAGCTCGCCTTCGGATCCGCCGCGACCGGTTCATTTTTACGCTCGCGACCAATGATTTATGACGACCCATCAATTTATGAGATTATTAACCGGTATGATTGATCTCCATTGCGCCAATGCGGCGCGTAATTATATTCGACAGCCACACTGCCGAATTCATTTCGACCGCTTCGTTTTTTGCTCGCGGAAACGCAAATTACGGGAACGACACTGCGGGTGGGGATTTCGAAATCTACTGGGTGTTCTTGGAAAAAGGCATTTTAATAGAATGTCAAAAATCGTTTCAATTATTCTGTACATTTTTATCATGGGTTGCATTAAATCAACGTGGAAAAATCGTGGAATTTTAGAAACTCTAATAGGGTTCATCTGAATTATTTTCTGTAGTAATTATTTAAGTTTGCCATTTTTGAAGTAATGATATACATAGACGAAATTGGTTATACTTTAAATGGATTTTTGTCACTGCTGCATTATCACCTTTAATACAGTTGGACCATTTCAGCAGTAACATATTTGAATGCAATCGAACGTTTCATTTACTACGACATTGTACTTTCTTTCTATTCTTCATCGTTAATAATGTGGAATTTCCACTTTTAATTTTGATATTGATGGAAGAATATACGTCGTAGATTTAAGCGCGCAGTAGGTTAAGCATATTGTAGATTAAGCGTGTAGTAGTTTACGCATTTGTCGTTAATTGGATAATTGTTAATTGGAAGTTGCCGGAGTCGGCTGCCGAGCTGCTGAATGAAAATACTTGTAAGATTTAAAACGAAAAACGTAGGGCGCAAGATACATCAATTATCTATTACATGCGCCCCACGTTTTTCGTTTTAAATTTTACAAGTATTTTCATAGCTATTAAAAATTCACAATCACAAATTTTCAGTACTATCTGTACGAGGTTCGGAATCTGTATGGGGCTAGGAAAAATTATTTTATACTTTTTAGTCCGTTTTTAAAAACGTGGTATTTATGCAATGTGATTACAAAGTTGTGACAATTCAGTGATTTTGATCAACATATTAAAATTTACCAGTGTTATCCAAATATAATAAAAAAAAGTGACGGAGTTTCTTTCGAGAGTATTTTAATAAAATTATATAAATTTTAGAGGGGTTCATTACTGTACGAAACAAAAGTTACATTTATGTTTCTCAAGTCAGCAGAGTCTATTTAGAGTTTGAAGACTGCGTTACGATAGCGATTACGCTTTTGTCGGAACCAAATTTATGCACTGCATCCATTGACAAAGTATTCTCCTATAATTCGTGGCCATTCGAAGTCAGGCGGTACCGACATACCAGTCCACGTGTATAAGAAGATAGCGACTGCACGGAGCGTTTACGCAGCTCGTTAAGTTCGCGCTCATAACATGCTTATGGAAGCTCGTTTGCTGCGATGTATTTCTGAAACTGCTTACGACGAAGACTATCCTGTATAACGAGGTAAGATTTATTTGGACAGTGTAATGTTTGCCCGCGAGATCGATAATAATTTCCATGAACGCCCGAACGAATCATCTCGGCTGGGACGCGAAGCTCATCGTGCTCTTAAACAGCTCGCGATTCCGACGACGCGACGCGACGCGGAGCTGCGCGGCGGTGCATTGCCCTAGATTAAAACCAATTAACTCGAATAAGGCAACGTTAATAGTGTCTGCAAATTGGCGTTGTTCATGCAGGGAGGTTAGAAACATTGCCGGGTAATCGTTCCGGTTGTCCGTTTCTTCCAAAATTGTCAAACACTTCAAACAAGAAAATAAAAAAGGGAAGGGAACGTGGGACCTTGAAACGTCACCTACATTGTAGGAATTATTTTCATTATTGATTTAAAATGTTGTATATGAAATGGTGCTAATGATTTTCTTCATTAATTAATATAAAAGCAGTTTTAAAAGAATAGTATCTTTCTCATCCTTTGGGATAGTTTCTCTCATATTCAAGTAATTTGTACTATTATTTTCAGTGGAGAATACTTTAAACGACTTTTGAGTAGCAAATAGAATAAACCATCTTGACTCAGATAAAAGGAGTTGAATTCAGACAAAAGTTTGTAAATAATAAGAGTCCATTTGAATACTATTCTGCCTAACTATTAGGTCAATGGAAAAATGATTATGATTTAATGGCTGTATTCTATTGATTCATTTCTGTATTCGTCTATTTAAAAGTGAATTATTACTTGAATTACATTGTTGATAAAATTAAAAATCTGCTAAAAGAACATACAAAATTGACAAATTGTGGAGCTTTCAATGAGAAAATACGATCTTGTTTCCGCAATAGAAATTGTCCAGTTTACTTTATTTTCTGAAACTTTCGGGATTATCCGTGGCACGAGTTTCAGCCTGGAAGTTCGAGGATGCAATCTCTGTGTGCAGGACACACGCGCATCCCTTTTCCGGAAGTCGGAATCCGGGAAAGGGAAACGGATCCTGGAATCTAACCTACATTATATGAATTGTGTCCGCGGCCATTGTCGCTGTTATCGGGCTACCGGGACGCGGCTATACAAAATTGTTGCATTTAAATCCGCCGGATTGGATCGCATTGGTCCCCCACTCCAATAAAACGGCGATCTAGGCCTCGAAGTAATTAAACTTCCTGTTGTAGGCCGGCCTCCGACGATTGTTAATACTTCACGTCGATCATCTATATACAAGTTTCTCTCCGGTCTCTTTAAACCTTCTCTAATAGGTTTGCAAGCTCACATTTACAACTCCGGTAATTGCACGCGACGGACAACAAGCGACTTGTTTTTTGTCAGTTATTTTGTGAGTTATGGGAAACCGTATCAGTCACGCTGCCGGTTTCCAAATGAATTTTCCTTAGTTTTGTTACGACTTTGAAATTTTATTATGAAATTGCTTCGATTTTATGACTGTCGGGTAATTATTTCTTAGCGTAGCCTTATGTAAGTTTCTGTGTGCAGTGGGAATCGTTAAGGCTTTTTTCACAAGAGTATATCTTTTTTACAAGTGGAACAAATGACTTGAACTTTTTGGAGAAGTTAGAAGGATTAATGTACTAGATGATGTATAAAAGAAATTTCGGGGAAGCTCATGTCGGAATTGTAGAGAGAATATATGTAGTAGTAGAGATTGACAAAATAAAAATAATTCTAATCATAATTTTAGAGATTCTTACATTTCTCGACGTCTGTCGATTATTTCTGCATCGATCAATTTCGATAAAATTTTTAGGACGTCTACAGCTAATACAAAACGCATTTCTTAATGTTTGCAATACAGACTTAGATAAAAAAGTTGTAAGAATCAACCTTCAGTGTTACATTTTCTTCGCAATTCCGACCACCATCTTGCCAGCTTCTTAAAACCAATGATTGTCGTGTATAATTTTTATAAAATCTATTGTATTCTGAATTGTATCCATGAAGGCGGGACTCTGTGTATAATTCTATGTTTCTGTGTGGACGAGCAGTTTGAAAGTAGTCCCGCGAACATGCTCCAGCAGAAAGAACACTGCGCATAACAAGCCGAAGGATAATTCCTGCCTAGGTAATTCCTGTTTAATCAGCCATTCGGGCTTATAAACTGGTAACAGTTATCCCGGCGTCGCGAATTACCAACGTGCGGCTACCTAAGCGTGAGACAAACCAGCATAGGAAAACCAACGGAGATCAAAACTGCAGTGGAACGAAAAATAAACGTAGAGAAAAAGGGGGTGTTCGAACGAAGAGTAAAAAAAAGACAGAGATAGAGAGAGATACGCAGCCGGATTGGGGATGAGTTTGGCAAAGAGAGGTGGAGAGGGTTGTGAACGTGGGAGGGAAACAGAGAGGACTAGACACACCGGGTCCCTTTTCCATTCAGTCGAATCGTTATGAGTCGTGTAGGTATAAACTAGCAGTTCGATCAGACGTGATGGCGATATACGGCACGATATTGCGAGAGGATAGCCCGAAGAGGAGAGTATCGATATGGAATGTTCTCTCATCCTCCGGCTCTTGTTCCTCGCTTTCCCTCTTCTCTCTCTCTCTCTCTCTCTCTCTCTCTCTCTCGCTCTGTCGTATACGCGTGATCTAGATGTTCTCTCTCTTGCTGCACTCGGTCCGGCGCTTTTCTTTGTCTCTCTTCGGCCACTTCGGAACTTTGAGAGTGCTCCAGAGAAGGTCAACGATCCCTCCGGGGATTTTCGGAGATCTGGCGACTGAAACCACCGGTGGGATTCGTCACGACTCAATTTGCTGGTGCGATGGTAAAAAGCGAATCGACTGATCTCCGGGCGTACGTGCTAGGTGAGCCGACGGTCTCTCTCTCTCTCTCTCTCTCTCTCTCTCTCTCTCTCTTTCTCTCCTCTTGATCTATGGAAAACGGACACACCGGGAGGAACCCGAGGGGGGCACAGGAATTCCCGCCTTGTATTCATTTGCTTTTGTCTCCGATTCGGCCGCCTCTCCTCATTCATACCTCCGCGAATGATGAATTAGTTTCGCGCACCTACGCTCCTCGCCTGTTTGCCCCCGGCTCCGCAGGCGCGGGATTGATCCTTTATTCGCATCCCGTCTACCAGATAATTCAGACGGAACGGTTCCGCGGTATGGTCACGTCTTTCCGGTAATATTTGTATTAACAAACATCGAGATAGACTCTTTCCTCGTTTCGCCCCGTCATAGGAATGGTTATGCGCCCCCATTAAAGCCGGTCGTTTCTCTCGGGCTTGAGGAACTTGATGGCCGCTGAAGAGTGTGTTCTTTGACCGGGGCGAGGCTGGGGAGAATGTTTACTGTCGTTACGAAATAATAAAGATGTGATATTTGCTTGGTGTGGAGTGGTCACCAAAAATTACTATCGATTAATGGCTGAATTCGTTTGATAAGTCTTGAAGGATCTGGTTACTGGAGGTATTCTAAAATGGTTCTATCTTTCAACCTTAATTGGTTCGGTTTACAGTAAGCGATTGGATTATTGTATAAATTGTCGATTATGTATTACAACATTCGCTAAAACAATCAATTTCTAAATGAAATTTTAGGTTCATTGAATTCTCGATATCAGATTGTGAATTTTATTGTATACTAAAACCAATAGTTGCAGTATAAAATAGTAGAAATGCCAGAAGTTCTACATAGCTTCTTTTCCTTGCAACCGACGGGGAACATTTATATTTTGCCTGAAGAACTGTAGTGTACTTGTTATTCTTCATGAAGTACCAATATTTAGAAGTTGCAAATATACATTTTACAATATTATAGGCATTAGTGCCCATCAAATGGACTAAAAATATACTACAAAATAAAACGTCTAGATAGATTCTGAGAATGTAAAAATTGCACAGCTCAAAAAATAATACTTGAATGCTGGAGGGCTTATGATTACAAGTTGCTGACCAACAGAATCAGTAGAGACAGATTAGAACAAACTAAACAAATGTGTTTGCAGGGCTTACACGTTTCACCGAAGTATCAATGATCCAAAGTTATCGTACAAGCACTAGAAAACGAAAATAACTGAAATGTCAGGTATGCCGGCGTGTGCAGGTGAGACTGGTCCGGTGCCAGACGAGGAAAGGATAACAGAAAGCTCTGGTATTTTAGTATTTCACCTGCGCAGTGACAAGTAGAAATAACAGGAGGAACGAGGAGCCGTAACAAGGTAATCGAGCCTGCAGAGCGCGGACACGCAGCGTCGTCGTGTCGTTCAGCGGTTCAATTTAGCCGTAACGAGCCGCGGTACGATTAATACAAGCCCTTACCGCAACGGTGGCACCGTGTTTGACAAAACTTTTTTATCCACAACGCGTAACTCGCGGCGTCAAGAGGCACGAGAGAACGGCGGAAAGTGAGCCGCGGCACGAGAGAATCCGAGGGACGACGTTTCGAGTGTTCCGCGCACAAATCGCCTGGGCGTCGGGAAACTTGAACACTTTGTAGTTTTTATTCCGCGATTATATCGTGTTTCTTAACCGGTGCGCGTGCGTGCTGGTACGGACCGGGTTTGGGTTCGAGTTCAGGCTTGGGTTCGGGTTCTGTGGATTCAACACGCGAAACGACGCGGAAGAGCGCGCGTAGAAGTTAAATGCTGCCACGCGGCCCGATCGAAACCTCTCCGCTGCTACCTTTTTCGCGTCGTTTTTACGAGCCGCGCGTCCTCCTTTGCGAACGTGCGTGTGCTCTTAAACAAGGCCGAGCTTGTGTACGGCCACTCCTGGTCCCGAGTTTCGCGAGCCGAGCAAAAGCTTCGCTGGTTCCTCACCGTATATCTGCCGAGACGGCGGAAAACTTGCGCGCTGGAATTTTTCACCGGAACCGTCGCGTCGCACGGTTAAAATAATAGAACCGGAACACGCGCGTTTAGTTTGAAAAGTGGATTGTCTTCGTGAGTTTATGGCTCGCTGCGTTTATTAATCCTCCGAACGTCCGCGACTGGACAATCAGACCTTGAATATTTCCTTTCGTTTTAGTGACAGCACTAAAGCGGTGAATTTCAGTAGATTGGGACAGGCATGGTCAGACACAATCATACTTACAATCTGATGCTTACTCATCTCTTTCTTCAACATCGTCTCGCTGACATCTATGTTAAATTGTTTGATGAAATTCGAAGGTAAAGAACAGTTTGTACAGTCATGATCGGACAAATTCAGACTAACTGTATACCGATACTTTGTGCATTACTTTAACTATATAATTCTTGTCTTATTACATATGCAACCATATTTTGAAGGTACTATAAACTCAATCTACTTAAATATTTCTATTTCATCTGTTCTAATGTAAACCATTGTGTATGCTTGTATTACAATAATTGCTGAACACATTCGTACTTAGAATGTGTGTAAACGACCTCCAATAAAATCTCCAATAAAGACGGTAGTAAATGTCTGTGATTGCTGACTATTAATAAAAAACTACACACTGATAAGAAATTTCTACATTTTCACTGTAAGCTTAATCCAATCAAATTTACCAGCAACACACAGGTGAAAATTGATCGAACCAGTTACTCAGACAACGAGTATCAAGTACTAACGAACAAAAAAAGCATTTTTATCCAATTATTACCATAGGAAACACAGCCACTTTTAATTACTAAATTTAAAAAAGGGGCACGTAGCGAGCGAGCAAACAAATATGCAATTTGATTGAACAAACATCAGAACGCAACCTTCGCATCCTGTCATCGTTCGTTTATTATTCGAGGAAATAATAGTAAACCGGCGCGCATCACCTACGTACATGGAAACACACAGGCCAACGTAAGTAACCCCGATCTTTCCTTCTCTCGTTAAATAAAACCGCGAGGATTGACGTCATCGATGGCTCCCAATTGCTGGTAGAATTTTCGCCGGTCTGCGGAAACGTCGAAGCGAATCTCGGCTCTCGGACAACCGAGTCGTGTTAATTGCGCGAATCTCTCGGCCTGTGTGTATCGTTACGAGATATTTTAGCCGGTCGATTCGGCGGCGGAACGTGGGGAAAAAGTGCATCTGACGGGCCGCGGGCAATTAATTTCCGCTGCGAAGAGGCAACGGAGGTGCCGTCGCCGTGTATTATCCGCGGATCGTCGTTCTCGGATTTTTTCCCCCCGAAATTCGAGGCCAATTTGGCCGGAACTGCGGCCGCTTTTGTCACGCGGTATTTACACTCGAGCGTTTGCTCCTCGAACCTACTACCGCCGGGTCGACGAACCTCAATCGATCGATTCGTCGATTTCGCCGGTTTTACAGCCTCGCGTCTCTTTACTTGCGACAGCGCAGCTCTTCTCCCGTCGAATCGACACCGACGCGGAATTAATAACGCGGTTAATATTATTCGAACGGAGTTTCGTTGATATTTAAAAGCGCATGCACACCGCGAGAAACTGGAGCGGTGATCGCCGGCTCGTGTTTTTCTGTTTGCGAGACCGGATCGTGGAAATACGCGCGCGCTTTATGCGACTCGCAGAAACTTTTAATCACGGCTCGGGGAGTAGCGAAAATGTAAATACGTTCGCCTCTGGTTTTTGTTGGTGTAATTAACAAATGTACTTCGCCGCTGTAACTAATCGGGCTAGAATTATTCATGCCCCGGAAATTTGTCCTCGTTTCCAGAAATGGTACATTCCGTGTTCGTTTGCTGGCACAAACAATGATTTCTCATATTTTATATTTTTGAAATTGAAACGCGAAACCATCTTGTCTGTGAGAAATAAACATATTTAAAGTATACACAAGATGAAAGGATAAGGGAGGTCACAGAATTTGAGACGATTTATACAAATTTCGTTATATGAAGGAAAGAGTACTAATCATAGTATTCATTTATCACGGTTACAAGTTTGAATAATGTTTCGTTTTACACAACATTACAATCTCGTAACTTCAACCATTCATCAAGAACATAGCACCTATACAACAAAGAAGACTACCATGTAGCCTTTCATCAACGCGCATTAGTATCTAGTACAAGTAGAAACGGAAGGTCATGGTCAGACACCTCAGACGCAGTTCCTATTTAGTAGCACGCATACCGAACGAATGCTTACATTGATTTTCTCAAAAGACGGAATCTCAGACGATAGAATTTGATGACGATGCTCGGGTCTATTTTGACCCAGCATTCTGAGGACATCGTCTAGCTACTCAGACCATTAAAAATATGTAATTTAAAAATTCGGTTTTCTATTTCTCAGAGACTCGGTGCTCAAAGTATCATTAAAGTTTTGGTGGGTGAAGTGCAAAGTACTGTTTTCGAGAATGCCTAATCGCTAAGAGTTAAAGAAGGGAGCTTAGCCGCAAGCGTTACGGAAGAGCCTGGCTCGCAGCGGATAGCCGATGGCCGGATTAGTGTAGACGGATAGCGCTTATCGCGTCGTTTGACAAGTTACACGGGCGATCGATGTCAGAAGTCGGGACCATCATGAAAGTTAAACGAGTCCCAGTCGCGCGATCGCAACATCTGGCCGCTACCTATCGCAACCTATTACAACGCAGGCACTGGCCTTGTTCTAGCTTCACCTAGCCATCAAAACACAGACACAGGCGCGCGACCATGTCCGGGCCGTAATGCAGGAGGCAAAGCCAAGAGTCATTTATGCTGCAGGAGGATGTGGAAACCGAGGGGGGATCCGGGGATAGGGAAACGGGGGATGGGAGGGGTGAACGACAAAGGTGGGGCAATGCTTGAATCCCCAGTCACGTGTTCGCCCACACTCATTCATTTGTCGGTGACAGTGGTGCTCAACCACGGTGGTAAAAACTAGCCCCGACCACCGTGGATATGGGTCAATCGTATCTCGTCTCGTTTGCGTATATTGGCCAAGCGGCGGGTGATCGTTGTGACGCGCGTTTGTGACGCGTTTCAGAGAGAATTTCTATAGACACACGTACACTCGCTTATTAGTTAGATGATGGCCACCATGCGCGCATACATATGGCTGGAAACTCCGTTCTGCAGAAATTGAGGCGCGCACCTCGAATGAGAAACCACCGGATTCTCTTCCATTCGAGCCGGTCTCCATGGAGTTCGCAAGGTCCTGGGTGGTCTATGAACATTCTCTCAGGTCCCATAAAGTCTCGGGATACGCAAACTATTTTTTTTTCTTAGCGGCACGTTTCTATTCCGAAAATGAGCACGCCCAATGTCAAGTCCATGTAGCTTCTAGACATTGAATTAGCACCATTTGTGTTGCCTTCTTACAGTGTGTTCTATCTGAAAGAGGCTTTGCAAATTTCAAATCAGATTCATAATGTCCTTAAAAAATAAAAAAGAATTTTAGCTGACTGTTTCATACATCTTGTATGAGACAGTAGATACTTCAGAAGAATTTGATACATTTCAAATCAGTAGAGGAAAAGATGAATTGGGATAAATCATGGAAGTAGATCAACTGGTATGTGTGCTTGATTATTCGCAAAAGGAATTCACAATATCAACCATGTGCGAATGACAGTTTACTATTGAAAACACTGTGTTGCAGCTGGAAAAATATAATCTTTCTATTTAGTCGTGATTCAATGGTTAGAGAATGCACAGTGAGTTCACAAACCTGACCAAACTTTAATATAAGCAAGCTTATTGACGTTCAGCATCATTACGACATATCTTGTCGATCGATAGCTACATCATTTGTGATCAACTTTCCGATTCAATCCATCCAGCAGGCCCGTCTTGCGGTTACAGCATTTCCAAACCAAGCGAACGAGCCGTTAGAGTCTCGATGCCTTATAATTGATAGACTCAACAAGTTCCACAGTCTTTCCATAATTAATTGCATTACTTTGGCGGTACGATTACAAACCCAACGCCAGCACAGAATGTTAACGCCACGCCTACATGTTCGCGTTCGTAGAATTTCGCGTCTGTCGAAGGATAAACGCTCGTCGATGAATCATCTTGTGCGTAGGGGGATTCGCGGAAGAGAGAATTTGAATTGAACGGTTCTGTAATCGAGTTAATTATTTTAAGTCTGCTCGTACGCACGTGCGATGATTGATACAATATCATTTCCGGAAGCTGAACGACGATCGTTGGCAGGATCGACTGCTAACGCCGATGTAATGTATCGGAACGTTTTCAAGAGTGCGCGTCACTTAAGGGTTCCTCTGTCGCGAGATTTATCGTTAAATCACAGCCACATAAATTTACATGCTAAATCGCGCACGTGCGACGGTAAATCAAAACTTCGGGGCCGACCCTACTGCGACGAGCACAGACAAATTTCCCGCTGATATTTATGAGGATATTTTCGAATTAGCGCTTTTACGCGGATTGCCCGACTAAACTGGCCCCTGCGCGAGCGCGCGCGCGCGCCCCAAATGAATTGCCGTCCGCAATTTCAGGCGTCGCTCACCGTGTTACCCCTTTCTGTTTTTCTGTTGCAGGTAAGCGAACCTATCTTTCCTACGACTACACTAACGGGCTAATCTCGGCACACCCGGTGAGTCATCTTCATTTGCTGCGAAATCTACTCGACGGGCCACCACTATTCTTTACACTTTACAGTAGTACACTTTAGTTTTACAATTCTACAAGCACAATCAAAATATTTTACTGAATAAGTTACACGAGAAAATTAAAAATGTGGTTTCGAGATAAACGAATCTCTTCTAAACGTATAAATGCCAGTCAAATTGACTGGTCTCACATTATTTATTCTGGAATTGTTGAAATTTGATAGACTCTTTCGTAGAGGTAGTGATTTAATAAATTTCTAGGATCAATCATATACTGCAATGAAAATAGCCAAACTTCTAGATAATCTCCATAATCTCAATCTTGTCGATCTTATAAAGCAACCCATTCTAGTCACTTTTTATTCTTGATAGGTTTGGTGTGGAAAGTTTGTTTGAGGGTGTACGTCTTTGACATGTGACTTAAAAAGTCTGCGAATAACTTTTACAAGATTCTTGGTATGATCTTGTTCATGTTTGTCGTTTTTTTTCTCTAATGGTACCTGATTCACGTTTTACTTGTGAGATCTTTCCTTGACTGTTCACTCGGCACTCGGTTACGTTCAGTATTATAACTTCCACGATTCCACGAATATTTATACAAAATTTGGGCGAAAATGTTTGCCAAGAATGCGACTTCCAATCCAGACAATAAAAAGCAACCATTTTTTCAAAGTTTCAATAGTACACACATCATTTTAACAGAATTCGCGCGGGATACGGAATTACGCCCCAAAGAACGTCGGTGACATCTATTGAAAAGTAAAATGTCGAACTTCGTGGTCTCGAGGGGCCACTAATGAGCTTTTCTCTGTAGAGCGAGCCCCAGGGGTGGCACTTCGACACCGACATCTAGCATAAGACCGTATTCCCGGCGATAATTATTCACAGTCGATAGAGAAGTTCTTCTCGTTCCGTCTCGAAATTAACATTCTCGCGAGCGAGGTAATGCTTTGCTAAAATCTACCATCTTCGCTGCAATTCTCGTGTGGCCGTAGCCTAAGCCACCGTGTAATGTTGTGGTCTGTAAGGGGTGTAGTTTTGCGAGAGGATAGGGAAAGGAAAAAGGGAGAAAATAGTTTGGTGCATACACGTGACTAGGAAAGAACGGTCTCGCGATTACGTGGTTATAAAGGGTTTGAAGAGAGAGAGAGAGAGGGGGGGGGGGGAAGAGAGCAAGAGAGAGAGAGAGGTGGGGTTTGGGGAACCTCACGGAACCAAATGGAAATTCTGATTTCATTCCAAGACGCGCAGTCTAAGAAGAGGCTCGCTTGCGAGGGAACCGGGAGAAAATGGAGAACGAGGAGAAGCGGGTGGTCGAAACGCAATTTAGACGGGCGCAAATATAGATGTCAAGATGTTTACTATTAGTTGGACGGGATCCAACTCCACTTCGCGCTGGATTTCCGTATGCGAGTCTTGTATTCCATAGCTATCGGGGCATGTACTACTTTTAGGTGTTGTTAACCAGTAAAAGCGATTGGAATAAAAGCTAGTAATTGCCTCTTTCGGCGGTCCCTTATGGGACGTCGGTTCCCGTTTGTCTTTATCGTGTTGTGTCCCCCTCCTGAATTACTTGTTTGCGCACCGCCCGGCTGAAGGATTGTTATTAGATTGTTGAGCGTGCTCCTCTCTCCAGTCCCGGATTCCGCCACGATAAACACGCGTCCTCCGCTGTATGGCGCGATACGAGAATTAACATACGTTGCTCCTCTTTCAAACCAGATGGAACACAATTTATTCCGACCACGCCGCTCAATTTTTTTTCGGATAACGCATCTAACGCGTGGCGGTTCAATCGGGGAGAACACACCAAGAAACAATTCGAATAAACTACGTTCGGTGCATCGAAATTTTGCTGAAATAGAAAATAACGTGTTTACAATCGGATATTAAAATTTCGGGCGGTTATGCATTGATATTAGAACCGTTTCCTTTCTCCGTTACACCGACTAAAAAATTACAGACGATGAATGTTAATACCAGTTTGTAGAGCTATTTTAATAAATAGGTTACAATATACCTATTGTAGACCTATATTATAGACTATGATTTTAATTCTGTGAGACTAATATAATGTTTTGAGATAATAGAATCAGAAATGAATGTCACATACTAGTACATTGATCGTTTCCATATATTAATTATTGTACAGTAACAATGATAAGCTATTTATGTCTTTTGTTATGAATAGAAAATTTTAAAAACAAAATTTTACTATTTTGATTTTCTATTCTATTGTGAAATTGAACACGATAAATCTTCCAAGACTATCTTATAATATGTATTAGGTCATCAGTAAGTGATACAAATTTTCTTTCGCATTTCTGTAAGGTGAAGTGCAAAAATACAATCATAACCATTAAGTAGTTAAAAGTCTAGCTGACTGATGGTTGTGATTACGATTTTGTATTTCGCTTTCCTAAAAAACGAAAGAAAATTCGCATCACGTGCACGATAACCCAATATCGAAAAATCTGTTATCAAAATTGACTCGGCAAAGACAGGTGTGTTTTAGCTTTCTAAGCGCTCATCAATGAGTGGCTGATAATTGCTTTTCTCTGTGGTAGGAATCGCAGGATAACGAGCGAAATGCTATGTAGACTCGGTCGTATCGGGCAGCGAATCGAGCGATATCCCCGAATCGATGGGAACGGTTACCATTACGTCGGCTGCTCGTCTTGAAATTCCGTCAGCGACACGTAACAAAGAGTAAGAGAGAGAGAGAGAGAGAGAGAGAGAGAGAGAGAGAGAGAACGAGAGAAGGAAGTAGAGGGATCGAGAGAGATTCGTGTATAAGAAGATCCGGTGGTTGTAACAATGCGGCGTTTCCGATTTTAGAGCTTTCGATACTATAAATTGGGGAACTCCATTATCGTTCGGGAACGATTTCGAGTGTGATTCGAGAGAACAACGCGGCCGGTCCTTCGGTCGAGGGTCTCCAGAGATCCTCGGGTCCTTTTAGTCGAGAGGATGAGAGAAGGAAGCCAGCTCGTTTTCTTTTTACTCGGCCCCGGGCTCCCGGGCTGTTCTTTTCCTCCGGCGACTGCATCGGGTGAACTCTCCCGGCAAAATCTCGCCTCTTACACGGCAAACAAGTATACCCGACCGCGAATCACTGCGCCTTTATCGCGTGTTTCCCGCAGAGCGATTTTTGCTCCATTTAACTTTGATTATAAGTCGTCTCGCATTATACGAGCTTTAGCCCGCAGCTTAAGGGACGAAATCACGCTCGGAAATCTACGGAACTTCGTGCATTTCGTGTCTGTATGCCCAAGAAATCTACCGTGGCTAAAGACTCGGCTATCTCGTTTGCACAACGGGCATCTTTAAGGGAGGATTTTCGGAGTGCACCGTCCGCTCACTCTCCAACCACTTCCTTCCTCTCTCTCTCTCTCTCTCTCCCTCTCTCACGCTCCTTTTACACCCTGGACGCCCCCGATCTCACCCTAACCCTCGTCTGCTCCTCATTTATTTATCGCGGAAAGCTGGTCCGTCCAAACGAGTTGCTTGAACCTTGCGCTTGGTACGAAAGTCATTTGAATAAGAACCTGGTGGGCCCAATCGCAAATATTCTCTTGAAATTTCTTTGTTAGCTGCGAAAAGATTTCCACGCGAAAATCTCTCTTCGACGTTGCCCAATTACTATATGATTATCGTGATCCTCCGCGAGGAAAAAACAAAATGAAACCGTCGAGGAGTCGCACGAATGTTCAGTGTGGCTTGAAAATTCGAAGAGCAAAACAATTTACTAAACGAATACGAACTCATTAAAATTGTTTTCAAGAAATACGGACAATGTATAAAAGTTCCAATCACTAACCCATAAAATTAATGATCTCCTCAAATCGATTTGCTTTAATACGTCGACGCGCAACAATTTTAACCGCAATTCCATTTATATGCGGAACAAATTATCTCAGAACTACCACATCTTGGTGCCATCTCGACAGGCATCAGAACCGTTCAAGTAGAATTACGGCGCGTCCAGAGGAGTATTCGCGTTAAACTCATTTCTGCGAGCGTAAAATAATCGTAAAACGAAGGGTTAAGATATACGCCTTCAATTGGTTGAAGAATAATGTTTATCAAATACTGAAATTCTGTTTCGTCAGATAAATATTGCACACTTTAAGTAGTATTTATTGACTATTTCAACTAAATATCGGGAAATATACGGACATTTTAATAAAATCATTTGCAACATTAAATAAATCTTCCTGGCATTTTGTTCGAAACAAATTGCATTAATTTTATATTATACTTAGCAATAAAAGAGTAGTACTTAGGAGTGGCCCATCACTATACTGCGGATTCTATTCATTCATAACTAAGTGAATGGGTCCAACACAAAACCGAAAAGACATTTACCATTTTTAAGATGATTAAAAAAGAATTTCACTTACTTTCTGTTTGTTATAACTGATTTAATAAAACTTAATAAAAATCTACAGTCTGGGCATTACTCCTAGAGTTACCCTACATATTAGGTTACAACATAAATGAGTGCATCATCAAATAAAGATTCAGTTACGATTTGTCTGCGACTAGCGATAAACCGGAAAACTTGCATCATAACCAGCAACAGTATAAAAGAACATCTGCGGCAATAAAAGAAGACCTGATCTACCAAAAATAAAATAAGTAGCACAATAAGAGAGGTCTGTGTTACCAATCCTCGGAATTCAGGAGACATTCGGCGGTGCTCACGGGTATTGCGTGAAAACGAGGGAAGTGTTGCTCGCAGCGGCCGCTTTTGCAAGTTCAGCCGCGTTTCCGCCATATTGGAACGCGTGGGCTGCATCTGGTCGCATAACGCATTAAATACGTCTTCCTCGGCTATCGTGAACGTGGCACGTACATCAGTGTGCGCTCGCCCAAGTTTGTCAGATGCTTGACCTTTGATAATGGGGTTCCTGGGCGAGCTGCACCCGAGCTGCAGGAATATCGCTTGGGCTCCGTCGACCCGGTATGCCACTGGACCCGCGTGGATCTTCTTCCGCGTGAAGTAAATTTTCCCATGCCGGCAGGCAAACGGCGGTCGTGCGTAAGCGTTGCTCGTGCAACGTAGAAACGCAGCGGCGAGCCACGTGTGCTCCGTGCACGGACACGGATGCACTCGGTGCACACTTGTGCAGTAGCCGACGTGGTCGTTGCGCGCTACCGCCGCGCTATCTGATCGCTCGTAACAGCCACAACGGACGATGCATCCAAATGCGTGCCGGCTTTTTCTCCTTACACGCGATTCTTCGCCTTGCTCCTCATCCTTCGCGAATCCTTCAGAAACATGCGACTCCTGTAATCGTTCGGACTGACCGCCATTCAAGTATCAATTTCAGTTGCATGCCTCTCATAATCAGCGGTTGCGTTAGGCAACTTTCTTTCGATTACTCGTCACACTACGACATTGTTAACCGACATTTTGTTGTCCAATCATGGCCAGCGCATAATGAGATATTAAACTGTGAATTGAGGGTGTTAGTTAATTTTTTTTTCTTTGAATTTTTAATTTTAACTTAATCGCTCTGTGTTTTAAATTGCAATTTTTATGTGAATTACTTCTACTGATCCACAAACATTCGTGACATACATCTATTTTATCGACTACTTCCTTACTTTCCATTTCATTCTCACTTCGATAAAATGATTCTTTCATTTTATAATGTAACGGAAAACCTTATATTTAATTAAAACATTAACAAGTTAAGACGTGCATACCGAAAACCCGAATTACACAGCCTGCCACCCCGCCACTAAACACCTAATTTAATTCGCTGGATCGTAGATAAATAATTCCGGTTTGTAAACGAATAGGAACATCGTCGATGAACACGTCGAGATAACGCCACGGTTGGCTAAACATTATATACTGCCGGCGTCGAGAAAGTTGTACAAATAATCGTAGACATAAAGTGTATTTAAAGTTCCCAGAACGATAAGATAACCCGCGGAGGATCAGATATTTTCTCTTCAATTATCCCCTTAATACAATATTCTATCGTGTCGGAGCTAAACATTCAAAACGATCCCACTCGCCTGTCAGCGCGAGAGTGCATCAAGTTATCCGTTCGAATTTGAATGTAATTCGCGTGTGCGTCGATGAAGCTTGTTTGAACAATTTACGACAATATGCGAACGATAAGCATCTGTTTATCGAATTTTTTTCGCAGAATCGGTTGGGTAAACATATTAATCTTCGTTTGTTTGTTTCTATTCGCCGGGGTGTGTTGACTCGGGCCGCACTTTGTAATATTTTATTGGCGTTTCTATGCGGATACTGTTGCAGTTGGATCGTGGGGGTGGAATGGGGTAAGTGGGACCCTCGACGCGAGCTCTGGATTGCCTGGTATTATCTCAGTTTACAATCAACCCGATAAACTGATAGCGGAGCCGACCATGGAACCCCGCGCCTCGGATTTATCTTTAATGAAGTCCGATTTCTTTCGAAATCGCTTATTATGCACAAAATACCGACAGTTTCCACGAGCTCGATAAGATTAATACTTTGCTAATTATGGCCGGTGCATTCTCATTCCTCGGCACGCAACGTGAAAGTGAAACGAAAAACAGATCTTTCGTTCGCATTAACAACGCGATCGGCCGTCCGCCATTCCTTTTTGTCCTCTCAATATTCATGAATCGAGCGCGTACTTGTTGCAGCGGGCAAGTTATGCTAATTTCATTTGTTACGCGCGCGCAATTAAAAACTGGATGATCTGTCCAATTCGTCTAATTGGATTCCCAGGCGCAGTCATAGTTTGCAAACTTTCCTGGACAGTTTCACTGACCGTTATTACGAGAATGATACAGTATTCTTCGTGAGTTTGCGTTGACTTACGACGCTCGAAGAAATCCATATTCAACGATCAACATTTATTTGATTTATGCAATTATTTATTGGATGCGGACTTAGGTGCTCGTACTCGGACTATAGAACCTGTTGCAGTAGCTGAATTACGCGATCCTCTGCAGTACTTAACAGAGTCGCCAGATGAGGGGAGGGAGAACGAATAGAGGAGAAAAAGCTACCCTCGCTCTACCAGTACTGGACACATACACGACAGACAGAGAACGCATCACGTGACCGTGCCGCGGCTGGTTTCGTGGGGGAATAGCATCGTAGAAGGGACAAGCCGAGTGGTGACACAGAACTTAATCTGGCGACTGTGATTAACGCTCAAAATAGTTCCCACACCTACAGAATCGTTTCATTCCTATTATTGTTTAAGTTCTATTGCAATCAGTGTATTCGACTATGTGTGTCATATATTTTACGGATTGTACAAGCCAGTTTTTAAAGCTATACTGTTCAACGCAAGTATAATTCAAATATAAATGTGTTCTAGTGTCACTCATATCTGACTGAACGTGCATTAAACGTGTTAGACATTTCAAGGAGTATGCTTTTGACGATTTCGTGGCAACCTTTGCTAAATCTATTAAAATTCTCATAGATCAATTTTGTTTATACAGTTTTGACCTTACTGTGATCAATGTTGATTGTCTTGTTCGATGTAATATAAACAGTTAACAATGGGAACTGGCTATTGGAAAATTGGAATTTCTAAGAAACTGGCGCGGTGGTTAAACCAGTTTAAATCGCAGCGAGGAGCGTAGAATATTTGCAGGTCCCGGTGGAACTCGATACGGCGGCCGGCTAAAGTGTATAAATCTTCAATTTCCACGGTTTTATTGCTCGGTCGCCGAGGAGTCGGGAAGTTGGTTCTCTCGAAAAGCACATTTAGGAATTCGACTCGAGGCACGATTGTCGCGGAACTTGGAAAACTGAACGCGACGAAATACTGGAACGGAAGAAGCAACCCGGTTGTTTACAGGCCGCGGTGAAGACAGCCTCGTGGAAGACTAATGAGATTCAGCTTCCTTTCTTCATTAAGCCACCAACCGGGACTGGCAAACACGCTACCCAGCAGTGATCCTCATCCGGGCGACATTTCAAACGTTACGGAAGTAATTTAACTTCAACCACCGACGGTGTCGATGACGTCTGCCTCGGGGAACTGATGTTTACCATCGGATTTTAATATACTCCTGTTTAATATACTCCGTCAGCTGAGAACCGCTGACAGTGAGGAGAGGGGAGGGGAGACGAGGAAAACGGCCTCATAAAGAAGGGAATAACGCCATGCATGCGCCGCACGGGACAATCTTACGCTGTTATGTAAGCGACGATAAACACGGTTCGAACGAGGCGATGAGACTTATTTTCCTCTCCAGTGTCGCTCGTCAACGGCGAATCCATCCAAGACTATCGCCCGAAATGACTTACCGCCAACTTAAAAAATCTGGTCCATTCAGAAGGATGTCGTATTTCTTAATCTTATTTCGGGTTCTAGCTTATTAGTTGTAAAAGACGACAAACGTGGTATTGACAATCGTTTTACAATATGTTCGGCAACGTAAAACGTGAAAACCGCATAAACTCAGCGGTGATCCCATCTCGGCCGATGATTTACAGGAAATAGAGCCAGCACAAGCCTACGCGTGCATGAGCATCAGCGGGTGCGGGTCGCGGGAAGAAGGCGTTTTCGCGGACGCGCCGAATAAATACAAGCGAGGGCTGAGGCGAAACTGAATATTTTTTTGTTGTTTTCGAACCGCGTCGATCGACACGGAATGAACTGTGAAAATACGCGAAACAGAGACTCGCAAAACCGGCACCGCCTAAAAGCGTATCGAACTTTTTGCCGGTGTCGCGCGACTCGCTGGACCCGCCACGCCACGCCACGCCGCGCCGGTCGCCAGTGGAACAGGGATGGCTTATGCACGATCAGAAAATACGTACAATGTCCAATGGGACTGTTCGACCGTCATGATGACGTGTTTTCTTGTCTGTGTTTTTCTTTCTTGCTCGTGCACCGACGAGCGTGGTTCCCGCATGTGATACCCGTGAATTCGATAGAGACTCGCGGCCAACAAGCCGTTTTCGAAGATGAAAAGTTACAAGGTTTGGTTATTCTTTTGGTTATCCACCCTTTCAAGCGTGTATGAGTTACAAGTGAACACAGTGATTCTTGTTAAACGAAAAAACACATGCTTCTCCATCGGCGAATGTTGGTCATACAGGTTGCATTCGAATTGGTACACTTTATATGATCGAGTGGGTTCCATCAAGTGGAAGCATACTTTTTATGTACCTGTAGCCATTCGAACAGGTTTGTTATCTGTTAATGTAGATCGTGTAAGCCACGATCGTTTTGTCGTAGAATGGAAATTTCTGTCTGTTGACGTTGATTGACTGCGTATTATCGCGTCTTATCTTGTACCCGGGCAATAACGAGGCAATTATCTGTATCAAGAGAGTTGCGACTACCTGCCCTCACCCTTGGGCTGGCAGGTTAGTCATGGCAAGTGTAGACTGTACCTCGAGGCTATTCATGGGGGAAGATGTCGGGGAATGCCGAATGGGTATCGTCAACCGAATATCTTGCAACTTTGAAAACCCATCCGGATGCAAATGGCGTGTTTTACCTCCACAGCGATCTAATAATTTCGTAGATGAAAATATAAGTTATTTAGTCATAAACAGTAAGAATGATTCAGTAATTCCATACAGAAACATAATTGCAACTAACCCATCACTGGATGCCAATAACTGAACTGCAAATCAGTATGAAAAATAATAATTTCCTAATATTCAATAATAATATAGTTTTCTTCTTAATCATGTTTATCAGAGAATCATAGAATCATAATTAATTCTCATTAATCATTAATTTTCTTTTTGATAATTTCGGTAAGTCGAAAATTGTGTAATAATATTATATAACTCTTCTAATGTCTTCACAGTTTTGTCATGATTGGATTATATCTGTGATCTACAAATACTATATTTCACCACTACGAAGATCTACTTTGCAGCTGAAAATACGCTGGTCGCAAACGGCAAAAATAATTGAATCACTCGGCACACAAATGTTTCCGTCGCAGCGGTAATCGATTTGGTTTCCCAATTTTTCATTTTTAGAAAAGGTCACATGCGGCCCGTCCTGAAAACTTTGCGACGCTCTCGAGAAGCGTGTTCCATCGATTTATTTAACTGGCATTTCTAATTAGAAAATAATCCTCGACGTAAATTGGTAGATGCACTCATCTACTATCCGGTATGCTCTCTGACAACACTCCCTCTTCATCTTTACACTCGCGTTTAGTAGAACATGCTTTCAAACTTCAGCCAAACCTTTTAAGAAGATGTTCTGTCCAAAACTTAATATTTCAGTATTTTAAGCGAGAAGTTCGGTGCGATCCTATATCACCTGTTACATGGAATACATCGCTTTACAACGTGAAAGATTATCGCGAAAATTTGTTGACCTAATGCGTCAAACGTATTTCTTGTTTGCATTTTAAAATTAGATGTATACGTCTTAAAGAAAGTTCAGAATTAGAAATGCAGTCGTTATGATAATTTTTTCTACCCTCAAAGCGGTACATACGACTATACAGGGCTGGGCAAGAAATATTGAGCCGGCCATTTATTAACCTAAATATCTCAATAAATATTCCGTTTTGACATTATGTGTGCATCCCTCCGGGGATAACCGGTGAAATAGTGGAGCATCCTGCCTAGACAAATATTGAGAATTAATGATACCAAGAACACGATCGAGAATCGTTTAAATCAGTGTCGTCTACGAAGGGGGGCACCCCGTAGGTTCCCCTCTCTCGACCGGTAATGCGGCATCGAAATGGGGGGTATGGCATGGGTAGGAAGCTAACCGAGACAGAGAGAAAGAGAGAGAGAGAAGGGGGAATGCCCCTAAGCTCCCTTACGAATCACTTCCACTTTATATTCCATAAGTCTCGCGTGCGCGTACCCTCGACGACGTATCGGGGCGATCTAGAACGCTCGACAAGAAATCAAACGAAGATTGGAAGTAAATTACACGCACCGGCGATGCATCGCCGGAATCGTTCAATAAATTAACTTAATAGCCGGGCGTTATGCAATGCGCTGTCTAACCCATATACGTCAGAGCGACGCTACGACCAGCGAAGAGGAGACGCGTGTGCGTTCGTTTTATATCTTCTTCGGAATCGTTTTCAATCTGCCGCAATAAAAGTGGTTCGCATGACATTTCGCGAGTAGGCACGATCGTGTGCCGCAGAGGGCTTCGGCTCTTGTTATCACACGGCGACTACCTGAATTTCATTAAAGGCCGATCCCGCGCCTGGAACTTTCGCAGCTAACGCCGATAAATCGCGACCCGGCCAATCATTAAGTAGCCATTACGGACCCCCGTCGTCGGTCTGTTTGATACGATCGTTAAGCGTACGTGTGTGCGCGACCCACCCAATCCGATCAAGATTCAATCCGGTCCGTGAAGTTGCTCTATGCCATGCTCGAAAGTGATAGCGTCCGTGGAAACCCGTCACCGAATCCCTTCGGCCACTTTTACTTTAAACGACCTTTCCCCGCGGCTTGGGCCGCGAAAGTCACTTGATATCTACAACTGCGGCTGAGAACTTCTCACGAACATAGTTATACCACGCCTGTGGCAGGATCCACAGAGTTCGCAGGCTATCACAGAGTGACGATGTTGGACCTGGAAGTCGATCGGACGCAACGACGGACGCGAAACTTGCTAAGGGTCCGATGCTAGACCCAATTTGCGCGCCCTTCTTTTTCAAGGTGGTGGTTAGTTCCAGTGTGATTCGTTCCAGCGTTAATACCGTGACACTGGACAGCCGGATTCTATGCATTTAAAATTTAAACTGCCGACTGCGCCGCGCTTAATTAAAGTTTGATGTAGATGCTGATGGAGATTTAATTCTACGCCGATAGAACGCTATTCGGGTGGGTAGTGCTCGTGTTCTGCCGTTTGCAGATTGTTTGCTGAAAGGAACATGCAGCTTCCAAAAATCAGTATACAATGTCCCAAGCTTACACTAAAGCTTTCCACAAAAAGAAGAGTTTCAAGTAAAAAAAGGGGACTATCCAATATTGTTATTTAATTTGAATATACACAGAAAATAACATATATTCTGTAGAACGTATAAATGTATTGAATATTCAATTTTATTTAAAGGCCTTAAAAGTCAACTTTATGGAATTTAGTTTATGAATGTTATGACAATTTTGTGTAAAAAGACTCGGTCAGTCCTTTAGCAAGATCGAGGCCACAGAAGCACCGTTTAAAGCAATTTATAGAATCCATTCATCGGGGGAAATAATGCCATAAATAATTAACCAGTTATTTAAGTGGTAACCACGCGAGTCGTCGCGCATACGCGACAAGATATTTTCGCATGCACAAGAAAAGTTCTCCCTCACGTGTCTGGCTAACACGTTGACTGCCGTGTGACCTGCCAGCAGATGACGTCTCTCCGTGCTAGAGATTCAAGAAAGGTACACAAATGTCCGGAACGCTATCGTCCCGTATTAACGCTGAGTGTTTCTGAAAAATTTAGAGCACTTCCATCTATGAGTGGACAGACTATCTTTTGTACCTGCACAAGAAGGATTCTTTATACCGCACTACTTAGAATTTCTATGTTTGCCTCGAACGTCTCCTTTGACACAAGACTTCAGTTTTCCAAAACTGAACTTCCTATAAATATAAATGGCGATTAAATAGTGTTTCGATTGAGCTAGAATAACAAAAATTGGACTTCTAAGGTTCGGAAGTGGCCATCAGCGCGTAATAATGAGTTGACCAAAACGGCCCGCCAGTGTTACGGATACTTGTCTCGGTGCTGGTAGTAATCAGCTAATCCGTCGATCTTCATAAACACGCCAATTACTGTCCCACTGGCGTGCAATCCCCTTCGCGCAGCTCTCGTTTTGTCTCTATCGTCGTGCACGAAGGAACGAGTCAATTTGTTGGCTTCGAGTTATTAAGTAGAGCGCAGGGAATTCTCTCGTCGTCGTTTTAAACAGGCTCGGTCGTTTCGGATGCCGTTGATTAAACCACCGATCGCGACGGCCAGCGTTTTTCGTGCGCTGTCAGCTTGCTCGAGCGCGCGCGCGCGCGTCCGCCGTAAATCGCTCGGTAAATCGGCAACCACGACCGGAACGCTGTAACATTATTGTTTCCAACGACAATAACGGTCTTAATAGTTTGCTCGTCGCTCGGAAAATAAATCGGCGTCTCTCCCATTACACGCCTTCACCCATGAGCGACCCAATTAAACCAACTTTCCCATGATCGCTGATTGTGAACACATACGCGACGACTCGCGCTAGATTCGAAAACGGTTTCACGCTAACCGATTATTTTCCCGATAACCACGGTCGTAAAGCGCCGCGATAAAAACTGTTGACCGACTGTCTCGCTCTTCCGTCCTTTCATTTCGAGAATTTACGACGCGCTGCGAGGAAAAGGCATTAGGAGTTGCTGTTTCGACAGCAATTCCCGCAAAGTAGAATATATGTATTCTCCGTAGACGAAATTGAAACGTCGAAATCGCATGACAGATCGTGTTTACAAAGAACATTTTACGCGACTCCCCAATCTTATGAACGCATTACAAATCGCAGTGCATCGCGCACCAAAAAATCGGTACGCTTTTTCCTGTCCGATCTGATTGGACCATATGAACTCGTAATCAACTCTCGGGACGGCTAACGGAATTCC